>CM071595.1:229650579-230900579 GCA_036435485.1 Saposhnikovia divaricata | reverse complement strand
GCTAATATAAAGCAAAGATAAGGAGAGACTCTCCAATCCTATTTTAGGCGGTTCAATGCGGAAGTACCAACTATTCGAGGGGCTTCAGATGAAACCATCAAGAACTTCCTTATTGCTGGGGTTAGAGTGAATTCAAACTTTTGGAAGGAGCTTCAAAGGAAGGAACCTCCTACCCTCGCGGACCTCTATGCACAGGTTGAACCCTTTAAGAGGGAAGAAGAAGCTCTGAAGAGTAGTGATTATTCGGAAACTAGTCGTAGGGACAAGCGCAAGGACAGGTCTCCAAGCCCGAAAGGGGATGGAAGGAAAAATGGTAGAGGAAATGTTAATATCGTTGACACTTGGAGATCGGACCGGTCAAGATCACCTAGTCCGTCACCGCGGTATCCACCGCCATCTCTTTACTCACAAAGAGATCAAGGCTATCCCCAAACATGTTTTTTTACGCCTCTGGTGGCGTCTATTGACCACATTTTTGAGGTGACAAAAAAGGATGGATTATACAGGCCGCCTATCCCAATCTCAAAATATGCACAAAGGGATAAAAAGAGATATTGTGCTTATCATGAATCCAATGGCCATGACACCTATCAATGTCGGCAGTTGAAGGAGGAGATTGAGCTGTTAATTAGGAATGGGAAGTTGAATGAATGGGTGGTAAAGGAGGTCAGGAAAATTAAAGGGGATGCTCCTCCTAGGGTAGAGGGTAAAAAGGAAGATCCCGAGGATATAGATAAGCCGGATCAGCAGGGGAGGACAACATTTGTGAAAGAGGCAAGTATTCATACAATCTTTGGTGGACCTCATATTGGTGGGAATGGAAGGAATGCCATGGAGAGATATGTTCATGAAGCAAGGGATCCCCCACTGACGAACATGAATTATTTATCGGAAAGACCTCCTAAGCTGTTCAAGGGTGAGGAAAACACTTGGATCACATCCAAGTGTTTCACATCCAACACTTAGATGAGATGTTTCAAATTCTCAGGAAATTCCGTATGAAGCTCAATCCTCAAAAGTGCGTATTCGAGGTGGAGTCTGGGAAGTTCTTAGGTTTCATGGTAAATCATAGAGGAATAGAGGCGAATCCCGCAAAAATACAGGCTCTTCTTGATATGAGATCTCCACGGACAGTGAAGGAGGTGCAAAGTCTGACTGGGAGAGTTGCTGCCTTGAACCGCTTTGTATCCAAGTCCTCTGATAAATGTAAGGAGTTTTTCAAAGCTATCAAAGGGGTTGAGAAGAAGTTTGAGTGGACGCCAGAGTGCGAGGATGCTTTTCAGGCATTGAAGAATCATTTGGGATCTCCCCCACTTTTGTCCAAGCCTCAAGAGGGTGAGATTCTTATTTTGTATCTTGCTGTTTCGGAGTATTCTGTTAGTGGGGTTCTCGTACGAGAAGAGGGTGACATCCAGTACCCTATATATTACGTCAGCAAGAGGTTGTTGGATGCAGAAATAAGGTATTCAAATAAGGAGAAGTTAGTGTATGCTCTTATTTTGGCTTCCAGGAAGTTGCGACCCTACTTTCAGGCGCATAGGGTGGAGGTTCGAACTGCGTATCCTTTAAGGCAGATATTGTACAAACCTGAGACTTTTGGGCGAATGTTGAAATGGGCAGTGGAATTGGGTCAATTTGATGTGGAGTATAAACCGAGAAGTGCAATAAAGGGACAAGCTCTTGCTGATTTTATTTTGGAATTCCCCCTAGAATAGGAGGGCGATGCCTTGGGCATCATGCCTACTCCTCTGCCGGAGTTCGTTAAGGAGCACTCTAATCCGACACCCTGGTGGACCTTGTATGTGGATGGTGCATCAAATAATGAAGGTGCAGGTGCGGGGATTGTTTTGGTCAGTCCAGAGGGACATCATCTGAGAGGCACGATTCACTTTGCTTTTCATGCTACAAATAATGATGCTGAGTATGAGGCTTTAATTTCGGGTTTGAAGCTCGCTCTCGAGATGAAGGTGGAAAATATAAACATCATGAGTGATTCGATGCTGGTGGTCTATCAAGTTAATGGGGGGTTCCAAGCCCGTGGACCTCGAACTGAGCTGTACATGAAGTGCACACAGAGGTTGATGGGATTGTTCCGGGAGGCAAGTTTGGAACAACTCCCCAGAGATAGCAATGCGGAAGCCGATGCGCTGGCTAAGCTAGGATCTCAGAAGGAGGCTACCCTTTTAGGGGTCATTCCCTTGGAAATTCAAAAGCAACCAAGTGTCCCTGAGATGGAATTGATACAGGTTGATAGTCCTATGCCAGATACTTGGATGACCCCAATTTGGAAGTATTTGAAAGAAGGGATCCTACCGTAGGATAGAATCGCGGCTAGAAAGTTAAGGTACAAGGCAGCTCGATATGTGGACTTTAGGGGTTCCCTTTATAGAAGAGGTTTTAATCAACCATTGTTGAAGTGCATAGATGGGGAGGAATGTAATTATGTTCTACGAGAAGTTCATGAGGGAATCTACAGAAATCACTCGGGGGTGGTTCACTTGCGCAGAAAATATTACCTCAAGGGTATTACTGGCCTACTCTTCGGGAGGACTCAATGGTTTTTGCTAGATCCTGCGATAATTGTCAGAGGTATGCTAACTACGTGAACAGTCCTGCAGTTCCTCTTACTTCATTGACTAGTCCTTGGCCCTTTGCTATGTGGGGGATTGACTTAATAGGGGAACTCCCTAAGGGAAAAGGAGGAGTGAAATATGTTGTTATGACAGTTGATTATTTTACTAAGTGGGCGGAGGTGGAGTCTTTGGCTTCAATTACAGAAAAGAAGTTGGTAGACTTTGTGTATCGATCTATTATTTATCACTTTGGGATACCATACAGGTTGATATCTAACAATGGGAAGCAGTTTGATAGTAAGGAGATGAGGAAGTTGTGCGACAATTTGGGAATTGAAAGAGTTTCTCTGCTGTTAGTCATCCTCAGACCAACGGCCAAACTGAAGCAGTCAATAAGATCATCAAGCATACGCTTAAGGCGAAATTGGATGATAGTAAAGGGAACTGGCCAGAGGAGTTTCCTAATGTCCTATGGAGCTATAACACAACACCCAGGACTACTACAAGAGAAACCCCTTTTCTCTGACATATGGGTGTGAGGCCATGGTTCCGGTAGAACTTGGGGCAGGATCTTTTAGGAGGGATAATTATCAGCCGGAGGTGAATGAGGTCAATCATCGTCTTTACTTGGATATGGTGGAGAAATTCAGAACAACTTCTCAGACAAGGTTGGTGTCTTACCAGCAGAGAGTGGCAAGGTTTTACAACTCAAAGGTGAGGGCGAGACATCTGAAGGTGGGCGATTATGTTCTCCAACGAGTGATGCCTAACACGAAGGTCCAGAATCATGGAGTATTTGGCGCTAATTGGGAAGGTCCCTACAGGGTTAGAGCAGCTTTGTGGGAAGGAACTTATTATTTGGCTGATATGGAGGGGAAGCATATTCCACGTGCCTGGAACATGGAACACTTGAAGAAATACTATCAGTAATGTATTTTTTACTTTTGTTATACTTTCCTTTAATTATTATTTTCATGAAAGTCTAGGAGGGTAGTGCATGTACTCTTCCTTAGCCAGGATTTATATTTATGAATAAAACATGTTTGTTTTTCCTCTATTTTTTATTGAATTTCTGTGATAGATGACCTCCTCTAAGGAGGGTCTTCGTGGAATATGTGAAAAGATGATTTCCTTTGAGGAGAGTCTTGTTAAAAATGAAGCGATCTTCGGAAAATCCAGCTCCTGTGAGGAGGGTATTTCTGAAAAGGGGAACGACCTCCTGTGAGGAGGGTATCACAAATTATCAAATCCTTGAAAAACCGTACTTCCGGGGGGATGTCCGTACTTCCGGTGCCTCATCAAGGTACGATCTTCGGAAAATCCACCTCCTGTAAGGAGGGTATTTCTGAAAAGGGGAACGACCTCCTGTGAGGAGGGTAACACAAATTATCAAATCCTTGAAAAACCGTACTTCCGGGGGGGATGTCCGTACTTCCGGCGCCTCATCAAGGTACGATCTTCGGGAAATCTACCTCCTGTGAGGAGGGTATTTCTGAAATGGGGAGCGACCTCCTTTGAGGAGGGTATCCCAAAATTATAAAATTCTGAGGAAAATACCCCCTTGGAGGGGGTGCCCTCGAGAAGACATGGTGGTTATGACCTCCTTCGAGTGAAAGATATTTATTAAGGTTCATTTTTTATAAATTAAATAAGATTGAAAAAGTACGAGATTCCCACCGAGGGCGAGATTTTTTGTGAAGATTGTTTGCTAGATAAAGAGATACTTAAAGAAGATATTATAAATATGTAGAAGAAATAGAAGAGGGCGACGCCATTTACAGGAGAGCGCGCACTCCATAAAGTATATTCTTAAATTTAGAAAGGATTACAACTGGCGAGGCCATTACAGGAGGACCCGCACTCCTATAGTGCATGCGATAGATCATGAAGTCAGCTGGAGACATTTTCAGAGGGCGACGCTCCATCTGGGTTCTCGCCATTCTTTTTCTCTTTCTTCTGGGCCGCCTCCTCAGCTATGGCTTTTGTTTCAGCTTCGATTTTCTTACGAAGTTCCTCCTTGGCTGCAACAATAGTATCTACATTATCAGCTTTAAATCTCAACATGTATGCTGGAGTTGAGGGGGCGAATGTGTGGCCCAGTAATAATTAGGGTCAGCTGCAAGAAAGTTTCGAAGATAATCCAGAAAGCCAATGGTGTAGGCTTCGGTTTGTGCTTTCCGCGTATCAGCTTTAATCTCATCCATCTCGCCCTATAGCTTGACATTCTCGCCCTCAAGATCCATGATTTTCTTGTCAGAATCCAGCTTTAACTTTTCTAAAGCAGACTGGAGCTTTTCAACATCTTCCTTTCTCGCTTTAGTCTCGCTGTCGAGTTTTTTCTGAGCTTCGTTGAGCTTGGAGTTAAAAGTGGAAGCCTTGCCCTTATACTTTTTCAGGGTCCTTTCCTGGTCTTTGATGATGGAGTTCTTTTTGGTGAGAACTTTTAACCCATGATAAAAGGCATCTCCTAGCCCCACCTTGAAGTTAAATTCCGCCTCTTCATCAGAGCGATTCTTTAGAATCTTCACGTCATTTTAAGAAAAGTTCTCCATTGCAATTGAACCGAAAATAGTAGCGACAGAATCTGAAGGCGAGTCTTCAGCAAGGGTTGACTTGTGTTTTTTACCTTGAGCATTTTTAGAAGCATCAACCAACTCTTGCTTCTTGTTTCTATCTTGCTTCTCGCCCACACTCATAAGAGGAATGATGAGGCGTGATTGATTCATTACAGTTGATGGAACAAGGCGAGATGTGTTAGCTACGACTGAAGGAGTTGGCTATGCAAAAGGGTTGTTTCCAAAAGGGAGTCTCGTCATTTGACCTAAACACTGAAGGTAAAATAGGTTAGTTATAAACAATTCCAAATATGCAAGTAAAAGAGTACCGACTGTATAAAATGGCGAGGTCTGTATAAAAGGGCGAGGTCTATGTAGAGGGTGAGGTACCTTTACCGGTAAGTCGCCCTTCGATTTGTTTTTTACGGGTACTTCTTTTGGTTCCTCTTTTGAATTTGATATGTGGAATTTGGCCATAACCCTCGTTATAGAAGCCATGGGCGCGAAAGTTTTCAGGAGTCACCAAAATGTCAAGATCTTTTTCTGACCTGGGAAGTGCAGAAATGGCTAGAGCTCTAGTGGCTTCGTCACCCACTAATTTAGTCTGGGAGGGTTTGTCTAAAAAAATGATAATAATATTAATAAGTGATTAAGAGCAATGTGAAAAGAGGAAGAACAAGTTACCAAGGTGCGAGATTCAAAATCAAAGGACGAGATACTTACAAGGATGTATGTTGAATTGGGTTCTAACCCTAGGAACGTCAAACAAATAAAGGAACTCGTCCTTCCATATCTTCATGTTGCTTGGGTTACCAGTAATAAAACCTTTTTTGTTGTGCGTTGACCAGTAGGCGAGGTAATAAAACCCTACATCGTTCCCGCATCATCTTAAAGAAAGAAAATGGCTCAACTCGGCCATAGTTGGGGCATCATATCCTTTTTTTCTATACATCATGTATAAACCAATGGCCGCCCTATAGCTGTTGGGTGATAGTTGCACATGGGCGATATTGAAGTAAGTGATGATTTGGTGAAGGAAAGGGTGCATGAGTGACCCAAATCCGAGCTATATTAGTTTATTGGTGAGAACCATTCTTGGTGTGGGTAATCCAGCAATGTCAAAAACATGCATTCTCATGAAAGAACGAGGTCATAGCCATTTCCCTTCCAGATTATAGTATTCTATTAAGAACATAATTTCTTCAGAAGAGATTTTTGAGGCGAGTCCTGCACAGGAGATGACGCCTTCATCAAATCTATGTTTCATCCGAAGAGGTTCACTGACATCATCTTCGAAGTCCAAGTCTACATCACAAGGACGAACGGGTTGTATGTATGGGTTATTTGGGGGAGAAGGTATTTCCATGGCGTAGCGAATGGGCGAGATGGACAAAACCTCTTCCTCGTTCTCGTTCTCGACTTCCGAGCTTATTCCGGGAGCATCATTCTCGCCCTCATCCCCTGGTTCAATCTCGTTTTCTTCATCCGAGCTAGACAACTTTGAGTTGTTTTCTAACATTGCTTTATATCTAGCAAGGTCTTTACCAGGATTTTTTCTTATTCTGGAGGGTCCGGGTTGGTTTGGATCGAGGTCAGCAAACAGGTCTTGAAGGTCATCCTCGCCCTCTTCGTCTCCTAGATCTTGGGCGAAATAGGTGCTCGCCAAATCCTCGACCTTAACTTGAGAATAGAGATCAGGCGAGAGATTGATTACATGGTCGGGGTCTGAGGAGATTCTGGGATTCTGGTGAGCTTTAAACCAACTAGGGTTAGAATGTTTATTAACTTCATCATTTGACGAAGATGTTACTGTACTATCCTCTTGTCGGAAGGCGAGTTCTCTCTCGACGTCTGTAAGAGAGAGGGCGAGGACTATGTTAAAGGGAGTTGATTAGAATAAATAGCAAAAGGAGGCATGTGGTATAAGAGAAAGGTCATCGCCCTCAAAATACCAGACGTACCTAGGGTTAAATACGGATGAGGATGTCTATCCTAAAGGATATGAATATTTTAAGAATTCTATATTTATTGCAAGGAAAAATAACATATTCGAAAACAAAAATAAAAATAAAAGGGGGGGTACCTGTTTGGAAGAGAAGTCATCCCTGGATAAAGGAGGCTCACCTTTTGGAAAAGAGAGGATCGCCCGGAGAAATTGAAGATCTCGCCCTTCAGATAAAAATTCAAGTAGCACTTTGTGAGTCTTTGGAAATAGTTGGAAAATGGAAAAGAAATTTAGGGGTTTTTATAGCAGTCGAAGAGAGATGAAAAACTCTACACGTGGCATCGTGTGATTGGGGAAAAAAGAAAAGAAATCGAGGCATGATTATTTGGCGGGAAGAGTTTTTGTTTGGGAATTCTCAGAAAAAGTTGATTCTTTTTAATGAAAAGCTCGCCCTCTCAAGGAGGAATTTTTTAAGGAATTTAGTTTCTTTTATTAATAAATCATTGCAAGAAACTAGGGGGTAGTTGTTATGCCCGAAAATAGTTTCTTATTTTTTGGCCTCACCCTTCGGATCTCGCCCATGGGGTTATTCTGGAGATCCCGTCCTTTTTAAGCAGCTAGGCCCAATACTCTGATACCTCGCCCTCATGGTAACAATTATGGAAAATTATAGACTGCAGATTAGGTCCTAGAACTAACACAATCAGGAAAATGGCTGGGTCTCGCCCTCAGAAGATGATCTCGCCCACTTACAAAGGATGTCGCCCTCATTCAGGACTGCCTTATAAACTATTCAATCTCCGTGGCCTGAGGTGGGTGTTCACTCCGATGATTTCGGGTCAATAGCTTAACCACTATGTTCCGAGAAAGTAGTTGGGCTTTAGGGTCCATTCTGATACTGTCAAAGGCGGTGGCTTCGATCCAATGGGCTTCCTAATCAAGGAAACGTAGCCCGTTACGATTACTTGTTCCCCAAGAACTAAGTTTGGCTTGATCCCTATAAATAGGGTACGTAGGCACATTGTATGGTACAATGCAAACCATAGCACAAAAGAGAGAATTCAATATTCAATCTTAATTGCTACACATCTCAGCATACAATCTCAGCCATCCCCAAATCATAAAACCTAACCCTAAACATCCTACGCCGTTCACCGTCATCAACCACCACCACAATTCCAGCAACCCTCCCCGAATTTGTTTTCCCAAATTCCTCTATTAACAATAGGACTTGCTGGATCCTCAACTCAAGGGTGTAACTAAGGGTCCGTTGTGGAATAAAAATTAGGTTACGAGTATTGCGGCTAGGGTTTATGTATTTAATGCAAAGGTGTGTGAGCTTCGTGCTTTAATGGCTGCTCTTGTGCTCGTGGCTGAATCTGCCTTCACAAGATGCCTACGTACTTTGATGAATATCAAAGATTAAGCCAAAAAACGTAGTTCTGAGGTTGAGGGGTCTGGCCCTTTATATAGGCTGAGAAGCCTTAGAATTATGGTAGGAGTCAGAGTCTTCGTGGACAAGTCTTTGAGGAAGGTTCTAAATCTATTCCTTGTAGGAATCAGTTTCCATATTGAATTGGTTGCCTTGGTGGCTAAGTCTGACGGAGATAATATCCTTATCCAACTCTTATTGCTGAGCTGTTTATTTCCCCCAATCTTAATTACGAAATTAATATTATAATTGGGGTTTTGGGTCCATCTGGCGGGCCCCACGTTTGGACCATTCTTGGTCTAATTACTGCCACATTAAATGTGTCTTTTAGGGCTTATTTTCAGCCCATATCATTTGCCCCCCAACTTCTAGGAAAACTGATCAGGTTTTCCTTGAAGTTTTAATGGTCTTTTCCGAGACTTGGGTCAGGGTTCATAATTGTACACTAGTGTTTCACAAGTATCGTCTTAATGTAAAGAGTGGAGCGACCTACACGTTTACGATGATTTGCCTTATTCGAGGCTAAACAATTATTTCCAAGTAACTTCTGTTACTGGATTTTTGTCCATTCAATATGAAGGAATCATCCGTAGTACTTCCCGTATCGTAAATATATTTTAGAGTTATATAGTACCCATAGGTATTTCTCTTAAAAATTCTATGTCCACGAAGATTCGATGTCCAAAAATCAATTTTTCAGAACAAATTTCGAACAAAACTGAAATTTTTCAACAAGGAATTCGACCAAAATTCTGGTCGAAATAAGGGCTTCAACAAATCCTGATCGAAGGGATTTTCGACCAGGATTCCTGGTCGTTTCGACCAGGGTTCTGGCCGAAGTAAGTGTTCCATTCTTCTCTGCTCGAACACATTTTCAACCAGGATTCCTAGTCGTTTCGACCAGGATTCTGGTCGAACTAAGCATTCAAGCTTTTCTTGGTCGACACCTTTTTCGACCAGGATTCCTGATCGTTTCGACCAGGATTCTGGTCGAATTAAGCATCCAAATTACCTCTTGTCGAACACATTTTCGACCAAGATTCCTAGTCATTTCGACCAGGATTCTGGTCGAATTAAGCGTCCAAATTTCTTCTTGTCGAACACATTTTCGACCATGATTCCTAGTCATTTCGACCAGGATTCTGGTCGAATTAAGCGTCCAAATTTCCTCTTGTCGAACACATTTTCGACCAAGATTCCTAGTCATTTCGACCAGGATTCTGGTCGAATTAAGCGTCCAAATTTCCTCTTGTCGAACACATTTTCGACCAGGATTTCTGGTCGTTTCGACCAGAATCTTGATCGAAATAAAGTCCTCAAAATTTTTCGGGCTTTTTCTTGATGGGCCTTTCTACTTTTGGGCCTTCGAGGCTTTACATGTTTAGAGTGTGTATTTTTATAAAAATACCTTCTTTCTTTGGGCCTGACCCCAAGGCCATAATGGGCCTGTTCAAATTCCGAATCTTTCGTTAGGGTTTGGGTTTGATATTTCTTCAAAATATCTTAGATATTTCTTCATAATATCTTAGATATTTCTTCAAAATATCTTAGATATTTCTTCAAGATATTTTTCTAAGAACGTTCCAGAATTGGGCTTCAAATTTGGGCCGGTTTCATGGGCCTTTGGTAGGTCAATTTTGGAATTCTGACCGGTCATTGTAGGTTTTCTGACCGTTTGACAGTATTTCAACCGGTTGTTCATTCCTATATAAGAGTGAGAGTTGAGAATTCATTTTTCACACTCTCACTTCACATTTTCATCTTTGAGCTCCCAACTTTTAGCTAAGAAGTCTCTCTCTCTCAAATTCCGTTTGGAGTTTTTCTCAGCTAATTCCGTCCTTCGTCTCCGGTCATCTTCTTCTTTTTAAGTCGAGATCTCAAGCTACCATTAATGGCGGACAAAGCTCAAGCTCGCCTTCTGAAAATGAACTCAGCCTCTTCCAAAGGTACCATCCAAATTCGCTCTCCTTACACTTCTCTTTTAGATATGTTAAATGAAAGAGCAGACGACTATCCTTCCTTAGCCGAGTTAGATGCGTATGATTGTTGTAATACATATCACGATACAGATGAAATTGGTAGATACAACAAGTTGTATAAAATTAAAAAACCTTATAAACTCGTTCCAGCTGGGCCAGGTGACAGGCCTTGTCATTGGAGGCCCAATGCCTTGTGTATCTATAGGGAGTGTTTGGTAGCGGGCCTCCATTTCCCTTTTCATGAGTTTATCCCCCGCCTTTTAGCTGACATTCAGTGTAGCCCTTGCCAATTACCCCCAAATGCATGGAGAATAATTCTATGTTTTATGGTTTTGTGTCTAAGGCAAAACCTTCCTCTATCTGTTGCCCTTTTTCGCAAAATTTTCCAAATTTACAACAGCCCTGCTTTATATTCTGGCTGGGTATATATCAAACTTCGCCCCAAAGTCCCTCCTATCTTCAATGGTAAATCAGTACCAGACAACAACCCTGGTTAGAAGAAAGAATTTGCCTATCTTGAATGGGAGGGTGGTGATTGGGGTACCCTCTTTAGAAAAACCTTTTCGAAGGTTTCAGATGGAAATGCTAAGGGAATCACCCTTAGCACCGAGGATCAGGCTGCTTTTGACACTTTAACCAAAGGTGATGGTATGTCTATAACCTGCCAAAGCCTCATAAATGAAGAATCTCTGAGGGCAGTAGGCCTCTCACAAGTTTTAGAACGGGGTAACTTTCTTTCTTGCCTTTGTTTATTTTTATTTTCATACTTGACTTATTCATTTGTGTTTCCATTCATGTCATTTCAGTTGCAAAGATGCTTGTGGAAGCTTCCCCGGATCCAGACAACGAAACCTCGAGGATGGCCCGGGCAAAGCGGAATGCCGATCCTCGAGAGAAGGGAACTGAGCCTGCGTTCTTACGTGCCCATAAGGTCCAAAAGGTGGACCTTAAATTTGGTGATATAGCAGACTTGGAGGGGAGCTCTCAAGTAAACGTCCAATCTTCTGTTTTTAGGCCATCCTGGGGCTTTAGGAAGCGGGACTCCGTCGTGGGTTCGACTAAGCACGCCATGGACTGGTCTCTTAACTCGATCACCCCTCCAGACTACAAAGACTTGGTTGTCAATGGAGGCATCGGGGAATCAGAGGCACTTGGTTCTCAAGCCTTAGCTGTGGTAGGACTCAAACCTCGCATTCTTTAAATTTCGCACTTATTTACTTTACTCCAACATATTTATTGTTTCTGTGCACAGGCCAACGTTCACTTCCAGAGTTCTCTCTACCACGCCAAAGCTTGGAAGGAGAAAGCCAAGGGGTATGAGTCTGAATCTCAAAAGAAAAGACTTACTATCAACCATCTAGAGGAGAAGCTCAAGGATAAGGATGAGGAGCTGGCCAGTGCTCGGGCAGAGTTGGTAGCTTTGAAAGATGACAGTGAGAAGATCATCGATGACTATCTGGATTCTGATGAATACAAGTCCCTCATGGATCAGCATGATGAGCTGTTATTTCCTGGCCAGTTTTCCGAGGGTTGGAACAAGGCCATTGAGGCAGTCCTAAGGAGCCATCCTGGCTTATTCCAGCCTTCAGACTTCGTGAGCCCCCATCTTCCTGCCCCATTATTAGTTAACGAGCCTGGATCCAGCGAAGAGTTGTTCGGGGCGGGTGATGCTTTGGTCAAAGAGCATGCTACCGCTACCACTTCAGCCTTGGATCCTAAGCTTCCTCTAGTTCGGTCTGGTCTTGCTAATTCTGCTGAGGATGGATCCACTACAGACACTAGCTCTGAGGATGATTCTCCTGCTAAGGAGGCCCCTAAGGCCCCTTAAGCTTTATTTATTTATCTTTTTGCTTATCTGAACTCTTGGTTTCTACCATTTGACTTAATAGCCTTCGGGCCTTTATTTGTGTAACTTTTAATTTATCTATTGTTGCAGTTAGTTTCTATTGTGTTCATTTTTCTTGCCTTTGCTCATAGTTTGGTAAACTTCAGACTTTTTCGAGTACTTGGCCCCCTGGCTGGTACTAAACTCACAAGTTAGTTCAACATTTGTCTTTTGTGTTTATTTTAACAAGGAAGAATAACTCATAGAGAAAACAGAATAGATTCCATTATGCTGTCAAAGGATATCAATAAAATGGGTTCAACCCTTACATAGATACTCTATCTCCTACTGGGAGCAACATGCTCTATAATGGTTTCATTCGAACCTTATTCCTAATAAATAGATAAAAGTCCAAGCCTTTGCCAAAAGAACTTAAACATAATAAACTTTGAGGTTCACAGCATGCCAAGTTCGGGGCACCTCAACCCCATCCAAGGTTTCTAACTTGTAGGATCCTCGTCCTAACACCTTTCTGACTAGATACGGTCCTTCCCAGTTTGGTGCTAACTTTCCTTTCTGGCCAACTCCTGAGGCTTCAATCTTCCTTAGAACCATGTCACCTTGTCGAAAGAATCTTTCCTTAACTCTCTGGTTGTAGTGAAAAGAGGCTCTCTTCTGATATTCAGCATTCCTAGCATTAGCTTCATCTCTAACCTCGTCAATTAAGTCAAGGGCAAGTCTCATCCCTTCTTCATTAGTTTCTGGTTCATATGCCTCAACTCGAGGTGACGCTTGCATGATCTCTAAAGGCACAACTGCCTCAGCTCCATAAGCCAGCAAAAATGGGGTTGCTCCAGTTGTCACTTTACAAGTGGTACGGTATGCCCAAAGTATGGGCAGCAATTCATCTACCCAAGTGTTCCTAGAGCGTTCGACCCTCTTTTTCAGTCCATCAAGGATAATTCGATTAGCTACCTCAGCTTGCCCATTGGCTTGTGGATGTGCCACTGAGGTAAAACGGAGCTCAATCGCATTCTCTTCATAATACTTCTTGAACTCTTCATTATTGAACTGTGTCCCATTGTCTGTTACAAGGATTCGTGGGATTCCATACTTACAGATTATGTTCTCCCAAAAGAACTGGGCAACTTGTTTGGTGGTTATCTTGGCCAGAGGTTTAGCCTCAATCCACTTAGTGAAGTAATCAATGGCCACTATCAAGAACTTCCTTTGTGCTGAAGCCATGGGAAAAGGACCAAGTATATCCATCCCCCACATCGCAAACGGAATGGGAGAGTTAATTGAAGTTAACATCTCAGGCGGTTGCCTTACAATTGGAGCATGTTTCTGGCATCTCTCACATCTCTTGACATAGTCTTGTGCATCAGCCAACATCTCCAGCCAATAGAACCCTAAACGAATGATCTTGTGAGCTAAGGCTCTGCCCCCCAAGTGTTGCCCACAGATCCCTTCATGAACTTCCTCCAATGCTTCCCTTGCCTCTTGAGGCCTTAAACACTTCAAGTATGGGATGACGAACGACCTTTTGTACAGAATGCCCTCAATCAAAGCGTATCTCAATGCTCTTACTGAAAGTTTTCATGCCTCCAAGGCATTGTCTGGGAGCCACCCGGTTTCAAGGTGAGCCTTGATAGGATCTATCCAAGAGCCCCCTATATCAATTGGTGCCACTAATTTTGAGTTAACGGTCGGGGCCTTCAAGACCTGAAAGTATACACTCCCAGCATAATTTTCTATCTCGGAAGAAGCGAACTTAGAATGGGCATCGGCCTTAATGTTTTCTTTTCTCGGAATGTGCTCAACATAGCACTCCTCAAACTGAGTCATAACAGCCTTTACGACTCTCAGGTATTTCGCCATAGTCTCGTCCTTAGCTTCGAATTCACCATTTACTTGTGATACCACAAGCCTTGAATCTCCACAAACTTTGAGATTTTTGACCCTCATGATTCTAGCCAAACCCAAACCAGCTATTAATGCCTCATACTCCGCCTCATTGTTGGTAGTAGGAAAATCCAACTTTAAAGCATACTCAACTGTGAACCCATCGGGGCTTTGCAAAACCAAACCTGCACCACTAGATTTTGTTTTTGATGCTCCATCAAAATAGAGCACCCAATATTCCTTCAGATCAGGTGTAAGTTCCTCTTCTTTTTTCTCTTGCCCAGGGGTAGTCACTATCTCTTGCCCCCCGACTTCTTGGTTGTTAATAGTGCATTCAACCACGAAGTCAGCCAATGCCGGAGCTTTAATGGCTGTTCGAGGCTTATATGTGATATCAAACTCTCCAAACTCAATCGTCCACTTGATTAGCCTTCCACTGGCCTTAGGGCTATGCAATATGTTTCTCAACTGCTGGTTTGTCAGAACTTGAATCTTATGTGCCTGGAAGTAAGGCCGCAACTTCCTCGAGGCAGTTACTAATGCCAAAGTAAACTTTTCTATGGGTGAGTAATTCAACTCAGCCCCATGCAACACTTTGATCACATAGTAGATAGGTTTCTGGACTTTCTCCTCTTCTCGAATGAGGATAGCACTCAGGGCTTGTTCAGATACCGCCAGGTATAGGTAAAGAGTCTCCCCAGGACTTGGTTTGGTCAACAGCGGGGCTTCGGCCATGTATTTCTTCAGCTGTTCAAAGTCCTCTTGGCTCTCAAGAGTCCATCCAAAAATTTTCACCTTCTTTAATGCTTGGAAGAAAGGCAAGCACTTGTCCCCTGATTTGGAGATGAATCTCCCCAGTGCTGCCACTCGGCCTGTTAACTTCTGTACATCCCGTATAGAACGGGGTGGTTCCATGTCCAGAATCGCTTTGATCTTGTCAGGGTTGGCTTCTATGCCTCTCTTTGAAACCATCACACCCAAAAACTTGCCCGATCCAACGCCAAAGGCGCACTTGGCTGGATTCAACATCATTTTATGGTGCCTCAGCACTTCGAATGCCTCTCTGAGGTGTTTAATATGGTTCGCCTTGACCAAGCTTTTAACCAGCATATCATCAACATAGACTCCATGGTTTTTCCAATCAGATGGGCGAATATCTTATTCACCAGTCGTTGATAAGTAGCTCCTGCATTCTTTAGACCAAAAGCCATAACAAGGTAGCAGAAAACACCAAAGTCAGTTATGAAGGATACCTTTGGGATGTCATCCTTGTGCATCCTAATCTGATTGTAGCCACTGAATCCATCCATGAAACTCAACATTTCGTGCCCAGCCGTGGCATCTATTAATGTGTCTATCCTTGGTAAAGGGAAGTGAAAGGCATATGACTCAGCCTATTTGTAGTTAGAGGATCCTAATCAACTTAAACCAAATTGTAATAAGTAAATATACATATGAACTGTCACAGGAATCTCAAGAAGTATTATCTGTCAGAAGAAAGAAGAAAAGTCAATCTATAGTTTTGATGTTATACACTGGAAGACGATTCAGTTATCTGATCAAGCCCCGGTATAGCATTGAAGTGAATGGATTCATTTAAACAGTGACAGAGATTTTTCGAGTGATAGTTTGAAGATCAGTTACAGTACAAGAGAATTGAGAGAAGAAACAAACCACAACCTAAAGTCAAAAGTGAAGAAGCATCGTTGAAGTTAGTCGTTCATGAACCAGACAGTACATCGAACGTCAACACAAATCAGTGGTAATTCTTTACTACCTTTAGTGGTTTGTAAGAATTAAATTAATTATTTATTGATTTAATTAAATTCATTTATAATTGATATAAATCATTTAGTTGATTTAATTAAATGAATTAATTCTAGAAGAATTAATTTATTTATTTAAATTAATTATTGTATCAATTAAATATGAATTAGTTAATCATTAATTAATTAAATGGATCAATATGACTTAAAGAAAGAAAAATGATTTATGTCTTGGAGAAGAAAATTCGGTATGACTTAATTTTAAGTCTTACCGACAGGAGCTTTTTCAGGATTAAGTCTTACCGACCTGGATTAAGTCTTACCGACCTCTGCCAGCTGTTGTAAGTCTCACCGAACTTCTGTTAAGTCATACCGACATATTTTATGTCTTAATGGAGGTTTGTGTAAGTCTTAATGAAGGAAAATCAAGTCTTGGTAGCAGTTTAAGTCATGCTGGAGCAGTTAAATATCCTACAGAAAGCCAGCAAGACCTGTTACTCATATAAAAGAACAGAACAGAACAGATTAAGTCATAACGGAGAAAACACAGCAGAAACATTTCATCAAGAACAGATTTCTCTCTCTCAAGAACACCAAAGCTTAAACAATTCCCAGAAATTCAAGTTCTTCATCTTTGTTATATTCTATCCGCTAGAACTTGTTTATTTGTGATTCTTGTTCTACTAGCGAATTAAGTTTCCTAGTTCTTATCTTGATTATTATTAACTAAATTAGAAAAGTTCATGTCGAATTTTCTAATTAGTTATTAACATCTTGATAAGTTGTTATACTGATTTTGTAACACCACATCAAGTTAATATACAGTTATATTCAACTTGAAAAATTGTGTTAAATAATTCCGCACATAAATTTGTCTTTATCAAATTTTATTTAAAGGACAAATTTCGATAAAAAGGTAAAGATTGTATTCAACCCCCCCTTCTACAATCTTATCGGACCTAATAATTGGTATCAAAGCCGATTGATTGATACACAAATCAAAGATCCCATTTTACTCGATTAAAAATCATCCCCGAATTTTTTAACTCTCTTAAAAAATTCATCATGTCTTCTAAAGTTGGAACTGTGAAAATTCCCATATATGACAAAAACAGTTATGATATGTGGAAGAACAAAATGTTAATGTTCCTCGAGGTTGCAAATCCTAAATACATGAAAGTCTTATCAGAAGGACCAATAATACCTTTTGGAGTAATCCCTGAAGTTGTTACTGATGGAAAAGTTATTTCCCCTGCAAGGTATGTACACAAAGATTCTTCTGAATACACTCTTGTTGAAAGAGAGGAAGCTGGACTTGACATTAATTTAAGACTGATCTTAATAGATTCTCTAGACTCTGTAATGTACAGTCATGTGATTAATTGCAAGACTGCAAAGCAAATGTGGGAAACCATTGAAACTGTGAATGAAGGAACAGAGGAAGTTAGGGAGAATCGATTAGAAATTCTGACTTCTGAGTATGAACACTTTCGATCAGCATCAAATGAAAGTATTCAAGATGTGTTTGAAAGATATAACAAACTTGTCAACAATTTACAGATGCATGGCAAGTACTACACTCAGAAAGAGATCAACAGAAAATTTCTACTGACAATTCCTGTCCATCTAGAACATAGGATTACAGCTATCAGAGAGTCAAGGAATCTAAGTGAAATTACTGTAGAAAGACTCTTTGGTGTTTTAAAAACCTATGAACTGGAACAATCTCAACAAAAGGAGATTTATGGAAAAGGAAGAGTTGCTAATACTTCTACAGCTCTTATTGTTGAGAACAAACAGGAAGTGGAAGATAAGGTTATTCAATCTTGTATTGTTGACAGTGGCAAGCTTGAAGTTGAAGTTGGTCAAACGAATGCTAGTCCAGATGAAGGAGACTTCTATTCGTTAGAAGAACTAGATCAGTTGGAAGATGAGTCCATGGCTTTGTTGGTAAGGAAATTCAGCAACTTCAGATTCAGGAAGAATCCCAAGTTCAGGTACAAATCTAACTATAACAGGTTCCAGAGAGGAGGTTACAAAACTGGAACAGTTGAAAGAAGTAAAATTAGATGCTACAACTGTAATGAACTTGGACATTTCGCTACTGAATGTCAGAAGCCAAAACAAAACCAAAGAAAAGACTTTGGATCTGAGAAGAAGAAGACAGGTAAAGCCTATGTGGCTGCTGGAAAGAGTTGGGATGATACAGACTCTGAAGATGAAGAGTATGGCAATCTTGCCCTGATGGCAAAATTTGATAACTCCAGTGGTACTTCATCTGAGGTATCATGTACTGATAGTCAATATATCTATCAACTTAGTGATACACTAGGTAATGCTAATAGAGAGATTGAAAGGCTAAATTTGTTAATTACAGATCTTAGTAATCAATTATCAGAATTACACGATGTACAAAATTGCCATGATAAACAAAAATCAGAAATAAGAATTCTAAAAGAACTTGAGAGGTCTCTAGCGTTGATAGTGGTTCAACAACGTGAAACAATAGCTGAGCTAGAAATAAGGGTTAGTGCTACTTCTAATTCATGTAAAGTGGCTAAAGAGTTGTTTAACCAACAAGTTATTAATCAAACCGTGGGTATTGGGTTTGACTATAATGAAGCTATTGGTCGAAAAAGCATTATTACCCCTAATCGTGTCAGTGCTGTAGATAGGGGTATACCATTAGTGCTTAAGGGTGTTAGTAACCCACTCTTTAAGACATTCATAGCAGAACCTTTGGATACTACATCTTTAATCATTAAGGAAGAGATGCGCATTGAGGATTTAGCTAATGGCATAGTCTTAGAAAGTAATCAAGTTGTTAAAAATGATAAAGATAGAAAAACTGTGTTTAAGAAAGCATAAAGAGTTGGTGAGTCTACTAGTTCCTTGAAAACTAGTAGTAGAAGTAACAACATGAATAAATGCAACAACATATCTACCATGCATGCTATTCCTGTTATTGATACTGCTCATAAGAAATGCAATGTTGTTAATTGCATGTCTTGTGCTTTTAATATAATGTCTGCTTACTTTAACGGTAATCATGCATGTATTGAGAAGAATGTTCCTAGACAGCAAATGAGCAGAAATAAACATGTTAGATCCAGGACTGTAAAATCACCTAATTCTAAGATTAGGACTCCAAGTCCTTCTCAGGATATGGTAAAGACATGGTTACCCAAGCTGAAACCAAAACAAGTTAAAGCTGTTTACAGGGTTAAATGTCCAGTACCTGAAGAAAATGTTGTTAAAATAAAAAGTGTTGCTTTACCTGATAAAGGTCAATTCTTTAAGTACTCCGGACCCAATCAAATTTGGGTTCCGAAGAAAGTCTAACCAATTTGTCATTGCAGGGTTTGAAACAGGTTGAACGAGTCATGTGGATTCTGGACAGTGGATGTTCAAGGCATATGACCGGAGATAAAGCCCTGCTGACAAATGTGGTGGAGAAGGCCGGCCCAGTCGTTACCTTTGGAGATAACAGCAAAGGTAAAACTGATGGATATGGCAAATTAGAAGCTGGAAATGTTATCATTGAAGATGTCTCTTTTGTGAACGGCCTTGAGCACAATTTGCTCAGTATTAGTCAATTCTGTGACAAAGGTTATGAAGTTCATTTCAACAAGAAGAATTGTCTAATATCACACAAGAGAAATGAAAGGCCACAGTTGACTGGAGTAAGAAATGGAAACTTGTACATAGCCAATATGAACTCTGGAAGCACAGAAGAAATTAGATGTTTTTATTCAAAGGCATCCACTGATGAAAGTTGGTTATGGCACAAGAAACTTTCTCACCTAAACTTCAAAACAATGAATTCTCTAGTGAAAAGAGAGTTGGTGAGAGGTTTACCTTCGATTGAATTTACACAGGAAGGTCTATGTGATGCTTGTCAAAAAGGGAAGTTAAAAAAGGCAACTCATAGGAGCACTAACATATCATCAATAACTGAACCATTACAACTTCTCCATATGGATTTGTTTGGTCCAGTTAGTGTGATGTCTATGTCAAGAAAAAGATATGCTCTAGTGATTGTTGATGATTTCTCAAAATTCACATGGGTACTATTTCTGAACTCAAAAGATGAAACTCCACAACTGGTAGTTGATCACATTAAGTTAATTGAGATGGACTCTAATCGTTCAGTAAGAGCTATAAGGTCAGACTGTGACGTCCCGGGATCCGGGGTCAAGGATCCGGGCCGTCAAAATCCAATTTCCGATCACTATTAATATTTCTAAATTTTTTTTTTTTTTTTTTTTTAATAAATAAATAAATAGGCAGTTGACCCCACACTAATACACACACACCAGTCATATGCTCATAGAACAACAACCACAACATTTAAAAGTTTTAAAGTTAATAGTTATTACAAGCCCAGAATTTACCAAGTACATTGTTGAACAAAGCTTCTACAGGAAGCACTTCAACAACTAAAGTTTATTACAACTTACACACTTAATTTACATAAGTATACTAAGCCCCTTCGCTTGTCACTACCTCGGGGATGGTCGCCAGCACTCGCTCAAAAGGTCGCCTTTCCCTTACCCTCTTGCGTGGTGTGGTACGTAGTATCGGCATGGGACCTAGCTGCTATATACATAAGTAGCAAGAGTGAGCTATAATAGCTCAGCAAGATCATTCTGTAACTAAAATTTAAAATGTGAACAAGTATACATATATGTATAGGCATATGTAATAGCAGGAAACAATTAAAATCCTTAAGGAAGAGTAAAGCTCTTATTTAATAATACATCATCCACTCACTATTATAAGAAAGTAATCTATATTAATATAATATCAGTTTTTCTTCATCTGTATCAATAATACCATCATCTCATATCATTACTCTGTTTTCAGTATAGAAATCTGAAATAATATAATATCAGTTTTTCTTCATCTGTAACTATCATTCCATCATCTCATATCATTATTCTGTTTTCAGTATAGAAATCTGAAAACCATTGTCTACCCTTTCTTTTCAAAACATTGGGGATATCTGCTGTCGCCTGATACGTTAGGACGATGATCAGTCGCCTAATCGTACCTGCTCTCTTTTTACTACCGGTAGAAGGAATGAAAATCATCCCTGGAGGAAGGCTACCTGCTACATCCTCCCTTGGCATCTTCGTGCCGTAATAAAAATAATAAATGCTGGACTGTGTCGCACACAGCCCTGACACAGCCACTTACGCAAGTCTGTTGCAATCCCCCTTTTTATCACATCGTTATTCTCTTTTTAAACTATCATTCCACATTTCCATTTTCTCACTTTCGTTTTCACATATCATTCTCTCATATCATTTCCATTTTCACACATTACTTCTATAAAATATATATATATATCATAAGGCTTTGATTATGATTCAGACCTCTCTTTCAAATTCAGAATTCAAATATACTTTTATATTCGTAAAATATTCCATCTATTTTAAGAGTAATGAATGTTAATCAAATAATGTTTATTAAACCACTGATACTCAATAAGAACATTTTTAATATAATATTATAACCATATAACCCTCGATAACAACTGATACCATTCTCTCTTATTCTCTTAATCATAAGGCATGTTCAATTCATGCATAATCATCTTTATACATATCCATCTCATACTCTCATTCATATTCATATACATCTTATACTCATATCCATATTCATATACATCTTCAGATATCTTTCTTTTCAATATTAATACTCAAGAAGGACAATTTCTTCATAATATAGTAATAATAGCATCACATATATATCTCACAAAAATCAAGTTTCTTTATGAAGATAAGTAGTTTTACAAATAGGGATAGAAGAAATCTTGCCTCGGTTTCGATATCCTGACGATATGGCTCGTCCCTCTTCCGGAGTTTCTATAAACACAAAAGGACCATCGTTAGAACCACATCTCTTACTCACTACACTCTTGTATAACATTACCTTTTGAAACTTTAATATATGTTTAACGTATTATTATTATCCCAAAGGCTCAAGAACTCAACCGTTCATAACCTAAATCGAAGTTTCAGGGGTTTTCATCATTTTCCTTAACGACCACACTTAACTGTAAAAATTCTCAGAAAATATGGATTTCGAATTTTAATGTAAGGTCAACTGTCAAGGGTCCTCTGACCACCCTACTACACCATCCCAAAATTTCGTGACTTTTAACAATGTTAAAGTATGGTAATTGTAACCTCAAGTTTGATACATTTACAGTTTCTCGGTTTCTGAACCGCTTTCACTAAAACTGACTTTTCTCCTAAACCGTTCATCAGATTTTAACGCACCTTATATCAAAACGATCTATGAACTAAGCTCTATCATTTCATGGTCAATTGGTAACCTAGGCAGTGAGGTACCATACGAATGCAGGGGTCACAAAACAGGGCAGATTTTCGTTCTAACGAAAATCGGGCATTATAACGGCTATAATTTCGTACTTTCATAAATCCAACTCCTCCAAATCCATTATCAAACACCATAATCCTCACCTACACCATGTGGTATGCTTCACCAGCCATGGTTACAAGTCCACAACACATTTCCATAATCATTCAAACACATATAAACAACTATAACATTATAAACATAACCTTTATACCACTTAATCACTAAACATAACATTATCCATCATAAACACAAAAGGGCAAGGGTTGTTATACCTCTTGGAAGCTTGAAGAACACTTAATAATCCTTAATAATCCTTGGACACACCTTGAACAACCTTGAATTAACTTGAATCAACTAAAGGAATCATAAAAACCAAATTAGTTTCTTGAAACCACTATTCATCACTATTCATCAAGCAACTTTCATGAATTTATTACCTATGAAGATGATGATGGTTGGCCTTGAATCTTTGTGCTAGTCTTAGTCTATCCTCCAAGAAGCTCCATAATTTTTCCCTTGATTTTATCTTGAAGAGAACTAGGGTTTTTGATTTTGATTTTTCTTTCTTTTCTCCTTTTTTCTCTACAATGGCCGAATGGTTTTGCTAAGGAAAGGGGAGAGAGTTTTGTGTTTTTTTCTTTGATCTTATCTCCTAATTACTTGTTAACTTAGAGTCTTGTAGAAGCTTGCAAGATTTTTGTGGTTAAAACCATACTAAATTACTAATTCACCCCTTAAAACAAGTTAGTGGATGATGACATCACCCTAATGACCTCATAATCTTTTTTTTTCCTTGATTTCTTTTCTAATTATAATACTAGTACTCTTGGTAATTATAATGTGGTATATATCTTTGTTATGTTATAATCTTGGTTGTTTAATCTCCATACTCGTCTAATTGTGGTTCGTTTCGAATGTACCTCATTATCTCAGTGGTTTTTGAAATCATTTAACAATCCAAATTCCATTGGTATTCTCTTAACTTAATAATCCCCTGGCTCAAATCTAAATTCACTAATCCCTCAATATATAATTCTTATAATGTTTCCATGCTCCTTAATGTCCAATAGAAGCTTATTCGAAATCAAAATCCTCAAAATCCATGCTTCAGGAATTTCTGAAATCTAACGTCATTTCGAGTCACTTATTTCCATTGTACAATACTAATATGGTTTCTGTTTATTCATTTTATGTTTCCATTATAGGGTACCTATATATCATTTCTCTAAATCCTCGGAATTTACTATTCATGTGACCACTGTAACATTACTGAAGTTAGGGTTATTACATCCTTCCCCCCTTAAAAGGATTCCGTCCCGGAATCATGTTGGAAAGGTCCATAAGTATCTTTCTCATTCACATCTTCAAATTTTCACACTACTTCCTTTATCCTTTTTCCTTCTATAATATATCTATCTTGTTTGCGCAGAAATATACTAACATAACTTCCTTGTCATTCATCAACATGCCATTTAGTTTATCAATAGCAGTCCTTTTACTGTCTTTTCCTCACAAATCTCCTCCTGTTTCCAGTCATTCCAGGTTATCTCGTCTCTCCTTCCTCTTTTGACGAAGATATTTGCCACTACATTGACCTTTTCTGAATGGTAGTGTATCTCACTTATGGTTTGACCATCCTCTGATCTCTATCATGACATAAATATTAATTCCTCAATATTCCTATAGCTCCTCTCTGTAAAATTTTCCAGAAAATAAGCTCCAATAATATTCTTTAAAACAATTGTAAGAAAATACTACCTATAATATATATTTCCTGTTCGTCTCCACAAGCTTGTGTTTTCCCAAAACACTCCTACTTTTCTTTTCATAACGTTTCTTAGCCCTTAACAGATACTGATTTTCCTTATCTATTTTATTAACTTATTTATTCCATTAATTGATTAAGTCGATCCTTAACCAAAGACTTACACACAAAATTTAAATCGAAAAAGCAAGTACCTGTATCCGCATCTGGTTTTGTCAACGCTTCCCCTAAGGTCATGTTGTACACTCTAGCAGTAGGCCTATTTGAAGCAGCCCCACTCTGTCCTGATGCGTATGACCCACCTGAACGGCAATCTCTAGCAAAGTGTCCTAGTTTCCCACACTGGTAACACTTAACATCTCTTCTAGGGTTTGCATCAGTTGATGGGCACTGGTTAAAGTAGTGTCCTTTTTGTCCACACTTAAAACAAGTTATTCCCAGCACTCTACAGACTCCTATATGCTTTTTACCACACGTCTCACAATCTGGTAATGGTGGTCGTGATTGATTGGACTGAAATGTTCCCGAAGATTTTCCACCTTGATTCACCGTCACACTAGTAGTCTTGTTACCCCCCGATTTTCCCATAAATTGAGATTTTTGTCCTTTACCTCCTTTGTTAAAGTAGCTTCCCTCACTTGAACCTCCTTTTGGGCCCTCAAATCTTCTTTTCTTATTCTCTCGACCTATTTGAGCTTGCTCACTCTCGGCCTCTATAATTGATGCCTTTTGAACCACTGCAGCATAATCAGTTAACTCAAATGGGGCCACTCTCGTTCGTAACCAGGGTTTTAACCCTTGTTGAAACCTTTTTGCACGTTGTTCTTCAGTACGCACAAACTCGGGAACAAACCTCGACAGTTCTGAGAATTTATTTTCATACTCTGCCACTGTTAGGTTATCCTGTTTCAACTCCAGAAACTTTAATTCCATTTGGTTTTCTAGATACCTAGGTGAATACTTTTCTAGGAACACCCTAGTGAAACGCTCCCAGGTTATCACTCCCGCTTCCTCTAGGTTCTTCCTAGCTTCCCACCAGTAATTTGCCTCTCCCTTTAGAAGATAGGCTGCAAAAACTGTTTTCTGATCTTCCTCTATCCTCAGTATTTCGAAAGCTTTCTCCATTTCTTTTAGCCATGCCCTGGCTACTACTGGGTTAGTGGTTCCCTCGAATTCTGGGGGCTTTAATGACTTAAAGGCACGAAAGGAACTAGCTGCCTGGTTGGGGAGAACAGGTGGTGGTTGAGGATTCTGTGGATTTGCTAAATTCTGCCTTAATAAGTCCATGAATTGGGCAAAGGGATCACCTCCCGGATTCCTTTGTTGGCCAGTTGATTCCTCTTCTCCTTCTTCATGATTTTCTTCATTATGAGCATTTTCGTTCAGTCTAGTACCTTCGATATTTCGACTTCTTTCGTCTCTCTCATTTTCCCTTGCATTCGCTCTACTGTCACGTCTAGGCGGCATAGTTCTGTACATAACAATAGTCCTTATTAATTACCCGAATTTGGGTTACCATATACATCATTTCTATATACACAATTATATCATTAATTAGCTCATTTGCATATCACAATATCTTTATCAAGCGATTTACATCTAGTTATACCATAACCTTAGTAGGTAAGTGTATCGCCCTTAACACGATAGCCTTTTCATTAAGTCAATCACCTTTTATATATCAATATTTCTGAGTCTCAACATTTATTATACAAAAATATGCAGCAAAAATTTAGATAGAAATGCACAAACTTCATTAATGTACATAAATATTTTACAATTTGGTTACAACATCTTTTACTGCTAATAATATACATCATCTAATACAAGGTTCGAAACCCAAAACATAGTCGTACATACTAATCCGATATCACCAAAAGTACTACTAACTGTCCTCTAATCAGACTGGGATTAAAACAGTGGACACTAAACTAATCCCCAAAATGACATCAGCAAGATGACTAGTCTGATTAGTGACGAACTACTATCCCGGCTCACACCCCTGCCCTGACCACATCCCGTATCTGGACCACCATGGTAGTAACCGTATCAACTATCTGGGCCCTCCACGCCGGGTCTCCCCTATCACCCAACAACCTCCTAAGATCTCCCAATGCTCGTAGCTCAATACTGATCATCCCCAGAGATATCCCATCCGGGATAACCCCTCCTCTCCCTCTCTCTAACCTCTGTAGAAGGGTGTCTATAGTCCTGCGGGACTCCTCCAACTGTCCCTGAAGAGCAAAGTACTCGGTCAATAAGGTAGCTGAAAGTGAGTCACCCGCCGGTAAGGGTGCCTCCTGAGGGGGTACAGCTAGGGGAGGTGCATCCACAGGTGGAGGTGGTGGTGGTGCAAAGGGTGGGGATGGAGGAACCGACTCTGTCTCAGCATCCTCTGAAGGATCCTCCTCCTCCTCAAAGAAACCAAAATGCCCTGGAGGGGTAAACTGCTCAAAAGGATCATCTATAGGGTCAGGACTAGGTAGTGGGGATGGAACTGGTGACGGCTCCGGGATGGGTCGGACAGGTGTGGGAATCATCTGAATATCCCTCCACTCAATCGGCTCCTCAGGTATAACTGACAACCTAGGCCTCTTACGCAGTGGCCTCTCCTCCTCAGGGATCTCTGATCTCACTCTGGACGGACCTGCCTCGTCGGATCCTGTAGAAGGTCTACCCATATATGGCACTAGGGCCACAGCATCTCTCCGTCTCTGCTCCTCTGCCTCATCTCTCTCTAATCGCTCTCTAGCCGCCGCCCGGCGTCTCTCCCTGAGGTCCTCAACTGCATACTCGGGGACCTCTACCCCGGCCAGCTGAAGATCTAATAGCTCCTGCTCTGACCTCCCTAGCCACTGGGGGTCCTGACTCGGCTCAACCATCTCCGCTCCCTATAATAAAACATAAAATTCTATTAGTAACAGTCTAATAAATTATAATATATGCTTAAAGTAAATACTACCTGCGATATACCACCCCTGAACTTGATGGAAGTTCACAATTTATATGATAACTGATACATTTATTATTATCACTTTTGTTTATGAGCATATGACTCTTAGCTCTGATACCATCTGTGACGTCCCGGGATCCGGGGTCAAGGATCCGGGCCGTCAAAATCCAATTTCCGATCACTATTAATATTTCTAAATTTTTTTTTTTTTTTTTTTTTAATAAATAAATAAATAGGCAGTTGACCCCACACTAATACACACACACCAGTCATATGCTCATAGAACAACAACCACAACATTTAAAAGTTTTAAAGTTAATAGTTATTACAAGCCCAGAATTTACCAAGTACATTGTTGAACAAAGCTTCTACAGGAAGCACTTCAACAACTAAAGTTTATTACAACTTACACACTTAATTTACATAAGTATACTAAGCCCCTTCGCTTGTCACTACCTCGGGGATGGTCGCCAGCACTCGCTCAAAAGGTCGCCTTTCCCTTACCCTCTTGCGTGGTGTGGTACGTAGTATCGGCATGGGACCTAGCTGCTATATACATAAGTAGCAAGAGTGAGCTATAATAGCTCAGCAAGATCATTCTGTAACTAAAATTTAAAATGTGAACAAGTATACATATATGTATAGGCATATGTAATAGCAGGAAACAATTAAAATCCTTAAGGAAGAGTAAAGCTCTTATTTAATAATACATCATCCACTCACTATTATAAGAAAGTAATCTATATTAATATAATATCAGTTTTTCTTCATCTGTATCAATAATACCATCATCTCATATCATTACTCTGTTTTCAGTATAGAAATCTGAAATAATATAATATCAGTTTTTCTTCATCTGTAACTATCATTCCATCATCTCATATCATTATTCTGTTTTCAGTATAGAAATCTGAAAACCATTGTCTACCCTTTCTTTTCAAAACATTGGGGATATCTGCTGTCGCCTGATACGTTAGGACGATGATCAGTCGCCTAATCGTACCTGCTCTCTTTTTACTACCGGTAGAAGGAATGAAAATCATCCCTGGAGGAAGGCTACCTGCTACATCCTCCCTTGGCATCTTCGTGCCGTAATAAAAATAATAAATGCTGGACTGTGTCGCACACAGCCCTGACACAGCCACTTACGCAAGTCTGTTGCAATCCCCCTTTTTATCACATCGTTATTCTCTTTTTAAACTATCATTCCACATTTCCATTTTCTCACTTTCGTTTTCACATATCATTCTCTCATATCATTTCCATTTTCACACATTACTTCTATAAAATATATATATATATCATAAGGCTTTGATTATGATTCAGACCTCTCTTTCAAATTCAGAATTCAAATATACTTTTATATTCGTAAAATATTCCATCTATTTTAAGAGTAATGAATGTTAATCAAATAATGTTTATTAAACCACTGATACTCAATAAGAACATTTTTAATATAATATTATAACCATATAACCCTCGATAACAACTGATACCATTCTCTCTTATTCTCTTAATCATAAGGCATGTTCAATTCATGCATAATCATCTTTATACATATCCATCTCATACTCTCATTCATATTCATATACATCTTATACTCATATCCATATTCATATACATCTTCAGATATCTTTCTTTTCAATATTAATACTCAAGAAGGACAATTTCTTCATAATATAGTAATAATAGCATCACATATATATCTCACAAAAATCAAGTTTCTTTATGAAGATAAGTAGTTTTACAAATAGGGATAGAAGAAATCTTGCCTCGGTTTCGATATCCTGACGATATGGCTCGTCCCTCTTCCGGAGTTTCTATAAACACAAAAGGACCATCGTTAGAACCACATCTCTTACTCACTACACTCTTGTATAACATTACCTTTTGAAACTTTAATATATGTTTAACGTATTATTATTATCCCAAAGGCTCAAGAACTCAACCGTTCATAACCTAAATCGAAGTTTCAGGGGTTTTCATCATTTTCCTTAACGACCACACTTAACTGTAAAAATTCTCAGAAAATATGGATTTCGAATTTTAATGTAAGGTCAACTGTCAAGGGTCCTCTGACCACCCTACTACACCATCCCAAAATTTCGTGACTTTTAACAATGTTAAAGTATGGTAATTGTAACCTCAAGTTTGATACATTTACAGTTTCTCGGTTTCTGAACCGCTTTCACTAAAACTGACTTTTCTCCTAAACCGTTCATCAGATTTTAACGCACCTTATATCAAAACGATCTATGAACTAAGCTCTATCATTTCATGGTCAATTGGTAACCTAGGCAGTGAGGTACCATACGAATGCAGGGGTCACAAAACAGGGCAGATTTTCGTTCTAACGAAAATCGGGCATTATAACGGCTATAATTTCGTACTTTCATAAATCCAACTCCTCCAAATCCATTATCAAACACCATAATCCTCACCTACACCATGTGGTATGCTTCACCAGCCATGGTTACAAGTCCACAACACATTTCCATAATCATTCAAACACATATAAACAACTATAACATTATAAACATAACCTTTATACCACTTAATCACTAAACATAACATTATCCATCATAAACACAAAAGGGCAAGGGTTGTTATACCTCTTGGAAGCTTGAAGAACACTTAATAATCCTTAATAATCCTTGGACACACCTTGAACAACCTTGAATTAACTTGAATCAACTAAAGGAATCATAAAAACCAAATTAGTTTCTTGAAACCACTATTCATCACTATTCATCAAGCAACTTTCATGAATTTATTACCTATGAAGATGATGATGGTTGGCCTTGAATCTTTGTGCTAGTCTTAGTCTATCCTCCAAGAAGCTCCATAATTTTTCCCTTGATTTTATCTTGAAGAGAACTAGGGTTTTTGATTTTGATTTTTCTTTCTTTTCTCCTTTTTTCTCTACAATGGCCGAATGGTTTTGCTAAGGAAAGGGGAGAGAGTTTTGTGTTTTTTTCTTTGATCTTATCTCCTAATTACTTGTTAACTTAGAGTCTTGTAGAAGCTTGCAAGATTTTTGTGGTTAAAACCATACTAAATTACTAATTCACCCCTTAAAACAAGTTAGTGGATGATGACATCACCCTAATGACCTCATAATCTTTTTTTTTCCTTGATTTCTTTTCTAATTATAATACTAGTACTCTTGGTAATTATAATGTGGTATATATCTTTGTTATGTTATAATCTTGGTTGTTTAATCTCCATACTCGTCTAATTGTGGTTCGTTTCGAATGTACCTCATTATCTCAGTGGTTTTTGAAATCATTTAACAATCCAAATTCCATTGGTATTCTCTTAACTTAATAATCCCCTGGCTCAAATCTAAATTCACTAATCCCTCAATATATAATTCTTATAATGTTTCCATGCTCCTTAATGTCCAATAGAAGCTTATTCGAAATCAAAATCCTCAAAATCCATGCTTCAGGAATTTCTGAAATCTAACGTCATTTCGAGTCACTTATTTCCATTGTACAATACTAATATGGTTTCTGTTTATTCATTTTATGTTTCCATTATAGGGTACCTATATATCATTTCTCTAAATCCTCGGAATTTACTATTCATGTGACCACTGTAACATTACTGAAGTTAGGGTTATTACACAGACAACGGAACTGAATTCAAGAATGCAGTTCTGAATGACTTTTGCACTGAAAAGGGTATAACTAGACAGTACTCGGCTCCCAGAACTCCTCAACAAAATGGGGTAGTTGAAAGAAAGAATAGAACCTTGATTGAAGCTGCACGTACTATGTTAAGTGAATCAAGACTTCCATTGAGCTTTTGGGCTGAAGCTGTCAACACTGCATGCTATACCCAGAATCGAACACTTATCAATAAAGACTTAATGAAGACACCATATGAAGCTCTACATGACAAGAAACCAACTCTCAAGTACTTCCATGTATTTGGGACAAAATGCTTTGTGCTGAAAGAAGGAGATGATCAAGGTGGTAAATTTGAAGAAAAAGCACATGAAGCAATATTTATTGGTTATACTAGAAGAGCCTACAAGGTGTATCTTATTGATCAACAGAAAACCTTGGAAAGTGTCAATGTTACATTTGATGACACAAAACTCCCAAATATCCAAAATGAAGATCCATCTAAAAAGCTTAAGTTTGATGATATGTCAGACTCAGATTCAGATGATGACAATCAACCTGACGTTGTTGCTGATAATAATAATCCAAATGTTGGTGGTAATGATCAAGGTGATGCTGGTGAAAACAATGATAACTTTCAAGACACCACTGATATTTTTGAACCATCAACAAGTCAAACTGGCAACAACTCAGGGGGAGATAATGAAGGGTCAACAAGTCATACTCAACATCATACTGAAGAACAAGGCGAATCGTCAAGATCAATACTTCCCAGACAAACTGTTTGGAATAGAGCTCATCCTTTTGAGCTGATTCTTGGTGATCCAGATGTTGGTGTGAAAACAAGAAGAGCTTATCAGAATCAATGTAACTATTCTGGGTTCCTGTCTGTTATGGAACCTAAGAAAGTAGAAGAAGCTCTATCTGATCCTGATTGGGTGATTGCTATGCAAGATGAACTCAATCAATTTAAGCAACTAGAAGTATGGAAGCTGGTACCCAGACCTAAAGATAGAAAAGTGGTGGACACAAGATGGGTATTCAGAAACAAACTAGATGAAGATGGCACTGTGATAAGAAACAAAGCAAGACTGGTAGCTAAAGGTTATTCTCAAGCTGAAGGCATTGATTATGACGAGACCTATGCTCCAGTGGCAAGACTTGAGGCCATCAGAATATTCTTGGCATTTGCATCCTATTCAAGATTCAAAGTTTATCAAATGGATGTCAAGAGTGCCTTTCTGAATGGTAAGCTAGATGAAGAAGTGTATGTAGAACAGCCCCCTGGTTTTGAAGATCAAGATCATCTGGACTATGTTTACTTTCTTTACAAAGCTATCTATGGTCTTAAGCAAGCCCCAAGAAAATGGTATGACACTCTTTCTGAATTTCTATTAGAAAATGGTTTTATAAGAGGTGTCATAGACAAAACTCTCTTTACTAAAAGACATAAGAATGATATAATACTAGTCCAAGTCTATGTGGACGATATTATATTTGGGTCTACTAATGAGCTTCTGTGCAAGAAGTTTTCTAAGTTAATGCAGGGTAGGTTTGAAATGAGCATGATGGGAGAACTGAAATTCTTTCTTGGATTACAAATAAGTCAAAGACAAGATGGAATATTTATTTGTCAATCTAAGTACATTAAGGAGCTCCTCAAGAAATATCACATGGAGGAGTGCTCATCAGCAAAGACACCATCAACTATAGCTGTCAAAATTGGTTTATGTGAAAGTTCTGCCAAGGTAGATATCACAGGCTATAGAGGTATGATTGGCTCATTGCTTTACCTAACTGCTAGTAGACCAGATATAATGTTTGCCACATGCTTGTGTGCAAGGTTCCAAGCGAATCCTAAAGAAATCCATCTCACTGCTGTCAAAAGAATCTTAAGATATCTAAAGGGTACGCCTAATTTAGGCATCTAGTACCCTAATGAAACTGGTTTTACTTTAATTGGATATACAGATTCTGACTATGCAGGAAGTGTTGTAGACAGGAAAAGTACATCTGGGAGTTGTCAATACCTAGGTGGAAGATTGGTATCCTGGTTCAGTAAGAAACAGCAAACAGTTTCCAACTCTACAGCCGAAGCTGAATATATAGCTGCCGGAAGCTGTTGTGCTCAGATCTTATGGATAAGGAATCAATTAATGGACTATGGCATTGTATTGGAAAATATTCCTATTTTATGTGATAATACAAGTGCCATAGCAATCGCAAGCAATCCTGTGCAGCACTCAAGGACAAAGCAGATTGACATAAGGTATCATTTTATAAGAGAGCATGTAATGAATGGTACAGTGGAACTACTATTTGTAGGCTCTGGAGATCAAACTGCAGATATTTTTACTAAGTCGCTTAATGAATCCTCATTCACTAGAATTGTTAGTGAATTGGGTATGTTAAACAGTCTTAGTAATTAATACTGTTAATATCTGAAATTTGATCTTTAATAATTTTGCAAGTGATTATTCTGTGAATATTTGTTGTTTGAAATCACTTGTATAATTATTTTACCATCTGATTTTCTTGCTTGTTTAATTATTTTTCACTTTGTTTATTCATATTATTTAATACTTCATACTTCTGTATTTTTAGAATATTTGTAGATATTAATTTCTATTTTATTAATTAATTTATCATATGTTTTGTAATGTTTGTCCTGTTAATATTGCTTTGTTTTCGTTAATAGGTTAGCATATGGTATGTATAATTATTTTTATTATTTGTTTAATTTTATATAATATTTTTATTATTTTTATAAGTTAATTGTATATTTTATAGTGTTTTTAATGTTTGTTTAAAGTTAATATGACTTAAAATTAGGAAAAACAGTCAATATGACTTAATTTAAAATCGGTATGACTTAAACAGGTTAAGTCTTACCGAGATTTTAAATCTAAGTCATATTCGCTAGTCAGTATATATTAAGTCTTAATCACCTGTATGTAATTAAGTCTTAATTACTTATTAGTTAAGTCTTTTTAGTTTTAAATTTAAGTCTTATTCATCTTAATGTAGTTAAATCTTATTAGTATTATTTTTAAGTCTTATTCGACAGCTTAGTATATATATAAGAGTTAGAATGTTAAGTCTTAATTTCATTTTAAGTCTCTCTCAAGTTAAGTCTTAGAGAACAAGAACATATACATACGATACACACACACAACTGTCGAACCTCTGCCCGATTTTCGACCGAAATCACTCATTTTTTTCCACGATCTAACCATATATTTGGATTCCTTGACTGTTTATCTACGTTTTGGTGGTTTAAAATCGTGATTTTATTCAGTTTTTAAAGGTTTTTATTTTCAAAAAATCGATTTCAAGATCTGTTTTTCTGGAAAACTGAGTTTAATTCTTGCAAAACTAAAAATATACGTGTGTTTGTGTGTATACAAGGATCATTGTGAGAATTTTTCAGAATTTTTGAAGAACTTTTAATTATTTCGAATTTTTAATTAATTATTAATTCAAAAAATTAATTTTTAAATTAAAAATTTGTAAAATCTGAAATTTTCAAGGAAATTAAATCTTGATTAAAATGGCTGATCGATTTGAAATTATTAAACATAATTTAATCGGTTATTTTGATCCAGAAAAATGTTCAGTTGAACGTTTTCGACCGTGGATTCGGTTTTTAAATGAAAATTCACTGGTTCGCAATGCTTTGAGATTGGATGCTCCATTAAAGATTGAACCTTTGCGAATCATGTGTACTACTGCTGTCGTTTCTAATGATAACAGATCATTTGTCTTCTCTGTAGGAGACAATCAGTACACAGTGAATGAAAATACAATAAATACGGTCTTAAATTTTCCAACTGAAAATTTCGAAGAATTACCATCAGATCAAGAATTGATAAATTTTTTGAATGGTGTATTCTATCAAGACAGTCCTGATCAAACTGTCTGGAATAAAAAGAACTTCGTTCAGGAATGGGATTATCTGTTTGACACATTAGGTAGAGTCTTTGCCAATTCTACTAAAGGGAACTTCGGGGTATTACCATCTTTCTTGCAGCATATTGGATATGCAGTTGCACACAACCGAAGAATTAATATTGGCAGACTACTGTGTGTTCCGATGGTTAGAAGAATCATTAATGCAAAGAAGAATTTTGATAATGGACATAAAGTATCATGTTATTATCCAAGATTCTTGTCATTGATTTTTAATCATCTTGTGGAACTAGAAAACCAAGCCCAATTCCTGAATGGAGAATCACTGGCGTCAGGTAAACCTACTACCAGATTGTTCACTGAGTACACCAACAAGCCTAAATTCACAAACATACCTGTAGTTGTCACCCAATACATGTCAAACTATATACAACTACCTGTCATTGAACCTGTACCAGAACCTGAACAACCAGAACAAAACCCTGAACCACTAGTGGAAAACATACTTGTTGATAATGAAAATCAAGGCAATCAACAAGTTGAACCTGCTCAGCAAATTGTTCCTCAGCCAGCTGCACTTGCTGTTGAACATCCAGTGCAAGAAACTGCATCTGTCTTTGAACCTGAATCAGATCAACCCATCTTATTAGAGACTGTTGCGGAATCAGCTGACCAGGTATTGCCTTCTGTTCCTCAAACTACTACTTCTCAATCTATTTCTGGAACCCAAGTGGTTGGTAGGTCTGACCAAGGGGTTGTAGTACCACAACCTCTAACCAAGGTCGTAGAGCCAAACACTCAACCAACAAAACTCATATCTTTTCACTTCAGAAAGAAATTGCAAGTCAAAAGAAGTCGAATCAGTAGTGGTAGTAAGAGTGAACCCACAGCTCTACCTCTAGAAAAGAAAAGTAGAACTCAAACTGAGGTAACTGTAATCCCGTCTGTATCCTCCCAACAGGATATGGAAGTTGATATGGCCGTCACACAGTTACTAGAATCATCTTCTCAACAGGGTGATTCTATTGAAATTCGCCATAGGGCCGTGGCACCTTGTAGTGAGTCAAGCACACCTCCCCTATTACTCACAATGGGGGAAGACATACCTTTAGATGAGTCTCAGGACACACTGCAAGGAGAGCACGTAGAAAATGTGACAGTGCCTACCATAGTTACGGTAGAAGAGTCTTCACAGGCTTTAGAGGGAAATCTTGGTTCTCAGCCAACTTTAATAGAACCATCATCTCCCCTCCCAGGACAAACACTCCTGGCTCCCACAAGGGATTTTCCACTCGCAGTTACGACTGGAGAAGGTGGAAGGCAACTTGATCAATCTACTACTGAAGCAATTCAGTCAACAATTTCAAATGTTCAAGTAGATTTGATTAAGGACAGGGATTTGCGAACTCCCATTGCACCACCACTGACCTTCCCAGAGGAGGCTAGGGTGATTTTACATGCAGGTACAAATCTGGAAGCAGCTAAGGAATCTGAGAGGAGTGATGTGAGGAATACTATAAAATTGAGTGAAACACATGCACTTCAGGTGAGTGGATCTCAAAGTGAACGTCAGGTGAGCGCACACACTGACACATACACTCTCTCATTATTAGAAAAGATAAATGCTTTAGAGAAAGAACTTGCAGTCAGCAAGGCTGAAACAGAAATCCTTAGAGCACAAGTGGGTGAGCGATCTTCTTCATCCACCTCTGTCAACAGTCAGCTTACTGTAATCAAGAAGGACATTAACTACTTAAAGACATCTTTCACCAAGAAGATAGAATCTCTCGAACTCTCTAATGAAAAGGCACTTGATGACTCTGGAGATATTACTGTTGCTCAAGACATGTTAATTTCTGAGATTTCCTTGAAAGTTGATAATCTACAGTCAGAGGTACAGCACAATCAGGAATCTACTGATTCTCGTCTGGACCAGATCGAAAAGCAAAATGCACACCAGGCTAAAGGGTTAAGACATCTGTTTAATCTTGTAAGTCAAAGTCGCAAACCTACAAATAAAGAAATTGAATTCTTTACAAGTAAGGATGGTGATGATGATGAACAAGATCCTGAAGCTGGGGCAACTGATAAATCTGTAGAGGATTCCTCAACTAAGGGGGAGAAATCAAAGGGGTCACAAGATAAAACTAAAGAAAGAGAGGGAGGAGAAGGAAAATCTGGTAAATCTGACCAAGGTGAAGATAAGAGGAAGAAAGTAGTTGAAGAAACTGAAGAAGAAATTCAAGACAAGAACACAGGTTATTATTACACAGGTGAACCAGATAATTTCGATGTTTTTGCTGATCTTGAAATCCCTGATCAAGGTGAAGAACTTCCTGAACCTGATCTTAGTCACTGGGAAGATGAAGGACCAGTGATATCTGAATTTGAAGCTCAACAAGCTGAGAAAGAATCTGAAGAATTATTTGCTCAAAGGGAAGCTAATTTGCAAATGAGAGAAGAAAAACTTCAAAAATCATTAGAGCAAATTGCACGAAATGAAGAACTTCAGAAAGCTGAACAGCAAGCATTACAACGATTACATGCTATAAATGTTGAGAAGAGAAAAACATATATCAGACTAAAGAGCGGTGACAAATGGGAACGTGCTCAAAGAGCAATTGATTCACCTCAGAGTTCTGATTATGAAGATCGTCGTCTTGGACAAATTCTCGAGGAATTCAAACTGGCAAATCCAATTCATGATATGTATATAAAGGCCTTACAGGTAGAAGTCATCAGGATAACTACTGCATTTGAACCCAAATTTGATGAGCTGGTACTATTTGTAGATTGTCATAAAGTTGGAACTTTCAGAGTATCTATTCAGTTCTTTTATGACAGATCATTGACAGAGATTTGGGTACTTAGGCCTAAGGTAAGAACATCTTCTGAGCTAGGTGTATTGTTACATGAAAAGTTCAAAGAATTTGCTGAAAGAGCTGGACCAGAAGTGATTAAGGAACCTCCACAAGTAAAATTTCTTAAGGGAGAGGTACTTCACTCAATCAATCTTCAGACAGATGAGCTATACGAACATCATGCAAAGCACTTGGTATATGCTGAATATGCTCTCAGAATTGACTAAAGAAAAGGTAATAGCTGCAGATCACATTCGTTCCTATGCACAAACGAACATAAAAGATTACAAGAAATTTCAAGGTGAACTGAGAAAGAAGCTTGGAATTCCTTTAGTCTTACCTCAAGGATTGTCATCAAGAAGAGAACGTCTTGTTGATTCTGATCTACACATGAAACTTCAAGTCACATATGAGCCAGAAGAAGGAGAATTCAGAAGGGAAGACAACTGAAGAAAAGGAATTGCTCTACATGTTATATCTTTAGAGCCTAGATAAATCTTGATAGGAATTTATATCATATGATCAGTCTAGAGGATCATCTATCTTGTATTTATCTTTCATGTTTGAATCTGGCAAATGTTAAATATAAACCAGAACTTTTTTTCATATTTACTTAGTATTTAAAGTTTTATCTTTCATTTGGTTAAGTTGGATTAGTTGAGGTATCCTCTAGGAATTTGCTTGTTATTGTCTAACAAACAAATAGGGGGAGATTGAAAGGCATATGACTCAGCCTATTTGTAGTTAGAGGATCCTAATCAACTTAAACCAAATTGTAATAAGTAAATATACATATGAACTGTCACAGGAATCTCAAGAAGTATTATCTGTCAGAAGAAAGAAGAAAAGTCAATCTATAGTTTTGATGTTATACACTGGAAGACGATTCAGTTATCTGATCAAGCCCCAGTATAGCATTAAAGTGAATGGATTCATTTAAACAGTGACAGAGATTTTTCGAGTGATAGTTTGAAGATCAGTTACAGTACAAGAGAATTGAGAGAAGAAACAAACCACAACCTAAAGTCAAAAGTGAAGAAGCATCGTTGAAGTTAGTTGATGTGTAAAATAACTGCAAGCGCACAGTGGTTAATTGTAGCAAATACAGGTCGATCCACAGAGACTATGAATTTTCAAAACCCTAATAATTAAATCAGGCGAACTAGACAAATAGGTTTGAGATGAGTTTTAATTAACCTAATTAAACTAATTAACAAAGATTATCAAATAATATGGAAAACCTAGGAATCCGAATCCGTTAATCAATCACAAATAATATCAACTCGCCCTAAATCAATCCTCTTTTCTTCAAAAATAAGATATATCAATCAACGAGACAAGCATATACTATGAAACTTGTTATCTAACAATAACCTATCAAAACTTCAAGGAGCAAGCATAGGCTATGAAAAACAAATCCGGTAACAATAATATATCAAAATCACTTTGTCAATTGAATAATTAAGCACCAAGAAAAATTATGAGAATCAATTAATAGGAACGAGAAGAAATCAAGAGTAATTAAATTAACTTCATCTTCATCCTAGGGCAAGAGAATTAGCTACTCATGATTATAAAAATAACGAAACAATTATAATAATACCAAGTAAACATGAATCAACGATTTTAACAAAACTAACTTTAATCTATATATGGTCAGAAACTTAATAAGCCTACTATTAATAACGTGAATGGCAAGTATTTATATAATAAATTAATAAATCTAGTTAACTAATGAAGCATGCATGTAATCAAATAGTAAGGTCGTAGCAGAAGATTTGAAACAAGTGAACGCACGAAAGAAGGAAAAGAAGAACTAAAAAATATTAATAATTCAGACGAGTATGTCGGATAAAAGCTACCAACGAAAGTAAAAAGCAAGAAAATAAAGAGCTATCAAATTCTAGGTGTCTCAAATTACAAGGGAGAAGGCCATATATATAGGGGAAAATATTGGGTTTGGCCCCTTTGATTACAATCCAATCTTGAATATAATTTCTTCAATTTCCTTTTCTTCTCCAATAAGTAATCGATTTTTCCTCCAATTTCCTTTTCTTCAAGTATTTTCCACCTCCTTTCCTTTTTTGCACCTTTTCCTGCTAGAAATCTGTTTTTATTTATTTTCCTACAAAACAAAATAAAACAATTTATTAATTAATAAAATTACGAAAACGGACATAAAATAGGTATTAAAAATATGATTAATTATGGACCTATCATTAGTCGTTCATGAACCAGACAGTACATCGAACGTCAACACAAATCAGTGGTAATTCTTTACTACCTTTAGTGGTTTGTAAGAATTAAATTAATTATTTATTGATTTAATTAAATTCATTTATAATTGATATAAATCATTTAGTTGATTTAATTAAATGAATTGATTCTAGAAGAATTAATTAATTTATTTAAATTAATTATTGTATCAATTAAATATGAATTAGTTAATCATTAATTAATTAAATGGATCAATATGACTTAAAGAAAGAAAAATGATTTATGTCTTGGAGAAGAAAATTCGGTATGACTTAATTTTAAGTCTTACCGACAGGAGCTTTTTCAGGATTAAGTCTTACCGACCTGGATTAAGTCTTACCGACCTCTGCCAGCTGTTGTAAGTCTTACCAAACTTCTGTTAAGTCATACCGACATATTTTATGTCTTAATGGAGGTTTGTGTAAGTCTTAATGAAGGAAAATCAAGTCTTGGTAGCAGTTTAAGTCATGCTGGAGCAGTTAAATATCCTACAGAAAGCCAGCAAGACCTGTTACTCATATAAAAGAACAGAACAGAACAGATTAAGTCATAACGGAGAAAACACAGCAGAAACATTTCATCAAGAACAGATTTCTCTCTCTCATGAACACCAAAGCTTAAACAATTCCCAGAAATTCAAGTTCTTCATCTTTGTTATATTCTATCCGCTAGAACTTGTTTATTTGTGATTCTTGTACTACTAGCGAATTAAGTTTCCTAGTTCTTATCTTGATTATTATTAACTAAATTAGAAAAGTTCATGTCGAATTTTCTAATTAGTTATTAACATCTTGATAAGTTGTTATACTGATTTTGTAACACCACATCAAGTTAATATACAGTTATATTCAACTTGAAAAATTGTGTTAAATAATTCCGCACATAAATTTGTCTTTATCAAATTTTATTTAAAGGACAAATTTCGATAAAAAGATAAAGATTGTATTCAACCCCCCCTTCTACAATCTTATCGGACCTAACAGGAAGCAATCCTTAGGGCATGCGTCATGCAAGTCGGTGAAGTCTATACACATCCTCCACTTACCGTTGGCTTTCTTGACCATCACAGGTTTAGCCAACCATTCTGGAAACTGAATCTCTTCAATAAACCCAGCTTCTAAGAGCTTTTCCACTTCTTGCTTTATGGCCTCTTGCCTTTCAGGTGCAAAGTTCCTCTTCTTCTGCTGTATTATCTTCTGATTAGGATCGACATTCAATCTGTGAGTTATGAGTTGGGGATCAATCCCTGGCATATCAGCTGCTGTCCAGGCAAACACATCACTATTTTCTTGTAAGAATGCTATCAACTTGCCCTTCAGGGGTTCCTTCAAAGAGGTTAATATATAAGTCACCTTCTCAGGGTCTCCTAGCTCCAGAGGAATAGGTATTAAGTCCTCTGCTGGCTTTCCTCGGTGTTCATCATCACCACGGACATCCATGTCTTCAATCGGGAGTACCTGCCCCCCGGCTCCATCAGCTCTCAAAGCAGCCACATAGCAACTCCTGGCCATTTTCTGATCTCCTTTCTGTTCCCCAACACCATTCCTGGTTGGAAATTTGACCTTCATGTGATAGGTAGAGGCAACAGCCTTGAACGCATGAAGTCCGGTCCTCCCTAAGATTGCATTGTACGTCGAGGTAGCCTTAATCACTAGAAAATTCAACATCTGGGTGGCTTCCTTAGGTTCTTTCCCTATTGTCACGGGCAGCTGAATGGTCCCTTTAACCTTGGACTCAACTCTGTTAAACCCGTAGATAGGCATGTTAGTCGGGGTCAATTGAGAGTCAGTGTACCCTATTTTTACAAAAGCGTCATGAAACAAGATATCAACAGAAGCTCCATTGTCTATCAGGACCCGCTTCACTTCGGAGTTTCCAATTACAGGAGTTATGACCAACGGGTCGTCATGGGGGAATTTCACCCCTTCAAGGTCCGAATCATCAAAACCAACTACTATCTCGGTCTTAGCACGCTTCGGGGCTTCTCCTACGATGTGCGTCACTTCTCTGGCATAGGTCTTTCGAGAGTTTCGGGTAGTGCCGGCCGCTGTTGGTCCTCCCCAAATCATATTGATTACCGGCCCTCGAGGCTGTGGGTTACGATCACGATCGTTATCCCTCCTATCATTGTCTCTTCTATCATAATCCCTTTTCTGGGTTCCACGATCTTCACCCTTGGTGAACTTGTTTAACTTTCCCTTCCGGATTAAAAATTCAATTTCATCCTTTAACTATCTGCAGTCATCTGTATCATGTCCCACATCCCTGTGGAATTTACAATACAGATCTTTGTTTCTCTTTTCGGGGTCACCCCTGAGTGGCTTAGGCCACCGAAAGTCTTTATCCTTCTCAATATCTAACAAAATTTGACTCCTAGGAGCGTTCAGCCTTGCATAATCAGAAAATCTCGGTCCAAAACCCTTCTTTGGTGATGACTCAGAGTCCTTGCCAGCCCGGGGATACTTGTCCCTAGCGTCGTACTCTTGCTCTGGCTTTCGTTTCTTTGAGTCATTAGAACCCTTGCCATTGCCTCCCGCAGTTTCCTTTTTCATGCTGTCCTCAGCCTTGATATATTTATCGGCTCTTCTCTGGAGCTCGGCCATGTTTTCAGGAGGGTGTTTTGCAAAGGACCTTTTAAAGAAGAGGTCAGTGGTTCCATGTTCCAGGGCTACCATGGCCACCTTATTTTCCAGATCAGTGATATTCAACGTCTCTTTGGTGAATCGCTTGAGATAATCCCTCAAGTTCTCATTCTTTCCCTGCACCACATACATAAGGGATGCAGAACTTTTCTCATGAATTCTCCCACTAATGAATTGGCTGATAAAGGCAGCGCTCAACTCCTTAAAAGAGCCAATTGAGTTTGCAGGTAGGAGGCTATACCATCTTTGAGCCATGCCCGACAGAGTTTGAGGGAACGCCCTACACTTTAAGGCGTCACTAGCAGGCTGCAGCAGCAGTGCGTTTGAGAATGTCCTGACATGGTTTGCGGGATCGCCCGTTCCATCATAGGCCTTAATAGTCGGCATCTTAAATTTCCTTGAGATATGGGCATTCATCACCTCCTCAGTAAACGGAGGTGTGGGGTCATCAGGGTCCCCAAGTGGCATTAGATCTTTGGGGTTGCTTCTGGGGGTCTCCACCCTTGTCGATTTTTCGGTTCGGGTATCAGCCCTCCTTTGCCTCCTTGAAGGCCTCTCCAAATTTATAATGGGAATCCTCTCTGCAGTTGGAGGAGGCTGAGTTCGATTCAATCTATCTTGTTCTCTTGCAATATCGTCCTTCAACTTTAAGATCTCAGCCTCATAAGCCTTGATTCTCTCAGCAGTTGTCAAGGGGAGTCCATCATGGATCCTTCGTGTCCTTCTTAGAGGTTCTTTGCTAGCACATCGCCTCCTCGGGGCTTCATCTCGATCATCATCCTCAGATGATGACGAATCATCAGTATAGGGACAAGAGTAGTCATCATATTCTCGATCCCGGATCTGTAAGGCGTGACCGCTTGGTCCAGGTTCCCTTCGTCGAGGGGGATAATTAGGCAGCCCATACATCGGGTTGGTATTCAAGGGGAGATTCGTAGTATGGATCTGTACCCCCGGGGGTAGCGTGCGATCAACGTTACCAAGAGGAGAAACCACCATCTGAAGAGGGTTAGTTTCTAGGCTTTGATGGACAATCACCGGGAGGGTCCCCTCAACATGGGGAGTCGTCCCTGAGGGTTGAGTGAGCAGAGGTTGAATGACCGCCCCTGTTGATGGGAGTATTTGTCCTTCCTCAGTAGCGATAAGCGGATCAGAAGTGGCTGGTGGAGCAGAGTTAAGGGGTACGACCTCAGTTGATGTTGTTCTTCGTGTTTGAACCATGGTTGATGTTGTCTTCCCACAGACGGCGCCAAATGTTGTGGAATAAAAATTAGGTTACGAGTATTGCGGCTAGGGTTTGTGTATTTAATGCAAAGGTGTGTGAGCTTCGTGCTTTAATGGCTGCTCTTGTGCTCGTGGCTGAATCTGCCTTCACAAGATGCCTACGTACTTTGATGAATATCAAAGATCAAGCCAAAAACGTAGTTCTGAGGTTGAGGGGTCTGGACCTTTATATAGGCTGAGAAGCCTTAGAATTATGGTAGGAGTCAGAGACTTGGTGGACAAGTCTTTGAGGAAGGTTCTAGATCTATTCCTTGTAGGAATCAGTTTCCATATTGAATTGGTTGCCTTGGTGGCTAAGTCTGACGGAGATAATATCCTTATCCAACTCTTATTGCTGAGCTGTTTATTTCCCCCAATATTAATTACGAAATTAATATTATAATTGGGGTTTTGGGTCCATCTGGCGGGCCCCACGTTTGGACCATTCTTGGTCTAATTACTGTCACATTAAATGTGTCTTTTAGGGTTTATTTTCAGCCCATATCAGGGTCTATAACAAGAAGGAAAAAAAAACTTCAAAACCAGAGATTTTTGGGACAACATCACTTATTACAACTTACAAAGATTGTCGAGAACATAGATTTAGTAGTTGTCATGTAAACATAGTCTCGGAACTCATGAAGGACATAGAACCAAGGATTATTTTTGTTGTCTATGGGTGTTGTTACAATTCCGACAAGGTTCCACTACCAGACCCGTGAACCACTTGAGGTGTATTAATGCAATACAACTTGCTTAAGCAGTTAAGCCACTTAGCTCTAATAAAGTTGTGATTTGCTAACATTTCTATATGATTGCACATGGGCACTTCAACAACCTCAATCCAACATTTTCTTGCCTATCATTACAAATATCTACATTAAAGGTTCTGTTATTGAAATCGGCCAAAAATCGATCAAAATTTTGGAACCGATTCGGCCGATTTTGCAAAAATCGCCGATAAATCGCCGATTTTTCAATCGAATCACCCGATAAATCGTAAATCGGTACCTCAACCGAATAATTCCGATATCTGAAATCTGCAACACTATTTAAAGGTAAGGCTTAATGACCTTTTGTCCCCTTAAGTATGGCAGTTTATACCCATCAATTTTTTAAAAAATTCGTCCCATTCAGCCCTTAATGTATGTCATCGTGTACCTATTAACCCATTTTTCTATTTTTCTTCCAATAATAACCCTACATATATATACATCTTAGCCCTTAAGTATTAAATTTGATCATTTAATAAACAGATATTAAAAAATAATATTTAATATTAATTTAATTAAATAAGCGAAATGGGGTATAATTTGTAGTTTGGTTAACCCCACATTCTTGGTTATCCCTCATTCACAACCGTTAGATCTTCAACTCAAATAGTTCATGACCATTAGATTTAAAAATACTAAAAGTTATATACAATGGTCTAAGGTTCGATTCCCGCCAACAACAAATTAATTTATATTTAATACTAAAAATTATTATATACAAAGATGTAAGGTTCAAATTCTTTCAATAACATATTAAAATGAAGGGAAATGCTAACCATAGCCCTAAGGGCTATGGTTAAGCATTAAATACTCTTATATTTTCAACATCTTTTGTAAGGTTTTTAGTTGTTTTTAGTTTCCCAATGTCTCTTTGCAACACAAATTTAGTTTTCCAAGTAATAATAATGGACCCCCCGCATTCACATTAATTTCCAACAATAAAAACATCCCAAATTTCTAAATAATCATATTGAATTTCGTGCAAAATTGATGTATTAAGTGCAAAACTGATGTATTAAATGCATTTATCCATGTACATTAATGCTTAACCATAGCCCTAAGGGCTATGTTTAGCATTACCCTAAAATTAATCTATCTATACTATATTATAATAAGCGAAAGGGGGTATAATTTGTAGTTTGGTTAACCCTTTTTTGGTTATCCGTTTTTGGTTATCCCTCATTCACAACCGTTAGATCATCAACTCAATTAGATCATGACCGTCAGATATAACAATACTAAAAATCGTTATATACCGAGATCCAAGGTTCGATTCCCGTCAATAACATATTAATTTATATTTAATACTAAAAATTATTATATACAAAGATGTAAGGTTCAAATTCTTAAAATAACATATTAAAATTAATATTTATAATCTTATATTACACTATAAACAAATTATAAAAAATTAACAGTAACCCGTATTTTGCACGAGCTATAAGCTAGTATTTATAATATTATACTACATTATAAATAAATTATAAAAAATTAAATGTAACTCATGCTTTGCCCGGGGTATAAGTTACTATAAAATAAAAATAAAAATAAAACTATTAAGAGTTCAACAGTTGGGTCCAATTAATCTCAATTAATATTCAAAATAAAACCATTAAGAGGCCCAAGAAAACTAAAAAAACAAAAAGAGGCCCAATAAACATGATGCGATATAAAAACAAAGGCAACTAGGGTTACCTAAAAGCTTCATTACAGAGGAGTTGAGGGAGGCGCAACCTTAATCCTAACAGAACACAACCACCATGGTCAGTACTCACTTTTAATTCCTGTATCTGTATTTGTATCTATATGTGCATCTATATGTGCATATGTTTTCTTTAATTTTATGAATATGTCTGATTAATCTATAATCTCAGTTACTAGTTACAAATGAATGATTGTATATCATGTTTCTATATACATTGGTTTTGAGTTGATGTGATTTTGTTTATGTTTGGTTGAGTTTACTATGTTGTCTTTGTAAGTAATTGTACATATATATTTTTTTTTGCTAATTTAATTGTACATATATTATATATATGGTATGTAAGAATATGTTTGATTAAAATTTCTTAAAAATGAAAAGGAGGAAGAAAGTGTTGTGGTTCATGTGGAGAAGAGTACAGTAAGGTTGATTGAATTTAAGCGTTGGGTGTGGATGAATAGATTCTTGAAATGTATTTGCCGTGTTGGTACGGTGAAGAATATCGAATTTAAGTGTTGGGTGTATGAATAGATTCTTGAAATGTATTTATGGTGGTAGTACAGTAAAGATTATTGAATTTAACATATGAACATTCTTATTGCCACTGACAAAAATTATTAATTTCTATTTTGCTCACTTAGCCTTACTTATGTGCCACTTTGGTCAGTTTTTCAAGAATGTGCCTTGATTCCGCTACTAAACACTCGGATGATGCCCAAGGATGAACAAGATAACCGAATTTAGTAATTAACAGTATGTCTTTTTGCAGAACTTATTTCCGCAATTTTATCAGTTTGCACAACCCTTTTTTTGCATCATCATTAGTCATATAGTTTTGCTTCTTGTCCGTTGATTAAATAAAGTTTTTATTTTTTGTTTTATTAGTCAGTTATGGCTGTTTTCATGAATTAGGTCCAGTCATGGACTACTTATTATTCTATTTTTCCATAATACCATCATTTAGTTTTTATTTTTTGGCAATTTGTTAATGAATACATATTTTGGGATAAACTTGTAATTCACAGTTGTTGGAATTTAGAAAGATAGATAGAATGGGAGAGAGATTAATATTTAGGAGTGAGAGATTATTAAACTCAAAAGTTGTATACAGGTAATGATATGGTATGGAGGGAAAATGCTTTTTCACTTGCTTATTCGTGGTGATTTGATGAGATTATTTTTCTATCTCTTCGGAAAGCTAAAAGTTATTGGTTCGTTCATTTTGTTGATTGAGAGAAGTTATGTTAATCAATTCGAAATGCTCAATCTCTTTTATCCTCAAGCAAACAACGTACACTTTATTTCATAATTTCCCAGTCTTGATCTAACATAAGTATCTAATTATTCAACTGTTTACTGTGTTTTTTCCAGTCATTTTTAATTGCTGAATGTACAACTTGTGTCTGGTTTGTTCAAGTTGTAATGCTTATACTTTGGTGTCAGAGTATGTTTTTAATCGAGCTTAAATCTCCTATTATTCAACTGTATTATAAGATGTTGCACTCTCCCTTTTGTCTGTGTCTAGGTTCTAAACTAGTATTATTAATTGGATTGAGGAAGTACTGAAGTACTTGTTTTTGCTACTTGTTCATAGTTATTATTGATGTTAAATGTTTTTATTATTGGCATTTAGTTTGAAATGTATATATCATTTCGGAACAGGTTGAAATGTTACTGATTTAGTAGTCCTGCAATCTAAGAGGTTTCCATAATGAATCAACAATATGTGGATATCTGGTCTTTTTTTATTTAATATTTAGATGGAATCTTTACTGGTTCATCTCATTTAAAAGTGAAAAATAAGTGATGAGATCATAGGGAGGTCAAACAAATTGAAGTTTTAATTATTTAAGCCATTTGTAGTGCCAAAATGGGAGAAGTAAACTTTATGAAGAAGGATGATATAAGCTTGGAGACTACGAGGGCAAGATTCAGCAGTGTCCTAAAAAGACATGGGGAGCTAGCCGAGCGTCTCTCCAGGGACTCTGACAAGACTGTTTTTGAGCGTTTGCAGAGGGAATTCGAAGCTGCTTGTTACTCTAAAACTCGAGAAATTTGTTTAGATGGTGAAGAGTGGAATGATGGGTTATTAGCCACCATAAGAGAAAGGGTTCACATGGAAGTTGAGAGTAGGGCTGTACAATTGCCTGGGGATCCAAGATCATCACCAAGATCTCCTCTTGCTGAAAAGATCATCTACAAAGTTGGAACAAAGATGCTTTGCTGTCTTGATGGAGCAAGAATCGGCATCCGGTATGAGGCATTGTTTGGCGGATATGTCCGTGAGTATTACCATTGTGTGCTTGAAAGCAAATCATTTCTTCAGAAGATGACTGTCCTCGAACATACAATTCCTTTTTTCCTGCCAGTACGGGAAGCAGAAAATGAGTTTCTCTCTTCAAATGCAATAAAATTTGTAGATCATGTTGGCGAATTGTTGCAAGCTTATGTTGACCGACGGGAGCAGGTCCGCCTTGTTAAGGAATTATATGGGAATCAACTCAGAGAACTTTATCACAGTCTTCCTTATGACATGGTGGAATTCATGCTGGACGATTGTGATTGCAAGATAACTGTCGGTCTGAGATACGCAAATCTGTTGTCTATTCTACCCACTCGAGTGAGCGTACTGGCGTGGCCTGTGAAAAAATCTTCAAGTACTGAAAATTTGAGAACAGGAAATGGTGTATCAGAAAATGAAGATGTACCATTGCGGTTAATATACGCAGAAGATGCGTTGCGGACTATGAGTTTACCTGAAGCATATGCTGAAATTGTGCTGAACCTCCCCGAGGAGCTTTCTGAACTAAATATCCAATGGAAATAAATATCCTTAGAAAAAGATCACCAGATTAGCAGAAGATATTGGTGGATGTTTGTTTGTCTCATAAAAGACTTTTAGAACAATTAGCAAACAGGTTGTAATGGAGATGTAAAGCAAGTAGTGTTTCTGACTTTCTGCACAACCAGTAAGCCAGTATATTATGCAACCGGTTCTCGAGTTTATCATATGTGGCTTTTAAATTATGTCAGCCTATGTGCATGTTTGTGTAGTAGTGATTGAAAATTAACTTCTCCAAGTAAACTTATATGGTCCCTTGCAGGTTCCGAAGTTAAAAATTTGGAGCGAGCGAGCGGCCTATTGACTTGAAAGTTCCCTGCAGGTTTCTTTGCATCTTATATATTTATGGCTTTGTTTTAGGTTTTCACTGTTGCATTGAATGGGCAATGAAGTTGTGACTAAAAAAATCACTCTGTTACCTAATAAGATTATAGTATGATAATCATATTATTTCTCAGAAAACATGTTCTGCCTTGACTTTATTTCACTTAGCAAAAGTAAATTACATTTTTTTTTGTCAATTTATTAGAAAATTTGTGTTAAATAATTTATGCAGTAGAATGTGATATTATAATTTATTTCAAATATAATTATTGATGGTGAGCTCAATAAATTACAGAGTAACTTTTTTTTTTGTCAGGAAATTACAGATTAACTTGTGTGTTGATGAAAATTTACGCAGTTTACAATAGAACATTTTTTTATTTGACACCCGAGTACTTAAAATTACTGCTAACATAGCAGTATCCGAAAATAATTTTCTTGTATAAAAGGTGAAATGGTCTCTCATACTAAAAAGAGTGTTCTTTTGGTCTTTTGGTTTTCCAGGCAACAGCGTTATTTCACCATATGACATTCTATTTCAATTTTCTTAATTTTGTTTTTCATATTGCACTCATCTTATGACAAGTTTCGCGTTCCCCGGAAATTTAAAGCTGGTTACAGATAAAAATTCTGTACTTATGTAATAATCGTACTTTTTGAATCATGGAGAACAGTACGACTAAAAGTGAACCCAAATATCCGTTTTTATAAAATTCCGTATGAGTGAGAATCGAAGCTAAATGTGGAACGACAAGAGATAAATTCTTATTACTTAAGTTATCTCATCATGCTCAACTTTTTTCTTTTTATCAAAAAAAGAAAAAAGAAAGACACTGGAAAATTGAATATCACGAAGTTTATGTTCCTGACATGTAAAATAAAATGAAGGTAAATAATATTCATTTTTTAATCGGATTTAATCGAAATACCCATTTTAAAAAGTGGTAGTGAATTTTATCCATTAGAGTACCCTTGGATATTAATGTTACGTATTCTTGGTTTGGGTGGTAAGATATTTTTAATATTTTAATATTTATATATGATACGTATTTAGAAGTTGGATATTCATACATAATACACATTTGTAATTTGGACAATTACATATAGGATATCCAGTTTACAAATGGGTATAATAAAAAAATAATTTTTTTGATATATGCTTTTGTGAAATGGGTCTTACATTTTTTTTTTTATACCCATTTGTGAGTTGAGTATCTTATACAAATGAAATACCCAATTTACGAATGTGTATCCTAACCGTTAAAAACAAACAACACACCTAACAATTGTTATTTTTGTTCATTTTGATTAAAAAATTATTATTTTTAACATTTTTTCAAATAAAATCTTATTTGACTAATATTCAAAAAATGAATAACTTCATCAATTGAATAACTTTTTAATACTCTTACCAAATGGATAATCTTTACCCCTTCCCTAAAATAATTCCTTACCAAAAAAAAGTTTTACAAATGTAGACATATTATGATCCACATATAACTTCTTCAGATGTCCAGCCAAAAGAACTAGGAGGCTCAATAGAAGGAATTCCAAACAAGGAGCAAGTACAAGAATCAGCTCTATCTTACCTCCCAGCAGGCAATCAGGAGCTTTAGCAAGAGCACTTTGGTAAATTGAACCTGAAAAATAACAAGACCGTGAAAGGAACTAACCATAGACAAAAAGAAATCCACTATCAGAACACATATCACATATTAAATTCAAAGGGGCGGTACTTGCTTGCACGAGAGATTGAACTATCTAAACCCAAAAACCAGTAGAAAAATCTATAAATTACGAACACATAATTTGATGACCATAACACATCCGTTAAACTGGGATTCACAAACTCTCTTCCTAAACATTCAAACAGTACTGGAATGCCATGGGAACAAGAACAGATATTATTTATACATGCCAAAAATGTGTATGTCCTTTAAAACAATGTATATTTTGTCAGCATATGAACAAGATTCGTACAATATTCTTAAAACTGTATGCATGTGAATTTTCTTTAAGGTAAATACAATAATATAAAAACAATGTCTGATTTCTTTAAGGTAAACTGTATGCATGTGAATTTATTTTTTTTTTGAAATTATTTTAATTATGATCAACATCTCCCATCTAGGTATCAAAAAAACAAATTTATTTTTTACTTCTTAAAAAAAAATATTTACAAAAAAAGATAACTTAAAAATAGTTATACGCATTTGTAAAATGCGTGACTCAAATAATTCGTGCATCCAAAGTGTTATAACCTAGTAACAATAATAAGCGAATGTAATATTATCAAGATACATGACCCACAAGCACGAGGAGAATCAAAGGCAAACAGAATATGCGTACATATTGTTGTGAATCAATGAAAGAATGTATTATCGGTACATATATCATGCTATTCTTTAGAACAGAAACGAGTGGAATTTGTGGAGGAGTTGGGAAGAACAATTGCCAATTCATGAATGCTCAAAATGATGAAGATACAGTTGCAAGGTGTCTAACAATAACTCATGAACTGAGGAGAATAAAAAAACTGAGAAGACAAACTGACGAGTCACAAAGTTTCTTATGTCTAGAAGATAAGAAGACGAGTCGAAAGATGTCATATGCATATAAAGATGTTGTTTGGGTTGTTTTACAATGACTAATCAAAAGTGGTAGATTCATTTCCATCAACATGTGTAAAATATTGGAAAAGCTTAGTTTAGACATGAGATTACATGGAATACTGTCACACCGAGATGGTTCAATATGCTTACAACAACTATTATTCTAGTATTGGTACGGAACCTTGCTAAGCACTATAAAGACGAAAGTATAGATCTCTTTGTTGGACTAAAATGGATGAAAATTGTATTCTCGGAGCTAAATTACGGAGCTAAATCACTAGGGATGTCTATAAAAATTTTAGTTTTCGTTATTATTAATTAGGAATTGGCTATATAAACAAACTTGTAATATTAAAATAAACTTGAGGCGAGTGACTTCAATTGTGAATGAGAAGAGACTTTGCCTATTTTATCAGTTTTTTTATAATAAGTCGAGCTGGCCTTGAGATGTTTAAGACCCAAAGCGGAAGAAAATATTGCCCGACAAATCTATATCTATATCTATATTTTATACTATAATAAACAAAATGGGTATAATTTGTAGTTTGGTTACCCCTTATTTTGGTTTCTCATTTTTGGTTATCCCCATTCACAACCGTTAGATCTTCAACTCAAATAGATCATGACCGTTAGATACAACTGATATGGGCTAAAAATAAGCCCTAAAGACACATTTAATATGGCTTTAATTAGACCCTGAATGGTCCAAACGTGGGGCCCACCAGATGGGCCCAAAACCCCTATTATAATATTAATTTCGTAATTAATATTGGGGGAAATAAACAGCTCAGCAAATAAGAGTTGGATAAGGATAATATCCCCTTCAGACTTATCCTATAAGGCATCCAATTCAATATGGAAACTGATTCCTACAAGGAATAGATCTAGAACTTTCCTCAAAGACTTTTCTACCAAGTCTCTAACTCCTACCATAATTCTAAAGGCTTCTCAGCCTATATAAAGGGCCTGACCCCTCATTCTCAGAACTACGTTTTCTTGGCTTGATTCTCTAATACAGAGATACGTAGGCATTCTGTGAGGACCGTTTAGTCTCGAACGCAGAAGCAGCCATTAAAGCTCGAAGCTCAACCACCCTAGCATTAATTACAAATCATAAACTAGTTTTTATTCCACAACATTTGGCGCCGTCTGTGGGACGAAGACATCAACCATGGTTCAAACACGAAGAACAACATCAACTGAGGCCATACCCCTTAGCACTGCTCCACCTGCTGTCTCTGATCCGCTCGTCACCGCTGAGGGAGGACAGTTACCCCCACCAACAAGGACGGTCATTCAACCTCTAACCTCTCAACCCTCAGGGACGATTCCCCACGTTGAGGGAACTGTGGCTATTCCTCAAAACCAAGAAACTAACCCTCTTCAGATGGTGGTTTCTCCTCTTGACAGCGCTGGTCGTACGCTACCTCCGGGGGTACAGATCCACACCACGGATCTCCCTTTGAACACCAACCCGATGTATGGGCTGCCTAATTATCCCCCTCAACGTAGGGAACCTGGACCGAGCGGTCATGCTTTACAGATCCGAGATCGGGAGTACGATGATTACTCTGGTCCCTATTCTGATGATTCAACTTCTGAGGATGACAATGATGATCGTGATGAAGCCCCGAGGAGGCGGCGTGCTAGTAAAGAACCTCGAAGGAGATCCCAAAGGATCCAGGATGAACCTCCACAAACGGCCGAGGAAAGGATTAAGGCTCATGAGGCAGAGATCCAAAGGCTGAAGGACGATATTGCTAGAGAGCAAGCAAGGCGAAGTCTGATTCAACCTCCTCCAGTTACAGGGAGGATTCCCATTATAAATCTGGAGAGGCCCTCAAGGAGGCAACGAAGGGCTGATGCCCCGATTGAAAAATCAACAAGGGTGGAGACCCCCAAAAGTAACCCTAGAGATCTGATGCCCCTTGGGGATCCTGATGATCCTACACCTCCGTTCACTGAGGAGGTAATGAATGCTCGCATCTCAAGGAAGTTCAAGATGCCGACAATTAAGGCCTATGATGGAACGGGCGATCCCGCAAACCATGTTAGGACGTTCTCAAACGCACTGCTGTTGCAGCCTGCAAGCGATGCCTTAAAGTGTAGGGCGTTCCCTCAAACCTTGTCTGGCATGGCTCAAAGGTGGTATAGCCGCTTACCTGCAAACTCAATCGGCTCGTTTAAAGAGCTGAGCGCCGCCTTTGTCAGCCAGTTCATTAGTGGGAGAGTTCATGAAAAAAGTTCTGCATCCCTTATGTATGTGGTACAGGGGAAGAACGAGAATCTGAGAGATTACCTCAAGCGGTTCACCAAGGAGACGCTGAATATTACTGATCTGGAAAATAAGGTGGCCATGGTAGCCCTGGAACACGGAACCACAGATCTCTTCTTTAAAAGGTCTTTGGCAAAACACCCTCCTGAAAATATGGCCGAGCTCCAACGAAGGGCCGATAAATATATCAAGGCCGAGGACAGCATGAAGAAGGATACCACAGGAAGCAATGGCAAGGGTTCTAACGATTCGAAGAAACGAAAACAAGAGCAAGAGTACGATGCTAGGGACAAGTATCCCCGGACTAGCAAGGATTCTGATTCACCCCCGAAGAAGAATTTGGGATCAAGATTCAACGACTATGCGAGACTGAATGCTCCTAGGAGTCAGATCTTGCTAGATATTGAGAAGGATAAAGATTTCCGATGGCCGAAGCCACTTAGGGGTGATCCCACAAAAAGAAACAAGGATCAATACTGTAGGTACCACCGTGATGTGGGTCATGATACAGATAATTGTAGACAGTTGAAAGATGAGATTGAGTTTTTGATCCGAAAAGGAAAGCTAAGCAGGTTCACGAAGAATGATGATCGTGGAACCCAAAGAAGGGACAATGACAGAAGAGATAACGATCGTGATCGTGACCGTGATCGTAACCCACAGCCCCGAGGGCCAGTTGTTAATATGATTTGGGGAGGCCCGACAGCGGCCGGCACGACTCGAAACTCTCGAAAAGCGTATGCCAGAGAAGTAATGCACATCGTGGGAGAAGCCCCAAAACGTGCCAAGACTGAAATAGTTATTGGGTTTGATGATTCAGATCTCGAAGGGGTAAAGTTCCCCCATGACGACCCGTTGGTCATAACTCCTGTGATTGGAAACTCGGAGGTGAAACGAGTCTTGATAGACAATGGAGCTTCTGTTGATATCTTGTTTCACGATGCGTTTATGAAAATGGGGTACACCGATTCTCAGTTGACCCCCACCAACATGCCAATCTACGGATTTAATGGAGTTGAGTCCAAGGTTGAAGGGACTATTCAGTTACCCATGACGATTGGACAGGAACCTAAAGAAGCTACTCAGATGCTGAATTTTCTTGTGATCAAGGCATCCTCGACCTACAACGCGATCCTAGGAAGGACTGGACTTCATGCATTCAAGGCTGTGGCCTCCACATATCACATGAAGATTAAGTTTCCAACCAGGAATGGTGTTGGAGAACAAAAGGGCGATCAGAAGATGGCAAGAAGTTGTTATGTATCCGCGTTAAGGGCTGATGGAATCGGGGGGCAGGTACTTCCGATCGAAGACATGGATGTCCGCGGTGATGATGAGCATAGAGGAAAGCCAGCGGAGGACTTAATACCTATTCCTCTGGAGCTGGGCGACCCTGAGAAGGTGACTTATATAGGAGCCTCTCTGAAGGAACCCCTGAAGGGCAAATTGATAGCATTCTTGCAAGAAAATAGCGATGTGTTTGCCTGGACAGCAGCTGATATGCCAGGGATTGATCCCCAACTCATAACTCACAGATTGAATGTCGATCCTAATCGAAAGATAATACAGCAGAAGAAGAGGAACTTTGCACCTGAAAGGCAAGAGGCCATAAGGCAAGAAGTGGAAAAGCTTTTAGAAGCTGGGTTTATTGAAGAGATTCAGTTTCCAGAATGGTTGGCTAACCCTGTGATGGTCAAGAAAGCCAACGGTAAGTGGAGGATGTGTATAGACTTCACCGACTTGAATGATGCATGCCCTAAGGATTGCTTCCCTTTACCTAGGATAGACATGTTAATAGATGCCACAGCTGGACATGAGATGCTGAGCTTCATGGATGGGTTCAGCGGCTACAATCAGATTAAGATGCACAAGGATGACGTCCCTAAGGTATCTTTCATAACTGACTTTGGTGTTTTCTGCTATCTTGTTATGGCTTTCGGTCTAAAAAATGCAGGAGCTACTTACCAGCGACTGGTGAATAAGATATTCGCCCATCTAATTGGAAAAACCATGGAGGTCTATGTTGATGACATGCTAGTCAAGAGCCTGTTCAAGGCAGACCACATTAAGCACCTCAGAGAGGCATTCGAAGTGCTGAGGCACCACAAAATGATGTTGAATCCAGCCAAGTGTGCCTTTGGCGTTGGATCAGGAAAATTTTTGGGTCTAATGGTTTCAAAGAGAGGCATAGAGGCCAACCCTGACAAGATTAAGGCAATCTTAGACATGGAGCCACCACGCTCTATAAGAGATGTGCAGAAGTTAACAGGCCGTGTAGCGGCTTTAGGAAGATTCATCTCCAAGTCTGGTGATAAATGCTTGCCGTTCTTTCAAGCGTTGAAGAAGGTGAAAAATTTTGAATGGACCCCTGAGAGCCAAGAGGCCTTTGAACAATTGAAGAAGTACATGGTTGAAGCCCCGTTGCTGGCCAAACCTAGTCCTGGGGAGACTCTTTATATATACCTGGCGGTATCTGAACAAGCGTTGAGCGCCGTTCTCATCCGAGAAGAGAAAAAGGTCCAGAAACCTATCTATTATGTGAGCAAGGTGTTGCACGGAGCGGAGCTGAATTACTCTTCCATTGAGAAGTTCGCTTTGGCATTGATAACAGCCTCGAGGAAGCTACGCCCATACTTCCAGGCACACAAAATTGAGGTCCTGACGGACCAACAGTTGAGGAACATTTTGCATAGCCCAAAGGCTAGTGGAAGGCTAATCAAGTGGGCGATTGAACTTGGAGAATTTGACATCACGTATAAGCCTAGAACAGCCATTAAGGCTCAGGCATTGGCTGACTTCGTGGTTGAATGCACCATTAGCAACCAAGAAGTCGGGGGGCAGGAGACAATAACAACCCCTGAGAAGCAAGATAAAGATGGAGAACTTGAACCTGATCAGAAGGAATATTGGGTGCTCTATTTTGATGGAGCATCAAAAACAAAATCTAGTGGCGCAGGCTTAGTGTTGCAAAGCCCCGATGGGTTCACAGTCGAATATGCTTTGAAGTTGGATTTCCAGACAACTAACAATGAAGCTGAGTATGAGGCCTTGATAGCTGGTTTAGGCTTGGCCAGAATCATGAGAGTCAAGAACCTCAAAGTTTGTGGAGACTCAAGATTAGTAGTCTCTCAAGTGAATGGTGAATTTGAAGCCAAGGATGAAACTATGGCAAAATATCTGCGAGTTGTGAAAGCTGTCATGACTCAGTTTGATGAGTGTTATGTGGAACACATTCCGAGAGAAGAGAACGTTAAGGCCGATGCCCTATCCCAGTTCGCTTCTTCCGAAATAGAAAACTATGCAGGGAGTGTTTACTTCCAGGTCTTGAAGGCCCCGACTATCAACTCAAAATTAGTGGCACCAATTGATGTGGGAAGCTGCTGGATAGATCCTATCAAAGCTCACCTAGAAACTGGTTGGCTCCCCGGCAATGCCTTGGAGGCACGAAAGCTGTCCGTGAGAGCGTTAAGATATGCCTTGATCGAGGGCGTTCTTTACAAAAGATCTTTCGTTATCCCGTACTTGAAATGTTTGAGGCCCCAAGAGGCAAGGGAAGCTTTGGAAGAAGTTCATGAAGGAATTTGTGGGCAGCACTTGGGGGGCAGAGCCCTAGCTCACAAAATAACTCGTTTGGGATTCTATTGGCCAGAAATGCTGGCCGATGCACAGAGCTATGTCAAGCGGTGCGATCGATGCCAGAAGCATGCTCCGATAGTAAGGCAGCCGCCCGAGATGTTAACATCGGTTAACTCCCCTATTCCATTCGCGATGTGGGGAATGGATATACTTGGTCCCTTCCCCGTAGCTTCAGCACAAAGGAAGTTTCTGATAGTGGCCATTGATTATTTCACTAAGTGGATTGAGGCTAAACCTCTAGCCAAGATAACCACCAAACAAGTTGCCCAGTTCTTTTGGGAGAATATAATTTGCAGGTATGGAATCCCTCGAATTTTGGTGACAGACAATGGGACACAGTTCAATAATGAAGAGTTCAAGAAATATTGTGAGGAGAACGCAATTGAGCTTCGTTTTACCTCCGTGGCTCATCCACAAGCCAACGGGCAAGCTGAGGTAGCTAATCGAATTATCCTTGATGGACTGAAGAAGAGGGTTGAACGCTCTAGAAACACTTGGGTAGATGAGTTGTTGCCCATACTATGGGCATACCGTACCACTAGTAAGGTGACCACTGGAGCAACCCCGTTCCTGCTGGCTTACGGAGCTGAGGCAGTTGTGCCTTTGGAAATCATGCAAGCATCACCACGAGTTGAGGCTTTTGAACCAGAAACTAACGAAGAAGGCATGAGACTCGCCCTAGATCTGATTGACGAGGTCAGGGATGAGGCAAACGCTAGAAATGTGGAACATCAAAAGAAAGCATCCTTTTATTACAACCATAGAGTTAAGGAAAGGTTCTTTCGACAAGGCGACCTAGTTCTAAGGAAGATCGAGGCTTCTGGAGTTGGCCAGAAGGGAAAGCTAGCCCCTAATTGGGAAGGGCCGTATCGAGTCAAGAAGACGTTGGGACGAGGATCATATAAGTTGGAGACCTTGGACGGGGTTGAGGTGCCCCGTACTTGGCATGCTTTGAACCTCAAAGTTTATTATGTATAAGCTATCCTTGCATGGATTCAGCTTTCTATCTATTTATTATGAGGAGTAGAAATAAGGTTCGATGAAACCATTTCAGGGCTTTACGCCCCGAGTAGGACAATAATAAGCTATGTAAGGGTTAAACCCATTTCAGATTATTAATGCAAAGTTTGTTTCCCTTCAATGATTTTGTGATTTTGTTTATGTACCAAGCACCTGTTGAGTGTGAGTCTAGGAAGGACAAGTACCGAAAACAAGTAAGCAAACTAATGAGGAAACAAATGCATAAATAAAGACCCCGAAGGGCCAATAGTTAAGTTACAACAACAAGATAGATAAAAGTTTGGTCCCCAAGGACCATGAATGAAATCTAGACAAATAAAGCCACATCTGGCTAACAAGGCCATGCAAGGCCACGAACTAACTCCAGCTACTCCTCCCCAGAACCCTCTTCTCCAGACTCCTCGCCGCTCTCCTCTTCCTCACTCTCCTCCTCTGAGTCTTCGCTGGACTCACCACCGGACTCTGCTATCACCATTGGCTGAGCTCTAGCAACTTTGGCTCCTTTTCCCTCGGAAGATGAAGAAGAAGTAGAACTGCCCTCGTTCCGGATTAGCCTCTTCCCAGGGATGGGTTGGCGAACTACTCCAACCTTCTTTGCAGGCAGGACTTTCTTCCCACGGGAGCCAGAAGAATGTGAGTCTTGGCTAGCAGCGGGAACAACCCCCTTTGAGTTGGACCCGGAACGACGGTGACTGCCTCTGGAACCGGATCCTGATGCCTGGGGAACAATTTTAGTTCCCGAACCAGAAGCTAGGTTAACCGGGAGAGCACCCCAATTTGGGCAAGGAAAGTCTGCTGGATTGACCACAGATGGATGCCTATGATTCACAGCGTTAATAGCCTTTTCCCAACCAACAGACATGTTGAAGGGACGCACCTCATCATCATGATCATCAATGAGCTTGAGGAAATCTTCAGACCTATGGTAGGCCTGGATCACCTTGTCTGCATCAGAGGCCTTCTTTCTGGCTAGAGAAGCAAGCTGTTTGCGGGTAGATGCGGCGTCGGCCTCAGCTCGAACAACTTGGGAGTGTAGATCATCAATCTCTTCCCTGAACCTCATGGAGTCACTTCTCAAGCTAGCATTTTCGTCCCTAAAGGCCCGGCCTTGGGTCGAAATGGTTTGAAAATAGGCGTTAGCCTGCAACAAGGAGGCGAGTGAGCCACAAGGAATATGCAGAATTGAAATCAATGACAATGTCAAACATAAGGAATTTCATACCTGATATAAGGCCTGGGCGCCCATGAGTTGAGACTCATCCAGCTTGTCACCTGCATGCATTGTCGCTTGGTCAGGCGGAGTGATGGAAAGCTTAGACCAGTCTAGGGCCAGATGAGGACTCCCGAAGACCGAGTCTTGTTCGCAGATGCCCCAAGGAGGAATGAAAGGAGTCCGGATATCCCCGTCAGCGTTTCGGGATCGTTTACCCCCTTGAGAACAACGCTCCAAGAAATTAGGGATGTGAGGCTTAGTTGGATTCAGCTTCTCTTCAGCCCTTTTCTGCATCCTCTTTGTAACAGTTGGCCGGTTCACGGGACGATTATCAATCTCCTCAGCAGCTGAAATACAAAGAGAAAAACATCGGTATAAGAACAAACAGAGTTCACAATAAGTTCAAGTAAGAAAGTTACCCTCAATGGAAAGAAAGCTAAGGCCAGCCCCAATGAGATTCTTTTCGTTTAAAATAGTTTTATAGTGCGTGCGACCGTCGTCGGCAAGAAGCCTATCCCGGTCCAACAATTCCGGATCAGAAAGGTCACACACGAAGTGGGAACTATCTTCGACAGACCCGAATTTCTTCACAAAGAAGTTGCCCCAATCACCGCCCTTCCATTCAAGAACAACAAACTCCCTTTCCCAGAAATGTTGTGAATCTGGAAAGGAGAAGGGATTCACCATGTGGGGAAGCTTGGCTCGGTGCTTGAGGCTCACCCATCCTTTTTTGGATTCAGAAGAGTTGCTGGCCCCGAAAATACTTCGAAACATTGTGGTTGTCGGATGAATCCCCAGCTCCCGACACCTTATTAAGAAAATAGAAAATACTTCGAAACATTGTGGTTGTCGGATGACCTGGTACATCAGGTTGAATCTCAGCTCGGTTCGTGTTAACGGGTCATCTATCGTTTCCAGACAAAAAAGGACAGAAATTATCCGCGTTATACAGAAAGAATCGTTATAATTCATATCTGTCGGAAAAGAAACAGCTGGAATATTTACTGCATGGATGTTTGCACTTAAAGAGATAAACAACGAGTTTAATCTGAACAATGAGGTTAGTAGTGCTAATCCTGAATTAAGATGTAATCCCGATAGAAGTCACGATTGACAAAAATTGTAAACCTAGAATCGAGATTCAGCTTTTGAATCCCTAGGATCGAGATTCAGCTTCTGAATCCTTGAAAGTCACGGGTGACCAAAAAACCAACTTAGGATCGAGATTCAGCTTCTGAATCCCTAGGATCGAGATTCAGCTTCTGAATCCTTGAAAGTCACGGATGACCAAAAAACCAACTTAGGATCGAGATTCAGCTTCTGAATCCCTAGGATCGAGATTCAGCTTCTGAATCCTTGAAAGTCACGGATGACCAAAAAACCAACCTAGGATCGAGATTCAGCTTCTGAATCCCTAGGATCGAGATTCAGCTTCTGAATCCCTAGGATCGAGATTCAGCTTCTGAATCCCTAGGATCGAGATTCAGCTTCTGAATCCTTGAAAGTCACGGATGACCAAAAAACCAACCTAGGATCGAGATTCAGCTTCTGAATCCCTAGGATCGAGATTCAGCTTCTGAATCCCTAGGATCGAGATTCAGCTTCTGAATCCTTCGAAATGGTCGACCACGACACCCGAAGGAGCCATGGCCGACCACCTTGCAGCCGACCAAGGTACATGAAGATGCCCCGGCCGACCACCTTGCAGCCGACCAAGGCACTTGAAGATGCCCCGGCCGACCACCTTGCAGCCGACCAAGGCAAAATCAAGAGCCCCGGCCGACCACCTTGCAGCCGACCAAGGCAAAAGCAGTAGCCCCGGCCGACCACGAGCCATCCGACCAGGTGCCGGCCGACCACCTGGGGTCGAGGCCCTCCAGCCGACCAGGTGTCAGCCGACCACCTTGGTTGGAGGCCCTCCGGCCGACCAGGAGCTAGCCGACCACAAGCTGGCCCTGGATCCGGCCGATCGCGGGTCAGCTTGTGGTCCTGAATCTTGGTTTTTCAGCAATTCTCGGGCAGCTTCTGAACCTGAATCTTGATTTTTTCGTATGATTTCAGGAGTGTCGTTTAGCACCGTTTATCGCCGTTTAGCGTCATTTAACATCGTTTAAACGTCGTTTAAGGCTGTTTAGCACCGTTTAGTGTCGTTTAGTGCCGTTTAGCACCGTTTATCGCCGTTTAGCGTCGTTTAACATCGTTTAAACGTCGTTTAAGGCTGTTTAGCACCGTTTAGTGTCGTTTAGTGCCGTTTAGCACCGTTTATCGCCGTTTAGCGTCGTTTAACATCGTTTAAACGTCGTTTAAGGCTGTTTAGCACCGTTTAGTGTCGTTTAGTGCCGTTTAGCACCGTTTATCGCCGTTTAGCGTCGTTTAACATCGTTTAAACGTCGTTTAAGGCTGTTTAGCACCGTTTAGTGTCGTTTAGTGCCGTTTAGCACCGTTTATCGCCGTTTAGCGTCGTTTAACATCGTTTAAACGTCGTTTAAGGCTGTTTAGCACCGTTTAGTGTCGTTTAGTGCCGTTTAGCACCGTTTATCGCCGTTTAGCGTCGTTTAACATCGTTTAAACGTCGTTTAAGGCTGTTTAGCACCGTTTAGTGTCGTTTAGTGCCGTTTAGCACCGTTTATCGCCGTTTAGCGTCGTTTAACATCGTTTAAACGTCGTTTAAGGCTGTTTAGCACCGTTTAGTGTCGTTTAGTGCCGTTTAGCACCGTTTATCGCCGTTTAGCGTCGTTTAACATCGTTTAAACGTCGTTTAAGGCTCTTTAGCACCGTTTAGTGTCGTTTAGTGCCGTTTAGCACCGTTCAATGCTACTGGCACAATCTAGCGTCGTTGTAAACGCGTCGGTCGCTCCACGCTTTACGTCAAAACGATATCAAAGATAAACCCTGACCCGAGTCTCGAAAAAGGCCGTTAAAACTTCAAGGAAAACCTGATCAGTTTTCCTAGAAGTTGGGGGGCAAATGATATGGGCTAAAAATAAGCCCTAAAGACACATTTAATATGGCTTTAATTAGACCCTGAATGGTCCAAACGTGGGGCCCACCAGATGGGCCCAAAACCCCTATTATAATATTAATTTCGTAATTAATATTGGGGGAAATAAACAGCTCAGCAAATAAGAGTTGGATAAGGATAATATCCCCTTCAGACTTATCCTATAAGGCATCCAATTCAATATGGAAACTGATTCCTACAAGGAATAGATCTAGAACTTTCCTCAAAGACTTTTCTACCAAGTCTCTAACTCCTACCATAATTCTAAAGGCTTCTCAGCCTATATAAAGGGCCTGACCCCTCATTCTCAGAACTACGTTTTCTTGGCTTGATTCTCTAATACAGAGATACGTAGGCATTCTGTGAGGACCGTTTAGTCTCGAACGCAGAAGCAGCCATTAAAGCTCGAAGCTCAACCACCCTAGCATTAATTACAAATCATAAACTAGTTTTTATTCCACAACAACAACAATACTAAAAGTTAGCGGTTTAAGGTTCGAATCTCGCCAACAACATTTTAATATAAAATTAATACTAGATTATGTTATATAGAAAGGTTGAAGGTTCGATTCCCACCAACAGCAGATTTAATACTAAAAATTATTTATATACAAAGGTCTAAAATTTGAATTCTTCAACATATTAAAAGTAATGTTTACAATATTATATATAATAAACTATAAATAAATTAAAAATAAAAATTAAAAGTAACCGGTGCTTTGCACGGGTTATAAGCTAGTAAAGAGAATAACCAAAATGCCCCATTTCAAAGGAAGATGGCCCTCTATTATCCCATAGATATGGCATTTCGACTGCCGCAACAAGTTTTTCAAAAAATTCACCTAATATGGAAAATCGTTTGCTGCATTAGCGGTCAATATTGAACACCGTCTATCGTATTAGGTGTTAATACTGGTGTGCCACATTAGGTGTTGATACGGCAGTTGAAATGCCGCAACACCTGTTACGGTAGACGAAATGTCGTATCTGTGAGGTATTTATGGTCAGTTTTTTGGAATGGGACAGATATGACCATGAAAATTGGAAATGGGGTATTTTGGGCATCACCCACAAAAATATAGAAAAAAACATTACAGAAAAGAATGTAGTATTGCTACATATTTGAAAATGAATCCCAAAAATATTACTATCAAATACTACATGTCCTATTTTAATTAATAAAACTCATATATATACATAAGGGTTTTATTTCAAAAATAACTAATAATATTGTGACAATTTATATGGCTATTTCAAAAATAATCAATAATATTATTGTTACAATTTAATATTTGAGAACGATTTTTGTAATGGTTTTGAAAAATTTTGCATTTCTCAAGAAAGAAGATATTAGTAGTATATATATTAGACCAAGCAAAGGAAAAATATATTCATATTTCTCCATATTTATATTTTTGTGCTTTTTTATTAAAACCAAAAAAAAGAAAGTTATGTCCTTATTTTCTCGTTATCTTAAATTTTGTTCTTTGTGCTACTTTAAAATAAAAATAAAAATGGGTGCTCCTAAAAGTTTTTATATGTTATATATATATATATATAAGTTGCACTACAGAAAGAATACAATATATAAAGAATAATAAATAACATCATCATAAACTTTATTTTTCATAAAAATTGATTTGTGATTATAAGAATCACAAATTTTAACAACAATTAAACTTAACATATTGAATTTAACGTAGAATCTCATCTAAATTTCAAAATCAAATGTTACATAGAATTTACTATAGAATCTTATATATACTTTTGTAATAATAAAATTATGTGTAATCATGTATTTTATCCTAATTTTTTGTTAGAATTTATATTTATTCATAAAACATCATTTTTATGTGAAAATTAGAATCTAAATATGCTTTTATGTAAGATTTTATGACATTCTTTATTATTTTTTATATAACGACGTTTTTCATGGAGGAATGACATATATATATATATATATATATATATATATATATATTATTGTTGAAATTTTAATTTTTTAAATAACCCCATTTATTAGCATAAGCGCTCGGACTCGGACTCGGACTCGGGCTGTGATAATAATTCTTTTTTTTTTGTCAGGGTATATATTCCATACATGAATTGTAAGTAAGATACAATATAAAAGAGTTTCTTTCGATCAAGAAACGTACATCATCTAACCGAAGGGCAGACATGTTGCCCCCAGACATTTAGACAATAATACCTTCAAGTCTAAAAGGATGAACCCACAAAGAAGAGACTCGTTAAAAAACCTCACAAGAGCAAAATCATATGGGGGAAAATTCAAGAGGAAAAAAAGAGCGCCCACGAAAAAAGAATACATCATTATACAACACTAGCATTCTACCCGTGCTACGCACCGAATGATGATATTAATTAATTGATTAATTAATATAAACATATTATTTTAGTCATAATTTAGAAAAAAGGATAATTTCATTAAAATTTAAGTATAAAATAATCTTCAATTTATACCAATTGCATTAATATCAATATTATCTAACAATTATCATAACATTCACATCCCCGCTAAAACATACTAAGCCCCTCTTTATTATTTTTTCTTAATTTTATTTTTCATTTGATTTCTCTCATTTTTAAGAATCTTTCAACCAAGTTCATAAGTTTTTTGCCCATATTTTAAGTTTTGTTGTTTGGAAAATTTGCTATATTTAAATGTGCAATACAGTGGGTTTCTATATTTTTATTATATTAATACATTCAAAATATTTGCATGGGTCCCGATCAATTTTTCAAATATATATTAAAAATTCATAAACACTAATTTCTAACGACGTTATAAATTATTAGATTGTCTCTAAGCGATATGAGAAAGGATCACTATTGTGCAAATCCATTAAACGAACGTAGTTATGATAAAGAAAAACTTTCATCTAATCGAGTTTTATATGTATTTGTTCAATATCATTTTTACAAGCTTTATGTTCTTCTATTACTGAAGTGATTTACTATAGAAAAATAAACATTATTAATTAACCAAACAAATCCAATATATCTCATTCTTTGAGTAAGATATGACAGTTAGAATTTATCGTTATAATTTGAAATTATTTTATGTAATATTTTAGATGTAAGATATATAATTTATTTATTTTTATTCAAATATTTCATTAAAAATAATCAATCCAAATTTAGTAATTTGAACTTCTATTTCTCAATTTCAAATTTATTGATATATTTAAGATGTGATTTTCTTTACTTTACATATATTTTTCATTTATGTTGTATACAAAGAAATATTTTTTTTAACATATATTAAATTTTACTTAGTATGTTAAATCGTATAATATGTTATATTTGACTACTTAATTTAATCATTTTAATTTTTAATTATTGTATAAATAAAATTAATATTGTTTGCGTGTAGCAATTATTTTAATTTTGGCTACATTATTACTAATTTTGGATACCAAAAAAAATCAAATCTAACCCGAAATCTGACGAATTTGGTTTTAGATATTGAGTTTTGGATTTGGATTTATTTTTAAAACCCAAAAATATTTGGAATGGGTTTTGACTTTACAAAATTCATATCAAACCCAACCCGTTGTCATCCCTATGTGTAAAATAAGATATTTGAAGTATCTTTTTTCTAATTTGACTAACATGTTACAATAGAAAACTGTGCATGAAACTAAAATCAAATGTGTAATATATAAACACGTAATCACATTATTATATATATGTCCTTGTAATTTAATTATCGGGTTAAAAAACATGAAATTCATTTTCTTTTAACAATGAGTATATTTTTTCGACATATATTAAAAGAAAGTGCTTACATAGATCTGGAAAATCGTTTATGTTGTGTACATTCATGCCATGTGTCTTTGGAATCTTGCATGAAAATGACATGAAATTATTTTCTGTACCCAAAATTCGAACACAAAATGCTACTAAATTACACAATTTTTTTTTGGTACACGAAACGAAAATAATATGCGAAAAAAATATGACAATTACATGTAATATCACTATTTGCCAAAGTTATCTAATTTTTTTGCTGTGTAATCGAAAACAACATTGAGATGCTACAAAATAAAACAAAGAGTACATAAAAATGAAGCCCTCCTATTTTTTTTAATTTTGTTTATTGTTAATATATATCTCTATTTGTTTAGAATCTATCTACCAACTTATTAAATTTTTTACCTATATTTAAGATTTTGTTGATATTAAAAATAAATATTATTAACCAACCAAGCATATTAGATATGTCTGCTCTTAGATTAGGATATGAGAATTGACAATATTACTTGAATTCAAGGATACAAAATTAAAATGAGCACCTTTTATTGGAAACTATATATAATTTATATGTATCGACCTATTTAGTTATCAATAATAGTGATTTTTAAATGATTGCTATAGCCGTTTCTTTCTCTCCTCCTCTCCCAAAAATACTAAACTAAAGTTTAGGGGCTGACATCTGCACTTTGGTTGATGGTAAGCCCCTTTTATTTTTTTTCTTGATTTTAGTTTGTTTTTCAATAATTATCTCTCTTTATTGAGAGTCTAGTACCACGTTAGTGGGTTTTATCTACTGATATATTGGATTTTGTACTATATCCTTGTGAATGATAACTCCCGTTTCTTTTCCTTGATTTTACTTTGTTTTTCAATAAATATATCTCTTTCTTGAGGGTCTAATATCCCGTTAGTGGATTTTGTCTATCCATATATTGGGCTTTTTTCTTTTTCTTTGTGAGAGCAGTTTCCTTTATTTTGGCATCCGGGATCTTAGATCTACAGGATTTTGTTATATTGGTTTATTTATTTGGATAGTATATAATCGCAGTTATGCTCAGGTTCGAATACGTTCTCACAAATCACATATGTATTTCCCTCACGATTATAATAAATTGTTGGATTATCTCGCTAGAAAGGCAATATATTTCAATGATATAAGTGAGGAATGTACCACAATTTAAGATCTGATCAACGATTTTAGTTTGGATTAAGGAAACCTTGTTACCTTGATATGATCTATTTGAATATGTGTTTGCTCAATCTTGATTATTTTTCCAGATGTATTATTTACCTATAAAAAATAGTGATTTAAAAGAAAATTTGAATGATTATTTGTGTAGATGGCGTATGCCCTTTTTTTTGATAAATCATTTGTGTAGATGGCACTGAATTGACCAATTTGCTATAAAAATATCAACTAACAATACTTTTATTGACTCTGTAATGAATTTCATTTTTTGAATTGATAATTTATACATTAAATAATGTCTAATACTATTTGAGAGTCTATTTAATATTTTGAATAATTCAAATATATTGTCAAGTCAATTTGTTTATCCCATTAGTTCTTGCATAACTAAAAAATACTGATAAGTAAATAATAATGAAAATTGGTTTAAAATTCATTTTTTAATATATTAATATATTAATTGGTTGAATTTAGTTTTTTTTAAATAATTGATTAATTTAAAAGTTTATATAACTTAAATTTTGATTGTGTATTTGGAGTAGTGTATTAAATATTATTTAAATTTTATAATATTTAATTTAATAAGAATAGATTTATTCAAATTTGTTTGCACCTTATGATTGTAGATCGAGTGTTTGAGATATTAAAATGTTATATTTTATAATATAGATAAAATAGACACATGCATAAAAATAATATATTTCTATTAATACCAATTAATATATACGCAATTTTGGAAAATGGCTCTATACATAGAGAGGGGTGCAAAGAACAGATGTTCTAGTATATAATAATATAATTTTGATTGATTTTAAATTAAAAATTGTGATTGATTAGTTAACAAGTATTTATGAAAATTAATCAGTAATACATGACTATATATTATAGTATGCTTGTAGTTGATTTTATGAAAATTAGCTCGTAATATAGAATAGTATAATTTTGATTGACTTTAAATTAAAACATTGATAAGTTAGTAAATATTTTATCACTTTAAAAAAGTGTAATTTATGCATATACTAAATAAAATAAATTTCGTATTTCAAAAAAATTGTTAAGTAATCAAGAGAAGTAAATTAGGATGGGAATGATATAATTAATTTAATTTTAGTGATAAATTCTAATTCGCTCTTATATATATATTTATGAAAATTAATTCGTAATATATAATAATGCAATTATGATAAATTGTAAATCAAAAGAGTGGAAAATTCATATTGAAAAATCGCTTAATATTATATATTTGTATATGCCTGATTGACTTTAATTTAAAACATTAATTTATTATAAAAAAAATTTTGACATTAAAAAATATGTAATATATGGATATGTTAAATTAAGTGATTATTATATTTAAATTAAAAATGTTAACTAACCATAGTTAGTATAATAAGATAAGAATGGTAAATAAGGAAAAATTTTATTATAACATGATTGGTCTAAAATCTAGGAATGACCTCTGATTGATCCTAAAATAATTCATAATTTTCTAATTGGTTAACTGCATGTAACTATATATTTTGGTAGACTCAGGTATTATAATAAATGATATTGGTACCTTGCTACTTTCTATGCTAATGTTTCCATGTTGGTTGAGTTATTACCATAATTAGCGTAATTCAGTAAATATATATTTGTTATTTAATAAAAGTGAAAATAAATTATATGAGAAATTTATTATCGAATATTTTTTGATTAAAAGTATATCTAATATATAAGCATGTTAAATTAAATATTTATTATATTTAAATTAGAATTGTTAACTAACTACAGTTAGTAAAGTAGGTATAGAAAGATAAATAAGAAAAACTTTTAACATGATAGTCTAAAATTTAGGAATGGTCTCTTTATTTGAGTGTCTAGTACCCGTTAGTGGATTTTGTCTACCAATTTTGGGTTCTATTCTTTCTAGGTTCTTTTATTCTAGCATCCAGGATCTTAGATCTGCTGGATTCTATTATATTGGTCCATTGATTTGGATAGTAAGAAATCGCAGTCATGGTTGGTTGTTCGAATACGTTCTGACAAATCAGATATATATTTTCCTCAAGACTACAATAAATTGTTGGATTATCTCGCCAAAAAACTATATATTTTAGTGATATAAGCGAGGGATGTAGCACAATTTAAGATTTGATCAATGATCGTAGTTTGGATTAAGGAAATCTTGATATGATCTATTTTAATATGCGTTTGTCCGATATTGATTATTTTTGTAGATGTTGTATGACCTTTTATTGATTAATTAATTACTTACAAAAAATTTTGATTTATAAGAAAATTCGAAATTTTGATTATTTTTGGATGTCATATGCCCTTTTATTGATAAATTAATTATTTTTCAAAAAAATAGTGAATTATAAGAATTTTTTCGCTGTGCTAACCAATTGGCTATGAAAACATTAACTAAGAATATTTTCATTGACTATGTAATGAATTTTATTTTTTGATTGGTAATTTATACACCAAATAATGTCTAATACTGTTTGAGAGTATATTTAGTATTTTGAATATTTCAAATATATTGTCAGGTCAATTTGTTTGTCCAGTTAATTATTGCATAACTAAAAAATACGTATTAGTAAAATTTTAAAGATAATTGATTTAAAATTTATTTTAGTATTTTAATTGGTTGAATCTTGTTTTTTTTTAGTAATTGAGTAATTTAAAAGTTTATATATAACTTAAATAATGAACGTGTATTTAGAATATTGTGGTAATTATTTTTTTATTTTTAATTCAATGATAGTCGATTTATTCAAATTTGATTACAGTTTATGATTGTAGATTGAGAGTTTGTGATATTTAAATATTATATTATATAATATAGATAAAATAGACTCAAGTATTAAAATAATATATTCATATTTAAATCAATTGATAAATACACAATTTTGGAAAATGACTCTATACATAGAGTGGGGCGCAAAGAATGGATGTGTCAGTAAATAATAATATAATTGTGATTAATTCTAAATTAAAAATTGTGATTAATTAGTTAATAAGTATTTATGAAAATTAATCTGTAATATATAATTATATATTATAGTATGATTGTAGTTGATATTTATGAAAATTAGTTCGTAATATATAATAGTCCAATTTTGATTGACTTCAAATTAAAAGATTGATCAAGTTAGTAAACATTTAATCATTTTAAAAAATATGTAATTTATGCATGTTCTAAGTAATATAAATTTTGTATTTCAAAAAAAAAAATTGTTAAATAACCACGATAAGCAAATTAGGTAGAGAATGATATGATTAATTTAATTTTAGTGGTAAATTCTGATTGGCTCTTATATATATTTATGAAAATTAATCTGTAATTTATAATAATGTAATTACGATTAATTGTAAATCAAAAGAGTGGAAATTATATTGTGAAAATCGATGAATATTATATATTTGTATAATCCTGATTGATTTTAATTTAAATATTAATTTATTATAATAATGTTTTTTATTAAAAATTATGTAATATATGGATATGTTAAATCAAGTAACTACTATATTTAAATTAAAATTGTTAAATAACTACAGTTAGTATAATAGGATGAGAATGGTAAATAAGGAAAACTTTTAATATAATATGAATGGTCTAAAATTTAGGAATCATCTCTTACTGTCCTAAAATAATTCATAATTTTCTGATTGGCTAACTACATGTCTGCATCTAACTGTATACCTGAAATAAAAGAATATTTGTTATATTAGTAATCTTTGTAGCATTTATATTTTTATATTATGGAGTATGAGTAACAAAATAGTGTATATTTAAGCTAATTTATTAGTAGACAATTAGATAATGGCTAAAGGGCACGACATGTGATTTGATATTTAAAAATAATTTTGATGAAATCGGATTGCTAACCTTCAATTTTATAACTGGATTATAAGATTGAATTGTTACCTGGGTTCAAATAAAATAAAAAATCATACATGATGGAATCCCATAAAAATTAATGGGGAGGGGAGCGTGAATTTTTTTCTCGTTTATTAGGACATGATTTGCTATTTAAATATTGGTACCTTGCTACTTTCTATGCTAATGTTTCCATGTTGGTTGAGTTATTACCATAATATCTTGTAACCCGTGCAATGCACGGAAAATTTTAAATATTTTTATTTTAATATTTAATATTTTTATCATAATATTCATAATTTTAATAGTTTCTTTTTAATTAGTAAAAAAAATAAATTATTGAAGATAATGAAATATAATAATACGTATTTGATAGTATTCTAAATGATAGTTTTTTTCTTGTATATTTAAAATAGATAAATAACTTTTTAAATTTAATATGTTGTTGACGGTAATTGAACTTTGAAATTTTTGGAGTAGTTTATAATATACTTCCTCTGTCCTCTATTTTGACTTTTCAAAGTCAAACTGATCGAGTTTTGACTAATAATCAATAAATATTAATAAACAAATAAATTACAAAAAAATGATCGTAAGAAAAATTATGTGAAGTATTATTAAAATTGATTTTTAAATTTGTAAAAATATAAAACAATAAATTATAATTTACAATCAAATTTCGATGAATTTGACTTTGAAAAGTCGAAATGGGAAACAATAAGTGGGACGGAGGGAGTAATATAAATGTTAATAACAATATGGTGAAAAAGGATAATATAAATTTTTAACTAAATATGTTGTTGAGGGGACTCGAACATTGAACTTCTAGGAGTAGTTTATAAGATGATATAAATATTTAATAATAATATGTTGTTGACGGGATTCGAACCTTGAACCTATAGGAGTATTTTATATATTATAAAAAGAATATTCTTTTAGTATTACATCCAACGGTTCCCATTAATCTGTCTCAAAATCCAACGGTTGCTATTGAGTGTACCAAAAAAAGTGTACCAAACTACCAACCAAATATACCCTATTCTGCTTATAATAGTATAGTAATCAATAAATACTTATAAACATATAAATTACAAAAAAAATGATCATAAGAAAATTTATGTGAAGTATTGATTTTTAAATTTGTAAAAATATAAAACAATAAATTATAATTTCTAATCAAATTTCGATGAATTTGACTTTGAAAAGTCGAAATGGGTCACAATAAGTGGTACGGAGGGAGTAATATTAATGTTAATAAACATGGTGAAAATGGATAATATAAATTTTTAACTAAATATGTTGTTGAGGGGAATCGAACATTGAACTTCTAAGAGTAGTTTATAAGATGATATAAATGTTTAATAATAATATGCTGTCGACGGGATTCGAACCTTGAACCTATATAAGTATTTTATATATTATAAAAAGAATATTCTTTTAGCATTACATCCAATGGTTCCCATTAAATTAGTCTCAAAATTTAACGGTTACTATTGAGTGTACCAAAAAAAGTGTACCAAAAAAGTGTACCAAACTACCAACCAAATATACCCTATTCCGCTTATAATATTATAGTATAGATTAGCGTAATTCCATAAATATGTAGTTGTTATTTAATAAAAGTGAAAATAAATTATATGAGAAATTTATTATCGAATATTTTTTGATTAAAAATATATATAATATATAAGCATATTAAATTAAATAGTTATTATATTTTAATTAGAATTGTTAACTAACTACAGTTAGTAAAGTGGGTATAGAAAGATAAATAAGGAAAACTTTTAATATGATATGATTGGTCTAAAATTTAGGAATTGAATCTGATTGATCCTAAAATAATTCCTCGTTTTTTATTGGTTAACCGCATGGTGTGGTAGACTCAGGTATCTATACTATACTATAATAAGCGAAATGGGGTATAATTTGTAGTTTGGTTAACCCCCTATTTTGGGTTATCCCCTCATTTTTTGTTATCCCCCATTCACAACCGTTAGATCTTCAACTCAAATAGATTGTGACCGTTAGATACAACAATACTAAAAGTTGTTATATACAGAGGTATAGGGTTCGATTCCCGCCAACAACATAGTAATTTATATTTAATACTAAAATTATTATATACAAAGATTTAAGGTTTGAATTTTTCCAATAACATATTAAAATTAATATTTATAATATTATTATATTAAACTATAAAAAAATTATAAAAAAAATAAAAATAACCGGTGCAAAACACAGGGTATAAGCTAGTTATGATAAAGGATGGCTACATAATAAATTAGATGCACTAAGTTATAGGTTCAGACTTCTAACTAAGTAATTCAAATTCCACAAAATTATATTTTGTGGAAATTTTTGTTCTACTCATGGCCCATTTAATTATGAATAATTTTTATTTTAAAATATTAATTGTTAATATTTCAAAACTTTCTAAATATAATAACTTTATAATATTTTAAAAATTCATGGATTACTATTTCCCACCAACTTCTATTATCTTTTTAATTTATTACTTAAATACTAATGTCTCATCAATATACTTATTTTTATTATTTTTCTTTACTACTTTTTTTTTTTTAAGAAAGTAGAAATTCATTACTACGAAATATCATACATAATAGCCTCCTCCACATTCATCGGAGGGGACGTAAGAAGAACCTGGCAGTAAGCTAAACAAGGATACCTAGCTAACTCATGAGCTACCCTGTTAGCATTTCGCCGAATAAAATTGAGAGACACGTGCTCAAGTTGACGAAGCTTTTGGCAGCAGTTTTCAATAACTACTCCCACCTCCAAATAATTAACTTCTTCATTCCGGACAGCACGAACTGTGAGTTGAGAATCAGTCTCGATGTAAACTCTTCTTCCTTGCAATCGCTGATCATAAACCCAAGATAAGGCCTCTCGAACACCTATAGTCTCATCTTCAAAAACAGAACCTGGCGCTTGCATATTGAGAACTTTGCATGCAATGAACGTCCCATTATGATCTCTCAAAGCCATACCAATGGAGAACGTCTCTGCTCCCTCTCTAACACTTGCATCAACGTTAATTTTGAAGGACCCTACTTCAGGGGGCGACCATCTGCTGCTATTTTTGGCAACCCTGGGTGGTTTCATAATGTCCACCTTCTTCCTAGCTTCTTTCCAGTTATCGATCATTCTACGGCTTTCGTTTATAGCGAATGCAGCTGTCACTGTCCTGTCGTTCCAGACCTTTTTGTTCCTCCAACACCAGACCCCCCAGAGAACCGCACACAAATTTTCAAGTTCCTCAGTAGGTGCGTCCTTAAGTTTACCCAGCAACCATTCCGAAACGTCTTCTACATTCGTCATATCATAAATCTGGTTAGCATGGTTCCAGCACTCCTTTGCAAAGGTGCACATAAAGAAGAGATGTAGTATATCTTCATTAACTTGGGCGCACATAGGGCATTGTAATGGAAGGTTGACACCCTTTGAGGCGAGTCTTACTCTAGTTGGGATATTATTACGACAAACACGCCAAATGAAAATTCTGATCTTGTTGGGCAAGTTAAGCTTCCACACCTTATTCCAACCATGATGTTGGGGTGCATTTCTCGTACCCATCATTCGTTCAAACCAGAATTGGTAACCTGACTTCGCTGAGTACATTCCATTCGAAGTTCCAGTCCATGCCACTCTGTCTTTGACATTCCCTTGAGGGATTGGAATTGCTAAAATGGCGTTCGCATCCACTTCTACAAAAGAGCTTCTAATTAAGTTAGCATTCCAGCTTTTAGAATTGATATTAAACAAACTCGAAACCGATTCCGTGCGTCCTTCATATCTGTGACTTTGTTCCACGATAAACCCGTTCTTATTTTTCAGCCATTGATCTTTGGTTGCTACTATATCCTCTCCATTCCCTAATACCCACCTGAACCCCCTTTGAAGTTCTTCCTTCGCCGTCCAGATTCCGTTCCAAATAAAGCTCGAACCTTGACCCTTAGATGCATTGAGGAAGTGAGCTGATGGGAAGTATCTTGCCTTATATAATCTGGAGACAAGAGACATCGGGTTACTTATGAAGTTCCAGCAGTGTTTCCCTAGTAATGCGAGGTTAAAACCATACAAATCTCTGAATCCAAGACCACCCTTGCTCTTCGAAAATCCCATGTTCCTCCATGAAAGCCAATTTATCCCTTTTCTTCCTGTCCCACTTGAATTCCACCAGTAATTGTTAAACAAACGTTCCAACTGTTGGCAAAGGGTCTTAGGCAATAGAAAACAAGACATAGTGAAGGCCGGAATTGCTTGGGCCACATTTCTTATCAACATCATTTTTCCCGCTCGCGAGATAGGTTTTTTCTGCCATGACTGAATTCTTTTGCTAGCTCGCTCTTTCAAATACCCGAAAACTCTTTTCTTCGATCTTCCTACAAGAGACGGGAGACCCAGGTATTTAGAGCTTGATAAGTCATTGTACACACCTAGAATCGATGAGAGTTGAAGTTGCTTATCTTGACAAACGTTTGCACTAAATAGAACCCCCGATTTTTGGAAGTTCACTGACTGGCCAGAACATTTTTCGTAGTTAACCAGTAAGGCCTTGACATTATTCACCTCCTCTACAGTCCCTCTAAAGAATAAGAAACTGTCATCGGCAAAAAGAAGATGCGATATCGTGGGAGCAGTGGGCCTTATAGAACACCCATGCATTCTTCCCTCCCTATTGGCTTGATCAATGCCATTCGATAACCCTTCAATACACAGTAAGAATAGATAGGGTGATAGGGGATCCCCTTGACGTATCCCCCTCCTAGGAACTATAGGCCCTATATTCGATCCATTCAAACAAAAAATGTAAGAAACAGATTTAACGCACATCATCATCCAAGAAGCCCAAGTATCACAGAAACCCATCACTTTCAATCTATGTCGAAGATATCGCCAATTGACACGATCGTATGCCTTGCCGATGTCTAGTTTTAGTGTAACCTCCCCATCATTCCCTCTATTTTTTGTCCGCATATGATGTATAACTTCAAAAGCCACCAAAATGTTATCTGTGATGCTTCTATTTTTCACAAATGCGGATTGGTTCTCTGAGATAATACTAGGTAAGACCTCCTGGAGGCGATTCGCTAAGACCTTAGCTAGTATTTTATAAAGGACGTTACACAAGGCAATTGGTCTCAAATCTCTCATGCAGTTTGCATTTTCCTTCTTGGGAATGAGAACAACGTTGGTATTGTTTAGCTCACCTGGCAACGCAGCTGATTGCAACCATATTTTACAATATTCAAAAACCTCTGCCCCCATAATCGCCCAGAATTTCTGGAAAAATGCTGGATTTAATCCGTCAGGGCCCGCAGATTTATCAGGGTGCATCTGTTTAACGGCAGTTGTAAATTCCTCAAATCTGAAATCCTCTGTCAGTTTCCTGTTCTGAGCACTAGAGACAGTTCTGGCACCCTGTTCGTGGCGAAAGGCACTTTCCTCAACTTCTCCTGTGAACAGATTGTTGAAATAATCTCGAACCACCATGCACATCCCTTCTTGGTCATCCACACGAACCCCATTATCCCCTACCAGGTGCAAAATCTTGTTCGTTCTTCTTCTCGCAGAGCATTGAGAGTGAAAGAATCTTATGTTTTCGTCACCTTCTTTTAACCAGTGCAACTTAGCTCGTTGTTTCCAGTAAATCTCCTCTTGAAGTAACAAATCATTCAGTTTATCTCTCTCCCTTAAGTATTCTCGAACACTACTCTCATCAGTGCAATCAACCAATTTATTTAAATTAGACTTGTGAATCTTCAATTTCTCTCGAAATTTATGAAAGAAAGTCTTACCCCATCTGGCCATAAATGATGATACTGCAAAAAGCTTAGGAAGCAAATGGATCTTTGGAATACTCTTCCACGTTGCTGTCACCTCCTCTATAAAAGATACCTCCTTAAGCCAAATATTCTCGAACCGGAATCTAAAAATTCTCTTGGGAATGATCACACGAACCAGGTCTAGCAGCAAGGGTTCGTGATCTGAGACCGCAGTGTGAAGCACTTCAAGGTGACAAAGTGGAAACTTAGTCCACCAGTTCATGGTGGCAAAAGCACGGTCTAGTTTCTCTCTAACCCAGGTGTTCGTCCCTCTGCTCCGTTCCTACGTGAATTTACCACCGAACAGTTCGATTTCAGATAGCTGACGGTCTTCAATCGTGTTACGAAAACCTTCCAGTAAATTTTGAGGATGGGGGGTATTTCCTTGCTTATCAGAAGCGTACATTAAATCGTTAAAGTCCCCCCATATGCACCAAGGAAGGGGGGGAGAGTTGCTAGTCTACGAATAAGGTCCCATGAGCTTCTCCTTCTATCTCTTTCAGGATAACCATACACACAGGTAAGACGCCAAGATTCAACATTATTTTCCAAGAACACCACATCGATGTGATTCTGAGAATAGCTAGTAATTTGACAGTTGACAGGAGACTTCCACATGATGGCAAGCCCTCCACTACGTCCTATTGTATCTACTGCAAAACACTGATCGTACTTCAAACTGACTCTGAGGTCCTCTATTTTACTTGCAAACGAAATGGTTTCAATCAGAAAAATAAAACTGGGGTTGTGATCCTTAACAAGGTCACGAAGATTGCGAACTGTGCGAGGGTTCCCAAGACCTCGACAGTTCCATGTTATGAAATTCATTTGGACAGGCTAGCTTGCTCTGCAAGCCTAGCCACAATGGTTTTAGGGGAGTGTTCATGATCCAAGTTAGATGATGTAACCTCCATACTGGTAATCTCATTTGGAGTAAAACCTATAATCTGCACCATACCATCTGTATCCATGCTATTCCGAGTTTCGTGTCCAATCCTGCTTCTCTTTCGGCCCTCCACATTTAGCCTAATGGACTCCTCTTCTTCTGGCCCAAATAAGGTATTTAAAGTCACTTGATTCTCCAATATTGGTGGAATATTATTAGTAATATTTTTAGTGACAGGAACACTTGATTGCCCATGTTGAATTCCTATCCCTGCCCCACAATTCCTTGCTTTGGCCATCATACTCTTTGACCCTAAACTTTCTTCCGGGAATCTCGCTTTGCTGTTTTCCCGCCCAAACTTCTCTTCCCAATTTGTGTCTCCCTCCTCCCTCAACCACTTACTCGAACTTTGTCCGGCCGCCCTACATGGTGGCGCTCGAAGCCACACTCCCCATTCCTTCGTCCCTTCCTCCTCTCTCCTATCTAGATTTCTTCTGCAAAAGCGATCAGTGTGAGAAACCATGCCACACGTGAAACAGAATTCACCTAGTCTCTCATATTTGTACGTCACAATGACATCCTGGCCGTTTTTCCTTGTGATTTTTTTCTTCCTTTTCAGTGGTTTTCTCACATCAAACCATATTCTCACTCTTATACATTCTCTCCATATGGTTGTGTTGTTCTTCACATCATACGTTAGGAACTCGCCAAAGAAGTTCCCGAGTTGCTTGCCAACCATTTCCGTCATGTATCCTACTGGCAGGTCATATATTTGTATCCAAATATTTATGAACCAAAGTGGAACCTTAGTTGGATCCTCTCCTGGTGGAATGGTCTCTACACAAAGTATTGCATTGTCGAAGGTCCACGGTCCGCCGTTCAGCACCCATGTCATGTCTTCTTTGTGATAGAATTGAAATAAAAAGATGCCTTGCTCCAATTCCTTTATGTTTACTCCCATGGTAGGTTTCCAGATGTCAGCCATTTTTGTTTTCATGGCTCTAGTGTTGATGCTTTTCTCCGTTAAGAATCGACCAATGAGGCAGAGCTCATACTTATGAGTTTCCTCCTCTGCAGCCTCGCCTTCCAGGATTAGGTCTTCGTTTTCCTCATCTTCTATGTTCATGTCATTCATCTGGTCTTCGATGTTTTGGTAACGTTCCATATCGGCCTCCCACAACTCTCTCTTGATTGACAGAGATGGAGAGAAAAGCTAAACTCTCACAAGGAATGGAGAGACTCCCTCTTTACTACTTTATTCTCATTTTTAAATCAATCACTGTACTTCTTTATTCTCATTTTTAAATCAGCCACTTTACTTCCGTGCCGGTGCGCTACTAAAACATGAGGTTTGCACTTTTTTTCACATCTTAAAATACGTGTAGAAGAAGTAAGTCTCATGAGAGTCTCCCCCTCCCCTCCCCCTCATACTTCCATCTTCATCCCCTTTTCCTCCCCCTCCCTCTCATACTTCCATCTTCATCCCCTTTTCCTCTCCTTTTCAATTATCACAGTTAATTCAATAAAGCTCCGAAAATTTCTTCGAATTTTCTCAGATCTGTTCCGATCTTGAGCTAGTTTTTGCAATTAAAACTCATCTCTGTTGGGTTTTCGTCTCGCCTCTTGGCGTGTGTATCGCTTTATGTACGATTATTATCGTTTAAATTATTATTATTTATGTTTTTGTTGGTACCGTTATTGACTCCACTTAAATTGGTTTATTTGGCATTTTGGGAGATCTTGAACGCTTGCATCGATGCTACTTGCGGCATGTCTATAACTGATTTTTGGCATGTAGATAGGTGGGGTATCGGCAGGTCTATAGCTGTTTTACGGCAGGTAGATAGCTGGAGTATGCTTGAGATGGTAGTGGAATTCACAAGAGCTCACCTTTCACAATTAAAGTTTGTTCCGGTTATGGGGGTTTATGCTCCTCCAACTTCAGTTGAAGGTTTGGAACAATGGACTTCAGTACGCATCTATGTGAGGGTCATTTGTGCTACTACGGATTTCAGGGCTGATGCTGGTAGGATTGATCGGGATACCATTGTAACCTTTTTTAGTTCGAAGAATTTTAATATTCTATCTGTTAAGCGATCTGAAAACAAAACGGCTATTTGTTTAGTTCGATTATCTGTTTACTACTCAGGTTGTAATGTCAGTACGGGGGTTTGTCCCGACTGGATGCCGTTATTTTAATAAATCCATTCTCTTTTTGTCAAAAAAAAAACAGGAGGTTTGCGCATCAGATAGGCTTTTATTCTGGACAAGACTTTTTTAGGCAGGGCAATAGAATGAATCCAGCATTGATTTTAAAAAATACATCACCTCACCCCGAAATAAGCATTCTCCGTGAGAATCAATAAATCGAAAATAGTTCATCCGCATATAGTGTATGTGAATGCTTAAAATGGTCGACCAAGGGAAAACATGGCAAAGAGCATTGAAATACCAAAAGTAGATACTGCCAAAGAGATATCTAATGAATGCCAAAATATATCATCCGGTAAAACATGGCAACATGCACTGTGGGTAAGGGTAACTTATATAAGAACAAATGTGTGACGTTACACAGCAATACCAAGGGCCACTTTAAGAAGATAGTTTGTTTCAACAAAAACTATATAGTGTTTTACCTTTTATATTTCTTTGGTTTTGGAATTTTGTACCTAGGGTTTAATATTTTTTGGACAACACTTTGCATCCCATGACTTTAATATTCGTAACATTTTTCACCCCCTGCGCTGATTTTCGTCAAAGTTGATCATTAATGTTAGTCAACGGCGATATTTGCAAGGGTATTTTAGTCATTTACTTGAATAAATATTTTCTACAAATTAAAATAAAATCAGAAAACATAATATTTTGTAAATTTTATATTTGTAAAATTAACACATTTACACATCTCATTAATAGTATTTTTAAATAGATTCAATATATTTTTTAATCTTTTAAAAAATTTAAATTCAATTATAATAAATTAAAATTATTATACTTTCAGAAGAAAATGAACAACGTGTGCTTTTCAAGAATAAATTTTTTTTTTACAAATTATATTCAATCAGACAAAAGAAGAACATTATTTTTGAAAAAAAATATTGAAAAACGTATTTTAAATTTATTTTATTTTTTAAAATAAAAATACATTCTATCTAATGACTGAAATGCCTTTTAGTTGATTAACGTTAATTGTCAAAGTTAACGAAAATTTGTTAAAAGAATGTATAAAGTAACGGATTACAAAAATAAGGGATGTGAAGTGTTGATTTATAAAGTATGAAACCAAAATTGTAATGTTCTAAAATCACGGGGATGCAAAATTTAATTATTCAAAGATATACCTAAAAATATAAAGACTATCCCGATAGCAAAGGGTGGATGCCCTAAATACCTTTCTTTGGAAGGAAAGAGTCCAATATACCCATTCCTATTTCGTCTCATAGTGGACTTTGTCTCGTAGTGGACTGGATAATTAACATAATTATCTATTGGGCCTACTTTTTGCAAAAACAAAAGGCATGACACATATTACTAGCTTGAGGTTCGTTACTTACTAAGCCAATAAAACTACCGATATGGTTTTTAAACCATCAATTTTTTGACTGTTTCTAATGTAGAACATACCATGCTGTTCATCCATCATTTCTAAACTGATATAGAATTCTTTAAGTCGGTCTAGTCTGTTGTTATTGATATCTAGACATGCTAGATCTCTTATTCTGATGAAGAAATCTTCATAATTAAGCCTAATGGTTTCACCATTAACGACTAAGCTCCAAGGGAACATTACTGACCTACGATTATTACTAATCATAATCAAGTTTGTTTGATATATAAAAGATTATATAAATTTGCTAAGTAGGGTTGTGAGTTTTACCAGGCTTCTTCAAATGATCTTTATCTGCATAGAAATTATTGATCTTTAAAACCTCATTTTCTTCTTTAAATCTTCTGGTTACTATTCCTTGTCTTCAATCCTATGAGCGGCGTTTCCCTAATAGCCTCCTGCCTAGCGGTACTCCTTGTGCTCCAAAGCGGACTCCAGAATAACTAAAAATATAAACAATATTTATAAATAAAAAGACCTTTTATTGATTCATATAATTATACAGATACAGAATAATTATGAGCCTGTTTACACTCGCAACCCCTAAGGGTTTTACTCACTCATTCTGAACTCTTTGAATGCTTAGTATACAGTGCGTGTGCTCTGCTCAGTTCAAGATGTTTCCTACTGAAATGGAACTCATCCTTTTATAGACTAAGGAATGAGGATCTATACAAAGATTCTTACGTAGCTGCATACGTAAGTTGTATATTATTGCTGGCTTTTGAAGAGATAAGATTCCTCTTATCATGTCTTCTCCTGTGCTTACTTTTGAAGAGATAAGATTCCTCTTATCCTGTCTTTTTCTCTGGATGAAAGTAGATTCCTTTACTTTAATCTTCCACCTTTGCTTTTCCAGCTGCTTTAGACAGCTTGTCTTCTTCTTCCTTAGTGGCGGGGCTACAATGTTGACAATCAAACTGGATGCCAAACTTTCTTATCTCCTTATGCTTTCTTTTGCAAAAGTGATCTTTATGGGAACCAACAGCATCTTTGTGTAATAGCTGTCTTCTGAAAGCTACAATTTTGCTGTAGTCTTCTTCAGTTAGTCCCTTGTGTGAGTAAGACGTCATTAAAGAGTAACATGTTGCAAGGTTAACCTTTAATTTATCTTCTGGTTTAATGTTGTATAACTTATTGATTAAAACCAATAATTTTTGCTCAGCAAGCTCTCTAAAATCTTTCTTTTCCAAGGTAGACTACATGGCTTGACTTGGAGAGTAGATTTTTTCCTTTACAATACCAACCTGACATAATGAGTTGGTTGATTTGCTGGACAGTCATATTCTTCTTCATCTTCCCAATAGATAACTATACTGGTAGTTTTGATGAAGATGTCGACGTCTTGGCCTTTAATACAATTTGTTTTGTATGCCTTAACTACTTTTCTAAATTCCTTAGGGAATCTAGAGATTTCCAAGAGATTACTAGCAGTAGGATAAACTTGTGCTAATAATCCGTATTGATATGCCTCGTATACCATGTCTGGATCGGCATTTGGATAAAAGTTGAAGTAGCTGACATTCTTCTTGTCTGTGGTGAAGAAATGCTCATCAACGAACTTCTGTTCTGTGGCTGACCTGCCATATTGATAAAGATAATTGAACCCTGAATATGTAATTTCAATGGTATCTTCATCTTCTTCTAGATGTTTCAACAATGTTTGTTGAACCTTCGGAATTGTTCCTAGCACTATCTTGCTTGAAAAATCCTTCTTTTGAGTAACTGCATCTGCATAAGTTGGTTGTAATGCATCTGCGTGACTTATCAGCTCAAGTGGTGGCTTGGACTGTTGAGTAGTATAAATGTTTGAAGCAACTCTTGCTTATGCGAAAGATTTATACTTCTTGTACTTGACATTAGAGAAACCTTTAACAGCTTTCTCTGCAATCTCCCATGTAGTGTATATTCCTGCATTAGGACCATTAAACACAACATAGTATGCTTTAGGGCCTTTATATCCGGAAGGGACTGCTAAAGTTTGACCTTTAGTATTTTTATGGATTTGAATTCCCCCATTAGGTCTCAAACTTAAGCCTGAGGGTCTAACTAACGTTGTGGAGGTCTGTACCTCATTCTGAATTTTTGGAAAATTCACAGCCTTCAACGGATTTGTTGAATCTTTACCTGGAACCATTTGCTCAGGATTAGTCACTTCATGACTCATTTCTAAGGAAGGTGAAGTAAATACCTTTTGAGACGAAGTTAAAGCTTCGTGTTGGATTTTTTCCAAATCCACAGGCGTCAACGGAGTTGATATGTGTTAGGTCCAAATGTGTTGTAGAGGGGGGGGTGAATACAACTTTTCGAATATGAGAAGCAATAAATACGATGCAATAAATGAACACACAGATTCAAGGAATATATGTCTTATATATAACTTGAAAGGGTTGCTACAACATTCATTACAAAGTATAACAGAAGTTGAGAGAGAAGTGAATGATACTAAGCTCTGTGAATGCACTCTCTCTTTTTCTCTTGTGTTTTTCTCTAGAATTGCTCACTAACTAAAACATTACACAAGTACTTCTATTTATACTACATGTAATCTATGTCCTGTAGTCTTCAAAGACTAAGATGTACGTAGCCCAATGATGTCCACATAAATCTTGCCTTATCTTGAAAGCTTGGAAATCTGCCAATCAGAAGATGCCATGTGTCATGTTGAAGCTGCACTCTAAGTAGAACTTCTACTTGAGAATTTCTACTTAGCCATCTCGAAGTTCTAAGTAGAACTTCTACTTAGAAACTTCTACTTGGCCATCTAGAATATTTAGTACTTAGAAAATATTCTGGTCTTCAACTTGAAACTTCAATGCACATCTTGAACTTGTGATATCTTCATGTCTTCTTTATTCTTCACCAAGCTCTTGAATATGGATCTTTATTACTGACATAAACTTGCTATCAATGTCCTGACATTTGATGCAACGGTCTGGTTCATAAGTGACTAGTCTTGATAGGGTTTTTGCTTCTTGAATAAATTACCATATCCAATTAGAAATGTGGCTTTCCAATATTTGCTTTCCTTCTTGTTCACTTGAAATCAATTGGTCTTATTGATACTAATAGTTATGATCTTGATTCTTGGCTTTCCAAATCACTGAGGCATGAACAACTTTGACTTGAACTTCTCTCAATGATTTCTTCTTGGATTGATCATAGTTAACATGTTGAATTGTATCAATTACCTTGTCTTCATTTAGTGTTGATTTCTTGTGACTTCTTGTTCTTGATTGTCTTCTGGTTAAGTATCTTTTCCTTTAGTTTGAGTTACATTAGTTATAGTGTTACAAGTTTACACACTCTGCCTTTCAATCTCCCCCAATTTGATTGTCTAACAATGACATTCAAATTAATGAAGGATAACTCAACTAAACAATGAGACGAGAAAAGATAATTAACATTACAGTCTTGAATAATTTACAATTGAAATTTACATGAAAACAATACAAAGAACTTAAACTAGAAACAGAATTCGAACTTCGAATTAAAGATCATTTGAGTGATTCCTATCACCTGGATTATTTCATACCTTTTAGTCAAACTTGTATCACCTTATTGGATTCACTCTAAGGTGAATTTTCCTCAAGTGTGTTAAAGGAACCAAAAGACATGAAGTTTTTCCAACTTCAAGTTCACACCACTCTGACCTTTAACCCTAATTCCGTTTCCTCTTTCTAGCTTCAGCAGCTTGGTCTCTCTCTTCTTTCTGCCTTTTGCTCTTCTCCTTCTGCTGCTTTTCTTTCTTGTATACTGGATCTTTAAGCTGCTTCCACCTAGCATTCAACAGACTCACAGCTTCCATTTCTAGAGGGTTCTTGGGCTCTGGATAAGGATGTTTGAAAAGCCTTCTGAGTTTGTCCACCTCCTGAGTAGTCCTGATCTTTGGAATATCCTCAAAGTTCTTCATGATGAGCTGAGGTTTCCAGTGAGATTTATCAGATTTAAACTGACAATAGATCATCTTGGGGTAGCCCTTGACACGGTCAGTATTGTGGACACTGGCCGCATCTCGCTCCATTCTCTTCTTTTCCACCACTACTTCAGACAGGTAACTCATGAGTCTCTGCTTTTCTTCAACAAACTTATCTTCCACTTCGCCCCATTTGAATACATATAATACTCTCTCCAGAAATGCAGCATCTTGAGTCCGTAGCAGCCATTGTCTACTCATATGCAAGATTGTTTGATTCTGGTCTGCATCTATGAATACTAAGGCATCAGCTGTATCTTCAACATAAGCATGTATCCAGTATACACTTTCACTTCCTGGAACACCAATAGCCTCCCTTATTTCTCCTTGTTCTAGTGCTCCAGAAGGAAGAGTCAGAGCTTCATCTACATTCTTCATGGCTTGAAGAATATTCCATTTCTTCTCTATCAGCTCCGGCTCAATCTTCACGTCATCAAGAGGGTTTGGAGCAATGACATCACACTTCCACACCTCATTGCTCTTCTTGAATATAACTCTTTCAATGATCTTCATGGATTTATCTTTAAGCTCAGAAGCAAATCCCTTACTCATCATTTGTCTACAGACAGCTTTGAGAGATTCCAATGAAAGCTCCATTAGATCATTTTCCTCCATGCTAACCCTCTTCATCTTTCCGTCAACTACCATCCGGACAAAATTTGGATATGCTGAGAATTCTGGACCCTTGTCCTCTGCTAGCTGCATTAACTGATCCCTGTACAGAATGCTTAGCTCCTCAGATTGAGAGTATTGAATTTTAGTCGCTAGCAAGAACAACTCTGACGCAGATCTTCTCATAATGAATTGGTCATCCACATATAGGAAAGATGTTGGGACTCCTTCTACGAAAGACAAGATAACCTGCCACTCCTTAAGATTTGCATTGTATCCAACCCTGACTTTAGAAATTAATCTCTTCAAGGCATTTATATAGTCCCCAGTCATTGGATTCTGCAAATTCAAGTTGTAGAACAGATCATCTGCATCCTTGTTATGAACTCCTTTTGCACAGGGTCCCATCATTATCTTCCTTGCTTCATCCCATTTCTGCCCTATCCTTCGTTTGTCCAGATCAACTTGAGGATTAGCTAGCCTTGCAAGCTCATACTCATACTGCTTCCCTTGTAGCTCCACCTTCTGTTCTAGGAACGCAGCATGTTCTTGCATCATCTTCATTTTATGGAACTGAGCTTGTTCCAAGGCTAACTGTTGAGCTTTAAGGGTTTCCTCATCAACAGGAAATTCTTCAGGCAGTCCGGAAGACATCCCAGCACCTCCACCTTGTTTCTTCAAAGATCTTTTTATAGCGTGTGCCAACGGTACGTCTTCCATGTCAGAATCTGAGTCAAGTACCTCCTGTACTGTTTCCTGATGACTCAGATCAACAAATGGTTCATCAACCATTACTGCCTTACCCTTTCTCATCCTCAGAGCCTCTTCATCAACAGACGGCTCAACTTCTGGTTCCTTGACAAGATCAGCGGGTTCTTCAATTTCTTCGATGTGAACTGCCTGCTGTCTCGTCTCCTTTCCACTCTCCCCCTTAGGTGAGTTATCCTGAGCTCCACCATGGTCTTCAGATCCACCAGCTGCATAGGAACCTCCAAAACCAGAACCAGAGGCTCCCGCTCCACTAGCACCACCTGCACCACCTGAACCAGCATCGGGGGGAGGTTGTTGCGACTCGAAGCACTCCGGGGGCACAAAACTCCTGACTGCGAACATCATTCTACTGATCTCCACAGTCATTGTATGCATTGTAGACTCCAATGCCCCCATCCTCTCATTGAGAGTGCTTCCCAAGACACCACCAGCATGGCCCAAGTCATTGACCTTATTTGTCAAATCATCAAAAGCTGTAGCTTGACTTGCCATTCTTGCTGCGTAGTCGTCTAGAGCCCTTTGATTGTTTCCAATATTCATCCCAAACTGCCCCATCGTCTGCCCGAACTGCCTCATCTGATTTTCCATTGAAGTCATACGCGTATCAAGATTTTCAGTGTTAAGGGACGGTGTTTGGTTTAGGTGACCTCGCTCTAATACTCGTTCTGTTGGTATTTGACGCTCGGTTTCGGGCCTTGAAAATGAAGGTCCCTCTCTCCCTAACCTCTCACACACACTCCCTGTCTCACGCTCGTGTATGTCTTCAATGATTGATCCAAATAGTGAAGCAGTACCTGCAGAAACTTGATAAGAAATGTTGTTGACAGTTATGGGATCAAATTCTGTTTGTTCCTGAGTTGGAATCTCAGGCTGAGAGGCTGCAAAGTGTCCTTGTACGACATCAGAACCGATCCTCTTTGCAGCATCAGTACGTACCGGTGAAGGTACGGTTGAAGTTCTTAAGACTTCATGTCCTCTTGAAGCAACAGTATCTTCAAGAGGTACATCATCCTCACCAAAATCAAAATCCCTATGTGCAGAATGTTCAAGGGGTGAACCACTCGCGTGAGGTGGAGTGGTTGCGTGTGACACGCTAGGGTTTGACTGTGGTTGTGAAGTAGCAGCGTGGAAAAGTTTGGCTTTCTTTCGAATAAGTTGCTGCTCTTCGGGTTCACTCTCCTCATCATCTTGTATATATATACGTGCTGGTTTTCTGACTTCCGTTAACAGGGGTGATAGAGAATAGGAATGTGTATCAGACTCAGAGTCAGAAATATGGCTCTTACCCTGGGATAGATCCTGCGGGTTAGCAGTCTCTTGGGTCGCGGAATCAGAAACATAGGAGGAGGAATGAATAGTATGCAGGGAGAGATTACCTGATTGATTACCTTGTGCATCATCGCTTTCCTCATCAGGGATCTCATCAAATGCCTCAGCATGAACAGATGGATTTTGAGCATGTGATGAAACTTGTGATGATGCCTCCAAATTGGTAACTCCTGCATCATATCTAAGCCACATTTGAATATTTTCAGGAGTAGACATCGGCTTACCTTGATGTTTATCCTGATTTGCAATGGTTGAAAGTGACTTAGTGCCCATCCCTAGTGATTCAGATGTGGGGCTTCTGGCAAATCCCTGTCTAATAGCAAGAGCATCCTTCGGTATTAAGTCATTGATCAGCATTTGAAGAAACCGAGGAAACCAGCAGACAACATCATTTGTAGTGAGGTCTCTGCTTGCAAGGGATCCCATTGAGGCCACTATCTCAGAGAGAACTATGCGTCCATAGTTTATATCCAGTTCTCTTGCTAGGGCAACTGCAAAGGTTTGCATTGGAATTGGAATTTGATGAAAGTCTTTTTCGCGTGCCCGAAAACATCTTGTGATGGCCTCGAAAAAGTAATTCCATTCCGCATGGAAGAATTGCTTTTGGATATTTCCTGTGATTGGGCCTTTTGGAGGATAACATCCAATTTCTTCAAAGAATCTGAGGCGTTCTGCAGCAGTAGGTTCTGGATCATAGGCATCTTTAATTGGGAATCCCAGAACTCTGTTGACAATTTGTTCGGTCACCTCATATTCCTGACCCGCTAGGGTAAACCTGAAACCGTAGGGGGTTGATTTACTCCCAAAAGTAACCGCACTAGTCCACAATTGCTGTAAAGCATCATGTACTAGTGTAGGTTTAGCAGTAAAAGCATGGCTAGCTTTGGAATACAAATTGAGAAATCGTATCCAAAACTTAAACCTCGGGAGTTGATCACCAATTTCCGTAGAAATATTATAAAAATTGTTTTTAGCAAGGGAAAATTGGTGAGCCATTTTAATTAAATGTTTTTCTTTTAAAAGATGTGAATTTTTATTTTAATTGAGAAAAACAAATAAATTACGAATTAATCAGTTTTATTCCTTTTAATTTTTCGAGAATATGAAAAGATAATCCGAAAATTTAAACTACGGAATATGAACAGTTGCCAATTACTGGATCTGAATATTCAACAAGGATGAATATTCGTGTGTTTATCAGTGAAATCGTGTGTATTTGTGGAGAATATGAAATCGCGTTTTGGAACAGTTACACAAAACTTGATGTTTGTGTGTATGTATATGCGCGTGTATATGCGGTTACAAAACACACCAACACAAAGGTTAATGATTACACAATGAATCTCAGTCAAAAATTTGGCAGTAATTCGTGATTAGTACGAGTTTAATCACAAAACACAGATTAAAGGTATGAAGTTATGAAATCGCCTTGTTTTGTGAAGAGGCTGCTGTGAAAATTAGAATTAGGTAAAGTGAATTAGGCATCGGGTTAAAGATGTATATATAGAAGATTGTAAAATGACAAAAATGTCCCTGTTAAAAAAAATGTGAAAAGTACTAAGTCCATACAGGGGACATCTAAGTCGAACTCTATCTCGAACTTTTCTATCTCGAACATCTCTATCTCGAACATCAAGTCGAACTTCGAGATAAAGTTCGAGATAGAGGTTAACTCGAACAATCATGCACAAGTGAGCACTTTAACCAATTATACAGCAGAAACTATAGAGAAATCCTATCTTGAACATTATTGATTTGTAGTAAACTTGGAAAAAGGAAATTCAAGATACTTTTCAAGTTAGAAGTCTATCTCGAACATCAAGTTGAAATTCGAGTTGAGTTTCGAGATAGACTAAGAGCTCTATCTCGAACATCAAGTCGAAATTCGAGTTGAGTTTCGAGATAGACTAACTCGAAGTTAATCTTAATTTCTTTCCAAAATAGCCCCAAAAAGTACAGGGTAATTCAAGATATGTTTCGAGTTAGGAGTGTAACTCGAAAAATTCCCTTTAGCTTAACTGAGAACTCTATCTCGAACACCAAGTCGAAATTCGAGTTGAGTTTCGAGATAGACTAAGAACTCTATCTCGAACATCAAGTCGAACTTCGAGTTAAGTTTCGAGATAGACTAACTCGAAGTTAATTCTCAGTTCTTTTCAAAATATTCCCTTAATGGAAACCTCATCTCAACCTTTGAGATAAAATTCGAGATAGACTTTATCTCGAATATTTTGAAGATAGAACTAGGCACACTGGTAACTCGAACTCGAACTCTAAGTCGAATTTCGAGATGAATTTCGAGATAGCCAACTCGAAATTCTTCCCAGACTTAGAATTTTTCAAAAACTTCACTCTGACAGCTTAAGTCGAAATTCAAGTCGAATTTCTAGATGAGTTTCGAGATAGAACCTAACTCGAAATTTTGAAGTTTTTCAATTCTAAGGCCTCTTATTACATGAAAATCAAAGGTAAATTCATCTAAAAATCATGCAATATTTAGAATAATATGAATTTAACTCCCCCTATGATCATGCAATCTAACAAGCATAAATTCACAGATTTGTGCTATAAAAGACACTTAAAACACAATGAATTCATGCAAAAACACACTATATGCAACCTATAACAATCATTGATTAGGCATATTAAAGTCTAAGCACATAATGATTGAGTAGCTTGCACATACAAACATAAACATGGATTTTACAGATAGAGGGCTTTACTAACTTGTGTTAAGCATTCCCAATTCACCAACCAATCTATTGAATGTTACTTCATCAAGAGGTTTGGTGAATATATCTGCAATTTGTTGCATTGTGGGCACAAAATGTAGCTCCACAGTCCCCTCCTCGACATGTTCTCTTATGAAATGATACCTGATGTCAATATGCTTGGTTCTTGAGTGATCTACAGGATTGTTGGTTATGGCAATGGCACTTGTGTTGTCACACATGATTGGAATTTTCTTGTGCTCCATGCCATAATCCTTCAGTTGGTTCCTCATCCACAGTATTTGAGCTACACAGCTTCCAGCAGCAATGTACTCACCTTCAGCAGTAGAAGTAGATACTGTATGTTGCTTTTTACTTTGCCAGGACACCAATCTTCTGCCAAGAAATTGGCAAGCACCAGATGTGCTTTTCCTATCAATCCTGTAACCTGCATAGTCTGAATCCGAATAGCCAATAAGATTAAAACCTGTATCTCTTGGGTACCAAATCCCTAGATTTGGTGTGCCCTTGAGATACCTAAAAATTCTTTTGACGGCTACGAGATGTGATTCTCTAGGATCCGCTTGGAACCTTGCACATAAACAAGTTGCGAACATTATATCGGGTCTACTTGCAGTTAAATAGAGGAGTGAGCCAATCATACCTCGATAGCTTGTGATGTCAACTGATTTACCTGATTTGTCTTCATCAAGCTTCGTGGCTGTTGCCATGGGAGTCTTAGCTGCTGATGCATCTTCTAGATTATACTTCTTGAGTAAATCTCTGACGTACTTGGATTGACAGATAAAGATACCATCTTTTCTCTGACTGATCTGTAATCCAAGGAAGAAGGACAGCTCTCCCATCATGCTCATCTCATATTTTTCCTGCATTAGCTTGGCAAATTTCTCGCACAAGCGCTCATTTGATGACCCAAAAATAATATCGTCCACATATACTTGAACAAGTATTAAGTCATTTCTGACAACTTTATAGAACAATGTTTTATCAATTACTCCCCTAACAAAACCATTTTCAATTAAGAATAAGGATAGGGTTTCATACCATCGCCTTGGGGATTGCCTGAGGCCATAGACAGATTTGAAGAGTAGATACACAAAATCTGCATGTTCTGGATCAACGAAGCCAGGCGGCTGTTCCAGATACACTTCTTCTTCTAACTCTCCGTTCAGGAAGGCACTTTTCACGTCCATCTGGAAAACTTTGTAGTTCTTATGTGCTGCAAATGCCAAGAACATCCTGACTGCCTCAAGTCTTGCAACTGGTGCATAGGTTTCATCATAATCAATTCCTTCTCGCTGAGAATAACCTTTTGCAACCAAACGAGCCTTGTTTCGTGTTACAAGTCCGTTTTCATCCAGTTTATTTCTGAATACCCACCTAGCTCCAATTACGGATTTGTTCTTTGGTCGGGGTACCAGTTTCCAAACTTTCTGCCTTTCAAACTGATTGAGTTCCTCTTGCATTGCAATCACCCAATCAGCATCGCCAAGAGCTTCTTCTATTTCTTTAGGTTCAAGCTTGGATAAGAACCCAGAATATAAGGAGATATTAGCCATGTCAGCTCTTGCAGTTCTTCGAGTAGTCACACCAGCATCTGGATCACCAATAATTAACTCAAACGGATGGTCTCTATTCCATACTCGTTCACCTGGAAATTGTCTTGATGATTCAGCTTGACTTTCTGAGTTGGGGTGCTGACTACTTTGATTATTTTCACTAACTCCCCCTGAGTTAGTGCCAGCTCCTACAGAACTAGAGTCAACTCGACTCGAGCCTTGAACAGTAGTCCTTGAGCTGCTATTTACTCCCCCTGAGTTGTTGCCGGATGGTACTGAAGAAGTCTCTCCTGATCTTGTAGAATTAGCTTGTTCACTAGACTCAGGTTCTTCACGTACACTTGGAACATTTAATGGAACAACCAACTCAGGTTCATCTTCAAGATCTTCTAAGTCCAGATTCTGAAATTTTAGGGACTCAGGTTCACTAGAATCTCTTGAAATTGATGAGAGTTTGGTATCGTCGAATCTGACGTTGTAACTTTCAGTCACTTTTCGATCATTCACCAAGAACACTCTATAAGCTGCCACCACGTCTGTAGAGTAACCAACAAAGATTCCTTCACGAGCTTTTGCTGCAAACTTGCCTAGATTTTCATCATCTATAAGCACATAGCATTTTGCTCCGAAGACATGAAAGTATTTGATTGTTGGTCTTCTGTTGTTCATTAGCTCACATGGTGTCTTTTCTTTATCTTTTATGATCAAGGTTCTATTTTGAGTGTAACAAGCGGTACTCACTGCTTCGGCCCAGAAATACAAAGGAAGTTTTGAATCATACAACAAAGTTCTTGCTGCTTCAACCAGAGTTCTATTCTTCCTTTCAACTACTCCATTTTGCTGTGGAGTTCTCGGGGCTGAATACTGACGATGTATTCCTTTAGATACACAGAAGTCATTTAGCACTGCGTTTTTGAATTCAGTGCCATTATCTGATCTAATCGTCTTCACAGTAAGTGTTGAAACATTCTCAATTTGAGTGATGTGATCAATGATTAAGAAAGGTACTTCGTCTTTCGTCATTGCGAACAATACCCATGTATACTTGGAGAAGTCATCCACGATTACCAAAGCATATCTTTTCCTAGACAAAGATAGGACATTCACTGGGCCAAACAAATCCATATAAAGAAGTTGTAGAGGCTCAGTAATACTAGAAATTTCTTTGCTTTTATGCGATGCTCGCTTCGACTTTCCCATTTCACAAGCTTCACAGAGTCCTTTCGGAGCGAACTCCATTTGAGGTAGATCTCTCACCAATTCTCGCCTCGCGAGAGCATTCATCGTTTTGAAGTTTAAGTGAGATAACTTTTTGTGCCATAACCAGCTTTCATCATCCGAGGCTTTGCTGTAGAAACAGGTGACCTCATCCTGATTTGCTGAATCCATATCTGCAACAAAAAGATCTGCCTTTCGAACTCCTCTCAAAGCTAGTGAGCCTTCCTTGATGTGAGTGATTGAGACACCTTTCTTGTTGAAGACAATTTCGTAACCTTTGTCACAGAATTGACTTATACTCAACAGATTGTGCTTTAGTCCCTCAACATAGGAAATATCTTCAATGATGACATTGCCAGTTTTCAGTTTACCATATCCCTTAGTCACACCTATGCTGTCATCTCCAAAGGTAACATAAGGGTCAGCCTTCATAACCAACTCTGTAAGCAGGGACTTGTTTCCAGTCATATGCCTCGATGCTCCACTGTCTAGCACCCATATAACTTTATTTCTATTCTGCTTAATGCCCTGCAATGACAGATTGGTTAGACATTCTTCGGAACCCCACTTTGATTGGGCCCGGCTTTTCGATAAGATCGAGAATCAACAGATTTAACAACAGGAGATGCACTTTTCTTCACATTACTAGAGCTTTCGACTATCTCCTTTCCTTTCTCAGACTTGACAGATTTGTCAGTCTTAGGAGAAGGTTTGTCACTCCTAACTTTAGGAGGACTGACAGTCTTGGCTCTACCATACTTTTTCTTGATATTTGAACTAGCAACAGTATTTGAGCATGACTGGCTAGATGCATTCATTAAATGCACAAAAGTTTGCATGATGTTAAAAGTGCATGGCATACAATTAGGTTGACCACACTGTGCATGATTCTGATGCAGATTATTCATTGTATGTGTAGCAGGCATGGCATGTGCAGCAGGAACATTCATGTTAGCTTTGCATGCATAAGAAAGATGTTCAGTAGATTTACAATGATAACATGCTTTCTTTATTCGTTCAGCCTTAACCTCTTTTATGCCTTTCTCTCTCTTTCCTTGTTGTTTAACAGCCTTAGCTCCTAATCCCAGTCTAGATTCATCTCTAGGGAAATTGATTTTAACTTGTTTGATGGGAGTTACAGGTTGTTCTTTCTTGCGATCTTCCATCTCAATCTCATATCTAGCTATCAATTCAGTCTCTTCTTCTTCTATTCTAGGAACAAGATGTTTGTAGATAGGTTTGACAGTCGATTTAAGAATACTAGGTGTTTCCTTTTTAAGGTCACTGGAACTAGGATCAATAGGTCTCTTTCCTTCTTTCTTAGGAAGGTCAGAATAATCAAGTCCTATACCTACTCCAGTTATTTTCTTAAATGTGTCATTATCTACATACACTTTACTAGCAGCTAGTTTGTATGCTTCGCATTTAGTTTCTAACTCAGCTAGATTGTTCCTAAGACATGCTTCTACTTCTTCCTTAAGGACGAGCTTGTGTTCCAGAGATTTAATAAAGTCTCTTAGAGAAGTATCTACAGTGCAAGCAGCCTCTAGCTCTTCCACTTTTGCCTCAAGCATTCTGCATTTGGCAACAAGTGTTTTCTGTTCCTTTTGAGAAGAGTCTAGGCTTTTGCACAACATATAGATCTCTTCACTAAGAGCCCCGTTCTGTTCTTTATAATCATCAATAGACATTTCTACTTTAAGAGTCAGAACTGGTACCTCTGGTTCCTCTGATGTCTCAGCCATGAGGGCAAAGTTTGCTACATGAGTGACATCTTCCTCATCTGAATCATCCCAAGCTCTTCCTTCTGTAACCAATAAAGCTCGTTTTCCATGTCTTTCCTTCAACAGTGCTTCATAGTTGCTTTTGAGAGCTTCAAATGTCTCTTTTGGATAAGTCTGTTTAGGCTTTTTGCAGTCCGAGGCAAAGTGTCCAGCTTCACCACAATTATAGCATTTGAACTTCATTTTGAAATCCAAAGGTGATTTGTAGCTGGTATTCTTGCCTTTTCCTTTGTAGCCTGACGAACTACCACCACCCTTAGCAGCCCGATAATAAGATGAAGATTTTCTCTGTGGTCGGTTGCTCTTTCTAAATCTCATGTTGCTGAACTTCCTTGCCATGTATGCCACGACACTATCGTCCATGTTGTCCAGCTCTTCTTGGGTGTAGTAGTCATCATCACTGTCAGATGCGCACTCGTCATCATTATCAACTTGATGTGGTGCAAGTGATGATTTAGGCTTTGCTGCAACCATTGCCTTCTTAGACTCTTCCTCATCAGCAACTAATCCTGATGCACTTTCTTTTCCCTTTGAATCATTGTCCCATGCTTGATCTTGAAGAGTTTCCAGCTCATAGGTCTTTAATATTCCATAATATTCTTCCAGAGAAGTTGTATGCAAATCTCTGGTTTCTCTTATTGCGTAGACCCTATGTTCAATGCTTTTTGGCTGGTTCCTCAGATATCTCGTATTAGTCTCAACCATGGGGAGAGTTACACCTCTCAGATTCAAATCCAATACCAACTGACTGAATCGTAGGTAGACATCTGTTATGCCTTCTCCTTTCCTTATTCTAAAGGTGTCATACTCCATCTTGAGTATGAGTGTCTTGTTGCTTCTGACCTCTGCAGATCCTTCCATGACAACTTCTATCTTGTCCCAAATCTTCTTCGCTGTAGTCAGACCTTTGACTATGTTGAACATTTCATGATCAAGAGATTCCATCAAGGTTTGTCGTACGGCAGTATCACAAGCTATTTGTTCCTTGTCAGCATCCGAAAACTCCGAGACCTTTTTAGGCTCAGACCGAGGTGGTATAACCACTCCTCCTTCCGTATGTGAAGGAATAACTACCATTGGGACAAATTTACCCTTGTCAAGGACTTCCAGATATTCAGGGTTAACAGTCTCTAGATATAGTCTCATTCTGAAAACCCATTCTTCATAGTGATCTTTGTTGAACATTGGGATCTTGAATGCATTTTTAGGAGCCATCTCAATTCTGGTCACTAAAAGTTTCTAAGTACCCAAGACTAGGCTATGTAGAATATTTATGTAGAACTTTTGCCTAAGTCGAAATTTCTCTAAGTAGAAATTTTGCTCAAGTCGAAATCACCAAGTAGAAATTGTCCAAGTCGAAATTCTATGTAGAAATTCTCAAGTAGAAATTCTATGTAGAAATTCTCAAGTAGAAATTCTATGTAGAACTTTTGTCCTTAGAATAATTTTTCTGCAGATTACTTTAATATTGAATAAACAATATTATCTCTTTAACACCTTTTGACTTTGAATGCTTTACTCACCTAACCCACCTAACCCACATGCTAGGTACTGAGTATGTCTGTATGCTTTCGGCCGAATAAAGCAAATAAAAAAAAAGTCCAAAACCACCTTTTTTTTATTCTTTTACTTTTGAAAAGGAGATCAAAAAGTTGTTGGGTTGTCTTCTTTGATAAGAACAGATGATGAACACTCAAGAACACCAAATATGAACGAACCCAGATAAATTCACAAAAATTAGTTAAAATACACCCAAGCTAAATAATCACACCTGGAGTATTTAAATAATTTTTCAGATGAGTTTTCACTACCAACGAATTAAAACACACTTTTCGAGAAAATGAAAAGTAGATCTGAAAAATGAAAACTCACGATTCTTCTACTCAACACAAGGATCTATGTTTTGTATGTTAAACATATAGCTCTGATACCAATTATTAGGTTCAAATGTGTTGTAGAGGTGGGGGTGAATACAACTTTTCGAATATGAGAAGCAATAAATACGATGCAATAAATGAACACACAGATTCAAGGAATATATGTCTTATATATAACTTGAAAGGGTTGCTACAACATTCATTACAAAGTATAACAGAAGTTGAGAGAGAAGTGAATGATACTAAGCTCTGTGAATGCACTCTCTCTTTTTCTCTTGTATTTTTCTCTAGAATTGCTCACTAACTAAAACATTACACAAGTACTTCTATTTATACTACATGTAATCTATGTCCTGTAGTCTTCAAAGACTAAGATGTACGTGGCCCAATGATGTCCACATAAATCTTGCCTTATCTTGAAAGCTTGGAAATCTGCCAATCAGAAGATGCCATGTGTCATGTTGAAGCTGCACTCTAAGTAGAACTTCTACTTGAGAATTTCTACTTAGCCATCTCGAAGTTCTAAGTAGAACTTCTACTTAGAAACTTCTACTTGGCCATCTAGAATATTTAGTACTTAGAAAATATTCTGGTCTTCAACTTGAAACTTCAATGCACATCTTGAACTTGTGATATCTTCATGTCTTCTTTATTCTTCACCAAGCTCTTGAATATGGATCTTTATTACTGACATAAACTTGCTATCAATGTCCTGACATTTGATGCAACGGTCTGGTTCATAAGTGACTAGTCTTGATAGGGTTTTTGCTTCTTGAATAAATTACCATATCCAATTAGAAATGTGGCTTTCCAATATTTGCTTTCCTTCTTGTTCACTTGAAATCAATTGGTCTTATTGATACTAATAGTTATGATCTTGATTCTTGGCTTTCCAAATCACTGAGGCATGAACAACTTTGACTTGAACTTCTCTCAATGATTTCTTCTTGGATTGATCATAGTTAACATGTTGAATTGTATCAATTACCTTGTCTTCATTTAGTGTTGATTTCTTGTGACTTCTTGTTCTTAATTGTCTTCTGGTTAAGTATCTTTTCCTTTAGTTTGAGTTACATTAGTTATAGTGTTACAAGTTTACACACTCTGCCTTTCAATATGCCTTTACCGGTAGCCGTTTACTTCGGGCTAGTCTCAGATTCATTCTTTGAAGAAGAAGGTTCAGAGATAACCTTTTGTTGTTCAGGAAGAGAGTACTTCCTTACAAATGCTATTTTTTCTCGAAGGATTGAAAGTCTAGTTTCCAATGATTCGTATTCTTTTAGCAAAATCATTTGTTCTGCCAATATTTTTTTTATGGAAAATTCCATATCTTTTATCTCAAAGAAAGAGATTTCTATAGAGCAATGCTCTTTGATCCAAGCAAAAGATCTTTGGTGTAGAGAGGATGTTTGGTGTTTGGTGTGATTTCCAAATGCTGAATTCCTCTTCTATTTATAGGCCTAAAATGCCTTGGATACCTGCAATAGGATGTGACATAAACCTGTAGAGTTCTTTGTGTCATACCTTTTTCTTTTGCTGATATTCCCTTGTTAAGAAGTCGGCAAGACAATTCTTAACTCCATCAAGGTGTTCAACCTCGAAGATATATCTGGAAAACCATTGCTGCCATCGCATAAGTCTTCCTTGTTTATTATCTCCTTCAATCTTTATTTTAAGGAAATAAGTAAAATTCTTATTATCAGTCCTGCATATTAATTCTTGTTTATCAAAATTAATGGCTTTGAGAACTCCGCCCCAATGATTATCGGATGCGTCTGTTTCTGCAATTAACTTGTCTCCTGGCTCTGGATGGTAGAGCTTAGGGAAACTTACCAACTGCTTCTATATTTTCTTAATGTAAGAAGTGTCAGATTCTATCCATTTCCATGGAATTCCCTTCTTGAGCTTAGCCTATAAAGGAGATCTTATAGCTGCAAGTTTAGGAATATAATCAGATGCATAAGTTAATATACCTAGAAACGTTTGCAACTGTTTTTTGTCTTCTATTCAATCTGGAAACTTATGGATATGTTCCAGAATGTGATTTTGAGGACAGTGAGTTCCTTGATCAATTTCTAAGCCTAAGAAATTAATCTTTATTTTGAAGAGCTGCGCCTTTTTCTTGGATAGGATTATGCCAAGACTTTCGCATTTCTTGAGTACTGCTGCCAAATGTATAAGATGTTCTTTTTCATTGTTAGAAAATATAAGAATATCATCTACATAAATACAACGGAATTTTTCAAAGGATCTAAATGCTTTCTGCATATGTCTTCGAAATATTGATGGAGCCTGTTTGAAACCAAATGGTAACACTCTCCACTGATAATGTCCTTGAGGACATGTAAATGTTGTCAATAACTGTGATTCTTCATCTAACAGTACCTGCCAGAATCCTGATTTACAGTATAATGAACTAAACTTTTTCTTACCTCTTATAAGGGTTAACAAACTATCCTTATTGGGTAGATTATGACCATCACCTATAGTAAGATCGTTCATCCTTTTATAGTTGACAACCATTCTTTTCTTACCTCGTAGTCGCTCAGCTTCATTTTCTACTAGGAATGCTGGTGATATGTGGGCTGATTTACTGGGGATGATTACCTTCATCTCGAGTAATTCTTTAATTTGCACTGAAAATTCTTCAACATCTTGAGGGCTATATTTCATGGGTTTTACCCTGAAAATACCCTTGGGATTGTTGAGCTTTATTGATGCTTTCATCCAATGCCTGATTTTCTTAGGATCCGGCGGATTTTCTGAGCATACTTTGTCTAAGAGTTTTTCAATCTTAGATTTTCTGTCAATATCTTGAGATAAATTGTTAGCGCAAAATTCATTTTTCGATATTTATTTAACTTATCTCTCCCCCTCTCTAAAAGTTGGATTTTGTGCTGGGAAATGTTAACAAGTGTGACAGGTTTTGTTTTTTGAATTCTTTTTCTTTGATTCTAAAAACGTATGAAAACCTACTCGATTTTCCTGAGTGACTTTCTTAACCCATACTGGTTCACCTTTGAGTGTGAAAATAATCCTTTTATCATCAACTTGTATAAAAGGTTTGTAGGCTAGACAAAAATTGTTACCTAAAAGAGAGTCTATACCTGATCTTGTTGATAAACAGTAGGAATATGAAATATTTCTTCTGCTATCATAATATCAAGGTCTTTACATACCTTATCCATAACAATGATTTTACCATTAGCGATATTTACCACAATAGGCCTTTCGGTATTTACCCAGTGTTCTGGTGGAATGACGTGTTTACTTGCTATGCATAGGCTCGCACCTATATCAACATAACAATGCAATTCGATCTTTTTATATCAAGTAAAATTAAGTGTACCTTTTATATAGATTGATGATGGATTAGTAATGTTTGGCATTACTAATTCTTCATTTGAATCTTCAGTCGATTTCGTCTGTTGATTCATCTTCTGACTCTTCGGACGATGGTCCAGGGTCAATCTCTTCTATGATGAAGATGTTTTCTTTTTCATCATATATGTCTTCTACTGGTTCATAAGCAATGTAGTAGATTTCTTCTAATACCTTGATCTTGTCAGGGTATTTCTTTCTGTTATGGCATTCATTTGCATAATGTCCTTCTTCGTTGCAGACCCACACCTGCAAATTTTCTTTCCTTTCGGACAAAGTTTCTGTTTGTTAGTAGAAAAGTTTTTTTTTTAACATATTTTCCTGGTTTAAAAGTTTTCTTTTTCTTTTTAAACCGATATTTGGAAGATGTATTCTTTTTCGAATACTTCTTCTTCTTATAATTTGGATTGCATCCGAAATTATAATTTTCTTTGTTAAGCTTTTCACAACATTTTTTACCAAAAGCTTTCAGTTGTTTTTGTGTTTTTGCATCATTACAATATCTAGTGAGTTCGCCTTTCACAATTTTTTTGCAAAAGCCAAACTATGTCTCGTCAGGTCTGATCTTTCCTGCAAAAACTTAGTCATTGCTTTTTCACCTATCAAGGGTATCTTACGTATGTGTTCTTCTACATAAACGTGATATCCTGTTTGATCTCCTGTATTGACCAAATGCTTTTCATATTCACAAAAGAATGTGTCAATAAGGCATATATCGCATAATTGCATTCTGCTCATAGCTAACTTAGCATTTTGTTTAATTTTTTCTTTTTCCTGTTCTTTAGAATAAACATAATCTATTCCTAAAAACATGGTATAGATAGCATGGGTTCATCATCGAAGAAATTCCAAACAACATCTTTAATGAACCTGTTAACAACTCATGTTGTTTTGTGATCTACTAATAATAATACTGTGTTTGTATCATCATAAGCTTTAGGATTAGTCTGTATTATCAAACGAATTTCCTTTTCCCATATATCAATTAATGCCTTTCTACCTGATGCACAATCAATATGTAAGACATTTGAACCAAAAGGACTTTGACTCATTTTAAACTCAGTAGTAGGTGGATAGAAGTCACCTTTGTTTCTTACTGGCGTTTTCTTTGTTCCTGAAGTTGATGCAAACGGGTTCTCGTTGGCATGTGCTTCATGTTCTTGTTTATACATTCTGAACGTTTATTTTTGTTGTTGAACAAATTCTTCGTCTGATGTATCTTCTATTGTTGAGAATCTGATTCTGGTGAACTAAATTCTTCAATGACATTCAAATAATTAGTAGAATTAAATCCAAATAATGATTGTAATTCTAAATTATTTGTTACTTGTTGATTAGCCCGATCGTCGTCTTCTAATTCAAGTAATTCCTTTGCTTTAGCAAATTGTTTTTCTTGTTGGTCATCTTGAATTTCTGATTCAAGTACTTCCCAAAAGAATTTTCTATGTCTTTGCATATAGTTCATATTTTCTTATTAGAAATAGAACCAAATGGCCAAGTCATACTATTCGGATTCTTACATGTTCTGAGATCCTCATTTCCTACATCATGGTTAGGATAACTGTATCGATAACGGATTTTACCTTTATCTTTGTTGCCTTGTTCTGATGTGAGAACAATTTGTTTTTCTTCTGAGGTTTTTGGTTGTTTACCAATTACTTTAAAAGTTTTCTTCTTGCTTTAATAATCTTGAATTGTTGTCTTCAACTCTGTGATTATCTTTGCAGCAGCAGCTTCAATGTTGCCTTTGACATCAGTATCTGCATTTTTCTTAAGCAAAGCTAAAATTTCTGTTAGCTGAGGCTTAACATTATTATTGAAATACTCAATTAACTCTTTAAGGCTCATCTTTAAATGATACTAGCAAATTTGTCTGATAGATCATTTATTCTTTTGGACATGCTTCTAAGGAGCATATCATTTCCTTCTGCTAAGGGTTCTCTAATATCTAGATTTCCTTTAGCTCTAAAGCTTCTTCTAGGTTTATCCTGTAAAGAAGGTTTGTTTCTAGCAATATCAATTGCCCAAGTATGGTCTGTAGGAGATAATTCTGCAAATTGTTTATCTTCTACTAAACCTACTTCAGAGAATACGTCGTCTAATTCGATGTATTCCTTTTTCTTATAGTCAATACTATGATGACTATTAGTTAAAGCATAAGCAACTAAATAAGTGATGCTAAATACTTTATCGCCTCTTTGCATCAAATCTTTTCTTTCAAAATCATGAATAAAAGATAAAATTTGATCAAATCTTTCAGTATCCAAACTAACTGTGTATTTGGGATATACTGTAAACATGAATTTCTGGTATGCTAAATTACCTCTAGCAGCACCTAAAATACTGTCATTTCTTGGTATAATTCGATTACCTAGCAAAGCCATTTTTATTGGAGAATCTATACCTTCAGGGAATTCAGATTTCATTAAAATCTTAATAACTCCTAAATGAACCATAGAGATTGTTGATCTAGTCTTTGAATCCATTTTTTGTAATTGTCTATTAATCTCTTCTTTAGTGATTAAAGGCAAATACACTTTTCCTGTAGTATCTTTTATATCTACATGCATTTCTTTTGTAGATACGTAATAAAAGATATTGTTTTTCCTTTTTAATCGATCCAACCAAGGAACATTAAAAATAGTTTCTTTCTTTAAATCAAGCTTTGTGCTCCTGATTTTAGAAATTAAATCGTGTTTTATTAGAATACTGGCCTGAAAGCCTTTTTCTGATTCTGAAAACTTGACTTCTAAATTATCAGATGTTTCCTCTTCAGGAATCTGATTTTTCTCTTTTAAAAGATTCATTTTAAAAGATTAACTAGGCTTTGATACCAAGTATTTTTGCGGATTAAGATTAGCTATTAAAAGCAATCTAGCAGTCTAATTAAGAAAGCTAATGATAAGAAAGCATGATAACAAAGCTATAGTCAATAAAAAGGGGGGGACCAGCTTTTTGTCTTTTTCAAGTGGTGCATACGCATGAACTATTTGCGTAATCAATGGACAAATATGGCAGCTTCTATTGCAAATAGGCAATAAGGGCAGCTTCCTTTATGTGGTAGGTATTCTGGTCATTATCTCGATAGAAAATTCATATATTCTTCATACCTGTTGCAACAGAAACTGAATTAAAGGTGATAGAAGGTGGGTTTTTATTCTACTATAACCCAGTGTTGTAAAAATCGGCCTAGGCGGACTAGGCGCTAGACGCCATTGAAATGCCCCTACTCGGGCCTAGGCGGTTAAAAACGTTTTTTGCATAAATCGGTCAAAAATTGGCAAAAAAATCGGTTTAGGCGGCCAAAAATCGATCTAGGCGGTCAAAAAATCGGCCTAGGCGGTCAAAAATTGGAAAAAAATAGCAAAATACGTTGAAATATTCAAAAATCGGCAAAAATATTTAATAAATAAAAATATTAAAAATAATATTTAAATACAACCTATTAATGCTCCGATTAATCGTCCAATTAATCCCCGCCTATCCGATTAGGCGCTAGGCGATACCCCGGCGATCCACCTAGCGATTTCTGGAACACTGCTATAGCCTAGTAGTATGGTCTATTGAGAGTATTTAACCAACAACGTACTCCATCTGTTTCATTTTAATAGTAACTTGATTTTTTTTATGTGTACTTTAAAATATTTTGATAGCATAGTTAAAATTAATATTTTCAAAAAAAAATTGTGAAATAAAATTTTAATTGTATCTTTTAAAAGAAAAATTTTGAAAAAAAATATAATATTTTAATTTTTATTTAGAAAAAGAAATTTTAAAAAATAATGATTTTACTTATGTAGTCAAAGCACCTAAAATTACGTGCACAAAAATCAAACGCCATTTATAATGGATCGGAGGAAGTAAATTTTTCTTGAGTTTTTCTACCCAAATTTTGAATTTTATCTATTTATATATTGAGTTTGAACTAATTAGAATATTAACTACCGGTTCAAGTCAAACTCAATTTTTACCTCAACACTCTACTAGCAACCAAGACATTTTTAGCATCGCAATTCATGGAATGTTGGTTAAGAATTTGAAACACAGAATATGTTAAAATTAAATGATTAGGTAATTCATCTGAAAAGTGCTATTTTCTCACAATAAATATGAATTGTCACTTAATTGTCACTAGTGTTACATTACATGACACTTGACTATATCTAACTTATAGTTTTATTTTTGTTGTTATCAGATTTTATTTTTATTTTTGAGTTAAGACATGCAATTTCAGTTTCACTTCACTTGTTAGTAAAAACAGTATTAGATGAGTAAGATATCGGAGAGAACAAAATCAACTAGGATTTCCTCAATGTAGGGGCCATTTGATAACAGTTGAATGAAAGGATCTGGACTGAACCATATTGGTGTGACTGTTTAGATCATTTGAGTTGTGTGACGAACAAAGATTTTATCTGGACGAGACAATATTTTATCTGGATGATTACTCCATCAAAATGTAGCTGAATGGTTCAAATTACTGACCGTTCGAGTATAAACTTCTCATGGATGCTAAATTTATAAATGTTACATCTTATTAAAAAAAAAATTTATTATTACTATTGTATATTTATCTATATTTTCTATAAAAACAAATTAAATATCTAAGTAAATAATTAAAATAATGCAATATATACATTATTTTCTCTTTGAATTTTTTAAAATTATTTATTTAATTTTCAAATATTTTGTTATCATTATAAAATAATTTACTAATATTAATTGTTATTTATGTTATCCATAAAAATCGTCATACATGATTATTATAAAAATTATTAGTAGTAATTTAAAATGATGTAATGGATAATATCATCATTCAAAAAATTTTAAAAATATTCATCAAACAACATCGTTCATCCAGCATTCAGATTTATCACTCGTTCAGAAATTCAATCATCCAGAAAATATGATTCAGATTTAACAAATGACCCCGTATATTGTTTTTAAAAAATATAACACGGTATTGACTACTCCTAGTTGTATACTATTATAGGTATTTAGTCTTCTAATATTTTAAGGGAAAAGTTATCTTTTATTTTAATTTGTAAACCATTCCATTGTTTAAAACATTTTAATTTTTTTCAAATTATAATTCAATTGCTTTTCATGAACATTCAAGTAAGAAAACCTAAACACAATAAAAATAATTTTAAACTTTTAAATAACAAAAAAATATTTAGTATAGGTACAGCAAATTTATTTTTAATTTACACAAAAATAGGAAATTAAATTCCAATGAGTTAGATATGTTAATATATTAAAACGTATCTACTTGTGCTTAAAAAATTAATGATATTGCTTCTTTAGCTTAAAAATTTTGGCGTTGAATTAAATTTCAACTTTACACTTTTACACTGGTTTTACAGTGGGTATAACTTATTTAAGGCGGGTCAATAAAATGCTAATATTGATTTTAGTAAGAGTAGTGTTACGGAGTCCAAAATACACATTATATGTGAGAACCAATAAATCGAAAATAATGCCAACACCACTCATGAACTGATTGCTTGATGGTCTAAACAAACACATTTTATGTCAAGTATAGTGAACATCACAAGCTCCAAGATTAAAAAAGATTACTAAACAATTGTAACACTTCTGGAAAGAGCATGAAAATGTTCCATTCACAGCTGCACAAACTGGTAGTTGAGTCCATCCTCTGCTTGCACAAACCTCCAACCTCTCTTCAGCAGGCATACACACTCTCTCCTCCCACATACATTTCTTTGGAACTTGACAACTATGGAAGGTTCTCAGTTTGCCAATGCTCTCACAGTCTCCGTGATGGTCCTTGTGGTTTTTGCTAGTACTGTAGGGGCGGCGGCTTCAGAGGCCTCAAGCCAAAATACAGATGGAGGCCTTCTAATATATAAATAAAAATTACTTATTTTGTAAAAGTTATTTTGTAACTCCTTTTTAACACAAATATTACTATTATAACATTAATGAAAGTTGTTTTCACATTTTTTAAAATAATTCCAAAAGTTAGTAGGTATACGTTTTTCCGAAATTGATAGAAACAAATCTAAATTATCATTTTTTGATCTACAATGTCAGCAAAAATTCATCATAATAAAATAAAATTAGGAAAAATTAATACATAATATGTAAGTTTATATATTTGGAGGCTTTTATAATTAGGAGGCCTAAAGCAATGGCTTTAGTGGCCTTATGGTCGAGCCGCACCTGAGCGGCACAAGTTGAAGCACCCGGGCCTGCACCAGGACCGGTTGCTGGCGCTTCATCACTTCATGTCCCTGCTGTATTTGCAGCCATGGCTGCTATATTTGTTTCGCTCTTCTAGATACTTATATACTATGTTTAGTTTTCTTGTCTTCATTGTTTTCACGCATTAAGTATTTCAATCCCCCCTCTTTTCCAGACTATGTATTTGCATCTAAGAGGTTATTCCTTACTATTCTAGCCCTTCAACAAGCTATGTTAATGTTTTGTGTTGAGTAGCTAGGATGGGTGCAAATGTTATCAGAGAAGAAGAAACACACTCGTACTAGAATAGTCATATTCCCATGCCAATAGTACCAGTAAATAGTAAAAATAGGTAACACATCCTATGTGCAATTACTATGTGTTAAAACAAATTACTAATGCATGTTTAGTACAAAATAAGAAGGGAGGAGAGCAGAACACTCCCTTTAGAAGTGTTACACCTGTTCAGAGTGTCATGCCTGATAAATGCCAACAAATATCATCTGGTAAAACATGCTCTGTACGTCGCTTATTTAAAGACAACTGTGTGACTTTACATAGCAAGAGGGCTACTTAACCAAGGATCACTTTAAGGAGAAGAATTTGTTTCTGCAGAAGACATACTTGAAGATGTAAAGACTATCGCGGTAGCAAATTCATGAATTCGTATATTCTCTTAACCTAATAGCAGTTACACCTGTCGTAATAAAGACTGAAATCAGAGGCAATAGAGTGCAAGTTTTTTATTCTTGCTTGTTGGATCTTCCATGAATTATAATTCTTAGAAACCTAATCCTGTTGATTGAGAGTATTAAACCAACACCAACATGGAACTCAAACATCACCAAAGTTAGTTGCTATATGAAACAAGAGTATAACAAATGACAACAAAATAATACTTTCAGAAGTAATAAAATATAATGACACGTGTATACAAAAATTGCTTAGCAAAGAACAAACACTAAAGTATTAGATATACTATCATTTTTCTTGCCAAAAAGACCAGGATCAAACATCTATAAATCACCGTTGCTTTATAGAACCAAAGAGTTCCTCAAATGAACGCTTAGGAGCTTCAGTACGGGCAACTATTTCTACTACTTTGTAAGAAGACTCTGGCTGAAGCAAAGCTTCAACAGCAACCTCCGCAACTTGATCTCTGGATATAGATCCATCATACAGTGTATCCTATACCAAGAGAGGGCACGAGTGACATAAATATATGTACATGTCATGCACAACTACACAAATCAGTAGTATTGAATCTTAACTAAAATATCACCACAACTTTACCTCTGGTTCCATTACTATATTTCCTTTTGGGGGGTCATTGCGTAAACCACCAGGTCTGACAATAGTATAGTTTATACCAGATTTTCTGATATATTGTTCTGCTTGAAGCTTTGCTATCAACGTTAGTCCAAGCACATTCAGAATAATGTAAGCGGGATTCAGTATCTGTCCCATTGCAGCACCATTCACCAAAATAGAACTTACAAGGACGAATCTTTTAACGCTGCACTTGTTGCAAGCATCAACAAGGTTGACTGTGCCAAAATTATCAACCTACAAAAAAATTACTAAAATTAATGAAGACCACTCTCGAGAAGAATGCTTCTTTAAGATAATTTACAAGAGAGATTAAAATACATTGCTGCAACCAATCAAAATTTGCAGTAACTAGTTCCTGCACAAAAAGACTGACTGAAATAATAGTGCACTAAGATTTACGGGGGGAGGAATATATCTACCAAGATATCTGTTATTTTGACATAAATACTTGCACTTTGTTCATTAATCTAAGGTTTACAGGATTTGGTTAGACTCGGACTAGTGCAAACAGCTCTGAAAACCATCAGATCTCCAAATCATAAAAAGAGAAGATTGGTAAATTTAAAGACGACATAAGTATATTACTGTTTCCCTTTAAGTAATAATTACTGGAAGGTTTTATAAGCACGGTACAGTACATATAAGAATGAGACCTATAGTTGTTAAAGAGGATCCTGAGAGGTTTAAGTTCTTTTGAGGCCTCCAATCAATGTCACTCGGGTTTTATAACTTTCCCCAATATTCATCATTCGCCTACAGTGGTAGCAAGTCAGTACATGATGAATTCTTGTTGGACTGGTTCACTACCATTATACCTAAAACATAAAAAAATGTGAAAAGATAGGCTAGAGCTTACACTAAAGCCTTGGGCCTTCTAAACCTTAAGCCTATCAAGTGCTACACTTACATTTTGGACTCCATCAGCTAGGACCTTTTAAAGCATTCAATCAGTTCTAGCAATGAATATATCTTTCTGATTTTTTAGGTATATTATCTTACCCAAAATTAAGACATGTTTAAATCATTTCAGACATTTGTTCCAAAGGCTTACTATTAAGTAGAGTATAAAGGAAGTCTTATTTGTCGTCACATGAAAATTTATTTTACTGAAACTATAAGAGTTTGCAGGTTCATGGAACAATATCCATAAGGATACTTAATTTTCTCTCTAGCAGACAGAGCAGCAGCATAAACAATCTGCTAGTTGTAAAACATCACCGTGTCGTTAAGATCAGAACATCTCTGCTTCTATATTAAGAACTGAGAGAGTGTAAACACGTCAAATGTATCCTTCTTATGCGGTGTATCAGAAGACTTGAAGGTGGAACTACATGAATCATATTAATGTTTGTGCAAGAAACTTAGAGAAAGAGTCACAGCTACTAACCTTCCATGGTGCCAGTAAATCCCATGAACGTCGGAAACCAGTGGCACATACTACAGCATCCGAATCATCACCAATAGCTTCTGCTAACTTAGTTGAACCCTCGGTTACATCTGCTTTCACCTGCAAAACAATAAATTCCAATGACTCAAAGCCTGATGATACCTTGGTAATCCGGAAAAAAAGACCCCCTTCTCTGAATTGATGAGAATATTTCGACCATTACGCTATGTGATTCAATATCAGTGTTTCATTACAGTAATTCAATTTACAAGTTCGTATAAAAATTAATCACGGGGAAACCTACATTTGATTCATATTACAGTACCATCGTTTACACACCAATAAATCTTATACAATAGGACTTGCTGGATCCTCAACTCAAGGATGTAACTAAGGGTCTATAACAAGAAGGAAAAAAACTTCAAACCAGAGATTATTGGGACAGCATCACTTATTACAACTCACAAAGATTGTCGAGAACATAGATTTGGTAGTTGTCATGTAAACATAGTCTCGGAACTTATGGAGGACGTAGAACCAAGGATTAATTTTGTTGTCTATGGGTGTTGTTACAATTCCGACAGGGTTCCACTATCAGACCCGTGAACTACTTAAGGTGTATTAATGCACAGTTTAATTAAACCTACCACTGTCACAGAAATCGCACACGCATTACCATCATACAATACAACTTGCTTAAGCAGTTAAGCCACTTAGCTCTAATAAAGTTGTGATTTGCTAACATTTCTATATGATTGCACATGGGCACTTCAACAACCTCAATCCAACATTTTCTTGCCTGTCATTACAAATATCTACATTAAAGGTAAGGCTTAATGACCTTTTGGCCCATTAAGTATGGCAGTTCATACCCATCAACCCTAAAAAAAACTCATCCCATTCAACCCTTACTGTATGTCATCGTGTACCTATTAACTCTTTTTCTATTTTTCTCCAATAATACCCCTGCATAATATATACCTCTTAGCCCTTAAAGTATTAAAGTTGATCATTTATATGTTACTTGGACTCTTCATTTTACCTTGGAGTACCGGTGCCGGACACTTGACACTCGGACATGGACACTCGAACTTGGACACTTATTTTAAGCCAAAAACATGTACATTTTTTAAAATGTTGCCGAGTCTATACTTGGACATGTGTCCATGTCCGACACTTATAACCGAGTCAGAGTAATCATTTTAACCGGTTAAGCACCATTGAGGGAAGGGGGCAGGAGCGTGAATGGGAGGGTGGCAATAATTATGAGCGAGTTGTGGAACTTCTAGGTGATCGATGAACTTTATGAGCTAGAAACATGATATAACTAAGGCAATTGATGACATAATTGATTTGGTACTTCAAGGACTAAGAGATATATACATCATACAGGGGTATTACTGGAAGAAAAATAGGAAAAAAGGTTAAAAGTTATATTTTTTGTACCTTCGGGGCGAAAAGGTACATATTTATACTTGAAGGTTTCATGGGTACAACGTTATATATCATAAGATCGTTAAGGCCTAAAGGTAATGTTCAATGTTTTTACAACATACTAATGAACCAAAAATCAATTTAACCTAAACACAGCAGGCATAAATTAGAACTCACAAATTCAAGATACTGGTTGTTGCCAGCAAAACTAGATTTCGCCTTATCGACATCTCGAACACCAGCCTTGACAGAAAAACCCTTAGCCAAAAGCTGTTCAACAATCCTCTTTCCTGTGCCTCCGGTGGCACCAGCAACAAATATCTTCTTCCTTTCACTTCCACCAACTTCTTCTTTGATTTCACTTTCCCCCATCTAAAAACAAACATAATTAAACACAGTTTATCCTTTAAATTTGGATTTTTGGGTGATCAAGAAAATAAATATAATGTAAGATACACACACGGAGAGAGAGAGAGAGAGAGAGAGAGAGAGAGAGAGAGAGAGAGAGAGAGAGAGAGAGAGAGAGAGAGAGAGAGAGAGAGAGAGAGAGTGAGAGAGAGAGAGAGAGAGAGAGAGAGAGAGATTTTACATACCATGGTCGCTTTGAGGTGAAAAGGGTGAGGAGGTTTGGTAGTTGAGGAGAAGGGTTTAGAAAAGGAGTGAAAAAGAGAGGAGGGTCGGAGGAGATTAGTGGACATGGTTATGTGTTTGCTAAATTGGAGAAGTGTTTGCTAACTTGGGAATTACCCGCCACAAATTTGTAGGACATGTAATGACAACAATTGACGTGTTTCGTAACGGATTTACTTGGCCTGTGTTTCTCTTCTTATTTCAGGCAGAGTAGAAAACAGACCATTTTTATTTTTTTTTTAATAAATCGTACTTGCATTAATTAAAAATTATAAAATACATGATTACTAAAAATAGGAGGAGTGACAGACCACTCGCCGTAGCCTGACATAGAATTTATGCAGCATCTGCAAGCAAAAAAACCACACAATTTGCAGACTAATCGAACTGATAGCACTTGATAATTGTGCTTTAGTGATTTTGTCGAAGAAATGGCTTCTTGACAACAGCTCGCTTCAACCTGCTCTTCCCTCCAACCCTCGAATAAATTCCGAATCCAGTGTTCAGAAGCCTCAGTTGCATAAACTATGGTTAGAGGACCGCCCTTCCAGCTATATACATGCCGGATAACAGCTATAGACATGCCGAAAAATAAAACCTTCACAGGATGCGCAATACCCCAGTTATCTACATGCCGGATACCACCTATAGACATGCCGCAAGTGAAGACCCCCACTAGGAGTGAGCATTTTTCGGGTTAGAACCGGGAACCGAACCGAACCGAAATTTCGGGTCCGGTTCGGGTTTTTTATAATTCGGGTCCGGTTCAGTTCTTGAAATTGAGAAAAGTTCGGTTCTCGGTTCGGTTCGGTTCTTGACATTCAAAACCCGAAAGAACCGAACCGAACCGAAATTATATAATATATTTAAATAATATATTAAATATATATAATAATATATATTATTAATATATATTTATATTTATATTAATTATATATTATTAATTAATATATATTATTAATTATTTATTATTAATAATATATTTATTAATATATATTATTATTAATATATTAAAAAATTATATATTATTAGTTATATATTATTAATTACATATTAATAATTAATATATATATATATATATACATACATTTCGGTTCTTTCGGATTGGAACCGAACCGAACCGTAATTCACGGTTCGGGTCCGGTTTGGTTCCATCTCAATTTCGGGTCCGGTTCGGTTCTGAAAAATTGTTTTTTTCGATTCTCGGTTCTTTCGGGTCCGGTTCGGTTCGGGTCGGGTTGGTCCCGTTGCTCACTCCTACCCCACAGGTAATGAGCAATCTTTAATTGTGAGTTGTGAACTCTTGCAGTAATCCAGATCTCCCAAAACATAAACAAAATCATTAAGTCTGATCTATTGCAGACCGTCATCAAACCAAACAAACAAAACAAACTCTCACTAAGTTTATCTTCATAGTAAAACTTGGCAAAAATAGATACACAGTGTCATTTCATCAATGGTCTACCCAAAAAGACAAAATAATCATTTCATAAATTGCTGCATATATCTAATAAAATACGGAGTATTCATTTTGTATTCGTCTCACATTTTTTATATTCAGCATTCATTTCATTTTAGTCTTCACTCTAACTGCAACATCAGTTTTTAGCAAATTGCATCGACAAATATTTAGTTCATTCTCAAATTTGAAACTAAGAATTGCAAGTGCTGCAAATTCGCCCAAGTAACATTCATCTAGCACTGATTACATGTCAAAATTAACAATACAAAATATCAAATTTAAACAAGTTCTGCTCTAGAATATTTCCATTGCATTGCCTTCTCCAATCTCAGTTCAGCTGACCGTTTTTACTTGATGCTTGATCTCAGATAATAAAAAGCTTTTATGACCCAAATTCTCTCCCAGTAGAGCTGCTACAGTTTCCCTGCAATTCAATGCTTCTTTGTTAAAATTACGATATTGAACTACCCACAATTTAGCTACACGGAGATCAAGGAAAGAATGATCTGGTTGCAAATCAACTAATGTCATCTGAATAAATTTAACACTGATGAGATAGAACTTTAGATGAAGCATATTTCATACTCAAATGGGAAACAGGAAGTCAAGAGCAACATGTCAGGCCAACAACTAGATTAGCTACTATATACGTATAATTTACCTAAAAGTAACTGAGACACAAAGGTACAATACTTGATTAAAATGGACGAATGATGTTTACAAGTATAAAGAACAGTAATTGTTGAACTAGATACCAGTATATAATTCAGTAACAAGAGCTTCTACGGTACGTAATATGCTAAATCTCCAGCTAACATTAACTTCCCTTCATCCTGCATTTTCTGCAGAAAATAAGAATTAAAAATATTAGTCATTTCCTAAAACTGCCCAGTAAGAAACTTTCTTCCTCAGAATAAACCTGTGTGAGTGACTATTACCTCTAAAAGGAACTTAACCTCTGTGCTTGAGTAAGGTGCTGCTGCCTGTTTGTTGACAACACCCTCAACATCACCGATAGATATGTGTTCCAAGTGCTGTGCATGCATGTGCTTTCCTAGTGCTGATTTAAATGCCTCTTCCCTGCAAACAAGAGCAAATATCATGTTTAAAAACACCGTAGTAACAAGTAGGTTCTTTTATAATTCCAGCTGAAAGATTGATGTGTTCATATCAATAAAAATAGCTGCCGAAAAGGAATTTGAGTGAAGACAAACCTCTCTGCGGAAATATCAGTGGCATGCTGGACTTCAGATGGATCGTCTACTTCCATTGCTTCCGTAGCACTTCTGAATTAACAAATATATGATTAATGTCAATAAAGGTTGTCTTTCGTACCAGTGCCAACAAAAGAGCAAAGGATCTAATATAGTATATGGCCTGATAAAAGTTTGTGCATATTTCTATTACGTTTTAGAAGGGTCAAACTCAAATATATTAAAATATTTGTTGTGGTGTTGTCATTTTTGGAACTGATGCAAGCCAAATTACCTGGTCATATCAATATTTTTCATCAGCAAGGGAAGCTAGGATGCATATTCTTTCTGTTCATTCATAAATTATGACATGCCAAATGTTTGATGGTTACGAGCTCTTTTCATATAAGCATGAAGGAAAACATGATCGTAATGTCTTAATCAAAAAAAAAAAAGGCTCCAATTTGGTAATAAGTCTGATTTGAAACTTGCAAGTTGTATTTAGATAAATGGAAGTATAATATAGGAGGGTGGTGTTTATTGTTTACACCAATCAGAATAGCTGAGAAATGCATCAAACTTAAAATGTGAGTATCTACACGAATTAGTGAGCTATAAATGACTATATATCATTACTGGATGCATGTATTAATGACGATTTTATTGATAAAAGTAAAATTGGCAAGATTTTCTGAGGTTCCCTGAAAGATGACTCAAATACTGTTCCAATCTTTTTAACTCACATGATTGCGATTTACAAAATTAAAATTATTATTTGATTAGCACCAAAATGAACTGTAAAAATAAAATATGCATTAGCCTAATTATTAAATCCACTGACCCGTCTCCAGCAGAGGCCCCTCCACGATCAGCTCTAACATTTCTACCAGCATCATGATCAGCTTTGCGTTTACTCTCAGATTCCCTCTCCCTTTCCTGCTCACGCTCTTCCATTTCTGTTAACTCTTTATGGTATATGGCAAAGTTAAGGACTTTAAGTGCAGCCTCAACATCAGATACCAGAACCTTTGTGCAAAACATATTAGAAAATTAGTTCATAACAAAAATGGCAGTCTGGTCAAACAAAATCGACAGTAAAATTATATGCGTAAAACCCATGTCATTGGGTGTCCAGATGGACTACATCAAAAGAGACGAACATAAACCAATTACCTGTCTGCTTAACTTAAGTTTGGCATGGGCAGTAGAGAGCCTTATTATGGTTTCCAAGGTTCTGGCAGTGATTGGAAGGGTACCTCCCCCTGTCTAAAGATGGAAATAATTGACCAATTTGCAAAGAACAGTAAATTAGTGGAGGTAAATATGATAGTCAATTAGGAAAAAAAAAAAAAAAAAATATGATAGTCAGTTCACTACATATATACCAACCTTAGCACCTGCATTGGAATTCCTGAGCTCTGCATATGCTGTTGCAATGTGATCAGAAGCCTGCAATTTTACCATTATCAGCGCCATAGATTTATAGCAACCCATAAATATGAACAGCTAAACTTAAGAATTAAGGGTTAGAAGTTAGAACCATGATACTAATACATATGTACTATACACATAACATATATTGTTGTGTATATTGTAATGCGTTGGAAAATGCAAGATAGGTGGTACCTCGTCAGTCAGATCAGGCTGTATCCTATGTTTTGCATAGTGGATGTACTTTTTCAGGAACTTAATAGTGAGAGTATCACGCTTCTGAGCCCTATTCGATTTTCTTCCATGTAACATTCGGTTATATTTGACAAATACAGTTGAGCCGGTATCAGTTTCTTCATCAGCTCCATACCTTGAATTACCATCAAATGTTGCCGTTCCTAAAGACAAGTTACTTTAATTGAGAACTTCAAGACGACATTGGAAAATATATCATTGTTACAACTGAGAGAAGATGACACCTACCTCCATCAGTAGCAGAGCGGAATCTGTGCATACGCAAGACATGATCTGAGATTTGACGGTCAATACCAGGATCCATTTGGTCCAATACAATAAATAATAAATCAAAACGAGAAAGCAACGAGTCAGGAAGGCCAATGTTCTTTGTTGGAGTTATTGAGCGGTCGTACTGTACAATTAAACCACCAATTTAATAACCTAAACAGGTAAGACAGATACAGTATGCATTGTTTGCATGCAGTAATCAACTTACAGTTCCATATATGGGATTTGCAGCTGCTACAACGCTGCATCGAGCATTTAGTGATGCATGAATTCCAGCTTTAGCAATTGTTACAGTCTGTTGTTCCATAACTTCATGGATAGCTACACGATCTTGATCATTCATCTTATCAAACTCGTCAATGCATATAACACCTCGATCAGCAAGAACCATTGCACCTGCTTCCAGCCTTCTCTCTCCTGAAAACAATTATACCAAGAATGCTCGTAACTATTAAAAATATAAAGAAAACCTGTAGATCTGTTTTGAGAATCACTACCTGTTTCTTGGTCAGATGTAACTGCAGCTGTTAACCCAACACCTGAAGAACCTCGACCAGTTGTTGATATGGCTAATGGAGCAATATTCATGATTGCTCTAAGCAGCTGTGACTTTGCAACTGACGGATCACCAACCATCATCATGTTGATATCACTGCAGACAACAAACAAGTTAAATTACGAAACTTTTGAACAGATGTTAAGAGAAGGATCTTCATTATCAGGCAACGTCAATGGCCTAGAGCTTGGCAATACATCATATGTTGTTGTAAAGGAATGACATAACTCACCCTCGCAAGTGAGTCCCATTTTTAAGGTTTTTCTCTGTTCCGCCAAGCATCAAAAGAATCACGGCTTTCTTTATCCATGAGTGCCCATATATAGATGGGGCAAGTGAATTGCCAAGCAGTTCAAATGTGTCATCTCTGTCTGCTATCTTCTTGATCATGCTTATATCCTCAGGAGTATAAATTGGTGCATTTGCCTCTTTGTTGAGTAGAAAAACATTGTTAGCTATCAGGACAGTTCTGCATAACAAGGACACTCATTCAATCTTCCGTTTAGACACTGCAGAGGGAAACTAGAACATAAAACAAAAATAGTAGTATTTAACGCGACCTGAACACTCCATTTACACCGCCCTTGCTCTTCCCAGGAAGTGCTTTATATATCCCAACAATAGCCACACGATCTCCAGGTTTGCACGCATCTACTAGGTCATCTTCAACAATGATATCAACTGTACGTGGAAGTTGACCAGGAGCTGATCTCTCAGGCACTTCTTGCATCGATAGTGTTTGATGGTCTTTATATTTGCACAGTCCATACTCCGTTACCAAAAGGTTTCCATTTTCATCCTAAAAATTTTAAAATTCATGATACACTTTCCTAGGACTATAGATTTAGAACATTATGTAACATTTTTGAAAAAAACAAATTTACCCTGGTTGGATAGACGGATCCCGTAGGCAATCCCATATTAGATGTAATGTCTCTATACTCGCGGGATGTAAAACTGCCAGTTGATGGACAGAAGTGAACACTTTTAACAACCTTTGGTCTAACAAGAGAACCTAAAAATAAAGAAAGTAACAGATCAGATGTGCACATACAAACTCGCAGGAAATATTGTTGAACACCTGCATATCATTTATTTTTAGGTAAAAATATGCAGTGGACTAGTATAAAAGACGGATTGAGTTCACTCAAAGACTTTGATTTAATGTTGGACGAAAGGCAGTTCACATGGACAAACAGCAAATGCTGAAGACCAATAACTAAAACAGCAGATGTAAGAGTAATCGCTGACAAGTTACCAGTACACAGTCATAGAAAAGTTGATTTGAATGAGCTTACTACAGTTTTAAAATTTGGATGTAAATTCAAATAATCCTAATATTAGTGCAATGGTTGAAACCTAAACACTTTAAACATAAAAGTATATGGGACAGCAAAAAATGAAAGCCTGAAAGTGAAACGTACATTTTGTTACAATGCCTTCAACGCAGACCATAGAACCAATAAAGCTGGAAAGGAGATCTCTAGGAGTAACACGGCGTGAAACAAAAGGGCCTTCAAAGCCAACCAACACTTGCTCTCCTTCCTTCAAATACTTATGATCAACATGACGCGCCAACTCCGTGATAGCATCACACAGTGGTTGAATATAATTACTTGGATTTTGTAGCAGCCTGAAAATGAAAATTCACACACACATCACAATAAGCGTAAAGACTAGTTCAACCTTTACACATTATCATAGTGAAAAATAACCGGTAGATCCTCCATTAAGAATAGCCCTATGAAATTCATACTGCATATTCCTACTTAATAAAACCAAAATCCAGCTGAAATTCGGAAATGCATACACATATTACAAAACATGCCCAAATAAAGTGAAAAATTGCATGTAAATAACCAAAAACACCCCAAACGAATTCATAAATTCCTACAATTCCACTTAAAAAAACAAAATTGAGCTAAAATTCAAATTCATAAACAAAACACAACATAAATACACACATATATACCGTGAAAAAAATCCTGTAAATCCTCTATCAAAAATAGGCCAAAATAATTATTAGAAAATACTCCTACTCGACAAAAGCAAAATCACGCTAAATCAACACTCGTGCACAACATAAAAACTCTCATATATGAAAAACTAGTCTCCAGGTCCTCAATTAAGAGAAACCCTAACAAATCCCCAACTAAAAAAACCAAAATCCAGCTAAAATCGAAGTAGATACACAAATTACATCACATTTAAACTATATACACACATAAACACATAGACTTGAGGCCGCGATGTACCTTCGAGACAAGTCATAACCGTCGGGACCTTTCTGAACACGGTGGTGAAAGATATGAGCGAAATTGATGATTAAACGGTGTCGTTTATGGTGAATCATTGTTTTGATATCTTCCATTAGAGTATCCTTCAGCTCCTACTCAATTTGATACAAAAAATAATCAGGAAATGTGTATATAATTATACATACAAATGAATTAAGTATAGAGAGAGATGTGTAATTGAGAGAGAGATTCGTACGTAGAGATCGAAGAAGCTGAGGAAGTCTTTCTTCCTGTCCGCCCTGTCTTGCTCGCTGATGTCCATTTCGCACTGGAGAGAGAGAGAGAGAGAGAGATTTAGAGAGAGGTGGAGAGAGAGAGAGAGAGAGAGTGATGTTGGTTTTATGATTTTGGGGGCATAAAAATGTTTGGGGGGGTGGGGTTTGGCGGGAACGTGAGAAGACCTAATGCATCGAGTTTGGCGGGAAAAAAAGGAAAGGGAAAGTGTTTGGATCGGACTGACAGACAAGATGAATTTTTTATTTTATGGAATAAATTTGTTAACCTTGGGCTTTGACCACAAAGTCGTAACGCTACAAAAGTCTGTTAGGTTAATTGTTATAGAAAATGATTAAAAAAAAAAAAAAAAACTGTAATTTCGCAAGAAGATTAATACGGTAATGAAGCAAAATATTTATTTTATTATAATATTAAAAATACTATTATATAAAAGTCGAAACATTAAAAGTTTGGTTGGTCGGTCGGTCGATCGGTCGGTATGGTACCTGTTGATTTTACTTATTTACCATTATTCAAATAAAATCCATCCTACTAACTAATCAATTTCCTTTTTCAGGTTAAACATATTATATTTTCTATTTTTCAATAACTAAATAATTTCCTTTTCATGTAAAATATAATATTTTTTATATTTTATCTAACTAAAATTTCTCCATTATTAATCAATTTCCTTTTTCAGATTAAACATATTACCTTTTCTATTTTTCAATAACCTGAAAATACAATATCTTTTACATTTTATCTAACTAAAATTTCTCCTTTTTTAAAAAACACTACAAACAATTTTGTTTAATAAAATAACATAATTACATTATAATTAATATTAACTAATCAATTACCTTTTTCAGCCAAAACACGTTACCTTTTCTATTTTCTCTAACTAAAATCTCTCTTTTTCCAATTATATCATGGGCGGTTACCTTTTTCAGCCAATACACGTTACCTTTTTTCTTTTCTTTTACTAAAACCTCTATTTTTCCAATTATATCACGGGAGTTTCTATTTAATAAAAATAAAATAATAATATTATAATACTAATAATTAACCGATTACCTTTTTCAACCAAAACCTATCATCTTTTCTATATTTTCTAACTAAAATCCCTCTTTTTCTAAAATATCACAGATAACATTTATATAATTATTATCAAATCATTTCATATAAAAATTTAAACCTCCAGAATTCATGTATAAAAAAAATTAATTTAAACTAATAAAAAATATTTATATAATATTAAAAAAATCCATGCATCGCACAGGTTTTAAGCTAGTATATATATAAGTCATAAGAAGTTAATATAATTGTTAGAGACAATAATAGAGGTGATCAATTTTATTGGTAAATGAAGTATTTATTGCCGCCGAATTTGCATGAGTCACAAAATGAGATGATTATTTGGGAATTTAACAAATATATTAGATTTTTAATTAGTTATTGTAAAAAATATTATTTTTTCAAATTAATAGCAAATATACTATTTTATACTATCTTAATTGTAAATATATCTCATTTTCTTCAAACCCCATTCTTCTTCACCCCCTCCTCCCTTCTCCGACACCGACCATTCGGCTCAAGAACACTGCCGCCCTCTTCGCTGTAACATCAAACAAATTCATCATTCAAAGCCGATTAAAACAAATATTTCAAAACCTCTATTAACATCAAATAATTCATCGAAGCTATATAATTCCATACTTCATCTTCCGATTTTGAAGAAATATGCAAGAATTGAAATTGTACTCAGGTGGTGTTTATCTTTGGAATAAGTTGATTTAACAAGATATTTTACATCTACTCGTCTGAAATTGGGACTTGGAGGTCATCTGGCGAACACCTTGATTGTATTACTCTCTATATAGTTGATTTTTGAGATAGATCGGAGAGATAGAAATAGATTTTTGTAAACTAGACCTACAAATTGCAAGTTGATTTTGGAGGTTGAATCAATTGATTCCAATTGATTTTAGTTGTTTCTGGCCCCGCAGGGGCACTTATACTCCACCAACATCACTAGAGTTTTGAATTCAACTTACAATTTTTAGTTGCATTCAGTTGCATATGCAACTAGTTGCAACTGAATGCAACCATAAACTAAAATTTTAATTTTAATTTTTTGCTGTTGCACCCTTATATAGAGCTGGAAGTTAGTAAAAAAAACTAAAATTCAAATTACAATTTTTAGTTGCATTCAGCTGCATATGCAACTGAATTCAACCGAATGCAACTAAAAACTAAAAGTTAAATTTTCATTTTTGCTGCTGCGCAGCCCTTATATAGAGCTGGAAGTTGGTAAAAAAATTGAAAATTCAAATTACAATTTTTAGTTGCATTCCAGTTGAATATGCAACTAGTTGCAACTGAATGCAACCTGCTGCGCAGCCATTACAAATAAGATAGTGTTTTTACTAAATTGTTAAAATAGTTGCATCTGGTTGAATGTAGTTGAATCCCGTATCTTTGCAAAAAAAATTCAAAATATAGTATATTTGCAAAAGACCTTTAAAATAACAGTATTTTTGCAAAAATATTTATATATTGGGGTATTTATGAAAAAAACCTTTAATTTTATTGATAAATGAAATATTCAACAAATTGTTCGGAATTGCGAAGTTTGTTTGTCAATTTTTATAATAGTTATACATTAGGTTTTTTCATATTTATGATCTTCATATTATAATACTACTTATATAAACTAATTGTCGCTTCTCCATTAAATTGATACACCGCCTTTCATTTGTACATTAACAATAATTATTATAACATTCCTAAAAGTAGCCTTTCCAAAACCTTTTATTCCCTCCATTTTAAATTAGTAGTTTACTTTTTTAAAAAAAATTCAAAAGAATTGTCTTACTTCTACTTTAAAAGTAATTTTTTACTTGAACTTCCCGTATTAACCTTGAATTTTAATTTCCAAGATTGAATTTGTGCACTTATTTTTCTAAACATTGCAATTAATATGGGTATATATGAAATTAGATCATCAATTTTTGAATTTCTTAATATGCGTAATGTGACACCCCTAGATCCGGGGTCAAGGATCCAGGTCATCACGGTCCAATTTCTGATCAATATCCATATCTCTTGAGTCTTTTTTTAAAAAAAATTTAATACTTATGCAATTGACCCACACTAATACACACACCAGTCATATGCTCATAGAACAACATCCACAATATTAAAAGTTTAGAGTTAAACAGTTATTACAAACCCAGAATTCTACTAAGTACATTGTTGAATAATACTTCTACAAGAAGCATTTCAACAACCAAAAGTTTATTACAAACTTACACACTTAATTTACATAATTCTACTAAGCCCCTTTCGCTTGTCACTACCTCGGGGATGGTCCCCAGCACTCGCTCAAAAGGTCGCCTTTCCCTTACCCTCTTACGGGGTGTAGTGCGTAGAATCGGCATGAGACCTAGCTGTTATATACATAAGTGGCAAGAGTGAGCTATAATAGCTCAGCAAGATAATATTGTAAACTGGAATTTTAAATGTGAACGGGTATACATATATATGCATATATAAGTAGAAACCAATTATAATCCTTAAGGAAGAATAAAGCTCCTATATTTAATAATACATCATCCACTTACTACTATAAGGAAGAAATCTAAAATAATATAATACCAGTTTTTCTTCATCTGTAACCATAATTCCATCATCTCATATCATTATTCTGTTTTCAGTATAGAAATCTGAAAACCATTATCAACACTTTCTTTTCAAAAACATTGGGGATATCTGCTGTCGCCTGATACATTAGGACGATGATCAGTCGCCTAATCGTACATGCTCGCTTTTTACTACCGGTAGAAGGAATGAAGATCATCCCTGGAGGAAGGCCACCTGCTAATATCCTCCCTTGGCATCTTCGTGCCGTAATAAAAATAACAAATGCTGGACTGTGTCGCACACAACCCTGACACAGCCACTTACGCAAGTCTGTTGCAATCCCCCTTTTTTGTCAAATCATGATTCCATTTATAAAATATCAGTCCACATTTCCATTTTCTCGCTTTCATTTCCACATATCATTCACTCATATCATTTCCATTCTCGCACATTACTTCTATAAAATATATATATATATATAACATAATGCTTTGATTATGATCCAGACATCTCTTTCATATTCAAGAAATCAAATGTACTTTTATATTCATAAAATATTCCGTCTATTTTAAAGGTAGTAAATAATAATCAAATAATATTTATTAAACCACTAATACTCAAAAAGAATATTTTTAATATAGTATTATAAACCATATAACCCTAGATAACAACTGATACCATTCCCTTTCATATTTTTTTTACCATAGAACATATTCGCTCCATTCGTAATCATCTCTATATCCATATTTCATAAATCATATTCATCTCTCTTTAATTTCCCAAAATCAAGGAAATATATATTCTTTGCAACATAGCAACAATAACATCACACACACACACACACACACACACACACACACACACATATATATATATATATATATATATATATATATATATATATTCCATGATATCATTTTTATTCCGAAGATAATTAATTTTCAAAGCAGGGATAGAAGGATCTTGCCTCGATCTCTGTAAGTCGGAAGTATAGCTCGTGGCTCTCCCGAAGTCTCTATAAACACAAAAAGGATCATTATCAGAACATATTCCACTTAACCACCTACACTCATATAATAACACCCTTATAATATCCCATTACTATCTTAAAAGGTCTTGAGGACTTAACCATTCTTATTCCCGATTAAAGTTCTTAACGATTTACATTCTTTCCTTAACAACCACTCTCGACTGTAAAAATCCTCATAAAATATAAATTCCGAATTTTAATGCAAGGTCAACTGGTAATGGTCCTCTGTCCACCCCACTACAATATCCCAAAATTTTATAACTTTTAAAAATGTTTAAGTATGGTAATTATAGCCTCAAAGTTGATACAATTACGTTTTATCGGTTCTCGAACGTCTTTCACTAAAACTGACTTTTCTCCTAAACCGTTCATCAGATTTTAACGTACTTTATATCAAAACGATCTATGAACCAAGCTCTACCCTCTCATGATCAGTGGGTGCTCTGGACAGAAACCTACCGTACGAATATGGGGACCAAAAACATGGTATCTATTTGGTTTAACGAAAATCGGACATTATAACGGTTATATTTTCATACTTTCCAAAATTCAACTCCTCCAAATCCATCATCCACCTTATACAACATCACCTACACCATGTGGTCATCTTACCAACCATGGTTACAATAACATACTCCTTTCATATACCATAAAAACACTTTTAAACACATATATAATCATGATTTCATCACTTATAACCACTTAACTACTAATACCATTAATATTCATCATAAAACTCAAGATGGGTGAAGAGATTATACCTTCTTTGAAGCTTTAATACTCTTAATATATGCTTGTAGTCCTTGGTACACCTTTAAACAACCTTAACACACCTTAATCTTTCAAAACAAAACATAAAATCCATATAAGTTACTATTCATCATCACCTTCATGATTTTATATCTCAAAGATATAATGGATTTAGAAGCTAGGATTCATAGCATACCTTAACCTATACCCAAGCAAGCTCCTTGAATTTTCCCTTGATTTTAGATGGCTTGGAACTAGGGTTTTGATTTTTGTTTTCCTCTTTTTTTTCTAAGTGGCCAAATGGAGCTTTTGGATGGGGAGAGGTTTTTTTTTTCTTGATTTTTGATCTTATCTCATCTTAATCTTGTTTAATCTAGTGTCTTGTGGAAGCTTGTGGATATTTACAAGGTTAAAGGACTAATCTACCCCTTAAAACAAGTTAGTGGAGTGTGATGTTACTAATGATGTCATTGGATGCATCCTTTAATCCTTTTCTTGATTTTCCTAAGTAATTTGCTAGCACTCTTGGTAATAATAATGTGGTATATATCCTTGTTATATTATAATCTTGGTTGTTTGGTTTCCATACTTGTCTAGTTGTGGTTCGTTTCGAATATATCTCGTCATCCCGTGGTTTTGAAATCGTTTAAAAATCCAAATTCCCTTAGCATTTCCTTAACTTAAAAATCCCCTGGTTTAACTTAAATTCACTAATTCCTCAATATATAATTTCTTTAATATTTCTATGCTCCTTAATATCCAATACATAGAAGCTCGTTCGAACTCAAAATCCTCAAAACCTAAATTCAGGAATTTCTGAAATCCATCGTCATTTCGAGTCACTTATTTTTATAGTATATCACTAATATGGTTTCTGTTTACTCGTTTTCCATTTCAAGTACATACCATTTCCCTAAATCCTCAAAATTTACCATTCATGTGATTACTGTAGCTGTGCTAAAGTTAGGGTTATTACACGTAATTTTTTATAAGTGGACTAGTAATTTGAAACGGAGGGAGTATCATATTAGATGTGCCTGCAATCGTCCATACTTTAGTGTTGATTATAAATAAGTATGAAAACATATACGCAATTTAGTAAATTTGTGTGAGCGGTTGCACAATCAACAATTCAAATACCCCCTTTACTTATTTTATATACACACATCAGATGGCCAGAGTTGTGGCCAGAGTCTATGACAAACATATCTAACATCTACTTCTTGTGGTGCCTTCCATTTACTAGGTTCTTCATTTCGATGGTCAGAGTTGTTATAGCCATCACGATGTCACTTCAGATGGCCGGAATGATACTAATTTCGTTACCGTTCACGAAAATTTTTACGTTCACGGTTTCATATGTAACCTCGTCCTCCTCTATACCCTTTTTAACGCTCATTATTCTAGAATGACGTGTTATGTACCTCAGATACCTGGGAAAAACATGTGGGACGTGTTTGATGAATCTTCAACAATAACTCATTGTTCTTTTCAGTTACAAGAATGAGAAATAGCAGCTCGCCATGCTTTTAAAAATAATAATTCTTATAGTGGTAATACTTGACGACAAATTCATCTTTATCATATTTAAATAATAATGTAAATATGTAGCCAACGATAATATGTACATTCTTTGTTGAACAAAACTCAACCACCAAGGATAAAGTGTTATAATATTAAATGAGAAAAATGTTCCTACAGTTGACTGTAGGAAAATTACCTAAAGTCATTTGCATTTTATATACAAAAGTTAGATGGCATTTTTGTAATAATAGAATTCACCCCCTGTATTTACAAAAATACCCTTATTTTTGTATTGAAATATGACTTAACTTTAGGATATTACCTACAGTTAAACATAGGAACATTAAGCCATATATATATATATATATATATATATATATATATATATATATATATACAAAGAAGATGGTATAGTTGAGAGAGATAATAGTATGTTACTTTTGATTCCATAAGTGTAGTTACATAATGAGGTGATAAAATCCATTATGCCATCAGTATTTTGATTAATATATAGTATAAAAATATTGGTATATTGTTGACAACTAGTAAAAAGACAACTTTCTGGTAGGGTAGCATTGGAGTATTAGGTGGTTTACTTCTTAGTATGTCTATTGGTACCGATCCCAAAGATAGGAAAACATTCAAAGAGGTTCAACACATTCCTGAGGGCAACAAACATAAACCAGTATATTCTTGATCCATTGATGATGAACCAGCTTTAATGGAGGCGATGATCAATGATTCTTTCTGAACAAATGATTGGCGAGATGCCTGGACCTTTGATGATTGATGGGTTTATTTATGATATTTTGTTTAAGCACAGTCAATAATTTTTCACTTTTAGATGTTATTTTGAAGTTGAGGTAAGTAATGGTGATGCATCGGGTGATCGTATAGTTTAAGTGTTGAAGACTTTTGATTTTTTTTCTTCCCAAGTCTAAACTCCTCAAAAGGCTAAACTTTGTATATCTATACCTTAATGCATTTATGTTAACAATATATTCATTACTTATTTCATGTTTTTAAACCAAATAATGCTTTTTCTCCAATCTAATTTACTTTACCTAAACAAACAAGATTATTTGTAAAAGAAATGACATCAAACAATTTATAACAAAAACAAAATACTTTATCTCAATCTACGGAATGAACTAGCCATCTTGTGTCGTACTATTCTCTATTTGCAATTTTTGAATATAATGGATAAAGAAAAAATGTCTTGAAAAACCATCTTTAGGAAAATTAAGATCAAAATTTTTAATCGGACTTCTCTCCACTAATAAATGTTTTATGCTATCATCATTTTTTGTGTACTGACTTGGATCATAAATATTTGTAGGAACTTCACTATTAATTTTCTTAATTTTTTTAGCATGATCACTTTCATCTTTTTTTCCTCTGTATTCTTTTTATTATCTTGATTTATTAAAGTTATTTGTTCACCGAAATAGCATTTAGTATCTTTTTTTCTTTGTTATTGTGGAAAATTTATACATAGACCCTTGTTGTGTTTCCTTTAAAATTTCTGATGAAATATTCACTGCCTAACCACCTAACTTGTATCGAGAGTTTCAAAGCTTGTTCGCTAATTTTCATAAGACTTACACATTAAGCTTTTACACATTTACAATCATCATATCAAAAATTAATATGAACTGATTGTTGTTTCTCCATTAAGCTGCTGCACCGCTTTACATTCACACATTGACAACCACTATTAGACAAGTTTGAAACCCCGAAGTCGAATACAATTTAGAGTTTGGGAAATAATTTAAATTAAACACATTTTAGACCAATAAAATAAAAAATTATTATCTACTTTTTACTTTTATATATATTAAATTGCATTTAAGGATGACAATTATTAAATCTTAAATAGGTCTAATCTTAAATCTATTATTAAATATTGATAGGTTCCCACACTTTACCCATTTCTTATCTAATTTTAGCCTTATCAACAAATAGGGTTTTAACTTTACATACTGCATATACATTAGAGAGAAAGAGAGAGTAGGGTGTGATAGAAAGTAAAAAAGAAATAATGGAAATTATATACAAGACTCGCAACAAAGAGTGATCAATTACTTTTCCAGATGTATTTTAGTACAATTCTTGCATATACCTTCATTGTTCGAGTTGGTCTTGCAGGTCTTTCTAACAAAATTCCTAAACCTACTCCCATAGATTCTTGGAGGTACGATGGTTGGTTGCTCCCACTTTAAAAGAAATAGATTTTTTGAAGACTTGTAGATGAATTCACTCATCTTTAGGAATGTGAATCGACTTTAATAATTGATAATTCGTTATGCTATCCGCCCTCATTGTTTGTTCCATACCACTAGGATAAAATAATCCATCACAACCACAGACTGTAGAAATAATAAAAAGATCTGATATATCACATACAAAAAAACCCAATGATGTTTTATATTGTAGATTTGATATAGTGGAGGAAATTTGTAGGTGTAATTAGGGGATCCAGTTTTTTCGGATCACTAAAATTCCAATCTGGTACCGATTTAAGCGGATATTCGGATATCCGGTTAAACCAGACCGAAAACCGGATTATCCATATCCGAATATTCCAATTATTTGTCATGCAAAAATTAAGAATTTAAACCCGACTGGAATCTTAATAAAATTTAATGCAGAACTTCTGATCTAGAGGAAGAAACTAGCACACAAAAATTTCAAGTACTTTATATTTTTAATCACGACACAAGCTAAGCTGAAGGTAGTGATTCTTAATCTGGAGAATCATACAAATACCGTTGAGTAACATTAGCAAGATTTGTAGTTGATTTACTCGGAACATTGTCAACATTAAAGAAGGTTGTTGTTTATAAACATCTTCTAGAGTTAGTAGCTTAATAGCCAAAATCAAGTAACAAAATTTAATTTAGAAGACCTAAAGTCAAAAAACTCTTAATAGTCTCACTAAAAATTTCATTAGTTGTTGTGTATTATTTATAAAAATAATTTTTTTAAAATAAATAAGAGAAACCGGATCTGATCCGGATATCCGGTTTCTTGTAAATATGGGATCCGGATCCAAAAAAGAAAATGTAAAAAAATGAGAGGGTTGGAGGGAGTACAATTGATAACTTAATCAAATTACCTGAAGGAAGTTGCAGTCATTTTGCACACAGGCCAACAGATATTTCATATATTTGTGACTGAGAGAGAATCCAGAATTTGCCATCTCATCAACAAAATTCTCATATACACCTGTAGTGGCAGGATTTGAACTTCTTCGTGAGAGACCTGTAAGGTCGTATAATACCGTACTTCCATCTCATGGAATCCATATGTTATCAGTGACAATGACATAGGGCGTGTCATTATTTCTAACAACCTTATACAACCCCCCAGGGTTTGTTAAGGCAAGATTGTTCTGTCCAATTATCAAGATGATGGATGTACTTATCTCCAAACTTTTCAAAAGTCTCGAATTCAGTCTGCTTGATCTCTTTAAGAATGAAATGCTATTTTCTTGTTCTGTAGAAAGAAGCCTTGCTCTTCCCTCCGACTGCATCAAATGCTACACAGCTTCTTAAAGCATTAATGTAGAAATCCTTGAAATCTTGTGGCATCAAGCTTTTGAACCCTTGTAAAGAAAGACAGGTAACCGAATCCACAGATTCTTGATCATCAGACGAGAAACTGAATTCTTTTTTACTTCCAACATCCTTGGCATGAAAAGCTGAAATATTTGTATCATCATGAACATCGTATTTAGTTGCTAGAAAATGTGTATACATATGTTTCTTAATTTCTTGTTGCACACCATTACCTGATGATGTGCAATTTTATTTGAGGGATTTTACCTCTTATATTGACAGTATCATCCAACACTTCATTCAGATTGACTTCTTTTCTTCCATTTAAAAAACTCTTGTCCAATCTCAATGCACACGATATCATTAGTGCGCATACAGCAATATCACTTTGTCCCTTTGATAAATACATAATATAGTAATTGATTTGAAACACCAAGAAATATAAGACTAACAAAAAAACTTCCAAAATTTCTACTTTGGCATTTAAAAGATCAAGATCAACCTTCGGCTGCTCTTGTGTTAGATTAATGTTCTACATTTAAACAAAAAATAGATATACAAATAATAGTCCCATCATTCAACAAAAACTATAATTCATTAACACTGCCCACAAAACTATCTTTTCACTATAAACCTTCAATACCTCAAAATCAGTCTACTCATATTCCATATATAAGATTAGAAAGTACCTATTCTTTCCTCAACTCAAACAACTCTTTGAAAAAACTAATGTCACCAGTTTAATAACATTAACAAACTAAATCAATTAACTTAATTCCCCACACACATAGTTACCAACTCTGATAATTTCACTGTTTCACATTTTACTCAAGTAAACAAACTGAAACAATTTTCATTGACATGCTTATTAACTATGAGAATTAAACTGTTTACACATTTTTCCTCTAAAATAGGCTTAATTAACTCCGAGAATTAAACTGCTTACACATTTCTCCTTCAAGCCGCGAGCATTAATATATTAACTACACTTCCAAAAACATTTTAAAATTCCATTCGTAAAACTATCTAAGCAACAGAGCTGCTCAAACAAATAATTTTAAAACAATATATTCGCATCAGCAATATATGATATACATAATTGAATACAAGTAGCCTATATATGAAAACTAGTATATGAACAACATGAAATTCTAGGCCATACAAAAACTTCAATTCATACACATAGACCTAAATATGTACTTCATCTTAGACAATAATGAACAATTCTTAAGGCCCATTATCAATAAAAAAAATTATGAACATAATTTTCAAGTGCTCATTATACTATTATAGTATCATACTCCACCAGCCTCAAATCAACTATATGGCGAATTCAGTTAATCACTAACTAAAAACTACAATTCATTAACACTGCCAAAAAACCTATCTTGTCTATATAATCTTTTAATGCCTCAAAATCGGTCTACACATATGGCGGAAGAAGAACTCCAACTAGTTGAGGCACATGGTCTCCAGTAGGCAAACCAGTAGCTGTAGAGGAACCCGAAGGAGAAGTTAAACCGCAACCAAAGTAGTTGAATAATCCACACAATCCAGATCCAATGAAAATTTGCCATAAGCTAATCATATAAAATATTGAGATAACAAGTAAAAAAGAAATTAATTTGTAAGGAGGGAAAAAAGAGAACGAAGAAACAAATTTAATGAAGTAAAAATCTGATGATTTTGGACCCCTTTTTAATTTTGTCAATGATATATACATTAGTTCAGCTATTACAGCTTTGAATTGCCAACTCCAAATAGGAATTCCAATTTCATAAATTTCAATTAGATGTTGACTTCAATACGAAATGTATTTTATACATTGAAACCTCAAACAAGTAAAGTTAATTTGAAGTTTTATGTTGCAACAAATTTAGGGGGGGAATTAATTTGTAGTATATAATACTGCTTGTTTACTCCGTAAAGGCATAAATGATTACAAAGTGTCCCCAAGGTTTGGGTATGTGGTAAGCAAAAATAATGTCCAAGGAGCGAAAATTCTAGGTTTGTGAATCTACTACTATCAAGTAGTCTCAGATGTATTGTTGTGAATTACAAGTGATGATGTTCATTAACAATTATATACTACTGTTTTCTTCATCTTCTTTTACTGTAACCTCACTTTGATTACGATTCAAGTCACATGAAACTTTTGCAAGTTTCCAGTTACAACTTTTGATGGTATATAGCTAGGAACCATATAAAACACAACCTAGTAGTGTTTTTTCTGTTGAAATTACTAAAACGCTGATCCTGTCCCATTTGAAAATCTTCAGGATTCTTGGAGGCCTTAGTATTGTCAGGACAACAACAATGCATAGATGATATAACTCTGTCGAAGGATGAAAAGAATAAGGTTTGGAATGAAAGTATATTAAAAAAACTCTTGGAGTTTGAATCAAAGTGCTATCTTGAACCAACATGAAGACAACGAAGTGAGCAAGACGAAAACAAGTTCACGTGCATCGCCGTCGATTGTACTCAAAATTCAAAAGGATGTGGTCAAAGAAAGGTGGAATAAAAGGGTTAAAGACATGTGTGAGAAATTAATTAATTGAGCTAATAAAATTCCTGAAATTATCGTTTAACCCTATTTGTTGAAAAATTAACAAATTGTCATCCCTTTATCATTAAAGTAAAAATAGAAAATTTTGGGTTTCTTTTAGAAATTGAACCACTTATTTTTAGTTAGAAATTTTTTATCATCACTATTGTACTACATTATTTGTACAACATTATTTTTGAATTTTATTTTAAAAAAATCTTATTAGATAAAACACATATTTTCTTATTTTCTTATTATCTTATTTATCTTTTTCATTTTAATTTTTGAGTAAATAAATTATTGGTTAACAATATTTATATAGTAAAATTTTAAATTATATATAAATGTAATTAAGTACGGATAAAATATAAGGATTTATTAACATTTATCTTTCCATAAATATTAAAGTTGAAATAACAAATAAAAATAGACTTTTAAGAAAGACATATATTTAATTTATATAATCACACATTTGTACTATCTATCCTATATTATAATAGCCGAAACATCAAAAGTTTTGATACCTATTTTTTGGTACTTCGTGTTTTACTTAATTACCCTTACTTATATATTAGCATGTTTTTACCTAAATACACTTACTTATATCTATCTACACTATTATATTAAAGCCAAAATATTGAAACATATGAAAATAAATATAATTATAAATAACTAATCAGTTTCCTTTTTTATGTACAACAAGTACCATTTATATTTTTTCAATAACTAATTAATTTTCTTTTTTAGGTAAAACTTACATGTTCTATTTTATGAAATATTGTAATTACTAATAACTTATCTATAATGCCCCAAATCTGAGGTCAGAGATTAAGGTCGTCACATTACCATCCAATCATATCATACATGTATTAACTTATCAACTGAATAATACACCAGTCCAGACCTCAATCTTTACACACACACAAGTTAGAGTCTCAGAAACGATAATCAAAGTAACACTAAATATTACAAACCATCTGTACAATTTAGGATCTTACACTACTAATCACAATCTCTACACAATAGGTGTACCAATATCTCACATAGTTTTACTCACATCAACTGAAAGGCTATCCAACTTACTCTGTGGTATTTATCCAGGACTGGACTATTCCAGGGTAATCTTATACTTCGCTTCTGCTAGTTAATTTGGAGTTAATCGACCCATTTCTCCTTTTTCTGAAATGTTTTTACAAAGCAAGAGTGAGTTACACAATGCTCAACAAGTTTTCCGTTTTGAATAATAGTATGGCTTGTCTCAAATTATTTATAATGTATAAGTGTATATCTTACACGATATCAATGAAGTATAGCAAATTATATCTCGACATTATGTATATATCTGAAATCTGGATAAAACATCCATACCTTGTATGAAGTTTAAAATAATATCAAATGAACAAATTAAGTTCATAATTACAAAAATAATCTTCATATCATAGCAAAATAGTATACACTATAGTTTTGCGAATCTTTTAGAAAGTTTTTCAAATACGCAGTTCAAGATATTGCTACGAAAGTTAGTTTCATCACATGCAAACCAAACCATTTGTAAGGTTCCAATTTAGTATTTCTCAAGTTTAAAAATATATACATATATATATATATCATTTTCGTCAAAATCTACATATAGTTCAAGATACTATACCAAGAAATATATATATATATATATATATATATATATACACACATATATATATATATATATATATATATATATATATATATATATTCAAAATACTCGCTCCTTATCGAGAGCGAAATCGACGATTTTTAAATTGATAGTTTACAAGGTTTTGAATTCGATAACACCTTTCAATATAACAACTGGAGTTTGAAAACATGACCTTTCAGTCAAAACATCTCATAAAGGTTAAAATGTTGTATAGGGAATACATTATTCAACCACTATCAATATTATCTATAACTCAACACCTAGGCTTTCGTTGCGATATTACAGTACGATTAGGGGTGAGCAATGGTCGGGTTGAAATGACTAAACCACCCAACCCATATTTTATGGTTTTGGAACTTAGCAACCCGTCACCATAATTGTTAACGTTAGTACTAAATAAAACCGTCCAAATTATAACGGTTTGGGTTTTAAATCACTTAAAAAAAATTAAACTTGCAAAAAATTAATCTACAAAAATGTACAATGCATCAATGAATTGACATCACAAAATATCATCAAAATCTGGTAATTAAGTTACGAAGTCTTATGGACCAGCAAAATAACGTACAAAGTCTCATAAAATATAATCATACATCATCATTCAAAGTCTTACATAATTCAAAATAAATTAAAAATCGGATATAAAATGCACAAGCCTTCAACCTGTCGCTACTTTCAACTGTCGCTACTTTCAACAGGCCTGTGACCTGAAACATTAACAAAAAATTATAAAGCAAACATACTTGGCATGTAATTCACTTGCACCAATAGCTACACTCATAGATTAGAGGAGGAAGCCAGCGGGAGAAGCAATAGAAAGCGACTATGTTAAATGATAGTCGATGTGAGAAATAGGATTACATTTTATTCTTTTTACATATGTGATCCTATAACTACATCTTTTTCTTTTCATATAGTTATATATTAATTATCAATTTAAATTATATTTCTTAAATAATAATAAAAAATAATTAACATATGTTATTATATATTCGGGTGGAACGAGTTATATTGGTCGGTTTGATGAGGCAAACCGAACCCAACCATTATTTTTCGGTTTAAAAAAAAATCGAAATCGTTACCAACCCGAACCGTTACGAATCCGTAAATTCTGGTTTGGGCGGGTATGGAAAATTTTGCTCACCCCTAAGTACAATTCCAATTGGAAGGAGGGGACTATTTAGGAGCTACTACGATACACGGTGATCAGCCGTTTGTATCGCATTTTTCTACTAGTAGATGGATGACTTCCCTAACCGGGCTTGCACCCTGACCGCATATGGGCAAAGGGAAAGCATTTATGTAGACAGCAAAGGGAATAAACATTTTATTTACTTCCAAAACCTTGGGTTCCCAAGTTTTGATAAGTTCAAAAGTAATTGAGGTGACCCTCTTGCTAGTGGGTTTATTTATAAATAATATTTGGGAGCCCCTTACTATTTTTAAAAAAATTTCTGAAAGTTAGACAATATTTTAAATAATTCTTAAAGACCTTAAATGATTTTTAAATAATTTTGGAGTATTTAATAAGTATTTAAATAATATTTATTAATTAATAAACAGCAAATAAATCATTTTTAAATGAATATTCAAATTAATATTCATTTAATTAAATAAATATTCAAATAATATTTATTAATATCATTTAAGATATTTCTAACAAAAATATATCCAAATTATATTTATTGGAATATTTTTAAATCAATATAAGTAAAATTAATCTGTCTCCGACGATTCTCGGGTTTTTATGATAGTGTTATAATAAAATAGCTCCAACTCCCGGTTTGGGTATGAAAATACGAATACGCTCTATCCTAGAGCCTTTATATATAAATTCCAACTTATATCTCGAAGCATATAAAGCAATCAACATACAATATCACGTAAAACAATTAAAACAGTTCATAATACTTCATAACACTTATATCACAACATCAACAGTTTACAAAATACTTTAAAACTCGAGTCTCGAAAACTTGCATAAGTAGAATTAGGATTATAATATTTTGAAAATAGATGCTCAGGGTTGGAAAACTTGCCTGGAATCAAAAGTACATTCCCTAGGTTCCTTTTGTCCCGTATAGTTCTAGAAATAGACATAATAATCTTGGTTAGCCTTCTTAATTGAAACAGCTACCCATACTACTGATAAGCATACTTAACTTTGTTAACTGATTACGAGATTGTCAACATCTTTTGACTTCACCAAGTTCTTAGTTCTTTTCTATTAACATTTACCTTGCCCGGCACTTCACTTCCTCGAGGTCTACTTTATCCATTCGTAAAACTATTTTGTCAACGTCCTTTAGCCCAATTCTTCACTTCAACATGTAGTCATGATAATCCTCAATAATTTCATGTTTTAACTGTCTTAAAATTATCCTTTTATCCTGGCCAAAATGGCTCGTCAAAACAATGCCTTTAGAGTTAACTTTTTCAGGGAGTTACTATTACGTGACTCGCACTCCAACATTTTTAATAAATTGAAAAATACATAATTAAATACGAAACCACATCAAGGAGCTTCTTGAGTATTTATAATATTTATCAAAATTGCTTCTATTCATAAGTTTAGATAGGTGAAACGTATTTTAGAAACTTGGTCAACTACGGAGTTGTATTATTTGCGCTAGTTTCACTAAAATGCTCCTAATTTCTTAATCGTTAACTCAAATGACACACCGTTTTTGCGTGCATGATCTAGAGAATGTCTACTTTGTAAATAAGCAAAAGTTTGGTTTTGGTCGGGATACTCATTTTCCCGAATTTGCTGTACTAGGCAATAGCTCGGTAGTGAAGGTTATCATCGCGAAAATTCGGTTCCAACATTTTTATAAAATCGAAAATTTAGGATTTTATTATAAATCTTTTTCTATAGTCTTATTAACCATCCAAGGTATTTATCAACCAAAGTTCGTAATTTTTAACATCTATTAAGTAGTTCGTTTGTGGTATCAAAGTAAGTACAAACAGCAGTTTCGTTTCCTCGCGCGACTTTCATTAAAACGGACTTTTCTCTTAAACTGTAAATCAAATCGACATGATCTTTATACCAAAACAAACAAGAAAACAAGCTCTACAAGTTTCTGGGCAGTGGTGTACAAAAACGTTTCGAGACCAGTTCGTAATTCTTGTTCAAAACATCCTTAAATTAAATAGACGTTACGACGGCTATAATCGTAACGTTCCCGGTTTTAACTACGTTAAATCCATTCAAAACCAAACCAGTCATCAACCCAACCAAATTAACTTCACAAACAATTTGTATACTTTAAGAACATATAACCAACATCAACCAACAACAAATATCCATCAATATTTAATCATATATACTCCAAACTCCATAAACATGCATATTCTTGAACATTACTAAAAACTTTACTTAAAACTTAACAAAAATCAAAGGATGGATGAGTGGTATACCTTTCTTGAATCCTTAAACATACTAACAAGAGCTTGTAAGCCTTAAGGGAGCCTTGATTTATGTTTATCATTCTTAAACTTGCAAAAGAAATCAAGAAACAAGTTAGTAATTTTCGGAGTTACTATTCACCCTCATATTTGAGCATGGATTTGGCTAAGTTATACTAATTGGATGGCCATGAAATTTTTAACATACCTTAGATACATAATAAAGAAGCTATAGTCCAAATTTGGTGATTTGTGGATTGACATGTAGTCCTTAAATATATTGACAATAGGTTAGGTTTGTACCTTTGTGTCTAGAATTTATCGTATCGTGAGTACCCCTTTCAGGTGGGTTCCAAGGACACCTTATAAAAAGTATATTTAAGCACATTACATTCACTCTTGGTTGGCCATCTAGCTAACTTTGATGATAAAAATTATTTAATTTTTTTTGTATTTTGAAATACTCCATGATACAAGTTCAACCATTTTTACTTTTTCTCGTCACAAGTAAAATCCTCAAATTATATTAAATTTCATTAACAAATTTTAAATTTATTGTTATTATATTCTTTCTTTAATATATAATCAATGTTCAAATTTTGAATTTTATTTTATGGATCCTGAAGATCAACTTATTGACAATGAAAAAATTAGTTCTCTAATATTGATTTGAAGCTTTGAAAGAGATCGGAAATTGAAATATATGTTATGGTTATCCTCTATTTTGATTGAAACAAATGTTATGCCTTTCTTCTGTTTTAGATTTTTTTTCTATATTATGTCATTGGTTTAAGTTCTAAATGATTATTTGAATCCTTTTGTATATTATTTTGGTTATATTTAAGTTCTTAAGACTAGTTCCATGTTCATTTTATTTTTCTCAAATTCTTTAATGTATGTCGTAAGCTTGTATAAATGCACCACATTTACACTTATTTCAGCAAATGAAGACTACTCATTGCTTCTTTTTAAGCAGTTGCTTTTTAGATGGCAATGATGCTGATTTTTTTACCATTATTACATGAGTGTTTTTCACATATAGCATTTTCAGCTTCAGGACCAAGTTTGGAAAAAATAGGGGGACTGGGGGGGATCTAGCCTCTACTCTTATTCGATATTGACAGCCGCAAAGACAAGAATCACATAAAGAAGCATGAAAATCATACATCATTCTTCAATCAGGTTGAAACCATATGTGCCATTTTTAAGTCCTTCAGTTAATTTACACTGTGTTTTGTGAAGAAGTGTAAAACTTACTAGTACTTACTGTGTAAATTTTATTATCTAGAGCAAAATAAAGGTGAGTAAGGAATTTGTGTACCTTTCAATGAAACCAATTTTTGAGTACATTGCTTCTCCTGAAAATTATAAATAGGTTAAATTCTTTGAAAAATTCGATCAAAAAGAAAGGTAGATTGACTTCTTGAATAATAACTATGATGAATTCAATTATAATATATCATGTGATTTTGCAAATGATGAATGGACGAAAGTTTTAAGAATATGAATATTTTCATCTCTTTGAGGAAATATCTTACGACAATGAATCCTTATTATTGATGAGTAGATTTCTAATAATTTTTGAGAGATTTACGGTGAGTTGTAAAAGCTAATGATCAAATGTTCTATGAAGAATGAGGGTTGATTACGAGTATTGAGCTATTCTTAAAAGTGTTTCCATCTCAGTTTTGCTTAGAGATTGCTAAAATGCATATGTCTCGGTTCTCTCTCATGTTGCCTACGTGCCCATATATAGGGATTAACCTTACTTGGTTCTAATTCTATGCTAAGTCTGCTTGACAACAATAATATTAGGTTCCCGATTCGTACTGGTCTCTTTTTCCCCTAAAGCCACTCATGAACATGTTACCTAAAATCGAGTAGATTTCGAGTTCATGTTGGGGCTATAAATCTCTTTGCTAATTCTTATTCTATCAGAGGTATCCAAAGATCATCTGCGTCCGGGGAATGCATTCCAACAATGGCTCAATAATCTTGACTTACTTCTCGAAAACTCTTTTATGCTACAATTCTTCTATCGCATGATTTTTGTACTTAAGAAACTGTCTCTCAGGAACCCTACCTCTTAAAACCTATTTCCCATTAACCAATCTTCAGAAAATTGTTCCTGCACAAATGACAAATATGTTAGTCTAGTAAGAGCATCTCCAATGGTATTAACTAAAGTGGTTGGCTAAAATGATATAAAATAATGATTATGTAAAATTTGTTGAATCTGTAAGTTGCGGAACTCCAATGGAGTTGGATGTAATGATTAGTTATATTTTAAAAATTGCATGTGATTATTATTTCAAGTTGTTAAAAATAGAATTTATTATTTCAATATGATAATTGATGATGTGGAATTTCACTACAGGCTCTAGAGGTTCGACAAATATAGCCAATATGCATGGGCGGTCCTGACCCAGCGCGGACCGTGCGACCGCACAGGGCCCACTGGGTTCAGGAGCCCAAAATTTTATAAAATCCAGTTTATGTGTATATATGTAACTAATTTGAGATTAAATTTTATGCATGCATTCATTGTTAACGGCCCAAAACATTATAAGCAAATCATCAGTTAGTGATTGCTAGAAATTTTTAGTAACAGTTATATTTAGTAGAGGCCCCTGTATAAATCTTCACATATATAAGAGAACTCTTTATTTTGTAGTTAAAATTTGATTTATAAATTTGTAAATATGTTTGAAAAATGAAAAATATGAGAGAATATTTAGTACATTATTCGGTTCTAACTAGGTTTTATATTTTTATTTTAGTAAAACTTAAGCATCAAGTTTAGTTATGTATGATTGCATTTATACTTGGTTGAATTTCACATTTGAAATTAAATTTTATTTTACTCAAAAAAATTATACGAAGGGCCTAAACTTTTTTTTCGCACTGGGCCCCCGAAAGTTCAGGACCGGCCTTGCCAATATAATGGGATTATCTAAAATTTAAGCTACTAGTAATGTCCCGTTAGAGATGATTTTTTTTTACACATTCTCTATAATTTTATTTAAGGCATGTTTACCTGTTCTTGAGGAAGTAACATATCCTCTAAATAATTTACTTACCTACAGGTTATGAGTAACCTAATGAACACTACACCATCGATTGCATATAGCAACCACTTAAAAGTGTTGCTTTAGGGCCTAAAACCATTGCAATAGAGTCTATTGCAATGATTTTGCCAAAATCTGCCGTTAACTTTGGTCTGGTTACTATATGTCCCTATAGCAACGATTTTAGTGTCATATGGCAACGCGTGAAATCATTGCAAAAAGAATTTGCGGCAATGATTTTGTGTCTATAGCAATACTAATGAATCATTGCAATAGCCTACTGCAACGCTATTTTTCAATAATTTTTTCTGTTTAGCATTGCAACATGTGATAAATGGCAAGAAATTAAACCAAAATTGGCAACAATTATTGTCCAATAGTAATGCTTTTAATAACTATAATAACAACAAATGACAACATTTTTATGGGCAATACCAATGCTTTTCTAAAAACAATCAAACATGACTTGTTTGCATAGAAATACTAAATTTAATATTTATTAATAATTTAAATAGACTTTATAGCCCAATAAACCTAAATCTAATTAGGGATTAGACTTTGTAGCCCAATAAACCTAAATCTAACCCATGAAAATTATGGATGCAACACTTGTAATACAAAATTCATCGTAAATAATAATTGTTATAATTCTTATATCATAAAAAAAAGAAAAGATTATTGCAAAATAATAACATCTTTAAATATTGACATAACTATCCAATGACAACTTAAACACACTATGAATTGAAGATAAGTTTTTTTTTAAAATATATAATTTTTATAATTTTTTCAAAATTACGATTTTATTAAAAAAAATTCAAAATTGTTATTTTAGAATTTTACTTTTAAAAATAGGGTTTACAACTTCAGCAACCTAAAGTGTAATTTTAATTTTATTTTTTTCAAAGTTGATTTTAATTTTGATTTGGATTGCAATCGTAAAGAAAACTTATGTAACATAAATTATATTTAAAATCAATTTTCTCAAAAATTGTTAAAGTAGTACTTTGGGTTGCAAATATTGTTGATCATTTTTTAAAAAATAAAAATTAAAAAATAATATTTTTTAAATAAGTTTTGAAATTATTGTATTTTTAAAAAATAAATATATTGGATCATGTTTTATTAAATTATTATATAAAAATCATGACATTTTAAAGATATATTAAGTTATAAAACAACATAAACATGTATTGTGCATTGGGATGGGCATTTCGCTCACTCCGCGTCTATGATTCAATTTGTTAGCGTGATGTTTTGATGATGAATACAAAGGTTGTATCGCAATACTTCATGTGTATCTATCTAATCTTGTTTTGCAGGAAGTAGTGATCATTGATTTAGGGGGAGCCTTTAGCTCAATCACATATTGGTATATAATCATCAAAAAGGGGAGATTGTTACCCTAGTGTGTTTTGATGTTATATACAGCAAGCTGATAGTTTATCTTTGTACTAGTCTTACTATATTTCAGCTAGCTAACTTCCATATCTATTATATGATCAGCAAGCTGTTATAAGTTTTGCAGGAAAATCTCAGTCAGACTTACAGGTCAATTTCAGCAAGCCGTTTTGTCTCACCTTATGCATTTTAGCAAGCTCTTTTCACCATCCTGGAGATAATCAGAAATCTGTCAAGTTCGGAAATCATGCATAAAATCTCAGATTCTTTATAGGATATATTCTGTTAAAATTCATATATTATAAACGTTATAATATATATCCTAAAGCTCTTATAAATCATTTCCAAAACCTCTCCTTAATTGTAAGAGTTGGTAATCAATCAAAGATTCTTTTCAAAACAACTTCTATACATATATACATATACAAAGGTTGGAGCTTTAGTACAAAATATTTTCCTCTCCTCCAACAGACGTATTTTGCTGCATATTATATGATCAGCAAGTTGTTATAAGTTTTGCAAGAAAATCTCAGTCAGACTTACACGTCAATTTCAGCAAGCCATTTTGTCTCACCTTATGCATTTCGGCAAGCTCTTTTCACACATCCTGGAGATAATCAAAAATCTGTCAAGTGCGGAAATCATGCATAAAATCTCAGATTCTTTATAGGATATATTCTGTTAAGATTCATATACTATAAATGTTATAATATATATCCTAGAGCTCTGATAAATTATTTCCAAAACCTCTCCTTAATTGTAGGAGTTAATAATCAATCAAAGATTCTTTTCAAAACAACTTCTGTACATATATATTGTAACGCCCCCAGATCCCCTATAGGAATCCAGGTCGTCACATCTCTTGCGGAATATTCAATCACCTGCTCACAATATAATCTATAACAATATTCGTAATAAACTCCACAATTACTCCACGGGTTATAGTATTAGAACAAGTACTTAATAATCCAAAAGTTATTACATATCAAGTTCATTTTCCAGAATCTCTGAAATACTATAACAACTCCAAAGTACTAGATAATAAAACATCTTACAAACATCTTCCTACCATGCACCCTCCTCGGATACTATAAAGCTAACACGCGGAATCAGTGGTCTTTCCCCTTCCCTTAATCACAGTTCGCCGTACTAGTGTCAGCTCTGATTCCTGCTGTTTAATAATATTTAAATAGCAAGAATGAGCCAAAGAATGCCCATCAATTTTTATACACCAGAATCATATATATTTATACTCAAAGATATGAATTGTACTTCAACAATGTACTATCAGAATCATTTCAAAAATATATTCCTTTTTTGATTAACAATAAACAACTGAACCCTTAAACTCTCCCACTTTGGATATTACTCATATATAAATACTACAAACTTCTTCGAGAAAAGACTCCCCATAATTTCCTCATCATACTAAAATTTACCCGCAAAAACTGAGTAAGAATATAATATTCATACTGCAATTAATACCCGCCTCTGGTATTAATTACACTGTTGATGGACTATATTCGAGAGATTCTTATCCGCTGGGCTGTAATGGATGATCAATCCATACATCTTGCAATTTACTACCGGTAGAAGGATGATTCGCCTATCACACCCTAAGCCGCATCCGGGCTTTTATACACCTTTGTTGGGCTGGCCGCCGTACCAATCTCTTACACTATCTCCAGTCCAGAACCTGGGGTACCAGAGTACCCCTGGGCACCTTTAACACTTATCACCTTAGATGTCATGTATAATTCCACGTGCACCTCAATATACTACTTATAATATTTATCATTCTTCGGAACAACGAACGATTACTACTTCCAATAAATCACTCTCCTCTCGAAATATAAGAGGAGAAATATGAATGACTGCTTTGATCATGGATTCGAATAAAATGATCCAGATCAAATATCTCATCACCTCCAATAATTAACAAGATAGTTTTCCAAAACATTTATCTCCCTTCGAGTACGAACAATGTACCTTGATACTTGTCGCAATCATATGGACCAATAACTCTTATACATACTACTATACTTATATACTATCCGGATAACATTCACAACAATAATATATATACATGCATTCAATTGCATCAATATCCGGTATTTGAGTAATGAGATAAAATACTTGCAACTTTGTAAAGAAAACATTTGAACTTACATATACAATACATTGAAACACATATACTCTGAACAATAGAGTAGGGTTAAGTATACTTGCCTGGTACTCTGGATGTAGTAGGGGCTCATAGCAGGGTCCGACAATCTAAACAAAGTCAAGAAAATACGTGATTAATCCCCTATACGATCCACTTATAACTAAATGCTTAGACACTTAAGCCAATCACAAACAAGACACTAAGGGGTCCCTCTAGACTCTTACTAAGTCTATGTTAATCGATAAACACTTAAGTCATAAGTTTGGTTCGAAATAGATCCTCGAATTCAAGTTATACTTAACAATTTTCAACATTGGTTTTTAAGTCGCGTTCATAGTGGTTTTTACTTGCGCAATCTCTGCTGTTTTATTTTTTATAAAATCGAAAAATAATCTTTTGGGTTCGAAACCACTTCTTATACTTTCCTAACTGACCTTAGTATTTATCCTCAAAATATCACATTCGAATTCCATTTTTAAGGGTCTCAAACTTAACCTCAAAGTTGATACATTTCTACGACATTGTTTCTCGAACCACTTTCACTGAAACGACCATACTCAATAACCGTAAACTCTTTTGACACAATTCTTGCAGCCACATAAACTAGACTCTAAAACCTACTCAATATGGTCAGTGGTTGTAGTCTAAACATGTTTAAGGGTTCGGATGGCTACTGCCCACTTGGTTCAAGAAATTTGGGCATTACGACGGCTCTAAATCGAGCATTTCCATTTTGTAACTTCTCCACCAAGCCATACAAGGCAACCCAACCTTCAATATCACACACCAACCATCACATAAGATCTATAGGGTCAGTGGTAAGGTCCATTGACCACCACTCAATCCATACACCTCAAAACAAAGCTAAATATTCAAGGATGTTCTTATTAAACACCATAACTTACATCACTAGCAAAAACTCTAATAAAACTCAACATAACTCATGTAAGGTTTCGGTTTTTACTTTCCTTGATGACTTAATAACAATAATAAATCTTTACAATGGATCCTATAGCCTTGGATGCACCTTAGGAAGCTTGAACACTAAGATCAAAACATGAAAAACTAAGTAAAACACTATTCATTACTATTCATCATCATCTTGTAAAATATGTATAAATTCGAAAATTCAGAGATTGATTCTCAAATTTTTACCACACCTTCTACTCTTCAAGGGCTTTCTTTTGAGTCATAGCTCATCACAAGGGGATGCTTGAAGCTCGACTTATGGTCTTGCTAAGGTGAGAGGTTGAATCTGCCAATGGCTGGACAGTTTTGATTCTCCAACCTGGAGGAGAGATTTGACTAGACTAACTCCTTTGTTGGCCATGAAATTTTAAACGTGTGTTCTTGATACAATGAGTGAGCTATGGTTCAAATTTGGTGATTTATGAATGGATAGAAGTGGATATATGAATTTTTCTTTCATGGTTGCTCATGCTGGGCAGTTTGTGTCTTTCTTGGTTGTTCTTGCTTTTTCTTTTCTCCACTCCAATCTTGACTTGTCAACTACTTTATGATCAAAATATCTTGATATTTCAGATGTGTATTGGCTGTGTTGATCCCCTTGATACTTGTGCAAAGTGTGTTGGATAAGCTTGTTTGATTTGTTTTGTTTTTGGAATTGATTTGAGTGATTTAAATCACTTAAATCCTAAATTGTTTTGATTTAATCCTTGAACTAAATTTTTTTTAATCCACTTGATATAACTCTCTTGATGATCATGGAGGATATTTAATCTCGTTATGAACTCAATCCAAATTCCATAATTTGTTCGCTTTATCGCTTAATCTCGTTATAAAGTTCTAGCGATTCCTAAAACGTTCGTTATACTAACTCAGGGGTTTTCGTTCTAAAACATTAAATCGCCTTTAATAAAATAATAAAATATCAAATCCTTGATTTAAATAACTCACTTGTCTTGGTCGTATTGAAATGCTCCTCACTGCCCGGTCAAATATTCCATAAAAATAAAGTTTGAAATTTCTGAATTCCGATCGCGTTTACATACACTTATTTACATCGTAGAACACTAATATAACTTCGAAATATCCACACCCTGTCTCGTACATAGCGTAACATGAAAAATTTCGTAGTCCTCAAAAATCATTATTCATCCATAATTTCACTATTCATCCCTCAAAGGAAAAAATTTCTCAAGTACATAAATATTGGTTATTACATATACATATACAACTGTTGGAGCTTTATTACAAAACGTTTTTCTCTCCTCCAGCAGACGTATTTTGCTGCATATCACGATTAAGTATCGTAACAAATTAAACGTGAAATCCGGAAGATTAAGACCGTTGTAATTTGAACGTTACTTGAACGTTGTATGTAGGTAATAAATAGTGGTGTTCATAGCTTTTCAAAATACTGATTGGAGAACACACATACAACTCACAAAGCTTATTGAAAACCTTTCTCTTTGATTCTCTCGAGCTCTACGATATATTCATATTCGTTTATATATATAGAGAATCCGTAGTTTGAGTTGTAACTCTTTTCATTTGATTTGTATTGTTCATGTTGTAAGATTTAGTTGCTGGATAGTGGGATAAGGGAATTAGGGTTCTGGGATCTAGTGCTAGAGATGATTGTACTTGGGAAGTATAGTTCTTAGAGAGTAGGGATCTGGAACAACAATTCAGCAAGCCATTATTGTATCTTGTAATCGTTGTTTTTATTAATCAATAATATATTCTCTTACCATGTTGGTAATGGACCAGGACGTAGACCATTAGGGATTAAGGGTCGAACCTGGCTAAAACTCTTGTGTGTTCTTTATTGCTTACTGTTTTATAATTCTGTTCTGCATTGCATATTTACATTACAGCAAGCCATTTTTATCTGTGTAAGCAAATCAGTAAGCCGATTCTTTCTTGGACGCAGACTGTTTGAATAACAGTCAGCCCTTATATTCGATAAATCTAAAAGTAATCATAGAAAGCCATAACACATACTCTAGGTGTGCATTTTCACAATTTCCCTCTCGCTCGAGTATGAGATTTCGAAATTTTTTTGGGTTTGGATCGAGAACGGGAAAAAGCATAGAAAAAATATGTGGAATTAGAATATTTCCGTCCGTTGATTCACGTTCCACGATTCTACCATTCAAGATAAAGTATATTTTTTATTTTTATTAACTGAGTTATTATGAATATATATAATTTTTATGTATTGTTATGGTTAAATTTTTTTATCCATTTTCATAGTTCATATTTTTTGATTAAATATTATAGATTATTATAATTTTGATTTTATGTTTTATATTATATTATGAATAAATTTTAATTCAAACTATTATTTAAAAATGTGACATTAAATTTAAAATATATATTATATATCATGGTAATTAATTTATTTTCATATAAAATGTGTTAGCGAATATATAAATTTTGTTTCAGAAAAATAAAAAACCTCTATTTTTTTTGTAGGAATTCCCGTTTTTTGTTTTTTTTTTGTTTGAGATAGAGATTCAATTTACATTTATTGATTTCGTAATGACTCGAAATACAAATTTACTGCTTAAAGCATCTACAAGAATCTTTTAAATGACTCCTAAATATATTATAAATATTATAATTTTTGGTAAGTTAAAACATAAATTTATAATAAGCATAAGAGGGATCTTATCCAAATTTTTGTGTCATTGTACTACCAAAATCATATCCGTTGGATTAAAAATAAACGATCAAGATTAGATCACATTAAAAAGAAAATTATAATATAAAAAGGATATAATTCGAAAAGGCTACATTAGAAATGAATTTTTAAAAGAATATTATAATTTAAAAATAATGTAATTAAAAAGCGTTGTATTAGAATTGAATTTTAAAAAGAAAATTATAATCTGAAAAAGATATAAACAAAAAAGGTTGTATTAGAATTGAATTTTTTTTTATTTTTTTTATTAGTATTGAAAAAAGATTCATATTTACTATTTAGGATTTATCTTGAGATCTATAAATCAAATTTGGATGAGTTTACAATCCACACGAACCACATAAAATTATCTTTAATTTAGTGATGATTTAATAATTGTTATTCTAATGGAAATACTCAGAATCTCAAGAGAAAATGTAATTACGAATTTTTACAATAATCCTATTCAATGTAGAAGTCCTACATTGATAATGCTATTCAATGTAGAAAACCTAATTATATATGATTTAAATCATTGACATATACATTTTCGTATTTCAATATAAATACACTTTTTAGTTTATAACATTTTGAAATATAAAATATTTTTTTAAGTTAGATCCAACGGTTTTCATCTATTTATTTTAAGATATTTGTCGTACGGAGGACTAGACTATTATCAAAGTTTTAGACAAAATCACTCTTACACTTATTAATAAAGGTTGTATTAGAATTTATTTTAAAAAGAAAATTATAATCTGAAAAGGATTTAATTAAAAAAGTTTGTATTAGAATTGAATTTTATTTATTGTTTTAATTGTATTAAAAAAAGGAATATTTACCAAAAAACCTAACATTTGAAAATATTTTCAAATATACTACCTGAAGTTGGAAATGAGGTTGCAATGGTGGCACCGCAGGTGAATATCGGTTACAAATGGGGTTGCAAACTAGGTCGTAACATTGCAACCGTATTTTTCAAAAAAAAAAATTGAAACTTGGGTATTTTTGAAAAAAGTCCTAAAAAAAATCCGTATTTGTATCTGGGCTTTATCTTGAGATGTATAAATCAGATTTGGATGATTTTACAATCCACGCGAACCTCATACAATTATCTTTAATTTAGTGATGATTTAATAATTATTATTCGAAAATGAAAATACTCAGAATCTCAAGAGAGAATAAAATTACGAATTTTTAAAGTAATTCTATTCAATGTAAAAGTCTTACATTGACAATGCTGTTCAATGTAGAAAACCTAACTATATATGATTTAAATCATTGACATATACATTTTCATATTTCAATATAAATACACTTTTCAATTTATAACATATTAAAATAAAAAATATATTTTTATGTTTGATCCAACGGTTTTCATCTATTTATTTTAAGATCATTGTCGTACGAAGGACCAGACTACCGATTATCAAACTTTTGGACAAAATCCCTCTTACATTTACTATTAAAATTATATTTAGTTGTTAGTAGAACTATCTTCAAATAATTACAAGGGTATTTTGATAATAAAAACGAGTTATAAGTAGAATTCATAAATTAAATAGATTTTTTAACGTAAAAATTCGTTAACTTCTTCTCTTTTTTGTTTTGTGTAGATTTAATTAGGAAAAAAAAAATATTAAACCAACACTAAACTAAAGATTATTTTGTTAATTTCACGTGAGCTGTAATCGTCCAAATCAAATTTTAAGAATTCAAGATGGAGTACTAATATGAAATCAAACGTGTAAAATCTTATATATATCAAATTTTTAACAATAATTTGATATATAAACTAATAACATATAAAATTAAATAAAAAATATAATTACAAATATTAAAAAAAGAAACATGCATTACATGAATTATAAGCTAGTAAAAATAAAAACACCAACCGCTCGTATTGTATAAATTACTTTACAATTTTTATAAATAAAGTAAACTATTATTTTTATATATGTAATTTTGTACGTATATTGCCTCTGCTAAAAGTAATATCTAAATCCAACTGTGCCTATTCTTCTTCCACCTCCCTGAACACTGAGTAGTAGGTCACTTCAAAGTCATGGTGAAAAAAGCTAAAAATTCTCCAGCTCCTCCTCCTACAGAACCCTCAAGGTGCAATCTTTTTTATATATTTACTACTTAATTTCATTTTGTCTCTTCTCTGTACCTTAATTTTGGTTTTCTTGCAAAAAATGTAGGCTTTTCTTGAATTTTTTTTTGGTACAGGAAAATGGTATTGAGAGTGAGACCACCCCAGAAGATGAAGCAAGTAGAGGATGATATTATAGAAGAACCCAAATCAGGGAAGAAGCCCAAAAGTGGTGTCAAGAAAAAGGCTGCTAAAATTGATTCTGACAAACCCAAGAAACCTCCCACTGCTTTCTTCTACTTCTTGTATGTGCATCTCTCTCTCTCTCTCTCTCTCTCTCTCTCTCTCTCTCTCTCTCTCTCTCTCTCTCTCTCTCTCTCTCTCTCTCTCTCTCTCTCTCTCTCTCTCCCCCTCCCCCTCCCTCCCTCCCTCCCCCCCTTGCGTGTCCATATTATGCATAATTGTTTGAGTTTGATCTTCTGAATGAACTCTATGTGAGTGCTTTTGCAGTTGGCCCCTTTGTGTCTTGTTAATTGAAGTGGATAAATTTGTGTCTTTTATGATAAAGTTTTTAACTTTTTAACTTCAGTTGGACTTTTTTTCTTTTTTCTATTTAAATTGTGTAAGTTGTTATTTTTTGGATGAATAGTTTGAGTCTGGGTGCCAGTTTCTGCTGACTAGTTAGCTTGGGTGAGGTTATGGCATTAATTTACGAACTCTTGTTTAAAAGGAATTATCTTTACGGTTTCAGTTTATTGTATAGTAGGTAGGCATTTTAAGAGAAGGACAAATTGCAAAACTGCATTGCCTAGTGAACAAGATTCTTTGACATTGTATGTCTGTTATGAGCCTCCCCTTATCGTTCTCTCTTAGTTTTATTGCTTCAAGAATGCAGTTCAAGGTTTCGACTTTCTGAATTATTTAGGGATGTTGCTCTGAACAATACTCATAAATGTAATTTGATCATTTTGTGCTTTTCAGAGAAACCAAGTTCACGTTCTTATGATTTTCAACCTTTTGGACTTTATGGTCATCTTGATCAGCACAATTAATTCCCTAGTTGTATACATTTACCTAAGGACCGTGCTATATATTTCAGACATGTGATCGGAGAGTAGTAAGGAGAAGACCAAAACTTAGAGTGGTGGAGATGGATATGTTTGACAGGGTGTTTACATATGATTTCGTCTTAAGTAGATATCACACCGAAGGATGACAGCCAAGGCCAACTAATTTAAATATAATGTCTAGTTCACATCATACACATATTGGAAAGAACATGTTAATTGTTAAAGCAACTTTCCATCTCTTCATAGCAGGAGTAGTTGTTGTGGCAGCCATTTGCTATTGATGTAGCCCCATGGGGATATGTGGAGATGCGAGATGCCCATTCGGGCAAGTTTGACATGGTGTTTTTGTATGCTATGCTGATATTAGTTGCAAGCTGTACATTAATCTGCCCGATTTTGAGTAAGCAAGACCCTACTAATGTGGGAGATACACTAGTTAAGACCATTATTGATGTGCAATGAAGTTGCTAGGCCATGATTTTATGCTGTAAATCACTAGATTCTTTGACTTGATAGACATATAATTGTAATAGTAGTTTTTCTTTTTGTTTTTACTAAAGTTTTTAAAGAATATTGTAAAGTTACGCAGATGAAAAGGATACATATTTATGATGGCAATTATTTTTTCTTTTAGAACTTGAGAGTGGGAAAATTGGCTGGTTTTTTAGGTAAAACCGTTCTCTGTATATATAAATGTTATAGACTTGAGATTATGTTCAGGATAAAGCTTTTAATACTGTGAAATTCAAAGGCAGATGTTACTTGGTGGAGTTAAATATATGGTTACTGTAAATGATCTGACTAAGCTGGCTTGATGATGGTAATTAAGACGTAAGAAGTGATTTTTACACAATTGGGGTGTCCCTTATCTTAGGGGTCATTTGATAACCCATGAATGACTAAGTTTGAACTGGACGAGAAGAATAGTGTCATCCAAATCATTTGTTTTGCCATTTTAAATTCTGAACGAACCAAAATTTGTCTGAACGAGTGAACTATAAATTTCTATCTGAACGGTTCCTTGACACGTACCACCAATAATGTATATGTTTCATAAACATAGGCTAGGCTAGGCTCTTATTAAAATAGTTTAAGATGTTTTATATATTAATTAATTATTTAAATAGAATTAATTATTATATTTAAAAAACTATCTTATATAAAATTTCGAAGAGAACCATTAATTCTCCTATAAAATTTCATAAATATTTCCAAAAATTTATTTAATAAAACATACATTTTGATTCTAATTTAGAATACTAATCATATATAAATTTTATAAAAAATTTAAATTAGCTTGAACTAAAAAACTGATTTTAAATTTGATTCTAGTGTAAAATTATTTTGTACAAATTTGATTCTACGGTATAATCACTTTAAACTATTTCATTAATATTCAATAATTATAAATTAGATATTATATGTTTTTTCACAATTCAAAATTTTTAGTTTATTCAGAAAAATATGGTTCAGATTTGTCAAATGACCCCTAAATTAGTGATTCAGAAATTCGATTGATCCAGAAATTTTAACCATTCAGAAAATATGGTTCAGATTTATCAAATGACCCCTTAGTTGTGAGGTTTAGCTTCCTCTTGCAAGATTGTGTACTGTGGCGCACGGCTCTAATTGGCCTTGTGATATTATATGCTTCTATGAGATTCAGAAGTGTTTGATTATTTTTTATGGGTATTTTTTAAATCAATGTAATAAAGTGAATCAGTTGTGTTTGTCCAAATCCTTTTCATGCTGTTGTATTTTGCCTACCAAATCTATAAATTTACAACATTGATGTATCCACCTCCAGACATGTTAATGTTGTGTTTCTTGATGCATGTTCTTTGGGAAATGTTATTCTTAAATTTCTATAGTCCAGTTGGCGATGTAAAACGCATGATGAGATGTGTGTTTATCACTCCAGCTTAACTTCACTTGGCTCTTCACATCCTGTTAGGGGTGCCAAGAGGTGCCAAAATCTATGTGGCATGGCACTCTTGGGTGCCTCCCTGTTGAAGTTACAAGGGTGCCCAAAGGGTGCCAAGAGAAGTTGCCAAATTTTGGCACACTCTTGGCAACTCCTCTAAATAGAAAAACCCATACACTTGTACTAAAAGTATATATTGACCATACCTATTATTAGTTTTTCTGTTATTTGATTGGGAACCATCTAGGCCCTTATATGAGGTGCTAGCTATTGGAAGTTGTAGTTGCCAAATGTGACATGGAAGTAGATATTAATAAAAAAAATATGCTCCAATATGCTGCCTCCTATTGGATTCGTAAGTTCCTAAGACTTCGCGAATACCCAAATTGTAGAAGTTATACTGTATCTTTTATGAGCATCAATGTCATTGTTTAAATATTTATATCTTAGTACTAAAATAACTGCATTCTAGAGTTGCTAGTAAGTACTCACTGTAGCTTTGCTTAAAGCCAATGTTCATGCGCAGCTATGTAACTGTCAAAAATTCTTCTAATTTAAAATCTTACTTTCGTAATCCCTTGGTTAAAGTGTGATTCCAGTGTTTGTAATTTGTCGATTTTTTGTTTTCCATTGCTTATTGTGATTGTCTCTTTATCTAACGACTTCATGTAATTTCTCGAAGGGAGGATTTTCGTAAGGGCTTCCAAGAAGAAAATCCTAAAGTAAAGTCCATGCGTGATGTACGTTCTTTAGGCACTTCAGTACTTCATTTTCATGCTTACTCTCTTTTCTCACATATTATCTTCTATTTTAGTTGTCACCCTTCCCCTCCACTTTGTGTACATGAAGTTTTGTAATACTTATGAGATGCAGGTTGGCAAGGCTTGTGGAGAGAAGTGGAAAACAATGACATACGAGGTTCGTGTAATTTAATTGAAGGACCACATCCAATATAACTGATGTTTGGTCAATATTTTTGTTCATATTTTGAGTACAATCAAGAATGAAATGTTCAACTTAATATGATCCTAGTTAATGACAGTTGATTATATTGTCATGTATTCAATGCACGATTAGTATAACTAGTCATGGTGGTACTCTTAATAAGTCCCCGAAACCTAAATTTAATTGCAAATCAACAGCTTTTAGCATAATTGTCATATATGAAAACATCAATTGTAATGATATTGTGGATCATGTGGTCAATTCTGTCTGTACTCTGTATTCGTCGAGAGGAGTAATTTGATTATTGTAAATCCAATATCTGAGGACCTATCTCTGGCTGACAAATGGTATATCCATTTCAGATTAATAGATATATATATCTTAGAGGTAGGCAGGAGCTTTGTATTTTTTTATATTTTTTTTAAAGTTTGGCTTGGAAACTTCTTTTGGTATCCAGCTTTTCTTTATTCTCAGTTTTTAAGGGATATGCTCAGTCTTGTAATTTCTTGAAAATTAAAATTGATCCCACGTACTTATTCTTTAGGATTACTAATCGGTCTGAATATTTATTAGGTTTTTTAAGGAGCTTTTGATATGAAGAAACCTATACTAAATTAAGTAAAATCGTATTTTAAGGAACTGGATTTCTGGTAAGGTTATGCGATTTCTCTTGATTCCTTTAGAAGCCATTTTGTATCCGTGCTATATTAGAGGTTTGGAAATTTACTGAAGAATTAGAAGGCTATTGGTTAGTGGCTGAAGAAATAAATATTTATGTTAAATAAATTACATATGTCATAATACAGTCAAAGACATGGCAGGTGGGTTTCGGCCAAGCATGATGCCTTTTGTCAAAGAAAATGCCTTTTATGTTGTCCTAAATCCACACTTTGTATTGAATCATGACACGGAGCCCAGATAACTTTATACTAATATAGGAGCCTTTAATAGCATTTAAAGTACCAATGGTAGTGTTTGGGACTAAAGGTATCCATGTTCAGTATCTATGTTCTGTCATTTATTTTCTCCAAGAGATTATGATTAATCGGTCATGTACGTTGGAGGTGATGTACAGAATCTGGTCAGCCTTAGTCAACACGAGAAGTTTAATGGAAAATTTTATAAAAGTTGGTATGGACTATGGAAAACATTAAAATTAAGCTATGCTTTTAAGAGGATGCTTGAGAGGGTGGTTAATTGGACACATTTTATGGATGATCAGGTGGACACTTACGCAGATAGCTAAAGGAACGTTAAAGCCAACATATGATACTATAATTTCTTATATTTTTAATTCAAATATATATATTAAGAACTACTTCTTTACCCTAATACTGATCTGTCTTCTTTCTGTGTGTATGCTAAACTATACTCTCGTACTTAATTCATTTGACTAATAACCGTTGTACTGTTTGTTTTATTACTTTGTTATTTTGCTGAAAACCTGGTAGTTGATTTACTAATACAGTATTAGATACTTGATGATTACACAGAATAAATTAATCACCTAGTTAATATTTTATCACTCATTACGTATTACTTATCGAGCCATTAACTGTTACTTAGTAAAATGGCATATTTAGCATTTAGTTTATTGTTACTCTAATAGTCGTTGTTATTACTCTAATTTTCTTATTACGAGGAGTCGAGGAGTATAATTTATCATCGAAATTCACTTGCTGACTAGTTAGTCTGTTTAATTTCCTTAATAATCAGTTGATCCACCTGATCCTTTTAAAACGGTTTTTAAATGGTTATTACAAAACCAAGCATTAAGGCCATATATCCCGCGGAAGTGGCTGCATAGTTTGTAGTTAGAGTAGTCATTGTAAGTGGCTTTTTTATTTCCCGCTCTAACAGTGGGTCCATGTTATTCGGGATCATCTGTACAGGCTTATTTGTACATCTCGGTTTACAGATTTTTGCCAGTCCATACCTATGTCGAGGTGTCGAGTCTCCAACATGGGTACTCAAGATGAAATAAATTCTGGGTAATATTGAAGTTGGTTTCACGATATGTATAAATCTAATTCCAAACCTAATGTTTCATTTTGCCAAGTATTTGAACGTTCATGTTGCTATATGTTTTTAATGATTTGTACTATGTTAATAAATATTCTGTTATTTTCTAACATTTGAATCTTTTGACACAGGAAAAAGTCCAGTACTATGATATAGCTACTGAGAAACGGGCAGAGTTTGATAGAGCAATGGCAGACTATATAAAGCGAAAGGTATTCTCTACTGATTATTTGCTGTTTTCGTTTGCATACTTTAACCTGTATGTATTCTTTCAGTTATTATATTCACCATAACCTCTGTAGGAAAGCGGGGAAGATACAAAGTCCAAGGATTCAGACTCGGAGTATGACGAATGATTCTGTAACTTGTGTTAATTGTAGATGCTTTCAGACAAAACAGATAGGAACTTGGGTAGTATGTTGTATATTAATGCATGGTACATCTGGAATGCCATGACCGTTCGCACTTGTCTGTATAATGTATTCATTCGTTACTTCTTAGGAAATTAATTCAGTGGTGTTGCTTTTTCTGTTCACGTCAGTGGTTTTATTGTGATGCCTATTGCAACCCGAGTTGCAGTTGCTGCTACTAGAACATTTGGTTTCTACAATGGATCCATGTTTCTTATATATTTTCTTCCAAATTAGAAATAGATTTACTTCTGGCTTTTGTCATAGTTTGTGAAATGCCAGAATTAAAGCTACACTCGTAAAGTTAATGTTTTAAGCACCACTATCGCTTGTTACCTGCTTACAGGCAAACACGGTTATGCTTCCGAGCTGTGCAAAAATAGCGACAATATAACTAAGCACTGTTCATTGCAGATGGCAGAAGCAAAATCTTGTTTACTCGTCATGCAGATATATATTTTTTTAATTTTTCATAATACCACAATTCCTAAGTTGAAGTAACATTTCAATGAAAGCTTAGCAAAAAAAAAAAAAACACATTTCAATGGAAAGTAGTACTCTAGGACTAGACTTTACTACACCAACAGCTCCTGCTGTGATGGCTAGGGGTTAAAATTTTGTCCTACAATCCTTTATCAAGAACTTGATTTCTAGCTCTCTATATTCTTTCATTTAACTTCTTTAGTTACCAGTCTTTAAATTTAAAGGATGTTAAAAACAAAATAATTGGTACATATAAATAAAGTTAGACAGGTTTATTGTGTCAATACTGTCAAATGAGGAGGGAGTTTGCATGTTCAATTTTGTAAATAAGTTAAAAACTGATTATTTGTTTAACTAATTTAGTTACCTCTAATATTTCATGAGCAAAAAAGGTTTTGTTTGCATCGTATAAAATACAATTATTTATATTTGCTCTACATATTTATCTGGGAATTGGGAACGAATGCTGCAAATTTTATATAACACACACATCTCAATAGTATGACAATTGACATCCACGAAATGTATGCTCAATGCGGACATGCAAAATCAGTCGTGCAGAGTAAATTATAACACACACATCTCAATAGTATGACAATTGACATCCACGAAATGTATGCTCAATGCGGACATGCAAAATCAGTCGTGCAGAGTAAATATGAGAGAACCTTTTGTTAGAATATAATATAAGATCTATATAAGGCCTCCCTTCAATACCTTAATGTTTTAAATGAGTTTTTTTTTGACTATGTAGGCTTATATGCCTTACAATTTAATATCTGTTCTAAGATAATTTTCGGGGTGAGCGAGAGTCGAACCCATGACCTGGGACAATTTAGTATTCATGAGGTTTTAAATGAGTTGTTTACTTAACATGTTATTAAAACTCAAGCACGCAAAGGTCCCGGATTCGACTCTCTACGACCCCCAATATTCTCAAGACAATTTATGTCCCAAAGATGAGCGCCTTTTTTCAAATGAGAGGGAGTGTTAGAATATACTAGATATCCAGTTGGGCCTTCCTCTAACACCCTTAGAATATGGACTTTGAAGTGAGGGGAGTGTTAGAATATAATAAAGCGACTGGTTACTTTAACACCTTTTATCAATCTTGAACACGATCTGATCATTTGTAAAGTAGATACATAGTTTCTCCTTTGTCCGGCTATTTGAGAGAATCCACATGAAGATGGGGGGAATTAATGAAAAAATCGCCTCTAGGCTTTAGGCCAGAAACAGAAGACCAGGTGCATGTAAAACTTGTACCTGGAAATTTTAGAGTGAACAGCAGAGTAAAAACGCAATTTGCTAGAAATTAAAAACCATGATTGTTCTTGTTTTAAAAGATGTGTTCAACGGCCAAAACAGATCAAACAAATACAAGCAATCGGAGAGAAGAGAATTCCTGTAAGTGTAACCACCACAATAGGCGCCAGGGTCCGTCCATATTCAAAGCAATACTAATTAAATAGAACAATAAAATTGAAAAAAAGCTTTTAGTATTCAAAAACACATTCAAATGCAAGCATATCAATTTATATATCCAATTTATGTTATTTACTAGATATATAATTTTTTTGGTGCCCCTCGACGGGATGGTGCCCTAGACATTCACCTTGATCGCCTTACCCTAGGACCGGCCCTGATAAGCGCTAAGAACACTATTAAACACACAGCCCCAGCAGAAAATTCCACATTAGTTCTCCTGGCCATCTTCAGTTCTAGCTAGATATGAGAATTTTTTAGATATGGAGAAGAGGTTTTGGTATGATCAGATCAGATGTAGCTCAATGTTCATGTATGTGGCTCTATTTACGCACACACATAACGCGCGACTCCATGATGTAAGATGTATTATGTCATGTATATGACGAATTATACTTCAACATGCTAGTTAGTAGCCTAGTTGTTACTAAAATATTTTATCCACCATATCAGACTATGGATCATACTTGCATATCTGTAAACTAAAATGTCAACCCTGAGCAGGAGTAGAATATATATATATATATTTTTTAATGATCCATTACATGAATTTAGAAACGGGCAATATAATATGTGCGCGTGTTTGTGCATACAGTTTATCTTATAAGCAGGGCTACCTGAAGAATGAGAGAAACAGCCAAACTGAAAGTTGGCGAGGACATGCTTGGATGATGAATTTACATGTTGATCAGAAATCAGAATTAACTTATCAGTAATATTTAAAATCTGCTTTTGTTCCGATAGTTAGTCAAAGATACACATGATCACATAGGGTTTACAAAATAATTTGATATTTTCTTAGAACTTGTGTTGAATATGTAAGAAATTAGGATCAAGTTCACATAGTCACATAGAGAACCACTAACTGTTCCTATTTACTTGTTACATCGACTTTTTATACGTATTTTAAGGTGCATAAAAAATGGCTTCACTGGACACTGGGAATATAGGAAGGAATTGACACTGGGAACAAAGGAAGGAAGACACTGGTTTTGATATATGGAAAAAGTTCAAATCAGGCAAACAAAGGTTCTGCACCTTACTCTGAAATGAAAATTATTATGAACAAATTTTAGGGGAAAGTGGGGAATGAAAAGATATAGGAGTAAGGAGTTGAAAATAGACAGAGTGCCCTGTGAAGAAAATAAATATGCATTAACGAGAATGAGCATTCATTCTAACTTCGATGGTTTTGAAATTTAATTTGAACTAGCTTATAACCCGTACGGTTTCTTATATTATATTATAAATTTTATTTAATATTATAGTTATGTTTTTATATAATTATTATTTTAATAATTTTTTTAATTTTAATTTAATATAATTTAACATACTCATGTTTATAAATTATACTAATGTTTCCTTATTATAAACAACGTATACGATTTTTAATATATTTTATTAATAATTGAGAAATATGTTGTTCGGGTATATATTAATTATTGTAAGATTTGTTGTAAATTAAAAAGGTAACGTGTTTTAATTATAAAGGAAATATTAATGATTGAAATATATGATACGATTGATCTTTTTATGTGTTTATAAAAGGTAATATCTTCAACTAAAATTAAATGTGAAAAAGGCAATCGACTAATTACCATTAAATATATTATGTTATTATTTATTTTAGGTGTTATATTTTTCTTGAAAATTATGGTTTGATATTTTCGGGTATATATTAATGATTGTAAGATTTGTTTTAAATTAAAAAGGTAACGTGTTTTAATTCGAAAAAAAATATTAATGATTGAAAGATATGATACGATTGATGTTTTTAGTTGTTTATAAAAGGTAATATGTTTAACTAAAAGTAAATGTGAAAAAGGCAATCGACTAATTACCATTAATTTTATTATACTAATGTGAAAAAGGCAATCGATTAATTACCATTAATTTTATTATGTTAATCGACTAATTACCATTAATTATAACGTGTTTTAATTCGAAAGAAATACTAATGATGGAAATATATGATACGATTGATGTTTTTAGGTGTTTATAAAAGCTAATATCTCGACTAATTACCATTAATTATATTATGTTATTATTTATTTTAGATGTATTTATTTTTCCATGTTTACGGATTATACTAATGTTTTCTTATTATAAACAACATATACAAATTTTTAATTTATTTTATTAATAATTGAAAAATATGATGTGATATTTTCGGCTATATATTAATGATTGTAAGATTAGTTTTAAATTAAAAAGGTAACGTGTTTTAATTCTAAAGGAAATATTAATGATTGGAAGATTTGATACGATTGATGTTTTTAGGTGTTTATAAAAGGTAATATCTTCAATTAAAAGTAAATGTGAAAAAAGGCAATCGGCTACTTACCATTATTATATTATGTTAACCCGTGCTTTGATATGTAACAAATTTTATTTTATGTTATAATTATATTTTTATATAATTATTATTTACAATATTTTATTTTAATATTAATAATTTAATATAAATTTAATTAATGATATGCATGGTTTAAAACTTATATTATAAAATTTTAAAATAAATACGTTTTTGATAGAATTCGAACCTTGAATATAATATATTTAATCATTAGATCTAACGATTTTGATTTTTTACTAAAAATTTAATGGTCATTATTCGTAGTATACGGATTTTTATTATATTTTGTTAGTGATTAGAAGATATGATGTGATATTTTTGGGTATATATTAATTATTGCTTGATATGATATGATTGAAAGATATGATATGATCGATGTTTTTAGGTGTTTATAAAAGATAATATCTTCAACTAAAAGTAAATGTGAAAAAGACAATCTACTAATTACCATAATTATATTATGTTATTATTTATTTTAGGTGTTATAATAGTATAGATATAGTATATATTTTTCTTTATAATAAAGGTTAATTAAGTAAATTTACGAAATACTAAAAAACATATACAAAAAAATAAGTGCCAAAATTTTTAATGTTTCTGCTAATGTTTTCTTATTATAAACAATGTATACATATTTCTAATATATTTTATTAATAATTGAAAAATATGATGTTATATTTTCGGGGTATATATTAATGATTGTAAGATTAGTTTTAAATTAAAAAGGTAACGTGTTTTAATTCGAAAGGAAATATTAATGATTGGAAGATATGATACGATTGATGTTTTTAGGTGTTAATAAAAGACAATATCTTCAATTAAAAGTAAATGTGAAAAAAGACAATTGACTACTTACCATTAATTTATATTATGTTATTATTTATTTTATGAGTTTTAAAATGTTTTTAGGTGTTTATAAAAGTTAATATCTTCAACTAAAAGTAAATGTGAAAAATACAATCGACTAATTACCATAATTATATTATGTTATTATTTATTTTAGGGGTTTTAATAGCATAGATATTGTATATATTTTTCTTTATAATAAAGGTTAAATAAGTAAATTCATGAAATACTAAAAAACATATACCAAAAAATAAGTGCCAAAATTTTTAATGTTTCAGCTAATGTTTCTTTATTATAAACAATGTATACATATTTTTAATATTTTTATTAATAATTGAAAAATATGATGTATATTCGGGTATATATTAATGATTATAAGATTAGTTTTAAATTAAAAAGGTAATGTTTTAATTCGAAAGGAAATATTAATGATCGGAAGATTGATGTTTTTAGGTGTTAATAAAAGGTAATATCTTCAAATAAAAGTAAATTGAAAAAAGGCAATTGAATACTTACCATTAATTTATATTATGTTATTATTTATTTTATGAGTTTTAATAGTATATATATCATATATTTTTTTCTTTATAATGAAGGGTAAATAAGTAAATTCACTAAGTACCAAAAAACAGGTACCAAAACTTTTAATGTTTCGGCTTTTATATAATAGTATAGATTTAATATTATAAATATGTTTTTGTATAATCATTATTTTTTAATAATTTTTTTAATTTTTATTTTATATAATTTAATATACTCATGTTTACAGATTATATTAATGTTTCCGTATTATAAAAAATTTATACAATTTTTAATATATTTTATTAATAATTGAGAAATATGATGTGATATTTTCGGGTATATATTAATGATTGTAAGATTTGTTGTAAATTAAAAAGGTAACGTATACGCTGGATGTTTTTAGGTGTTTATAAAAGATAATATGTTTAACTAAAAGTAAATTTGAAAAAGGTAATCTATTAATTACCATTAATTTAGATTTGTTTTAAATTAAAAATGTAATGAGTTTTAATTTGAAAGAAAATATTAATAATCGAAAGATATGATACGATTTATGTTTTTAGGTGTTTATAAAAGGTAATATGTTTAACTAAAAGTATATGTGAAAAAAGCAATCGACTAATTACCATTAATTTTATTATATTAATGTGAAAAAGGCAATCGACTAATTACCATTAATTTTATTATCTTAATCGACTAATTATCATTAATTATAACGTGTTTTAATTGGAAAGAAAATATTAATGATTGAAAGATATGATATGATTGTATTTTTAGTGTTTATAAAAGGTATTATCTCGACTAATTACCATTAATTATATTATGTTATTATTTAATTTAGGTGTATTTATTTTTCTTTATAATGAAGGGTAAATAAGTAAATTCACTCAGTACCAAAAAACAGGTATCAAAACTTTCAATGTTTCGGAATTTATATAATAGTATATTATAAATTTTATTTAATATTATAATTATGTTTTTGTATAATCATTATTTTTAATAATTTTTTTAATTTTTATTTAATATACTCATGTTTACAGATTATATTATTGTTTCCTTATTATAAACGATGTATACGATTTTTAATATATTTTATTAATAATTGAGAAATATGATGTGATATTTTCGGGTATATATTAATGATTGTAAGATTTGTTGTAAATTAAAAAGGTAACGTGTTTTAATTATAAAAGAAATATTAATGATCGAAATATATGATACGCTTGATGTTTTTAGGTGTTTATAAAAGGTAATATGTTCAACTAAAAGTAAATGTGAAAAGGTAATCTATTAATTACCTTTAGTTTAGATTTGTTTTAAATTAAAAAAAAGGTAATGTGTTTTAATTTGAAAGAAAATATTAATTATCGAAATATATGATACGATTGATGTTTTTAGGTGTTTATAAAAGGTAATATGTTCAACTAAAAGTAAATGTGAAAAAGGCAATCGACTAATTACCATTAATTTTATTATATTAATATGAAAAAGGCAATCGACTAATTATCATTAATTTATTATCTTAATCGACTAATTATCATTAATTATAACGTGTTTAAATTCGAAAGGAAATATTAATGATGGAAAAATATGATACGATTGATGTTTTTAGGTGTTTATAAATGGCATTATCTCGACTAATTACCATTAATTATATTATGTTATTATTTATTTTAGGTATATTTATGCTTCTTTATAATGAAGGGTAAATAAGTAAATTCAATCGGTACCAAAAAAACTGGTACCAAAACTTTCAATGTTTCAGAATTTATATAATAGTATAGATCGTTGGTAATCGATGTAATGTAAATAATAGATACCTACTTATAAAATAGTATAAATTTTATTTGATTCCCTCCCAAGTTTAATTATCCCAAGAGCACAAGAGAGTTGAACTTTCAGAGTGTCAAGCCTTGTATAGGCTACATAAATCTTCCTTCTTGTTATATAAAAGCGTTTAGAGTTCTATCTTTTCCGTTATGGCATCAATGAAACTGGGGAAAGGTAGCGAATGCAGGTAGAAACTAGGTAACAAATCGACCAAAAAAAGAGCTTGAGCGCATTAGTAGAATCTGTTCTCTGCTATACATCAAGATCGAAGCTACGAGTTCATTTTTTTCAATATACACACACATCAATTCACATATTATCTTCATTTTATGTCTCACCTGTAAAGAAAGAGAGATTATAGTAGAAGTACAATGATACAAGCCTCACGGCCAGAGAAATTATTAAGCTCTCAGTAATGAAGGCGGCTACAAACTTGCCCATTGGTGATATCCTGAACTGGTTCATTGTTTACAAACCTCTCTATAGCTAGTTATGATTTATGAAAAAGACCTCATTGGCATGTGGATCTATGCTTACTACTTTACCATTATGCCATTTGATTGAATGTAAACTGAATGTAACTTTTTTTCGGAACAGGACTCTGAGAGTTGAGAATAATGACTTTAATTTAGCACAAAATTAACAATTGGAAAGCCAATTTAACTACCATAAACTACATACATAACAGTTGAATTAACATATATACATCCAATAATGATCAACAAAAATGATACTGGCATTCCAATGATTAAAAACCACATAAAGATAGGACCCATAGTACACCGCTCTAGGCGATAAACAGAAGATCAGGTTTATACTTAAAACGTATAAACTACTTGGAAATTTACAGTAAACTATCAACATAATCATTCTTGTTGATCGTTAACAAATTAAAATTATGCTCTTCTATTTAACAACATGTTTTGGAACCGTCAATCGGAGCTGGAACAATCATCAATAAGATAAAAGACTGGACTCAAGAGACATCCAACAACCGAAACCACCAGCAGAATGGGCGACATTTCCACCAGCATACACACAGCCACAGCAGACAATCCTGATGCACTATTTCTGCCCGCCATTTTCAGCTCTACCTACCCTTCAAAATCTTAAAGAGGAAGTTTTTGATGTAATCAGATCAGATATAGCACATAATTCATCTGACTTCAACCTCTCTGGTATTTGTGTCTATTTATCGACATTGTAATTTATTAATATCTATATGTCATGTCTATGATGTAACACGCATTACTATATTTTGTACTACTGGAATATACCTGTCGGTAGCCTAGTTTATAAAAATACATTGCTCCACCATATGTTATTTAATTACAATATGCTTCTAACACCGTGAAATATTATTGAACTCATGATTACTTAACACGTTATCAGGAGTAGGAGATGCCCCGGTTTCAGACCTTCGACTTCCACTGTTTTAAATAATTATTTACCCCTTGTATGAGTGAAGAAGTCAGAGATATTTTATATAAACATGAGAATGAAGAAACAACAAATTCAGAGTTGGTAGGAAATATTTTAGTAGCCTAATCAAATGCCAAAGCTAGTCAATTGACAACTTAGCCAATGATACAAGGCTGGAAAGTTGAAGTTCTATTAAATTAAGTGCTCGGGCAATGCAGCTACCCGCACTATGGACGTCCTCAGAGCCTTTGGTGCTTTGACACTGTGTCTTTGGCTGCTTGTGAAGGACTAATGCCACAGTTTTGTACCATGAAGAGAATAATGTGTTCAGAGCAAGAATGCATGTAATTCCTGATTTATTTCTTTTGAAGATGATCTCTTTTTATTTTAGCGGAGTATAATGGTCAAGGACTAAACTCACATATCGGGTAGAAATAAAGCCACATATATTCCCAATGAGACGACTAAATCATTGCTGCACGCACAAGTACGAGCATCACGAGGCAGCACAATCAGATCTGTTACATTATCGCCATGAACAATATGAGCTATCAGATCACCACCCATCAAGGAGTGCAAGATTAAACCTCTCAAAGTCTCAATGAAAGAAGGGACTAACACTTGGCTGAAACCCCACAGTTAATTTTTTGAACTAAAATGAACTACTGGCTTTACTGCTTTAGTAGTAATAATGTTAAAGCGAATGTAAATTATCTTTTTTTGAAACATCGATCAAATATTGAAGAATCGAAAAATTTATTTTTGTAATTGCCTAATTTAAATCTGGTTTAGAAGCCTTTTTTTTTACATCTATTATTTAAATCATTTACTTCTCACACTAAAACTTTTTGTATTGCACATTTTCAATATCTCTATGCAAGTTTTCAAATGGCATGTTTCGTCCCCTACTCTTTGGTTGCTAACATATGTGGATTCTACTCGATTTCAAGTTCATCCTTTACTTAGAAATTAGAATAACCGAATTGCTAGCATGTTTTTTTTTGAAAAGGTTCTAATTCTGAGGTTTCTACAGCTTCAAGAAGCAGGGCAGTTCTAACTACCAAATCTTAAAAATATAAACATTCTATGCTAATATCCATGCAATCAAGTTTTACCGTGATTCTTAGCACATAATACACATATATAATCAACATTTAAATTACAATATGGATTTAAGAATGAACAATAATCACTACTGCAGGTGTCCAAATCACCAATTGATTAAATTCACGTGAAGATTTGGGAAACACAGTGACACAAATTACACCTTTAGGCCATAAACAGAAGCTTAGATTTTTCTTCATGTATTCAATAGACAAATCTTTGTAAGAAAACAATTAGAATAATACATGATTATTCAGAGAAATCTTATTACTTCACATCAATAAGAAACAAGAACTATGCATGTTGGGGCTTAACGGGTGTGAGTGCCGAAACAGATATGAAGAAGACAAAAGATAGGACTCATGAGAACTCCTAAAACCGCGACCAGCAATAGACAGGGCGACATCAACACCATTGTACAAAAATCCCCATCAGACACTCCTGATGACCTGTTTCTCCTCGCCATTTTCAGCTCTAGCTAGCTTTGAATTTTTTAAATGAAGAGTAGGTTCTGATATGATCAGATCAGTTGTGGCTCAATGTTCATCTGACTTTGTCTTCTTATGTATGTGTCTATTTATATACACACATAGTAATTCTATGATGTAACATATATTATCACAAATGTACATAGATAATATATGATAATAGCACAAGTTGCTACTAGCTAGACTATATTTTCCACCATGTCAAACTATGGATCTTTGCTTTTCTGTAAACCCAAATGTCAACCTATGGATTTTAGCGGGTGCTCCGTGCTACAAGCCTACATGCACTATAGATCTCAGCCTTTGGTGCTTTGACATTGTGTCTTCGGCTGCTTGTGAAGGCCTAATGCAGCAGTTTTGTACATTGAAGAGGATAATGTGGTCGGGAAAACAAGAATGCATGTGCTCCCATGTACTTCTTGATTTGTTTTGTTTCAAAATGATCTGTTTCTGGAGCTGATATGTGCACACTCTTAATTTATTTAAAGGGAGCACAATGGTCAAAAACTAAATTTATAAATCTGGCAAAATTAAAACTATGCAAATCTATAATCAAACTAAAGTCACATGCATAAGTACGAGCATCATGAGACATATTTGATTCTACCACCACGAACAACATCAGCTATCAGATCACCACCCGTTAAGGACTGCAACAAAGTATACCTTTCAGTGAAAGTGGGGGAATAACAGCCAGAAGGGCCAAATGCTGCAGTTATTTCTGAACTAAATTTACTGTAGAAATAATTATAAAATGAATATAAATTATTATGTATTAGATTTATTATCCAGATAGTTGAAGAATGAAATAATTTATTAGTTTGATTTATAATGTATGTAATTGCGTAATTCAGATTTCGTTTAGAAGCCTTTTGTGTACATCTATGGAGTTTCATTTAGTCCTCATACCAAAACGTTTTTATTTTACCCATTTGCACCAGGTATATACAAGTTCTCCAATGGCATATTTCGGTCCCCTACTCATCCGACACCAAAAAGACTAAAAGAGTGAGTTCCCGGATATTGACTGGCTTTCTGGATAATTTCTCAAATATGAGTTCCTCTCGGTACAGATTAACTCAACCGCTAGGATGCTTTTTTCGAGTAAGTCCTAAATCTGAAGTTCTCCCTGAAGAAGCAGGCTGCGGTAGCTACCAAATCTTATATAATAAACTGTCTATGCTAATAATCATGAAATCAAGTTTTTACCGGATTGATAGCACAAAGCATACATATGTAATCAACATTCAAATGAACAATATGCTTCTAAAACTGAATAATAATCGAACACTGGTTCATCCAATTGTTTAAAATTCATATGAACTGGGGAAACAAAATGACACAAATCACTCCATTAGGCCACAACCCGAAGATCAGGCCTTCCTGAATGTATCAAATTCTTGCCTCCGTGTCCATAATTATTACGAGAACATTGGAGGTGGTAGGGAGTGAATATGAGACTTTGACGCTGAGTTCCAAAACCATTTTAAGTTATAAGTTCTCCTGAAAAGCTTAAGGATTAGGGAAAGAACTTTTCAGGATCTTAAATTATATTCTAGCATATTCTAACAATTTTTTTTTGAAACGATATTCTAACAATTTTTAATCTACAATTAAGTTCAATATGTTTTTTATAAAAAAAATAAAAAATAACAGGATGCCATAAAGAATGAAGAGTAATCAATACTGGTGTTCAAGATATCCGATTGATTACAATTTACACAAAGACGGGAAACACAAACCGTAGAAAAAAATAGAAGATCAAATCTTCTGCCTGTAAAAGATAGACCAAGTACAATAACTCGAAGAATCATAGTAAAGAACACACTGAATATTACATAACCATTCAGAGAAATCTTATTACTTCACATCAACAAGAAATAAAAAACTATGCAAATATAAATCTGGCTCAACGGGTGTGAGGGCCGCAACAGAGATAAAAAAGACAAAAGATCGGACTCATGAGAACTCCTACCACCGCGGCCAGCACTATACAGGGCGACATCAAGACCAGTGTACACATATCCCCATCAGACATTCCTGAGGACCTGCTTCTCCTAACCATTTTAAGCTCTAGCTAGCTTCAAGAAATTCGATTAATAGGTTCTGGTATTTGATCAGATCAGTTGTAGCTCAATGTTCACCTGATGACTTTATTTTGTTAGGTCTTTAACTTAGCTTACTCTTTGTCTATTTATATACACAAGTTATAAATCTATGATGTAATATGTATTATGTCATTTACATGACTAAACATTCGTAGTTAACGTGCTATCAGCCAAGTTGCTACTAAAATATATTTCACCACCGTGTTAAACTATGGATCCTGCTAATCTTTAAACCCAAATGTCAACTCTGAGTGTTTTATCGCACACTGTTCACATATACACCCCAAATGTCAACTCTGAGTATTTTATAGCACACTGTACACATATACATGGTACGATTTTATTTATTTACCGTTATTTAATTTAATGATACATGTTATTTTACGTAATTATCCATACTTAATTATTATATTTACTAATAATTAATAAATTTCTTTTTCAGGTAAAACATGTTATCTTTTCTATTTTTCAATAACTTATCAATTTTCCTTTTCACGTAAAATATGAGCAATTCTATTTAATAAAATAAAATATTATAATTATTAAGAATTAACCAATTACCTTTTTTAGCTAAAATACGTTATCTTTTCTATTTTTTTTTTCCAGTAAAACATGTTCGAATAGCTTTATTTAAGTAAAATGTTTCCTTTTTCAAGTAAATTATGTTACCTTTTCTATTTTTTAATAACTAATCAATTCCCTTTTTCATGTAAAATACAGTTTATCTAATTAAAATATTTCCTTTTCTAAAAACAATATGAGCAATTCTGTTTATAATTACTAATAATTAACCAATTACAGTACATTTTTCAACCAAAATACATTACCTTTTCTATTATTATTTTTTCTCAATTGATTTTTCTTATTTACCCTTACTTAATGGTACATGTTACTTTACGTAATTATCCTCACTTAATTATTAATAGTTACTAATAACTAATAAATTTCTTTTTTAGGTAAAACATGTTACCTTTTCTATTTTCAATAGCTAATCAATTTCTTTTTTCACATAAAATATGAGCAATTCTATTTAATAAAATAAAATATTATAATTATAATTACTAATAATTAACCAATTACCATTGTTAGTTAATATACATTATCTTTTCTATTTTTTTTATTTTTTTCCAGTGAAACCTTTTCAGGTAGCTTTATTTAAGTAAAATGTTTAACTTTTCTATTTTTCAATAACTAATCAATTTTTCTTTTCACGTAAAATACATTTTATCTAACTAAAATTTTTCTTTTTCTAAAAACATTATGAGCAATTCTATTTAATAAAATAAAATATTATAATTACTAATAATTAACCAATTACATTTTCCAGCTAGAACATGTTTACTTTTCTATTTTTCTATTTTTTTCAGTAAAACCTATTCAGTTTGCTTTATTTAAACAATAAAATAATAATAACTAATAACTAACCGATTACGTTTTTCAGCTAAAACATTTCATCTTTTCAATATCTTTTCAATATTTTCAAACTAAAATCTATCATTTTCTAAAAATATCACGGACAACCTATATATAATTATTTAAAATTTTAAGCCGACAATTTATGTCTTAAAATTTTTAGTTCAAACTAAAAAAAAATTTATTATATAAAGAACATTCGTACATTGCACGAGTTTTAAGTTAGTACAAACCAATATCCCATCAAAAAGAATGTCGACTGCTCTTGAATCTTCTAAATTATTCATTTATCGAATATTTGTTTATACATGATTGGCCAAATTTAAAATGTTACATATAGACAGTTTAAGTGTTCAGCGTGAATTTCTTTAAGCAATTAAAAATGTGTGCGCGCATAAAGATTAATTAGTTCAAAATTGAGAAACATTCAAAACTAAAAGTTGGTAGAATTGAAATAGTATCCCAGTAAAAATTTATAATCCTTCATGAAATCTAGTATCTATTATTATATTATTAATAGTCTAACACGGGTCTACTAATTCATGAGACATTTTATTTAATCTAAAATTTTAAGATATTTAATGTTAGGAGTTGTCCCACATCGTTTGTGGGAGGGGCATATTGCTAGTTTATAGAACAGCCAGTTAACTCCATTAGATGAGGCCTTTTGGAAGGTGCCCAAAAACAAATCCGTGCGGACTTGGCCCAAAGCGGACAATATCATACTATTATGGAGTTAAGGCTTGCTGGCGGTCCAACAAGTGGTATCAGAGCTATGGTTATAACGGTCCAGAACAATCTCAATGGACTCCAGAATGGATCCAGGAAAAGGTGGACCTTCCACTATGAAAAGGGGTAGATAGTTAGTTTATAAGTAGCCAGTTAACTCCATTAGAATGAGGCCTTTTGGGATATGCCCAAAGACAAATCCGTGGGGGCTTGGCCACGATCCAGAGCGGACAATATCATACTAATGTGGAGTTAATACATGCTTTGCAAGCCCAACAATTTAATTCAATTTGAAATGACTAATTTATCCTTGTATTTACTATTTTTTTAAAAAAATTATTGTTTGGAGGAATTGAACTTGGGTCTACAAGTTAGTTTGCAAGCATTTTACCACTAGAACATTAACTTACATGTGTTTAAATTATAACCATTATATGTGTGTGAAGAGTGTTTGTGTGGCTCGAGTGAAATAATATCTTGTATTTCAATTATCGCGACATGCTAATAATTTTTAGTGAGGAGTTTATTTTTATATTGATTGATTCAGATTATAATAATTTATATTTATATCAAAATATAAACTGATGATACATAATATTTTAGTTTAGTTATACATTTTAATTGTAATAATAATATTAATTAAAATTTACTATGTAATAATAATATCTTAAAACAAACAAACCCTTCATTTATACATGTTTTCAAACAAAAACATGATATCTCTCCGTGTGTCGCGTGAGCGGGACAATATTCGGATTTATACAAAGAAAATAAAGTATAACAATAACTGCTAGACCTTTTGGACTACACATGCGATGAATTGGTATATTTGGAACTTGACTTAATTTTTGAAAAATATTCAAATTTTGATCCAATCATGGCTGTGTATTTGTATATATTATTTTGATGTTCTACTTGTAAAAAAGAAAATTGAAATAATATTACAGTTTAAAATAAAACCTAGCGACATTTTTAACGATGGCGAGTTCTCTTTTAGATGATCAATGGGTCATAATTTATTATTTTATGCAAATTTAGAAAAAAAAAAGAGAATTAATTTCATAATATACATTGAAAAGTCTTTTCACCAACTAATGGAACTTGATAAATGAATAAATATCTAAAGATTTTGGAGATCACCCTCATCAAAAAAATTTATATATCCTTATTTAATTAAAATTACATTTTATTAAAACATTTGTGAGCAAAATCTTAAACTCCACACATTTATTTACTTTAGTATAGTTAGTTTTATGTTCTAGGGAATAAATTAATGTATTATTTACTGGAATCAATTATATAAAATTTAATTGAATTGAAAAATCTTAAATTTGCGGAAGCAGTGTTTAACTCTAGCCATTATCATACAAATATGATGATAATTCAAAATGTAGAGTATAAAATAATAATGAGTGGTGATGATATACATAATAGAAGAACACTTTTTTACATTAAAAAAGTTGTCGTGATGAAAGTTTGAGGTGCGAATGAGACAAATAAAATTACTAAATCTCAACTCAAACTTAAGTTAAAAGAATACATAATCCTATTGAAAAGTTCTCGATATCGTACCATTTAAATACCCAAAATTTAGAGTTTATCAAATGTACCCAAATCACAATGTTGTTGCAAATATTTACAATGAAAAAGATACACAATTATTTCAAAATAAAATTTACAAATGCAAAAAATCTACCAATTATACTTGGTATTATCAACTCTTAGTTTTTCACATATTTCTCCATCGCTTCTACTCAATAAATGACTAAATGACATGTCTCGCCTTATAAAAAAATAAAATAAAAATTTACAACTAATTTTATGTTACCGTTGTCCAAATAGCACTTTCTTGCACTCCCAAATTACTAGATACTGTAATTAGTAAAAAGTGTACTCCAAAACTCTTAGTCACTCCTAAATTCTATAAAAATGTAATATGTCTTTCTAATTGTAAGAGCTTCTTACCATTCTTAATCAATATTTAATGCTGGGTACCCCAAATTGGTACCAAAAAATTGCTCCCCAATATGTGGCATAGATGACATGGCAGATTGAAAAATTTTGATTGGGGAGGTTGGGTGAATGCAGGGGGGTCCATTTTATTATAACCAATTACAATCATACACTTGACATTTGAGAATTATTTTGGGTACCAATTTGGGTTACCTAACATTTTCCTTTTATAATAAACTCATAAAATACTCTCTCTCCCCCATTTTTTTATACTTTTCTGAATTCAACTTAACTTTAGTAATATAAAATTAAATAAGGATTGGTATAAATTGTATTATTGAAGATGAATGTACATTAAGGTGCTAAGAACCAATATTTTATACTATATTTAAGAGTCCGTTAGAGATGCTCTTACCGATCATCTAAATTTGCCTAATCAAATTATGCACTAAATACTGATTCAAGTAAGAATATTTTAAAATGCATATTATGAATGAAAAAAAAGCTACAAAACTCAAAGTCATATTATATGCGATAATGAAAAAAAAAATTATATTCATTACTAGAAGGTAACCCGTGCCTCACGGGTTATTATGCTAGTTACCTCTTAAAATCTAAAATGTTCAATTGTGTGCTGTACTAACTACCAAAAAGTAAAAAGAAAAAAAATAAATTTACTACTAATCTATTTATAATTTATATGTTGAATGAGAAATGAAAAATAGTAGCTTTAGGGTTACATAAAATTTGGCCCGAATTATGTAAATCCTACACACTCAATGTTCTTTGTCTATTTTTCAAATGAGTATTTCCTGAAACTGTTCACTTTACAATTACGTTATAAACTAGTTAATTTTTAGTTATCTCTAATATATTATGAAAATAAATATTGTTGTTTACATTAGCACTACAACATTATATTACATGACTATTTGAAAATTAGGAACAAACTTGATAATGATTTTAAATTATTTAAACATTGCAATAGTATGACATGCACGAAATCTCAATAATATGATATGACACACACAAGAATAATGCTAAGCACGAAAATGCAAAAAATGGTGTATGAAACGTGGGAAAAGCTATTGCAGACTGATTTTACGAATGTACATTGTCTCTAACAATATGCAGTGACTTAATTAAGTTTTTCTTCAGAAAACTATCAAGAAATGACATATTTTACAAGTTTCATTTATCGTTAATAACAATTATCAATAACAAAAGATAACATGTAACTCACAAATTCAAAATTTAATACTTAATATATATTAATCGTATGTACTTTTTTTGTTTGCATATTGTGATGTTTGATGCAATCAGAGCTCCTGCTAATTGAACAGTTGATTCAATGTACTAATTGATGCATTTTTTGTTTTCGTCCTCTTAGCAAGTGAAGAGGAGTATTATTTAGGCTACAAGAGTCGCATAAGTCTATAATCCTCAAACTCCTCTAAATAAGCTAAGAGGGGTATTTACTAGCCTAACTCATGTTATTCACAAGTAAATTTTTATATAAATATGATTCTATTTTTAATTAATATTACTCTTTAAAATCCAATATTGATTTATTGAGATCTAGTTTGTATGATTTGCTACTAATGTCAATTACAAAAATTATATAAATACCTACACATGCATTAAACTCTCAAGTGGCTATGAAGTCTTGCAAATGATTTGTTAATATGTCGTTGCAGTTAAAAAAAAGGGAAATTGAATATCATTGTTCTGTCTTAAATTGACATGGAAATGGTAAACAAATTAAAATCACACCTCTAGGTCAGAAACAGAAGAACCATGTGCATGTAAAAATTATACCAATCAATAATCGCTGGGAAATTTTGGAGTGAACAGCACACTAATTCTATAAAATGAAAGAATTTTAAGGAACCATGAAGATCTTGGCTTGAAGATGTTTGTAATGACCAAAGATGCCACAACATATCAAATAAAGACAAGCATCTCTCTATAGCTAGTTATGCAAAAGACCTCATTGGCATGTGGATCTATATATGCTTACTACTTTACGGTCTTTACCATCATGCCATCTTATTGAATGTAATTTTGGTTTCGGAAAAGAACTTTGAGAGTTGAGAATAATGACTTTAAGAGATTTAGCACAAAATTAATCATCCCAAAGCCAATTTAACAACCATAAACTACATACATAACAGTTGAAGTAACATATACATCTAATAATGACCAACAAAAATGATACTGGCATTCCAATTCATCAAAAACCATATGAAGATAGCACACATATTACACCGCTCTAGGCAATAATCAGAAGATCAGGTTTATACTTAAAAGTGTAACTACTTGGAAATTTACAGTAAACTATCAACATAATCATTTGGAAAAATCTTGTTGAGCGTTAACAAATAAAAATTATGCTTTTCTATCTAAAAAATATGTTTTGGAACCATCAATCGGAACTGGAACAATCATCAATAAGATAGAAGACTGGACTCAAGAGGCATCCTACAACCGCAGCCACCAGCAGGATGGGCGACATTTCTGCCAGCATACACACAGCAGCAGCAGACAATCCTGATGCACTATTTCTGCTGGCCATTTTCAACTCTTCCTAGCCTTCAAAATTTTAAAGAGGACTTATTTTTGTAGAAGTAATTAGATCAAATGTAGCACAGCATTCATCTGACTTTAACCTCTCTGGTATACGTGTCTATTTACCGACATTGTAATTTATTATTATTAATATGTCATGTCTACGATGTAACACAACACTACTATATTTGTACAACTGTAATATACCATACCTGATGTAGCCTGGTTTACTAAAAAATGTATTACTTCTCCATGTGTTATTTAATTACAATATGCTTCTAACACCATAAGAAATTATTAATGAGCTGATTACTTAACATGTTATCAGGAGTAGGAGTTGCCCCGGGCTCGAACCTTCTACGTCTACTGTTTTAAATTATTATTTGTCCCTTGTATAAGTGAAGGAGTCAGAAATATCTTCAAATATACATAAAAAATAAGAAACAGCCAAATTCAGAGTTGGTAGGAAATATTTTTAGTAGCCAATTAAAATGCCAAAGCTAGTCAATTAACAACTTAGCCAATGATACAAGGCAAGGAAGTTGAACTTCTATTAAATTAAGTGCTCGAAGTACCCGCACTATATACCTCAGAGCCTCTGGTGCTTTGTCGTTGTGTCTTTGGCAGCTTTTGAGAGCCTAATGCCGCAGTTTGTTACCATGAAGATGATAATGTGTTCAAAGAAACAAGAATGCATGTGATTCTATCTACTTCTTGATTTATTTCCTTTTGAAATGATCTCTTTAATTCTGATTTAGGGGAGTACAATGGTCAAGGACTAAACTCACAATACGGGTAGAAATAAAGCCACAGAAATTTCCAATGAGACGACTAAATCATTGCAGCACACACAAGCACAAGCATCATGAGGCAGTACGATCAGTTCTCTACCACCATCGCCACGAACAACATGAGCTATAATCATCTCTATGATAGATGAATACTTTTAAGTACTGTCACATTCTTGCAAATATGTTTTGCAAAAATAATTAGAAATTCCCTTGAATCCTATATAATATATATGTATCTAAATAATTAACATATTGGACAAATTCAAAGCTTTTTGGTGGAGAAATTTCAATGAGACCAAAACATGGATGCAATATCTAAATTAAGTAAATTTGTTCAAGAAAATTTATATTTGTGATGTGTAAATGTAGATCGTCTCATAAACAGAGCTAGCGGAAAAAGGAAGTGCCTGGTTCAGCTTCTCTTCACTCTGAGAACCAATTAAACTCAAAGTTATAGACTGAGCAAATACGTGATAAATCGGCCAAAAACTGAGCATGAGCGCATTCTTATAAACTCTGTTCTCCATTATACAGCAAGATCGAAATTATAAAGCTCCACAATGATGAAGGTGACTACAAATCTACAATTAAACTTTCTCGTTAAAATGGTCCATTGGTTACAAAGCCTCTCTATAAGTATTCTTTGCAGAAGACCTAATTGGCATGTGGAACTGAGCTTACAACTACTTGCCCATAATTCGAAGTGATTGAATGTGAATTGTAATGTATTCTAACTATGTAAGGTTTGAGAAGGGGTTTAATTTGAAGTTAAGCTGTGAGATTTGTTTGTGTTGCATGCACACTGTGCATATAAAATGCTGTTATGCCCTGACTCCTTATACACTCTTATTCTCCATGATAACATTTGTAGAGCAGCTTCCTGTTTATAGTTGAGCAAGCGGTTTATCATAGATTTCGTTTGGAAGCCATTCACTTATAATTATTATTTATATCATTGAGTTCTCCTACTAAACTTTCTTGTCTGCACTAACCTATTCATGTGGACATTTCAATTCTTTTTGAGAGTTACTGCTTTTGTAATACTCTATCTTTTGTCTCCATCTTTTTATGTATATGTTTGTGTATTTTATTATCTTTTTATGTATATACTCGTGTATTTTATTGATGTATGTTTTTGCTTTTGCAGATTTTAACATTAAAGGTAATGAGCTTGTTATTGGTGGCTAGCAATGGCATCGTGGGTCTCTTCACTGATTTAGGAGTAACCCCCATATGGGCTATGGCTGTATTACTTTTCTTTTCCTTCTGTTCTTTGTTAATTTTTGTGTTAAACTTTATCAAGTTTCAAAAGCTACATAAGTTCACTGCCAACCTTGCCATTCTTATCTAAGATGCTTGTATTATGTTATCCAAAGGGATGGTATAAAAATTCCATGTAAATGGTGACCTAAACTCTTATGTGAGATTGGTGTCCACATACCCTATGTAATATGTTCGATTGCTATCTTATACCTTCACCATATGATCTTATAATTGTTGGATTACACACTCAATCGATACGTGACATATACATTGACTACCAAGATAGTAGTCAAGAAGACGGTGTCATCGTTATCACATGTATTATCGCCAAATAGCCTCTTCATAACTTTAATCTCCGGAAATGGCTTGTTTCTTTGTGGAGATCAGGAGGACGTATTGCCCAAGCACACATGCAACATATGGGAGTTTTAGAGCATCGAGAATTTTCTAAAAAAAATTGGGAATCGTACAATTGCATGGACGCGAAAACATCAACAAAGGATCAATAGTCCCTCTATTTTTATTTAAATGACGTTTGGTGATTTTTATCACATACAAAGGAATGTTGAATCTGAATTAAGTATGAGTTTTTTTTTACATTATTGACCTTAACGAGCTTATACATTTACAAATAAGTATTGTTATATAGTTTAGTTATATTTTAATTTTCAGTAATACATTGAATGTATTTAAATTCATTTTACGAGTTTAAGTTACATTTGTATACATATTTTATAAAGATATTTTTATTTATTTATTTATTTATTTTTAAATTTTGATTTAATGATTTATAATTAATTTACTTTTATGTTGGAGGATTGAGTTTAAAATTGTACGTAAATACATAATATTAATTTCAGAAATTATATTTTCAAAATTTGTCTTAGTAATCAGGTGTCTAACCAAAGGGATCCCTATGGTTAGATATCAATTTTTTAGTTTAAATGATATTAGTTAAAAATACTATAATTTAACTTACAGATTGATTATCTCTTTTTTGTTTTTTTTGATGATTTGCAAGGTGCACCATCAGTTATCGAAAAGACATAAACACACATGGAAGGAAGACCGGAATAGCCAAGTTTTTGTTCGCTATTTCAAGATTCGGATATGTTTGTAACATTTTTTTCGTAACATTGGTGTTCTCTTTTTAGAATTTAAGATTTTTTTTGTCTAAATTTTCGGGGACATTGTGCATGTTTTTCGGTTAGATGATAAACTTGTTGAATGAAAGAAATTCCATACCATGGACATTATATTTGATACGACTCATTTATGAGGAAGTTAGTCTTTTCAAAAAAACATTGTTAGATAAAAAGTATGGTGAGCATGATTGGATAACCCAAGTGGTAAGGAATTATCCTCTATTGTCCCAAGACCTGGGTTCGATTCTGGCTCATTCTGAAAATTTTTTTAGAACAAATACTCAATTATAAGGTTATTAGCCTAATTATTCGAAAAAAAAAGGTGAGTGTACAAGGGCAGTTAAAGAAATAAAAATTTAATTGCACATTGAAAATTGGAACGTCATCAATAATATTTTATTCTATATAAGAATAATTAAATTATGGATAATATGTAATTTGGTTAACACTATTCTTTGTTATTATTTCCAATTACAGTTATCAAATCTTTCAAATCAAATCGATGAAAACTATCAATATATCTTAATTCCTGTTAGTGAAAAAAACATTAATTTTACCATCTTATCCTTTGTTTCCTTTACGTTTTTGTTTTTCTTAAGGTTAACTTGGTAAATTCATATACTTAAACCGGGTAAATGGATTCTCCAATTCGGCCCATGAAGAACAACAGTTATGAAAATACGTTTATGTATATTTGTCATTATTTGACAGCTTAGCAAACACAATCGCACAAATCGTGCCAACAAGTACGTAGCCAACTTAACGTAAATCATCTAATCACAAGATCATCGTCTTATTGTGTTGAATTTTGAATTTGAAAGCGTGTATATCTCTTTTCCCTGTTTTATTCATGGCGTTTTTATATTTTATCTTAGTTAATGTTTTGATTATATTTTTGTGTGTAGGAAGCTGAAATTGAGAAAAAGGGAAGCAGGAGATTCTCCCCCAAGTTTACAATATTCAATCATATTCTAACATGATATTTTAAGATATAAACATACGATTTTTGGTGTGTATCTTATTTGTGCATATTTCGAAAAGAAACTAGAGTTTTAATTCCATCCTTTCATTAGCTTGATATGTGTGTTTGATTATTCAAATCGCTTCTATCATCCTGACATGAAAGTGATAATATGTATAAGAGCATTAACATATGCATAACTTAGTATAATAGGAGTAATTAGTGAAAGTACAGTATATGCGTATGTATATATACCAAGAATGGTGATTAAATCTCATATTTATGTATGGATTAGGTACGGTGGATCAGGGTTTTATGCAACGATTAGGTAATTTTTATGTTGTTTCAATTATATGTAGCAAGCAATGATGACCTCTATCAGTAGCATGAAAAATTTCAAGATTATCATGTTGTAACAAAAGGAAATCTCAATCATGTGTATTTGAGCATAGATATTACTGCAGGTGAGATGATCTTAAAGCATTCATTTGTTTGGGTGAAAATAGTTTAAATTTTTAAATTTCAATTTTTCACCGATATGTTTGAATCATTTCATAATCTACTATCTCAAGACACATAACACAGATTATGGTGCAAGTCCTTCAAAATTTCAATAGAGTTATCGTTGCAAATGGCTTCACAAGAGGAATGCATGCCAAAGTTATTAAAGGGGAATACATTGTGGATCAGCAAAAATAGGTCAAAACCCTTTTAGTTCTCCCGATTGTTGATTTTATTTGTTTCTAGCCTTATTATATTTATTTATGATTTGTTCTGTTATTAACTTATCTGTTAATGGTTAGTTAAAATGGCAGTGAAATTTTAGCGATTTATTGGTCCCATAAGACTTTTAGTTGGGAGATTTTGTTGAATGTGAATACAACAATTTGATTCCAACTCCAACTAATGTAAAGTAATTCTTCTAGAAAGCTTCTTCTGACTTTGTCTTTGATGTTTAGTGCATAAGTATAAATTGATGGATCATATATAAGGGCTAAGCAGGTTATCATTCCAGAAAATTTTCTGTTTAGCGTCATTTAAATTACATTCACTTCTAATTATTAAATATAATCTTTTTTTTCTATTATTCAATTAAGTTTACAATAGGTAGACATGTGTTTCGAATGTATAAATTCTAGGAAATCTTGGTAATAAGGAATAAAATTATGTTTTATTTCGGCAAACAACAAAGTTGCTTTATTTAAATTAATTATCAAAAATCATATATTGGCTACACAATTGCAATTGTTGTTTTGCCTTTGCATTCACTTTGATCTTGCCCAATATTTAATACTTCCTACTTACATGATTTTCATAGGCTAACTTCTTTATAATTTTAACTCTAGGCTTTAGAGATTGCAGAGTTTTTAGTTCCGGTGGTAAGTCAATTTGATTGTGTAAATTAAATTTTCTTTTTAATCTTTATTTCACCTCGATGCCATGGTGCTCCCAATATCTTTCCGAGATAGAATATGTTAAGTAAAGGCTAGAAAGTGGGTTCCCTGAGTATAAGAAAGATGTTGATATTACTAACAGTAATGTGTACATTACTGAATCTGTCTAAAAATTTTCTAAGTTTATGGCTAACTTTATATTCAAACCTTTTGTTGATGATTGATGTGTTATACATATTTTGTTGGTTGTATATTAGTTTTAATATTTTTGTGTCAGTTGAATATGTTGTTTCAATTCCTCCAAGTTTATTGGTTAGGGGATCTGGATAGTGTCCAATCTCAGTAATGTCACCTTCTGCATGTGTTTAGGATGATATAGATGATTGTTGTTGAACCATTGGTAATATCGATTGGTTTTTTTTTATTTTTCAACAACTGATCCATAGCTCTTAAATTTCTTTTAACTATATTTCTTATTTTTAATGAGAAGTATAAATTTTATAAACTGTTAATACCCTTAGCTTATTCTTTCCTCATGTACCATCTGATATCCTATTTTCCGGTGCTTTGGTTTAAGTATCATGAACAGTGTTTGGATTATATTATTGCAGTTCAGTCAAAGAATACAGTACGTACAACATGACAAAATGTAAGACAACCCAAAACTACTGCAAATTCAATATCAGTCAACCCATGGGAACTACAAGGTATGTAATATAATCAAAGATTTGTACATATTTTTCAACTACGTCACAAATGCATATTTTTTTAGCGTAGACAACTTTAATTACTATTTATGACAATAATTTGTCAAATACCAATGTTGTGTACAATTATGCAGATACCCACAAAAATATCAGTGTTTCAGATAGTTCTGTAACCAAATTCTCATACAAGACCGTTGAAGTTACAGGTTAGTATGAAGTGACAATCATTCATATATAAAAAAGTATGCATAGTTCTGTAAGCTTAAGCAGCCAACTATCTTAACTATCAGACTAACCAATATCAAATCCAGGTTTTGCATAGATTCAGAATACAGGGCTTCAACCTAGAATACATGACTTCAACCTGTGATCAATATAAGATATCCTTATTTTGCGACGTCAAGTATCTCAGGTTATTCTTGCTTTATATTACTCTAAAAAACAATGCAGTTTTGCTATAATGTAATTCATCCATTTTTAAAACATATTTCGGATCAAAGTCGCAGAAAAGTCAGCTCCTCTACGTAGTGTATATTGTTAAGCGTGCCTCTATTTCTACACGACAAAGATCAACAAGGACACGGATAAAATTAAAATGTATATTGAATGCAAATATAACTATGATGGTTTATTTGCGGCAATCAAGGTGATGGAAGGTGTCTCTCATACGCAGAAGAAACGTTACAAAGCATTATTTGATTTGGAGGAGATGGTTGTGGGTGATGTGAAGGTAGCTGATCTACTGGAAATTACTCCGGAAGTCCCGAAGGAAATGGTTATGGGTAATGTAAAGGAAGAAAGATTGATGGGTGTCATGGAAATGCTACTAAGATGGGCAGAATATATTGATGATCAATTCTGAAGGTCTATTGGCATTAGTTATTATGTTCTAAAGTTATGTATGTTTAAGGTCCTGAAATCCATAGTCATTCCATAGTCAAGTGTATAGTGAGTACTAAACTGAATCTCCAGCCTATTTACCGGTGGTGTGTTAATGTAATGTCAGTGTAGTATGTGAATTTTAGTCATGTCTTTTTTTTTTTTTTTGTAATCTTTATTCTAAAGTAAGACTTGGTAGCATTTGATCCATTTTCTGTTTGTAGAATTATGTTGTAGCAACTAACAAGATGGTAAAGAGTCCCATAATTATGTTGTTTTTTTTTTGTAAGATTTATGATTTAAGTACTTTGTATCAAGTCCATCATTATATTAATAATTTCAATATTATTGATTGAATTGTGAATTTTTTTATTCACTTTCTTCTTAAATTTAAGTTTAAAAATTACATAACTTAAACACTCATGTATATCACTTTATCGATATAAATGTCAATTTTTGTAGGAAGATGATGATGCTATATATCAAAAATATATTGATGATAATGTGATATGACAAATATATATCAATTTTTGTATAATGTTTTTATAATTATCTTTATCTAATTATTACACAATATTAATAAAATTCACTTTTTCTTTTCATTTTTTAATTATATTTACATGTGATCAAAAAAATTCCTCAATATTTAAGTAACTAAGAACAGTAATTTAATTTATAAAAAATATAATACGAGTTTAGTGATATAAATTGTTAAAAAAAATTATTATTTAAACACATCGAGGTGTCGTCGGGAGGCCACGCTGAGAAACTGATTTAATATGTAATTGTAGAACAATTAACACATAAGTAATACACACAAATGCATATAAAATGCTCATTTCAATACTTTTGATCTAATTACTCCCCAATATAAATAAAATCACATTTTCATTTTTTTTATCACATTTCATAAAATAAAGAAAGTATGTATTAACCCGGTACGTATAGCACGGGCATATTACTAGTTAAATGTAATGTTAAAAAAATTTTTATACAAAGATTTAAGTTCGAATCCTGACCAAAACATATTAAAATTAAATTTTATAACATTAATTTTTTAAAATATATATGAATAAAGGTAAACATCCATTTTACAAAATTACAGAAAGAATAAAAAAGTCGAAAATCTAAAGTAAAAATAATAAAACTTAAATAATAAAATATTTAAAAATAACTAATATCTTATGGATGCCATATTCTTTTTGAGGTTCAAAGAATTTTATATTCTATTTGTTAAGCGATCTGAAAACAAAACAGCTATTTGTTTAACTCGTTTATTTATTTTTCACCCAGACTGTATTGCCCCGGCTGTGTTAAGAATGTTTTGTGGAGTGATTTGTCTTAATAAAACCATTTGTTTGTAAAAAAAATAAAATATTATTATAAAAGGAATATGATATATTTGGTTGGTTGTTAGTTTGGTACACTAAATTTGGTACACTGATTGAATAACAATCGTTTGGTTGTAAGATGAATAAAAAAGAACCGTTAACGCTAAAAGAATAATTTTTTTTATAATATATAAAATACTCTTATAACTGCAAGGTTCGAATCCTGTCAATAACATATTATTATTAAACATTTATATCATCTTATAAACTATTCCTAAAAATTCAAGGTTCGATTCCCGTCAAGAACATATTTTAGTTAAAAATTAATATTATCTATTTTCATCATACTATTATTAAACTTTTATATTATATAATAAATTATTCCATGAATTTCAAGGTTCAAATTTCATCAACAACATGTTAAATTTAAAAAGTTATTTATTTATTTTAATATATAAGAAAAAAACTATCATTTAGAATACTATCAAATACGTATTATTATATTCTATTATCCTCTATAATTTATTTTTTTACTAATTAAAAAGTAAATGAAATTATGAATAATAAGATAAAAAAATTAATATTAAGATTAAAATATTTAAAATCTTCCGTGTATCGCACAAGTTATAAGCTAGTAAAGATTATAAGCTAGTAATTAGTATAACAAAATATATTGTCTCATTACTAACTAGATTTATACCCGTGCGATGCACGAGATGCTTTGTAAATATGATTTATAAATTATTATATTAAATTTTTACTTTTACAATTTTCGTTAGAAGAACTACAAAATAATGTCTGCAAACTCCATTGAATTGATGATATTTATTTTAGGATTTTTTTCCCAAAAATACTCATGTTGCAAAACTTTTTCAACGTTGTTTGCAACCTGAAATGCAACTACTTTCAACTTACTTTACAACTTCATATCCAACTTTTAACGTATTTCAAAAATAATGAAAACATAGGTTTTTTTTAATAATTTCCCTATATTTTATAAACATTAATTTGTGTTATTTTAGTTGTTATTATATTTTTTACCTGAAATTCATGTTTTTCGAATTTTAAAATTATTAAATGTTAATATTTTCTTCACTCAATAACTTTATCACACTCTATCTAATTAACTTTGATTTTCTCTGACAAATTCTAAAATAGTACCTATATGTCCTATTCATAATTTTTGAAATAAGGTGTACAATTTAATAATATTTTAAATTTTTACTTAATATTATTTAAAAATAAAATTATTTTTAATACTTCTTAAATAACAGATCTGTCTTACATTAATGTCTAGAAATCCTATTCTTCCTGAATCTGAAGTTACTGAATTTCCTTACCAACAAAGCCATGGACTCATCTTCCAACTGATCTAGTTCTTCTAATGAATAGAAGTCACCTTCATCTGGACTAGCATTCGTTTGACCAACTTCAACTTCCAGCTTGCCACTGTCAACACTACAAGGTTGAATAACCTTATCTTCCACTTCCTGTTTGTTCTCAACAATAAGAGCTGTAGAAGTATTAGCAATTCTTCCTTTTCCATAAATCTCCTTTTGTTGAGATTGTTCCAGTTCATAGGTTTTTAAAACACCAAAGAGTCTTTCTACAGTAATTTCACTTAGATTCCTCGACTCTCTGATAGCTGTAATTCTATGTTCTAGATGAACAGGCATTGACAGTAGAAATTTTCTGTTGATCTCTTTCTGAGTCTAGTACTTGCCATGCATCTGTAAATTGTTGACAAGTTTGTTATATCTTTCAAACACATCTTGAATACTTTCATTGTATGCTGATCGAAAGTGTTCATACTCAGATGTCAGAATTTCCAGTCGATTCTCCCTAACTTCCTCTGTTCCTTCATTCACAGTTTCAATGGTTTCCCACATGTGCTTTGCTGTCTTGCAGTTAATCACATGACTGTACATCACATAGTCTAGAGAATCTATTAAAATCAGTCTTAAATTAATGTCAAGTCCAGCTTCCTCTCTTTCAGCAAGAGTGAATTCAGAAGAATCTTTTTGTACAAGCTTTGCAGGGGTAACAACTTTTCCATCAGTAACAACTTCAGAAGTTAATCCAAAAGGTATTATTGGTCCTTCTGATAAGACTTTCATGTATTTAGGATTTGCAACCTCGAGGAACATTAACATTTTGTTCTTCCACATATCATAACTGTTTTTGTCATATATGGGAATTTTCACAGTTCCGACTTTAGAAGACATGATAAATTTTTTAAGAGAGTTAAAAAATTCGGGGATGATTTTTAATTGAGTAAAATGGAATCTTTGGTTTGTGTATCAACCAACTGGCTCGGATACCAATTGTTAGGTCCAATATGTTTGTAGAAGGGGGGGTGGAATACAAACAGTACTGTTTTATCGAAATTTGTCCGGATAATTTAATTTATATTTTGACAAATTTGAGCGGAATTAAATGAAACAAAATTCAAGTTGAATATAAAATTATATTAACTTGAGGGGTTTGTTACAAATACAGTACAGAATTTATATCTAGTTAATAAAAACAAATTAGAAAATTCGACATGAATTTTTCTAGATTTGTTAATAAAAATCAAGATATAGATTAGGAGTAAAAACTCGCTAATAGTACAAGAGTATCAAGGAAATCAGTTCTATCGGATCAGATATTAAAAATAAGATGAACTTGATTTTCTAAATAATTTTCTGCTTCTTGTGCTGTGTTCTTGATGAGAGAGAAGAGAGAATTCAGTTCTTGAATGTAATATTTTCTGTGTTCTTTTTCTTGCTTATTGCTTCTGTCGAGATGTCTTGATATATATAAATCTCTGCATCTTTATCTTCAATTATAACTATCAAGACAATCTTCAATACAATTTCTTCTTCCAAGACAACCAGTTTTGTACTGCCAAGACAATAGGCAATACAATCGTCAAGACAATCAGGTTCTTCCAAGACAATCGTCAAGACAATCAAATTCAGATATCTTTGTCTTGCTTTATCAAATTTATCATTCTGTCTGAAGCTTTTTCTTTTTGATCATTATCAAGACAATCAAATTGAACTGCCAAGACAATCGTCAAGACAATCAAATTAGATTTTTATTCTACTTTTCAAAAGCTATCCAGACATTATCATTATCAAGACAATCGGCAAGACAATCAGGAATTGTCTTGCTTTATTGATTTCTTCTCCAATACAATCGGCAAGACAATCTCCTATTGTCTTGCTGTTCTGAATTTAACCTTCAAGACAATCGGCAAGACAATCAGAGATTGTCTTGCTAGTTCATTTTTCAGAATTAAATTAAAATTGATTAATAAATAATCATTTTAATTTATTCTTACTTAAATAATTAATCTGATTTAATTAATATAATAATTAATTTAATTAAAGAATTAATTCAAGATGAATTAATTAATTAATTAAATTGACTACTTGATTTAAATTAATTAAACAAGAATAATTATATATCCTTGGATTGTCTTAATTCTTTTCTGAATCACTGAAAGTAATAAAGGAATACCACTGAATATTTTGTTGACGTTCCATGTACTGTCTGGTTCATGAACGACTAACCTCAATGACTGTCCTTTAATTGTCATATTAAAAATGTGATTCATTTTTCTTCTCATCTCTTTCTCCTTCTTGTACTTCATTGTATACTGTCTGAACCTGTCACTCTAGAAATCTCTGTCTTAGAAATAAATCCACTTCTTTGATGCTATACTGAGGCTTGATCAGCAATCTGAACTTCTTCCAGTGTAAAACATCAAAACTATAGATTGACTTTAGGGTTTTTCTTCTGACAGATAGTACCTCCTGAGATTCCTGTGACAGTTAAAGTTATTTACTTATTACAAACTAAGTTTAAGTTGCGTTGAGTCCTCGAACTACAAATAGGCTATGTCATATGCATTTCAATCTCCCCCTATTTGTTTGTTAGACGATAACAAGCAAATTCCTAGAGGATTACTCAACTAACTCAACTTAACTTAGTAAAAGATAAAACTTTAAACACAAAGTAAATAAACGAAAAGTTCTAGTTTATATTTAACATTTTCCAGATTCAAACATAAAAGATAAATACAAGATAGATGATCCTCTAGACTGATCATATAATACATTTTTCTATCTTGACCTATCTAAGCTCTAAAGATATTACATGTAGAGCTGATCTTCACTTTGAAGTTTCTTCATCCCTTATCTCTCCAGGTTCAACTTCATCTTCTTGCTCTAGGAATCTTCTGATATTCTCTGTGTCAAATCGTTCTTGATCATCCAAGGTTTTGATCAAATCCTTGTCAAGTACACGTTCATAATCTGACACAAGACCTTTAGGTTTCTTAGGCAAGATTCCAAGGTTACCCCAAAGCCGATTCCGAAGAATGTAATATTTCTTTTCAAATCCAGTTAAAGCATATGATCGAATAATGTCAGCAACAAAGATACTTTCTTTATCTTCGAATCCTGTAGTCCTCAGCATATGTTCTAACCATACCAGATGAGATGCAGTGTATAACTTCATTGACTTAGAATCAAGGAAACAAGAGTGTAGTGTATTACCCTTGAGAAACTTAACATGATGTGGAGTTTGAATAACTTGTGGACTATTCCTTTGAGCAAACTCCAATAGTCTTTCATGAAGTAAAATATTCAGTTCAGAAAACCTTTTTACCTTTGTAGACATAATCCACAGTTCCATCAAGCTTCTTTGTTGAAAGATTTGAAGTGACACATAGAGAGAACCCATTGTACGAAAGTCAATCTGAATTATCAGTTGATCTGCACATCTATCAAATCCAGCTACTATCCTTGAAATTTCCAGCATCAGTGCATCCATATATTGCAAGTAATCTGGATTGGTCTCTTGAAACTGTTGAAGTAGTTGGAGTAAACGTTCATCATCATTAGCAGTGTTCTGAATAGAATCAAAAATCTCTCTTGCTCTATCCCACTTTGGACCAATCTTCAACTGAATATCACTTTTCCTTTCATGTACACTGATTGCATGTAGCTTTTGTTTCTCTGCATCTTCAGCTTGCTTCAGCTTCAATCTTTCATTCACTACCTGTCTGGTCTTCTCAAGCTTAGCTTGTCTCATCAGACGATCAGCTTTCTCCACTTGCAGTTCCTTCTCAAACACAGGATCATCTTGCCAGTTTGAAAGATCTTCTTCGATATCATTTAATTGTTGTACTTCAAACTTACTATCCTTGAGATCGAAATCAAACTCAAATGCATCCTGATCATGAGCAGCTTGAGCAGCTTTTTCTTTTCCCTTGGTAGACTTCTCCTTATGCCTCCCTTGTGACTTACTACCTCCTCCTGCTTCTCCAGACTTGCCTCCTCCATCTCCAGACTTCTCCCCCTTAGTTGAGGAATCCTCTACAGACTTCCGTTGACTGTCAAGCTCCCTATTTGCATCATTATCCCCCTCATTATCATCATCATAGTCTTCAAAGTATGCTCTTTGTTCTGGTGTGATATTATGAGTAGGTTTAACAATGTTGTATAGATGATCAAGGCCTTCAAACATGTAATCATACTTCTCTTCAAGATTTGCAAAGGTTGTAGCATATGATTGAGCAGATTCATGCATTTCCACTTGAAGTTCATCCACCCTATTAGAGAGTCTGTCAATAGCATTTAGAATGTCTGTTCTTTCTGTAGATGCCTGGGAGTTAGATTGTATCAATGTATTGATTGCTGGAGTGAGTGTAGTCTTTATATTGTGGACATCGTCACGAATGATCATGAGCTGATTGTTGACAGAGGTGGAAGAAGAAGACCGTTCATCCACTTGTGCTTTCAAAACTTGTTTTTCAGCCTCAGTTTCCATCAATTTCTTTTGCAGTTCTTTGATTTGAGCCATTAGAGACAAAGTGTTTGTGTCAGTGTGTGCGCTCACCTGATGTTCACTCAAGGATATGTCACTCTCCTTTCGTGCATGTGTTTCACTCATATTTAAGGTGGTCCTCACATCACTCAACACTAGCTCCTTTCCTTGAGCTGTACCTGCATAAGAAATCACCCTAGCCTCTTCTGGAGAGGTCAGTGGTGGTGCAATGGGAGTTCGCAATTCCCAATCCTCAGTCATCTCTATCAATTCATTTGGATTTGATAACTGAATTTCTTCAGTGATAGGATGACTAAGTTGCCTTTCACTTTCACCAGATAAATCTGCGAGTGAAGAATCCCTTGAGGGAGCCAGGAATGTTCCTCCTGGGAGGGGAGATGATGACTCTATTATACTTGGCAGAGAGTCAAGATTTCCCTCAGAAGCCTGTGAAGGCTCTTCTACCGTAACAATGGTAGGCACAGTAACAATCCTATCGTGCACTCCTTGCTCAGTGTCCTTAGCAACATCAGATTCTAAGTTAATGTTTTCCCCCATTGTGAGTAATAGAGGTGTGCTTGACTCTGTACAAGGTGCCACGGCCCTTTGGCGAATTTCAATAATTGCATCCTGTTGAGAGGATGAAATTAGTAACAGTTCATCGGCCATTTCAATGTCCAAGTCCTGTTGGGAGGAAATGGATGGGCTAACAGATGCCTCAAGTAGTAGGTTTCTTCTCTTCTTTGGTGGAGGCAGAGCTGTGGGATCACTCACATTATCACTTCTTCTATCAGCTCTTTTTGTCAACAACTTGCTTCTGGCTTTAGGTTTAGAGATTTGGTTAGACACAATGTTTGGCTCTAAGACCTGGGATAGAGACTGTGGTTCTACAACCTCTTGGTCTGACCTATCAGCCACTTGGGCTCCAGAAACAGTTTGAGAGATAGAAGGCAATACCTGCTCCATTGATGCAGTAGCTGTACTTGAAGGAATAGATTGTTCCATTTGATGTTGATGTTCAGGGACAGGTACATCTTGAGGTTCAGGTTCAGGTGCATTCAAAAGTCGAGGAATGACAGGTAGATTTATGAAGTTAGACAAATATGGTGTAATATACACTGGCACATTTATCAACTTTCTATGTGTATCAAGGCTAGTGAATATTTTCTTGGTTTGCCTGCCTGATACCATAGGGTTGTCATTTCTAAACACTGTTTGTTGACCAACAGGAACAAGATGATTAAATAACAGAGTTAAAAATCTAGGATAATAACATAGAACTTTCTTACCCTCATCAAAATCCTTTCTGGCCTTAACAATCCTGTTAATAATAGTATTCCAAAGTAGGTTACCAATATTGATTCTACGGTTGTTAGCAACAGCATAACCAATAGTTTGTAACAAAGAGGTGAGTAAGTGAAAATTACCTCTGGCTGAATTAGCAAATACCTTGGAGATCGTGTCGAAGAATGCATCCCATGGTTGAACCAGATTCCTTTTGCTCAGGTTGTTCATATCAATTACTCCATGATAATTAATATCAATGAAGAATTGATAGAGTTGCTCACTGGTTGGAAATGGATCATAATTATCCGCCGGGAGACCCAAAACAGTAGTTAGGGTTGATTCTGTCACGACGTGGTGTGTACCATCAAAATCAAAAGAGAATGAGGTCAAGTCTTCAGACACCACAGATTCTGTGCAAATCAATCTCAGTGGTCCTATCTTAATTGGGGCTTCAATCGAAATGGCAGTTCGGATAATTGAATCGTCATTCAAAAATCGTATCCAAGGCCTAAATCGATCGTAGGGACAATCGTTCGGATTAAAATAGCCAACCAAATTATGTTTCATTATCTCAAAATTAACAGCCATTTTTTAAATACAAAAACACACTTTAATTTTAAGAAAATTAAAACAATTCGAAAATTTTCAGAATTAATAATTAATTAAAATTAATTAAAAATTCGAATTAATTCAAAGTTGTCAGAAAAATCCCAAAAATTTATATGATGTTCTCTTGATCACTGGGAGTCTCAATCTATTTTTAGATTTCTCAGAAAAAATTTAGAACTTTTAAAACACCTAAAACCCGATTCAACTTTTGAAAATTTTGATTTTCAAAACCTTAACCAAACACAAAGATAATTGGTTCAAAAGAAAGGAAATTTCACGATCTACTTGAATCTGGTCTTGGTTTTCAGTTTTGTTGAGAAAAATTGAGCAGTAATTCAGTCCAAAACTGTGTGTATTGTATGTATATATGTCGCGAGCTTTGTGTAAAGACACGAGAGAGAGATAATTGTATTGCATGTTCTGTTTTTCTGTTTTTGTTTTTTTAAGTACAAAACTATACTACAAGACAATCGGTTTGATTGTCTTGCCGATTGTCTTGGTAGTATAAATACTATCAAGACAATCGTTTATAATTCTGAATAAATAAAATAAAACGAAAATCATTTTTTTTTAATTTTACAAAAATACAAACTAACCTTACAAGACAATCAGTTGATTGTCTTGCCGATTGTCTTGGTAGTATAAATACTATCAAGACAATCAAGTATTTAACTGATTAAATTGAAAAACAAATTAACATATATATATTTTTTTAATTTTGAAAATAAAGAAAAACACTCCAAGACAATCAGTTGATTGTCTTGCCGATTGTCTTGGTAGTTTTGAACTACCAAGACAATCGTTTGTTTTGAGTAAAATAAAATGAAAACAGAATAAAAATCTGAAAAATATTTTATTATCAACAAAATAACCTTCCAAGACAATCTGTGGATTGTCTTGGCGATTGTCTTGATATGATAATCACAATCATAAAAATTAATTAAACTGCTAATAAAATGCTAATAAAATACAAATTAATGTGCAAAATTAATCCTATTAAAATACACTCTAATATATTATTAAAAATACTAAAAATAAATATTTTACAGAAACATGGATTAATCTTTTTACGAAAACAAATAAAAATAACAAAAGGACAAACATTACAAAACATTTAATAAAATAATTATTAAAATAGTAAAAATATCTACAAATATTCTAAAAACATAGAAATATGAAGTATTAAATAATATGAATAAACAGAGTGAAAAATAACTAAACAAGCAAGAAAATTAGTTGGTAAAATAATTATACAAGTGATTTGAAACAACAAATATTCACAGTATAATCACTTGCAAAATTATTAAAGATCAAATTTCAGATATTAACAGTATTAATTACTAGGACTGTTTAACATACCCAATTCACTAACAATTCTAGTGAATGAGGATTCATTAAGCGACTTAGTAAAAATATCTGCAGTTTGATCTCCAGAGCCTACAAATAGTAGTTCCACTGTACCATTCATTACATGCTCTCTTATAAAATGATACCTTATGTCAATGTGCTTTGTCCTTGAGTGCTGCACAGGATTGCTGGCGATTGCTATGGCACTTGTATTATCACATAAAATAGGGATATTTTCCAATACAATGCCATAGTCCATTAATTGATTCCTAATCCATAAGATCTGAGCACAACAACTTCCAGCAGCTATATATTCAGCTTCGGCTGTAGAGTTGGAAACTGTTTGCTGTTTCTTACTGAACCAAGATACCAGTCTTCCACCTAGGTATTGGCAACTCCCAGATGTACTTTTCATGTCTACAACACTTCCTGCATAGTCAGAATCTGTATATCCAATTAAAGTAAAACCAGATTCATTAGGGTACCAAATGCCTAAATTAGGCGTACCCTTTAGATATCTTAAGATTCTTTTGACAGCAGTGAGATGGATTTCTTTAGGGTTCACTTGGAACCTTGCACACAAGCATGTGGCAAACATTATATATGGTCTACTAGCAGTTAGGTAAAGCAAAGAGCCAATCATACCTCTATAGCCTGTGATATCTACCTTGGCAGAACTTTCACATAAACCAATTTTGACAGCTATAGTTGATGGTGTCTTTGCTGATGAGCACTCCTCCATGTGATATTTCTTGAGGAGTTCCTTGATGTACTTAGATTGACAAATAAATATTCCATCTTGTCTCTGACTTATTTGTAATCCAAGAAAGAATTTCAGTTCTCCCATCATGCTCATTTCAAACCTACCCTGCATTAACTTAGAAAACTTCTTGCATAGAAGCTCATTAGTAGACCCAAATATAATATCGTCCACATAGACTTGGACTAGTATTATATAATTCTTATGTCTTTTAGTGAAGAGAGTTTTGTCTATGACACCTCTTATAAAACCATTCTCTATTAGAAATTCAGAAAGAGTGTCATACCATTTTCTTGGGGCTTGCTTAAGACCATAGATAGCTTTGTAAAGAAAGTAAACATAGTCCAGATGATCTTGATCTTCAAAACTAGGAGGCTGTTCTACATACACTTCTTCATCTAGCTTACCATTCAGAAAGGCACTCTTGACATCCATTTGATAAACTTTGAATCTTGAATAGGATGCAAATGCCAAGAATATTCTGATGGCCTCAAGTCTTGCCACTGGAGCATAGGTCTCGTCATAATCAATGCCTTCAGCTTGAGAATAACCTTTAGCTACCAGTCTTGCTTTGTTTCTTATCACAGTGCCATCTTCATCTAGTTTGTTTCTGAATACCCATCTTGTGTCCACCACTTTTCTATCTTTAGGTCTGGGTACCAGCTTCCATACTTCTAGTTGCTTAAATTGATTGAGTTCATCTTGCATAGCAATCACCCAATCAGGATCAGATAGAGCTTCTTCTACTTTCTTAGGTTCCATAACAGACAGAAACCCAGAATAGTTACATTGATTCTGATAAGCTCTTCTTGTTTTCACACCAACATCTGGATCACCAAGAATCAGCTCAAAAGGATGAGCTCTATTCCAAACAGTTTGTCTGGGAAGAATTGATCTTGACGATTCGCCTTGTTCTTCAGTATGATGTTGAGTATGACTTGTTGACCCTTCATTATCTCCCCCTGAGTTGTTGCCAGTTTGACTTGTTGATGGTTCAAGAGTATCAGTGGTGTCTTGAAAGTTATCATTGTTTACACCAGCATCACCTTGATCATTACCATCAACATTTGGATTATTATTATCAGCAACAACTTCAGGTTGATTGTCATCATCTGAATCTGAGTCTGACATGTCATCAAACTTAAGCTTTTCAGATGGATCTTCATTTAGGATACTTGGGAGTTTTGTGTCATCAAATGTAACATTGACACTTTCCATAGTTTTCTGTTGATCAATAAGATACACCTTGTAGGCTCTTCTAGTATAACCAATAAATATTGCTTCATGTGCTTTTTCTTCAAATTTACCACCTTGATCTTCTCCTTCTTTCAACACAAAGCATTTTATCCCAAATACATGGAAGTACTTGAGAGTTGGTTTCTTGTCATGTAGAGCTTCATATGGTGTCTTCATTAAGTCTTTATTGATAAGTGTACGATTCTGGGTATAGCATGCAGTGTTGACAGCTTCAGCCCAAAAGCTCAATGGAAGCCTTGATTCACTTAGCATAGTACGTGCAGCTTCAATCAAGGTTCTATTCTTTCTTTCAACTACCCCGTTTTGCTGAGGAGTTCTGGGAGCCGAGTACTGTCTAGTTATACCCTTTTCAGTGCAAAAGTCATTCAGAACTGCATTCTTGAATTCAGTTCCGTTGTCTGACCTTATAGCTCTTACTGGACGATTAGAATCCAGCTCAATTAACTTAATGTGATCAACTACCAGTTGTGGAGTTTCATCTTTTGAGTTCAGAAATAGTACCCATGTGAATTTTGAGAAATCATCAACAATCACTAGAGTATATCTTTTTCTTGACATAGACATCACACTAACTGGACCAAACAAATCCATATGGAGAAGTTGTAATGGTTCAGTTATTGATGATATGTTAGTGCTCCTGTGAGTTGCCCTTTTTAACTTCCCTTTTTGACAAGCATCACATAGACCTTCCTGAGTAAATTCAATCGAAGGTAAACCTCTCACCAACTTTCTTTTCACTAGAGAATTCATTGTTTTGAAGTTTAGGTGAGAAAGTTTCTTGTGCCATAACCAACTTTCATCAGTAGATGCCTTTGAATAAAAACATCTAATTTCTTCTGTGCTTCCAGAGTTCATATTGGCTATGTACAAGTTTCCTTTTCTTACTCCAGTCAACTGCGGCCTTTCATTTCTCTTGTGTGATATTAGACAATTATTCTTGTTGAAATGCACTTCATAACCTCTGTCACAGAATTGACTAATACTGAGCAAATTGTGCTCAAGGCCGTTCACAAAAGAGACATCTTCAACGATAACATTTCCAGCTTCTAATCTGCCATATCCATCAGTTTTACCTTTGCTGTTATCTCCAAAGGTAACGACTGGGCCAGCCTTCTCCACCACATTTGTCAGCAGGGCTTTATCTCCGGTCATATGCCTTGAACATCCACTGTCCAGAATCCACATGACTCGTTCAACCTGTTTCAAACCCTGCAATGACAAATTGGTTAGACTTTCTTCGGAACTCAAATTTGATTGGGTCCGGAGTACTTAAAGAATTGACCTTTATCAGGCAAAGCAACACTTTTTATTTTAACAACATTTTCTTTAGGTACTGGACATTTAACCCTGTAAACAGCTTTAACTTGTTTTGGTTTCAGCTTGGGTAACCATGTCTTCACCATATCCTGAAAAGGACTTGAGGTCCTAATCTTAGAATTAGGAGATGTTTCAGTCCTGGATCTTACATGTTTATTTCTGCTCATTTGCTGTCTAGGAGCATTCTTATCAACACATGCATGATTACCGTTAAAGTACGCAGACATTATATTAAAAGCACAAGACATGCAATTAACAGCATCGCATTTCTTATGAGCAGTATCAATAACAGGAATAGCATGCATGGTAGATTTGTTGTTGCATTTATTCATGTTGTTACTTCTGCTACTAGTTTTCAATGAACTAGTAGACTCACCAACTCTTTCTGCTTTTACAAACACAGTCTTTCTATCTTTATCATTTTTAACAACTTGATTACTTTCTAAGACTACGCCATTAGCTACGTCCTCAATGCGCATCTCTTCCTTAATGATTAAAGATGTTGTATCCAAAGGTTCTGCTATGGATTTCTTAAAGAGTGGGTTACTAACACTCTTAAGCACTGATGGTATACCCCTATCTACAGCACTCACACGATTAGGGGTATTAATGCTTTTCCGTCCAATAGCTTCATTATAATCAAACCCAATTCCTACAGTTTGATTAATTGCTTGTTGGTTAAACAACTCTTTAGCCACTTTACAAGAATTAGAAGTAGCACTAACCCTTATTTCTAGTTCAGCTATTGTTTCACGTTGTTGAACCACTATCTCTGCTAGAGACCTCTCAAGTTCTTTTAGCATTCTTATTTCTGATTTTTGTATAACATGGCAATTTTGTACATCATGTAATTCTGATAATTGATTACTAAGATCTGTATTTAACAAATTTAGCCTTTCAATCTCTCTATTAGCATTACCCAGTGTATCAGTAAGTTGATAAATATATTGACTTTCAGTACATGATACCTCAGATGATGTACCACTGGAGTTATCAGATTTTGCCATCAGGGCAAGATTGCCATACTCTTCATCTTCAGAGTCTGTATCATCCCAACTCTTTCCAGCAGCCACATAGGCTCTTCCTGTCTTCTTCTTCTCAGATCCAAAGTCTTTTCTTTGGTTTTGTTTTGGCTTCTGACATTCAGTAGCGAAATGTCCAAGTTCATTACAGTTGTAGCATCTAATTTTACTTCTTTCAACTGTTCCAGTTTTGTAACCTCCTCTGTTACTTGAGGATGAAGAACCTCCTCTCTGGAACCTGTTATAGTTAGATTTGTACCTGAACTTGGGATTCTTCCTGAATCTGAAGTTACTGAATTTCCTTACCAACAAAGCCATGGACTCATCTTCCAACTGATCTAGTTCTTCTAATGAATAGAAGTCACCTTCATCTGGACTAGCATTCGTTTGACCAACTTCAACTTCCAGCTTGCCACTGTCAACACTACAAGGTTGAATAACCTTATCTTCCACTTCCTGTTTGTTCTCAACAATAAGAGCTGTAGAAGTATTAGCAATTCTTCCTTTTCCATAAATCTCCTTTTGTTGAGATTGTTCCAGTTCATAGGTTTTTAAAACACCAAAGAGTCTTTCTACAGTAATTTCACTTAGATTCCTCGACTCTCTGATAGCTGTAATTCTATGTTCTAGATGAACAGGCATTGACAGTAGAAATTTTCTGTTGATCTCTTTCTGAGTGTAGTACTTGCCATGCATCTGTAAATTGTTGACAAGTTTGTTATATCTTTCAAACACATCTTGAATACTTTCATTGTATGCTGATCGAAAGTGTTCATACTCAGATGTCAGAATTTCCAGTCGATTCTCCCTAACTTCCTCTGTTCCTTCATTCACAGTTTCAATGGTTTCCCACATGTGCTTTGCTGTCTTGCAGTTAATCACATGACTGTACATCACATAGTCTAGAGAATCTATTAAAATCAGTCTTAAATTAATGTCAAGTCCAGCTTCCTCTCTTTCAGCAAGAGTGAATTCAGAAGAATCTTTTTGTACAAGCTTTGCAGGTGTAACAACTTTTCCATCAGTAACAACTTCAGGAGTTAATCCAAAAGGTATTATTGGTCCTTCTGATAAGACTTTCATGTATTTAGGATTTGCAACCTCGAGGAACATTAACATTTTGTTCTTCCACATATCATAACTTTTGTCATATATGGGAATTTTCACAGTTCCGACTTTAGAAGACATGATAAATTTTTTAAGAGAGTTAAAAAATTCGGGGATGATTTTTAATTGAGTAAAATGGAATCTTTGGTTTGTGTATCAACCAACTGGCTCGGATACCAATTGTTAGGTCCAATATGTTTGTAGAAGGGGGGGTGGAATACAAACAGTACTGTTTTATCGAAATTTTTCCGGATAATTTAATTTATATTTTGACAAATTTGAGCGGAATTAAATGAAACAAAATTCAAGTTGAATATAAAATTATATTAACTTGAGGGGTTTGTTACAAATACAGTACAAAATTTATATCTAGTTAATAAAAACAAATTAGAAAATTCGACATGAATTTTTCTAGATTTGTTAATAAAAATCAAGATATAGATTAGGAGTAAAAACTCGCTAATAGTACAAGAGTATCAAGGAAATCAGTTCTATCGGATCAGATATTAAAAATAAGATGAACTTGATTTTCTAAATAATTTTCTGCTTCTTGTGCTGTGTTCTTGATGAGAGAGAAGAGAGAATTCAGTTCTTGAATGTAATATTTTCTGTGTTCTTTTTCTTGCTTATTGCTTCTGTCGAGATGTCTTGATATATATAAATCTCTGCATCTTTATCTTCAATTATAACTATCAAGACAATCTTCAATACAATTTCTTCTTCCAAGACAACCAGTTTTGTACTGCCAAGACAATAGGCAATACAATCGTCAAGAGAATCAGGTTCTTCCAAGACAATCGTCAAGACAATCAAATTCAGATATCTTTGTCTTGCTTTATCAAATTTATCATTCTGTCTGAAGCTTTTTCTTTTTGATCATTATCAAGACAATCAAATTGAACTGCCAAGACAATCGTCAAGACAATCAAATTAGATTTTTATTCTACTTTTCAAAAGCTATCCAGACATTATCATTATCAAGACAATCGGCAAGACAATCAGGAATTGTCTTGCTTTATTGATTTCTTCTCCAATACAATCGGCAAGACAATCTCCTATTGTCTTGCTGTTCTGAATTTAACCTTCAAGACAATCGGCAAGACAATCAGGGATTGTCTTGCTAGTTCATTTTTCAGAATTAAATTAAAATTGATTAATAAATAATCATTTTAATTTATTCTTACTTAAATAATTAATCTGATTTAATTAATATAATAATTAATTTAATTAAAGAATTAATTCAAGATGAATTAATTAATTAATTAAATTGACTACTTGATTTAAATTAATTAAACAAGAATAATTATATATCCTTGGATTGTCTTAATTCTTTTCTGAATCACTGAAAGTAATAAAGGAATACCACTGAATATTTTGTTGACGTTCCATGTACTGTCTGGTTCATGAACGACTAACCTCAATGACTGTCCTTTAATTGTCATATTAAAAATGTGATTCATTTTTCTTCTCATCTCTTTCTCCTTCTTGTACTTCATTGTATACTGTCTGAACCTGTCACTCTAGAAATCTCTGTCTTAGAAATAAATCCACTTCTTTGATGCTATACTGAGGCTTGATCAGCAATCTGAACTTCTTCCAGTGTAAAACATCAAAACTATAGATTGACTTTAGGGTTTTTCTTCTGACAGATAGTACCTCCTGAGATTCCTGTGACAGTTAAAGTTATTTACTTATTACAAACTAAGTTTAAGTTGCGTTGAGTCCTCGAACTACAAATAGGCTATGTCATATGCCTTTCATGGTGTTAATCGACCAACCAGCCAATCAATTATACCTTCAAATTATGATTCCATAATAATCCATAATGTAATATTTGTTTAAAATAGAATTTAATATTAATTTGTAATTATGTGAAATTTTTATTGTTTATTATATAGTTTTTTTGATTTATAATTTGTTGTAAATTTGTTAATAAATATGTGATATTAAAATTATTTAAATTGATTTTGAAAATATTTGGTTTCCAAGTAATTGAAAGAGTCTAAACTCAAATATAACTAAAAGAGTATGTAATTGAATATTAATTGGAGCGTAATTAAAAGAGTTTGTTATTAGGTTAAATATGTGGTTTATTTTTTGTGAAATAAAATTTTATATGTATTTTAATTTATTTTTTCATTTTTGGAAGGTGTTAGCAAACTTTTTTGGAAGGTGTTAACCGACCGACTGACCAACCAATTATACCATGTTTCGCTGAAGCACGGGTTTCTTAAGTTATAAAATTTATTTAACATTATAATTATGTTTTTATAATCCTTATTTTTAATAATTTTTAATTTTAATTTAATATAAATTTATATAATGATATGCATGGTTTGAAATTTATTTTGTAAAATTGTAAATTAAAAATGTCGTTGACGGGTTCTAACTTTGAATTTTTAGTAAATTAATCATATAATATATCTTATTATTAGATCTAACGATTCTTATTTATTACTAAAAATAATGATTTGAATATATGGTGAGATATTTTTGGATGTATATTAGTTATCGCAAGATTAATTTTAAATTAAAAAGTAACTTGTTTTAATTACAAAAATTACTACTAAAATAATTACGGAAAGATATGGTGTGATATTTTGGATATATATTAATTATTGTAATATTAGTTTTAAATTAAATGGTAAAGTGTTTCAATTAGAAGTAAAATCTTTAGAAAAAATGGGTAATTGAGTTGTTGGAGCTGAAAAAAGAGCCCTAGAAGCTCCATATGGATAAAGGAATTTTAATCTGAATATAATTACGTTTTAATATAATAGTATAGATAGATAGGATATTACGAGAAGTATAGAGAATATACAATATTTCTGACTTTCTGTTATAATTAAGATTTATAAAAAAGCATTAAATTTATAAGAAAATCATAAAAAATGAACTTTTAAGAAAAAGAATATTCAAAGGTGACAAGACCAAACTGGGTCAAGCGTCCACGGTTCCAAGTATATTTGTAAGCTGGCACTTGTCAACACCAGACAACATAAATAATATAATCTCAACTATACATACATACATACATACATGTGTATGTATGTATATTATATACACACACAGACACAGAGAGAGGGGGTGTATGAATTGAATCGACCAGCAGATCTACCCCTTGAAAGATACCCTTAAAGAAAATCTCGTATTTCAATTCCGTACACCCTTTTTCTTCAAAATTCAACTTAGCCCATATATTTATTATACATACAAAGCTGTGTGTGTATCTCTCTATCTAAAAAATGCTGGAATTAAGAGATGGGAGTTGTTATGAAAAGCCTTTAGTGGGTGTTAATGTGGCTCTTGCTTTTGTTGATGCCCTTATTGCTCTTATTGCATTCTATCAGGTCCTCCCCCTTTTCTTCTCTTTTTTATATATTTAAATTGTTTGTTTGTAATCTTTATCAAGAATGTAGCATAATTGTGTGTTTTGGGTACTTTTGAGTAATTGGGGGTTTTTTTTATGGAGCAATTTATGTGTTTTTCTTGATTTTTGATTGAATTGAATTTGTGCGGTTTTGTTATTTGGGAGTGATAGTGTTGAATGAAGTGTACAGTTTTTTTTTAATACAAAGGATTGGTTTTATGTCAATGTGATAGTGTTGAATTTGTGTTTTATGTCGATGTGATTGAAGTTTCAGCTGAAAAGGATTGGTTTTTTTAGATAATGTAGCAAGTTGGAACTAGTTTTCCAAGTAAGACTAAGAACTTTTGATTGGATTGTATGTTTTCAGCCGTTATTTTTATTGGTTCTTGTTTTTTCGTTTATTATCTGGACTTCGAAAGACCAATGTAATATATGGAAAAGTTAGCATTATGCTTGTTTGAGCCAGAATAAGTGCCACATACAAATTTTTTTTACAGTTAGTAATACCTTTAAACATGAGAATGTATGTGTTTTCAGTAAAGGATACTTTAATTAAACTAATGTATGTTTTACAGTTATAGAATATCAGAAACACGAAAATGTACTTGGTTACTCGACAGTTGAGTAGTGTATGTACAAGATTCTTTTCTATGAAAAGATCCCTGGTTGCACTTTTGTTTCCGTTGCTTTCTAATGGCCGTATGAAATCATTTTTTGTTCTTTCTTCAAAATTAGCCATGTTTTGTTCACCAACTATCTTAGTGACTGTATGGATTCTGAATGTAGTACTGTGTTACTGAAGTGAGCATTAGTGTTCCTCAAAAGTGCGACTGAGAGCTCTTTGCCTGATACTTTTCAGTTCTTGTTGTCATAGTCAATTACAGAAATTTAGATACTCACGAATGCTTGCCTTTGTAAAGGCTTAAATTCTCGACCTCTTGTTGCTAAGAGAGGGGTATCCACTAGGCTAAGTCAAGCCTGGCAGATAGAACTAGACAGTTGATAGTTCATAACTTACTGTTAGCACTTTAGAGTAGCTTCTTTCGAAGTGCTTGACCGGTCATCTTACACTCTATTATATACAACTCCCACCAGCTCAAAGGTATAAAGACAGGGTTATCTGATGAATTTCTTCAAACTGATTAATGCTGTAGTAGTTGCCTCGTTACTTGTGTATCTGTAGTTACGGTGTATGCTGAAATCTGTTCTTTATGTTTTGTGGCTAACAATTCTACAAAGTCATAATCCTTGAAGTGTTTTGCCTGCTTAAATTTTATTTTCTCGTTTGAGTTTGATTTTCTCTGACCGTTGGTGTAACAGTTGATTAGGATTCATGCGAGGAACTCACAAGTTGGTTGGACACGCCAGAAAGTAAGATACCTTATTACTCTCGTCCTAAATCAATGTTGCTTCCATTGTCATTTTACATGGTAATCATATTTGCACTCAAAGGATCCCCAGAGAGAACTTGAGGCTGGGACTGTGAGTGGGTACTCTGGGGTCATCATTTTCTTTTGTTAACCACATCACAGTTAATGTCATTTGTGCGTTATCTATTTCTTATTATTGTGTGTTTCTTTGTGATTACATCAATCTAACGTTGATGCGATTAAATTTGTAATTGCAGGTGTTTCATCTAATGATTGGGTTGTCGAACTTGGGTAAGAAGTTTTTCTGTTAAATTAATCACTCTTGTTTTATGCAAGAATTGTTCCTTTCAGTCCAGTTATTGTTTCATCCGTTTATTTTGTGACTAAGAAATAAGATACGCTTCCATGTAACCTTGTTTGTTGGCATTAGGCAAAGCCAAAGAGCACATTTAGTTAAGTATAAACAGTAGTTTCGGCTCATAATATTATCCATTTCTACCGAGCAACATATGTTCAGAAAGAGATTACATTTCTCGGGCACTTCAACATCATGTCTGTAGCTTAGTAATGCTTATTTGTGTTTGCAAATTTTTGGGGTGCCTTCAATAAGGTTTCATATTAGCAGATCACAGCTTAGCGCCCCCATCCTCGGGGAATTATTATAAAGGCAGGACAGGGTTTCGCTTGCTTAGTAAGTGCTTACTAAGAAGGTGGCTATATACTGTCCTTTCAAATTAAAATTCCTTCCATAGCATTTTTCCCCTTTGTTATCAGCCTGTTACGATATCATAAATTTTAAGTTAATGATCATTGTCAATTATTTCATAAGGTTCTCTACAAGTCCATTCTTTCTATCTTCTGTTTCTTTTATTACTGCTCATTACTTTGGCGAGAACTAAAATAACTTGTAATTGGTGAGTTTCCTTAAAAAGTATCTTATATTACAAGTACAGACTTACATTGCACTCAAGGTGTATCATTAGAGAACATCTTACTAGTGGTTCTATTACTTCTTTTTTCGTGGATAAGTAACTGTTGGTTTTTCTAACTTTTACCACACAAACTACAGTTTTTTTTTTTTTTTTTTTTTTAAACTTTTCTTAAAAGTATCTGATCCAGGTGATCTTTTCATATGCCAGGGTATTTTCTGTACTTCGTGTTAATTCTTTTGGCTGCGTGTAAGGGTTGGATTTGCTGGTCAAGCTCATGTGGCTTCACTGTAATGGGTATGCTCCTTCTTTTACAAATTATAGCATTACTTCCTGATTTGTGTTGAATAGGTAAAAAGTTACATGGTAAAAATCTTGTTTTGCAGCTTTTCCTGATATTCTATTCCTTGCAGCATTTCTTTTACTTCTATCTTTCTGGTACGTGCTTCTCTATTATTTTATGTGAAAGTATCTATATGCCGGGTAAATGAAACAAATTTTTAAAAGAAATTGTACAGCCTGTCAGAAAACCATTATTAAATTTTTGCGACTTATTGCCCCAAACGAAACAAACATACAATATTTCTTCCACTACTTGAGATATGAAGGCAATTACACATTTATAATTACATGTATTCGTTATTATTCACATACTGTGTGGATTGTGTTTGTATATGAGAAATCGGTGATTAGACTAAGAAACTATACGGAGCTGTATTTCTACAACTATATTAAAGAAAAAAAGTGATAGCAGATGTATATGCTCTTTTTATAGGAAAATAAACCTTGTACCCCAAACTTGGAAGTTGGAACAATAACATGATGTCACCGTGATAATGTTAAGTGCATGATGTCATGCTCCTGCTCTACCGTAACTCGCCTCCTCACTCGAAAGCCCATCTTGTGATTGGAGAGTGGATCACTAGGTACCCATGACTGCAACCTTTCCAAGAAAGCCATCTACAGATTGAACTTTAAAGACCCATCTTTAGATTTACCCATCCCGAAATTTGAGATCAATTTTAGGGTTGACCAATCTTGGGATTAAAGATGGAGAATTTTGGTGATATCGAGACTTGCACAAGTGACCAAGTTGGTGGATGGCCATAAATCCCTTTATCTTTGCCTAGGACCTTTTTTTTCTATCAGCAGCCCTCAAGGAATCTTGCATAGGACCTTGATATAGAACCAAGTGCACAACTTCTTATTCTCGGTCTCTTCTTTCTTGGCTATAGCCTCAACCTTGTCCTTGTACTTCTGGTAAGGCATAACAATGGTATGCAGCAACACAAAAGATATGTAGAACAAAGGCAGGGAAATCTGGCAATTCTTAAGAACAAAAAAGAACCATAAAAGAGCAATAAAGAAATTGGACCTGTCCACTTACGGAACAGGCTTACCAGTTGCAAAAGGTCAAACAACAAGTTTTCTCAAAAAACAAACATTCTCCCCAAAAACAAAAATTTTAGGCCAAGAAAGAAAGTCCCAAAGATCCCAAAGAAAGTATTTGCTGTCCTGCATCAGTCTGAAGGGGTTATTCGGGTCAAACTTCTACTGGAGGGTCGCCTAATCATGCTTGTTGTCTCTAAGTGTTTATATTTTTGTTTGAATCTGATTTGAGGGTCAAAATGCAGAAAAAAACCGAAACTAACTTGATTTTTCAGTAAGAAGCTTAAGATTTTGTATTGTTAATGATGTCTCCCGATGTTGTGAACCTGCTTTAGTACCAACTCACATTCTGTGTATATTGTTTGTTTTTATATGAGAAAATATTGATTGAACAAAGAGATTACAAGGGGCAGCAACGAAAAATGGCAGAACTGTGTTTGTTTAAATGTATACATAAACTTCTGATACTATTGCATAACCAGAAGAGCATGGGATCTTTTTATGGGAAATAAAATCTGTTACTTATGCTTGGAACGGTAACACGATGTCACCGTTATGTTACCATGATTATGTAGGTGCACGATGTCATGCCCGTTATCTATCTTAATAGTTATTTATGTAATGTCAGGGAAAGGGAAACAGACTTAGAGGTGACGAGCCTGATGGCGTTATCCGACGAGATCACCTCGGATCATAGTTATGGCTGGCTGAATTGTACCTTTTAGAAAGTGATAATAGATCTTCTACATAATTGATGTCCAAGTAACTATTTAAATTTTCCTGTAGCACTGTGACAAGTAGAATATATTAGGATAAAATTGATGGATTTATATTACATAAATAGATTCACTATTACATTCCTTGTATTAAACTATGTGTCAGAAGATTAGAGAGTGTAAAACATAGTTTTTCTGTACTTAGAAATTAAATTCTCAGAGACAAATATCTTTAAATACTAAATTGTTACTCAGAAGTTATGGTATTGTTACACTATTTAAAGTGAATATCTTCTATTCAAACATGAATCAATCTCTTTTTACGAGCTACAATATATACATCTTCTGGGGATGATTTTTAGGGTGGACATTTGCCATCAGAATAATAATGATGAAGACGAAGAAGAAGGATGCAGTCCTCGAGAAGCTTTGTTGGAGAAGATGGAAAAATCGAGTTCCAGTGGCGATAGATGCAGAAGATGTTGCTCATTCAGGCTTAGTCATATTGGGAGCCGCCAAAAAGTTGTACTATTGGTACAACAGCTATTCAAAATTTTACTTTTGCAACTCAAAATTTTCTGTCGTTCTCCTGCTTTAATTAAAGATACAGTTTTGCAGATACTACCATAGGCGATGACTTTTTTTTTTTTAACATATGCCATGACTTTAAATATATTAATGTGTGACTTTGTTTACCAGGTTACGCTATTAATTTTTGCTTTGATGGTAGCCTCATCTGTGTTAATGTGGCTCGGAATGGGAGAAGAAAATCCTATTGATTCGTTAACTGTATCTCGGGTATGGAACTATGGACTTATGTTTCTTTTTAATGTAATGTACTTGACTCAATTATTATTGTCAGTCTATCGACTGATACTAAGATCTTTGTAAATATGCCTTGTCCTTGGTGAAGAGATGATGTTTCTTTCTACTTTAGTATAAGGTTTGTACTTTGTTATACTTAATATAGAAAAAGAGTATGTTTTTCTATAAAATCCGAACACCTGAAAAGTTGCCTCCAGAAATTGTTGTTCTTTGATTATTCAAGAATATCAAATTACTCTCTATCAAGAAGTATTGGAGTCTACCTATTCTTGATAAAGAAAAAATTAAGTTGCAAAAAGATACATTAAATATACACGAATAAAGTAGAGCAAATGACCTGAAAAGGCAATACACAGTAAGAGCACTTCAGAGCCTACATTACTCAATATTTGGATAAGTTCGTCACATATCTTCCATAAAGGCATTGCAGGGAAAAGCCGCAAGAAGTCAACTGTATAAAAGATATCTAAATGTAGCATTTTGCTCATTTTAAAAAACCTTGTTAAACTGAGAATTTCATGTGGTTTGTGCATAACTGCATCCTGATTTTTATTTTCATTCCTTGTAGATTGAATTATTAGCATTTTTACCACCGGATTATGATTTAACTAAAGAATTATAGTGTAATGATTTTTTTCCTTGTATATTTGGTTGTAGTATCTACCAACTATTATCTAAAAACTACCTTTCGACATTACCTATAAATATTAATTACTCCTAAGCAGATGATTAGGTGGACATATTCATATTTGTGGCTAATTGGCTATACATTAATATTTTACAGTCAAAATGTGATATCCAAAGTCTCAATATATTTGTTATGTAATTCTAAATGAAAATATGAAATACTTATCTATATATCATAACAAATCAAAATGTAGTCCACCTCTAGCCACCCGCCTAGGCGGCCACCCAAACTTCTTTTACACAACATTGTCTATAATCTAATTTGATGCCGGCATGTGCATTACACTTTAATTATGGAATGTAATAAGAACTTTTTCGGGTTGTGATCAATACTTTCACACCTATTTCCAGTTAAGAAATAACTGGGATAGAGGATTTCTGTATCTATTCACCATATATATATTTGTTATGTCATTTCCTTGACCATTCTCTCATAATTTATTGGGATCTCTTCTATTCATTGCCATAAATTGATGGATAATTTTATTAATTTTATTTATTTATTTGGTTTATTTTTTAAGTCTAGGTACTTTGGGCCTAGCCCTTGAGGCAATGTTTGTTTCAATTCATCCCGGGACATTATGTAATTTGCACTCATTTCATCTTGCATAATCCTAAAACTAGGAAGCTGGGATTCTTCAATTACCCGCCGCACTGCTTCTTGGGGATTCTTCTCTCACCCAAAAGTGAGAGAAGGCAATGTAAATCCTTAAATACTTGATCGATCAACTACGTTATAATGCTTTAGTTGTGTTATCAAGTTATAACTCTATATATTATTCAATGTTATTAAAAGCGCGCATATGCGCTCGCATATGCGAGATGCGATGCGAGGCTGAAGCGCTTCGCTTTGGTTATGCGATGCAACTTCACTGAAGCGTGCTCTTTTGTGCGCTTTAAGCGCTTAAGCGATGTGCAAGAAGCGCAAAAAAAAGCAAGCTTTTTATTTCTTGTTGATTGTGCTGTTCACCGGGTCTTATTTAAAGAAATCCATCGTAAAAAAGCCCTAAAACCTAAGTCAGGCAACAAATACATATCACACTAATGATAAGATACAGACATACAAAACGAATATATATACACACACGAACGATACAAGGTGGGCAATAGAACAAGAACGGTGCCAGGATAGTAAAAATGAAGATTTTGTAAATCTTCAAGAAAAGCCTAAAGATGATGATTTTTAATTCATGTCAAGTTGTCAACTGTTGAGAAAACTAGAACTAGTCTATAGGGCTTGTAGTTGATTCTATATCTTTATTTTGTTACCATGACTTCGTATTTGTGCCTTGAGTTTGAATCTGGTTATCATTAACATGTTTTATGAAGATGTACTCTGCCTATAACAAAATTTATTGTTATGCATTTTTTTCAACTGTTGTGCTTTTTTCAAAAAGCGCGCATATCGCATTGCGCGTTGCGCTTATGCTCCAAGAGGCCTTTGCGCTTCAATGCGCATATCGCATTTAATAACACTGATATTATTAAGAATAATGAACTTATTTAGTCGCCTAATTACTTTAATTCAAATATAACTCTTGAAATATATATAAAATATTTATTTTTAATATATTAATATTTTCCGAATCCTCCTGCACCTGAATCCCCATATTTTTAGATTTGTCGAATTTCCGTATCCCCGTACTACATGCACCCGCACCCATGCTTCCTAGGGACCTAAAAATCTTATGATCTTTTGTTGATCTAGATTATAATTGTACGACCATATAATCACATATTCTTCCGAAGATTGTTGTACCCATGTATATGAGCTAAATATTGATTGACTTTACTTCATGTGATATGTTAAAGATTGAAAACAGTATACAATTAGAGTAATTAGGCCAAACTGTTGTGGGTTTTTTAATCCATATAATATGGTTGTTTGGCTGTTTACTGTTTAAATTGATTTTATTCTTACTATTTATTTCACTGTGTTTACTGCTCATTTATTATTCCATATTTGTTTGATAATTTGTTTACCTTACTTTCTGGCTGTTGAGAAACTGAGGTATTACTGTATTAGTTGTTCAGTGGTTCTATCAAGGTCGTTTATTTCTATATGGGTACAATATTATTCCTTCTAACTGTTCATCTTATTCAGTTAAGAAATATTATCTTTAGTGTAATGTCAAGCAAACCAGTGAAGAAAGCTAGCACCGATGTAAGTGTATTTTGTTATTAATGCCACCATTAGCGCCTGTCAGACATTTGGATCACTACAATACAGAATAGGAGCTTCTAATTATTAAGTCATGTTAATCTCAAATAATAGCAGAGGAAAAACTAGCAACTTCTCTGCATGTAAATGTGGACTTATTGTACATGATATAATATAAGAAGTCAGGTAGCAAAGCATGGCTAGAGATAAATATTATCTATAAGATGTTATTTATGTTAATTAGTGAATGTATGTTATATTAGTGCTGGGCAGTGCAATATAGAAAGATGATGTAATGTCAACCATCATGTTATACATGGGCGCATTGCGTGCGACATACAATGATGATATAGCGTCCATTGTGATATGTTAATAACATCACAACTTTTAGAAAGGTCACGGGCTAGAGCCTTGACAGGAAATTACTGTTCTTGTATGTTAGTGTTGATAAATTTCCTCTTGCCTTTATAGAGGCTTGGTTGTTGCCGATAAATTTATTAATAGAATTAATCAAATCGATCTTCTCATATTGCAATATAAAACCAATCCTGTAAATGTCATGAAAATAATATCCAAGAATGCTCTGTAGAATCAGCCAACTTCCATTTAATCTCAAATTGTTGTCCTAATATATTTAAGTAGTATGATACAAATATTGTAGAGATATAGAAAACAAAAGAAGTACTAATATTGTTCTGCTCACAGAATCTATATATCATTGCTAAAAAATTATTACTTTTAATCTAATTATTCACTTGTTTTCTACATTTTTGTAATGTGGTAAAGATTCGAACCCTTGTCACGCGCGCGCGCGCGCGGGGTGGGGGGGACCTTCCCTGCCAAGCTATTCTGAATCCTTCAGTTCACTTGTTCTTTAACTTTAATACGTAAGGATTGTTTTCTAATCTAAGCAGAGTGTATATCTTTTAGCCATAATTGCGGAGTTTGTAAAATTACAGAATGCGAAGAACTTGTTACTAAGATGGTGTTTGGCTGTAATTTCTTTATAAATATAAGTTTTTATTTGGAAAAGAAAATGCTTGTCGAATATATATATATTTTTTTCTGAAAATGATTTCAGTCGAAAGAAAAATGGTCACAAATAAGTTGATTAGTTAATTTAATTTTAGATGGAATTAGCTTAAGATTTGTTACCACCAGTTACGTCCAACAAAATCTAATTCCAATTGTTCATAAGAATCTTGAGATACTTTTTTTATTTGTCTTATCACTGTACTCTAGCCCTTTTATATTATTTATGTGGTTAGAATCTGAACTGTGTTTGCACATTTCAGTTCATTTTTTTCCTATCCTTTCTCATCGGTTGTTAATTCCTATTCATCATATTAAATTATATCTCGTCCATTATTTTTGTATTTGTTGGTATATTTCTTTGGCAAATTCCATATATTTTTACATCTAAAATTTTATATATACACCATAAACCAGTCTGAACACAAAATTTCATTCTAGGTACCTTTTCTCTTGGGGGAACACCCCAACCCAAATGGGCTACTCATATATAAATTTTAGGTTTATAACACAGTGGCTTGTTTTTTATGATAGATCAGTGTAAGACTTTGTCAAGATTCCTATACTTGAATTTTGAATACCAGTCGGTTGAACTTGAATGGTACGTTTCATGAGTAGGTAAATATATATTTTGGTTTGGTTCGATGTGCTGAGGATTTTGTATGCTGACTCATGTTTTCTATCATAATAACAGATCAAATTGCAAACAAACATTTTTATTAAATTTGATCATTTTTCAAAACATCTTAGGTACCTTTTCACCTAAATAAGGACTTACTTGGGATAGACACCCCCCCCCCCAAAAAAAATAAAATAAAATAAAAGAGTACAAAAATAAAATAGAGATGAGGCTCTAAGTTGCCTTACAAATTCTACAATGAAGTTGAGTCTTATCTTTTTTCTCATGGAAATAAAGGTCCTGATAGGAGTTGTTTTAATCATCATGCAGGTCTACAAAGATATCTTTGCCATAGTAGCGCTTCTAGTAGGAGGGGCAATAGCAGGTTATGGTGAGTACTTATCTGTCACCGTAATCTCAGCAGTTTAGCATGTTATACTGGAATTTGTTTCAATTGTGTATGGATTCTTCGCTTTTCTAAAGATATTGTTCCTAATAAGCTTATCGCTCATGACATATTTTCACTATGACTTTGCTAGTCTGCTGCAGTGACATTATATTATTGTTATATGTTATGTGCTAAGCATTTCTAACATGTATCAATTTTTTTTTTTTAAAATAGCCACTGTTACATAATATATTAGAAATAAGCTTTAGCTTCTTGTGCTACATTTACACGTGAATGTTCTAATATGTTAAACATTAAGCTCAGGTGATTTATGCATCGAAATACTTATGATCAGATGCATACTTGAGTCGATACTCAGGATATATATCTTTGCAAGAGTTGTTTTTAGTTTTTATAAATTTAAATTTCCCTAAAGGATTGTTTATATGTTCTGAGGAGTAATAATGACTTGTTTTTGCCTAGGTGCCTGTTTGATTGTAGTTTTGATATTAGTATTTTGTTGTAAATATTGTGAGATAATCTTGAAGTTTTAGGTAGTTATATTTGAGATGTTCTTGTAAAATATAGTATGTTTAATTGTGCTTATATATTGGATAACTTAGGTGGCTTGTATTTTGCCATTACGGGGTATTGGAATTAAATAATCTGTATATTAATTTTTAATAACTTTTCAAGTTATCGGTAAGAGTTCTTGAATGAGTATGATACATAACCTGGCTAGAAATCTTAACTGCTCCCTGTTTTTTGTGATTGGAGAATTTTTTTGTACCTCTTTATTCTCCCTATTTATTAATATTAATTAAATTTTCGTTATAGTGTAAAATGTATTTTGATTCGACAACAAAGGGGAAAACAAGTTTGTACATGAAACATTTTGCTTTTCTCTTATGGTCTCGCCATGTTTTTCTCCCAAACCCACCCATAGCTAGGGAGGATTGTTTATAATGTCTGCTTGTCTTGTTGTACAACATATGTACATAGAACACATTATATAAATTATTCACGAAACTAAGTTCTTGGATGAGGTAATCTAATGAAAAGAAGATTTAAAAATGCTACTTCTTGATATAAAAATTACCTTAAACAATATTATCTTTACTTTTTCATTAACTACAGTAGGCACAAAGCTTTAAAAAAAACCATTTAGAGCAAGTACACATTTAAGTTACTTCTAACCAGACATACATTTGGGAAATTTAGTCAAATTTGAAAGATTAGTAGAAGCACTAATTACTCAAAAAAGAGTTTTGCATGGCTCAGTTGGCATGGTAGGTCATTCAGTCAAAAGAACTTGGGATGGGTTAAAAGTGGCACTGTTCATCATTGGCTATAGTTGTGCGTTGTGACATTATTTTGATAAACTCTGGTATTTAGAATCTTGATGTCTTGGATATAATTATTTCTTGTTGCTTTTATATATGTTTAAACTTTTATTCAGGACTTGTACTATCCTTGAAAATGAGGAAAGTGAGATCAGAGAGTGCTGCTTCTGAGATGCGGAAGGTATGTCACGAACCCCTTTGTTGTTCAAACATTTATAAGTTATATTATTTTGTCATGAACTAGTATAGTCTTTTCACAAATTTAAACATGATTCCTTTCACAAGAACGGGTATGGTCTCGTGGATTTTGAAGGTCAGTAAGATATGGTCCAATGGGCAATGGCCATGAATCGTGATAAATTTGGATGGCCAATCAAATGCTGTGTTTCACTTGAATACATTTGTCATTATCTTCTTTGGGTCTTTGATAAAGCAACACAGTCTTATTTTCTAGAGCAAGGGCAGTCTTAGTTCTAGAGTCATAAATCTAAATTGATTGTGTGTTGGATGCAGGTTGCAGGTTTGGCCATTATTTCTGTAGTGTGTTTTATGTCGACCGCTTGTATAGCTATTTTCACAGATATACCTGTATGTTCTCCCGGGGTCCTCGTCTTTCTTTGTTACTAAGACATTTAATTTCAGTAACTATCTCTAAAATGAAGACATTATTGTTATTGCAGTTACTTTATTCCTGGAATGAGCTGAGCTTTAATGGTTTCTGTACCTCTCTTCTACTAGTCCTGTACTATTTTATAGGTATGTGGTTCTACACTAACTGTATAGTTCTGAATAATGTGAAGACTTAATTGTTGTCTCTTATCTAAATTGTTTTGCACAATTTTTTTTTAAGAGTTGAAAGATCTAAAAGTACTCTGACGTACAAGTGCCCAAATTATCCTCTTGATGCCCGAATTATTCTCTTAACAAATGGAACACTTGGTTAGGTTATGTTGAATTATGAATTCATGATAGATAAACATTTCCTGCAGGAACAATGTTTATTGGCAGATAACATTAGGGGCACATGAACTGAAGAATTCTAGGCAAAGTAATGTATTGCGAGAGGAATTCTAGACATTTCGAGTGAGACTGAGATGTACTCGAGAGGAACCGTAGTTTCTCGTTTTTAATATGGTGTAGAAAGAGGGGGGTTAGAGACCAAATATAGTTCCGGTAGAATTTCTTGCTTAATGTGTGTAGATTCTTTTTTCGTGGAGTGATTAATCACATCTTTAGGGACATTGCATGAACAAAACAGTTTTGTGGATTCTCGTTACTTTAGAATTCACTCATATATCTGCGCAAACTGTAATGATATCTTGTTGTAACTTCCGCATTGCCACATATAAAGATATGAATATGCTTGAAGGGATCGGTACTCAGCTTTGCGCTTAACCAGGAAAAATTGCAGGGCTTGATTATTAGATCCTCGAGTTTTCTTGTTACTCAAAAAGTCCAATCTTGTGGAATCACATGAGCCATCAGAGTCCTACTAAAAAAGTTCAAAAACATTATTCTCATTCACTTAAGCTTGCTTGAAAAGTGAGTTCAGTTGTGTCAAACTTCTTTGGTTTAGTTGTAATAGGATTTGGAAGTAAAATACTAGATGTCCTCTCCTCTGAAAGAACCCTAAATCTCAGTAAAGCCATATATCTTGAAAGTGTGCCTTTTACCCTGTTTCAGTACTCTTATTTCTTAATGCTGCATATTAATGAGATACACAATGAATTGTATAAAAAGCGAGGAGTTAATCTTGAATTGATTTCCCAGGTTCCTCAGTGCCCTCGGCATTTATATTATGGGTAATGAGAGAATTACCACCATCATCTGTGGTAAATGTACAAGAAGATTCAGCAATCATAGCTTTTATAAATGATGATTCAATTAGAATACATCCGCAACATTGGACTGCATCCGCAAGCTTGCAGAATCAGGTAAAATACTTGGGTGTATGCATAAATGATGAAGATTGCTTCATCTTGACCTTACCTGGAATTTGTATTTGCTAAACTACATTGTTCATGGTTAGAATTATTTAATTACTTAAGACTGGTTAGTGGTTAGATAGTGTACATATCTTCCGGTATGTGGATTGCTTGACAAGGATGAACCAGACACATATTCCTAACTCCCGGGTTATATATAAAACTGGAATAATATAGAAGGAATAGACTTACTTGAACTATGTAGGAGAGGAAATATGTGATACCTTTTCAACCTTTCGTCATCCTGAAAGTAAGTTTGATGAAGTTACCAACTGTTTGTGAATAGAAGAAAAGATATCTAGTGGAATTTGTAAATCCTATGTCACATAGAACTTGGCAGACACATACCGTGGAATAGATACCAGTGGAACACCACAGTTTTCACATGTTACCTTATTGTTAATCAAGTATGAGAACATTTTTTTGTATGTTTCATGCTGCTGGTTTGCACAAACTAAAGTGTCCACCATTGTTACTTCATCGCTGTCTTTGAAGCTTCTCATTAGATTCCAAAGTCTATCAAAGTTGCTAGCAATCATTGTACATCACATATCTATCTCCATTTTGAATCCTGTGTGGCATCCTGATTCCTCTCATAGTGGTATTTGTTGGAGAAGTTAATAGGACAATGGTATTATAAATAATATTTTTTCGAATACTTTCTGAAGTTTTTGAACTATGTTTCGTTCAAATATTTTGATGATGATGTTTATAAATGTAATATATTGATTCGGGCGTTGAAAATGCAAAAAAAATTAAAGTTTGAATGGTTAATGAAGTTATTTATTTAAATTTTAAAGTTATTTAAAGTTTGGTTTGGTATGACATACGTAAAACTTAAAATACAAGGGTACCACTCGTAAGTCAAAAATAAAAAGGCACCATTTGGAGAAGTCAAAAGCTAAGGGTACCGCTGAGAATATATCCCTTTTATTTACTATGTATAGGGGGATGTGTGGGATATATGTGACCTTTACACTAACACTCATACACATGATACATGTATAGGCATTTTAGAGAATTCATGATATATATCTTAGTCCTTTGTTTACTACATGCTTTTTTTTTAACTGAAGGACTTTCCTTCGGACCATTAACTGAAATTTGTTATTGCAGGCATCAAGAGCGAGCCCTATATGATTGCAAATGTCGAAGTTATATGATCAACTGATGCAATGAATGATGGTATATACTCATGGTGTAAAACTTGACAAGTTGTATTAAGCTCGGTCAGTGAGGTGGTACCGAGTAGAGGCAACAACGGAACACAAACACACATCCGCAACAAAGCAATCAGCATGCGGACGTAAGACTGATGCTACTTTGTTGTTGGTCAAGGCTCTTGTAAATAATAGCTAAAGGGACAAGTGCTTTACCTTCATGTGCATCATTTCAAATGTTGTCTGCATTTTCTTTGTATTCCTAGATCTGTTGTTATGTAAGATGGGGAAAAATTGGTAGACGTGTATTAGAACTTGTTTGGATAAAAAGGTTACCAAAGTGTTTGTGGTGGTGGTCAAATCCCAACGTAGGGAAAGAAGATTAATGTCAAAACACCAAAGATCTGCCATAAGATTTGCATGAGACCAGATATTCCAGTTAATTTACTAAAATGTCATCGAAACAAATCAATGTGATTTGTGAAGATCAACCAGGTCATAATTTTGTAGTGATAATGATAGGTAGCACCAACCATAGCGATGAAGAATATACACTGTACGGCAGGCTATCCGAGCTCTCCATCCTATCTTTACCCCAAGCCTTGGTTCCTCTTTACTCCCTCTTTTTAAGCCAAAGAAAATACCAAGTCTCAGTTCCTAACTTCTTATATTGCATGCATATAATCGTTTACATGTCTCTTCTTCGATCAACACTCCTTTTCTACTCAATGTCTACCAGTAAATCTGTTCATTACAATAATTTACGGTGGAGATGTTGGGAAGGATGACTACAAACGCTCTGCTTTATAATTCGGAGGATCAATATGCTAATGATATTAGTTTAAAGAATTATATGAATGGATTGCCACCCCAAAAAAATAATGACCTTCATTCTGCGCACTATAAGCCAGCTCTTATTTGTGGGCTTCCTCTCGAAAGTGCTATTGTTATGAGAATTCCAACTCAATTAATGAAAATGAGATTTAAATACAATTATGTATTTAAATTGTCCTGCAATTTTAATTAAACTGAGTGAAGTCTCGTCATTGTCTCGTCGACACAGTCACGTAGTTCGCATAAAAGCAAATCGAGTTTTTTCTTTTTGTTTTTCCGGGAACAAGTCCAAGTGTCTAACCTTGTTTCCCCCCTTGTTAGTCCGTCCACTGGTGATTTTACGCTGTCTAAAATTTCGAATGCGACAAATTTCCATATTTTGACATATTATCCAATATACAGGATGAAGCTGAGTCAGCTAAAGACAAAACAAACGAGTTAGCAAATGTTCAGCATTGACTGTTAGTGGTTAACGACTGAAATGACAGCTGGAGTTTGTTATATTTCTGTTAAGTCTATCAATCAAGTCATTGGACTATATAAAGCAACAAAGAACGATCTAGAAGTTTAAGTTTTCAGTATTCATTTTCTCATCTCTGTAAAATGTAGATACTCTAAACAGCAGTTTGGTTCTATGTGATGGTGTGAAATACAATCTGTGTTTTGTTTTCTTCTTTTTTGTGTTAATTCTACAAATACATTGTTGATCTTCATCTTCTCTAAATGGTATCAGAGCTGTAATGGCGATTAAGCTTCGTTTCATCGTTGTTTTTCTTCGTTTTCGTATGTTTTACGTTTTCGTATAGATCTGTTTTCACATTTTGCGATTAGATCGATCTCTTTCGATTTGTTTTTCTTGTAAATCTCTTCAAAACAATCAAAAGAAGCTAAGTTTCGTGGTGAATCTGTTGATTGAATGTCTGCAATTCAGCGTCCTACTTATGCTCATGTTCTAGCTGCACAATCAGGTCGAATGGCAAATATTTCTGGTAATGTTCATTCAACACCACTCGTTAACAATGATTCTCGTGATGATAGTTTGTCTACGTCTTCTATGAGTATAGATAACAATCTACATCCTTTGTATCTTCATAATAATGATCAACCAGGCATGATATTGATTTCTAAGAAATTAATTGGTTCTGAAAATTATGTGTCCTGGAAACGCTCTATGCAAATAGCTTTGTCTGCTAAGAACAAATTAGTTGTAATTACTGGTGAATTTCTGCACCTGATGAGAAGTCTCCTTTGTATGCTCAATGGAAGCGTGTTAATGACATGATAATTACCTGGATTTTGAATACTGTTTCTGAAGAAATCAGTAATAGTATGAACTATTTGGATAATGCTCGTAATGTTTGGGAGGAACTAAGTGAGCGTTTTTCTGCTGTCACTGGACACAAATTCTATGAAACTCAGAAGGAACTTTTTAAGCTAGAACAAGGAAATGAGTCAATTGAAATGTATTTTCATAAGTTGAAAGGTCACTGGGATGAGATTAAGGCTTTACAGCCAATAATCAAATGCACATGTGGTGCTGACAAGCAATGGGATCTTCAACTGGAGAAGACTAAGTTGATTCAGTTTCTTATGGGGCTTCATACTGCTGCTAGAGGGCAGTTATTGATGATGAATCCATGGCCTACAGTAAATCAAGCTTTTATGTTGCTTAAGCAAGAAGAAAGACAAAGACAGGTCCATAACAATTCTGCTAGTCATATTGCAATGATGGTGAATTTGCCAAAACCTGGTTCATAATTTACTCAGTCTTCTAAGATTTCTGACAGGCAAACTCAAGAGTGTTCTTATTGCCATGGCAATAATCACACTAAGGATAAATGTTACAAACTGGTCGGATATCCTTTGGATCATCCATATCATCCAAGCAATAAAGATAAACGAATACCATTTACTAAGCCTTCCAATAATTCATTTCAACATTCAACCTCTTCTCCTACTACTCCAAAACCTGGAAATGTTTTTCAAGCTACTAGTATCCCTACTGGAGGTGGTTCTTATAATTCAGCAAGTTATTCTAATGCTACTGGTTTTACACAACAAACGGAGGCTTTACAACTTCAGATGAATACTTTAATGCAATGTTTGAATAAAGGTTCTACAACACCAGCTCATCAGAATCAATTCATTACTGGGAACTCTAACATTGCATGTACTGTTTTGTCTTGCAAATGCCATTTCTAAATTTTCACATGCTATTTAGGTTCTAGATACAGGGGCAACAAACCATATGTGTTGTAACCCAACTTTGATGCATGATATTACTGTTTTATCTTGCCCTTTGACTGTTAAATTCCCAAATGGTCAGACAGCTTCTGTCACACATATAGGATCAGTCAAACTGTCCTCAGTGTCTCTTGTTGTTCATGAAGTTCTTTTAATTCCATCTTTCAAGTTTAATTTGCTGTCTATTAGCCAATTGTCACTTCAATTCAACTCTCATGTTTTCTTTACTCCAGATAAGTGCATCTTACATGATCCACTTCATAATAAAGATTTGGTTCTAGGCACTCTTATTGATGGTTTATACCAACTTGTGTCAAATTCATTTTGTTTTTTATCTGTCCATAGTGTTTCCACATCTATGTGGCATCAACGTTTGGGACACATACCTTCAGCTGTTATTTCTCATATTCATGAATTACATATTCCTAAACAAGAGATTGTTCCACATTGTCAAATCTGTCCTTAAGCCAAACAGTGTAAACTACCTTTTCCCACCAGTGCTTCATAAGCTAGTAATGCTTTTGACCTTATTCATTGTGATGTATAGGGACCTTATAGGTCTGCTACACATATTGGTTGCAAATATTTCTTGACTATCCTAGATGATTATACTCGAGCCATATGGACAATCTTGCTTCCAACTAAACAACATGTCACTCAAACTTTGAAAGATTTCCATGCTTATGTTTTCACACAATTCAAAGTTCTTATTAAGTGCATCCGAACAGACAATGGGGGGGGGGGAATTTCTTGGACATAATTTGACTAGTTTCTTTTCTACTAAGGGAATTATTCACCAGACTACATGTCCTTATACTCCCTAACAGAATGGGAGAGTAGAAAGACGACATAGAAACTTGTTGGAAATGGCTCGTGCCTTACGTTTTCAATCAAAACTGCCAATTTCTTTCTGGGGTGAGTGTATTCTAACTTCGACATACCTTAATAATAGAATTCCTACCTCTATTCTAGGGTATGTTAGTCTATATGAAAAGCTATTCAATAGTCCACCATCTTATGCTCATCTTCGTATCATTGATTGTTTGGCATATGTGTCACAACATCCTTCTGACAAGTTTGATTCACGTGCTATTCCTTCTATTTTTGTTGGATATCCTTCTAATCAGAAAGGATATAAGCTGTATGATTTTACATCACATACTTTTCTTATCTCAAGACACGTTATTTTTCACGAAAATGTGTTTCCTTCTGATAAACTTAATACACAGCCTTTGCCTTATCATCCTCATATTTCTGAGTTTTCTGATGATGAGTTTTTAAGTCCTCTTGATTCTTTCCCACTTGATGACAATGATAATGTCATTCATTCTACTTCTCATACTCAAACACTATCTTCTACTGATATTGAATTTGATACAGTAGATGATGGTTTTGAGTCTATTCTTGAACCTCATCCTTATACAACATCTCATGAGGAACAACTTTCTCAGTCTCCTTCTGTACCTATTAGAGTATCTACCAGACATAAAATACAACCGACTTGGATGAAAGATTACCACATTTCTAATTTTGCCTCTCCACATTTTCCAAGTTCTTCGTCTACAATAAGTGTTCCAGTTGCAGTTAGCAGTGCTGTTCTTCTTGATTGTCCAGTGGATGACTCTAAGTTTAACTTTAGTCACTATTCCATGCCCACTTCTATCTACTCTTGTGCTATTTCTTCTGATACACAGTGCAAAGAGCCTTCTACTTATAATCAAGCCATCACAGACCAACGTTGGATAGATGCTATGCAAAGGGAGTTGCAAGCACTAGAGGATAATCAGACTTGGTCCATTTTGCCTTTACCTGATGATAAGACAGTTGTTGGATGTAAGTGAGTATATAAGGTGAAATATAATGCTGATGGTACTCTAGATAAGTTCAAAGCACGTTTAGTGGCCAAAGGCTACACTCAAATAGAGGGAGAGGATTATCATAACACGTTTGCTCCAGTAGCTAAGATGGCTACTGTGAGAACTCTCTTAGCTATTGTTGCTGTCAAAGGGTGGGAAATTCACCAATTAGATGTTGACAACGCATTTTTACACAGGGATCTTTATGAAGATGTTTACATGGAAATTCCTAAGGGTCACCCTTTACATGGTTTTCCTAATTTGGTTTTCAAATTTATTAAGAGCATATATGGTTTGCATCAGTCCTCTAGGCAGTGGTTTGAAAAGCTTGGGTCTGTTTTGTTTGATCTTGGTTTTGTTCAAACTAAATCAGATTACTCTTTGTTTACATTAACTTCTGGTGATCAATTTACTGTGGCTCTAATCTATGTCGATGACATATTGTTAACTGGTAATCATCTATCCACAATCTCTCATGTGAAAGCAGTATTGGATGCTAAATTTACTATTAAAGATTTAGGCCAACTCAAATATTATTTGGGTTTAGAAGTCAATCGATCTGCTGCTGGTATTTTTGTTCATCAACATAAATTTGTCCATGATATGCTTGTCGAAGTTAGACTTGAACATTCTAAACCACTTTCTCTACCTGTTGATAGTGCTGTTCGTTTATCACAGCATGAAGGTCAATTAATTGACAATCCTTCTTTGTATCGAAAATTTGTTGGTAAATTGCTTTATCTGACTGTTTCTAGGCCAGATATTGCTTATATTGTCCATCATTTAAGTCAATTTCTTCAGGCTCCTAGAGTTCCATATTTGTTGGCTGTTCAACGCGTTTTGAGATATCTCAAAGGCACTTCTTCTCAGGGTTTATTCTATTCCTCTAATTCAAATCTTACTCTCAGGGCATATTGTGATAGTGACTGGGGTACTTGTGTTGATACTGCTCGATCAGTTTCTGGATATTGATTATTACTTGGTTCTTCTTTTATCAGTTGGAAGTCAAAGAAACAAAGAGTTGTTTCTCGTTCAACTGCAGAATCTGAACTTCATTTTTTAGCTGATACTTCTTGTGAACTTAGTTGGATGATGTTGCTTTTATCTGAACTCAGTGTTCCTCAGAAACGGCCTATTATCATATATTGTAACAATCAAGCTGCCTTGGATATTAGTGATGATCCTGTTTTTCATCCTAAAACTAAACATTTTGCTATTGATTGTCATTTTTTTCGTGAACAGGTCCAGCAGCAACAAATTCGTCCAGTCCATATTTCTAGTGCACATCAACTAGCAGATATTTTGACAAAAGGCCTCAATCGACGTGCTCATTGGTTTCTTCTTGCCAGATTGAATGTTGTTGTATAATAATTTTTATACAAATTTAAGTTGTAGAGTATTGGTTTTATAAAGATATTAGTTTCTTATGTAATGTTAACGGTAGAGATTAATCGATTTTTTTTTGTTAAAAAATGATTGATCAAAATCACTAAATCATTTGAAAATTTGCGTATTTATTTTTACTAGATATTTACATCCGTACGGTTGGATTTTTAATTAAATATCCAAATATTGTGAATTTAAGGCGCACTAGTAGAAAACTTTTCTAAAGCGACCTTTAGATTCTCTTTTCCTTATATTATATAAAACATATATACGTGTGTGTATAGTGTATACCTGCATCCAAAACAATTGCATCAAAAACAATTTTAAAGCACGCAAGACTCCAAGCCCACTACTTATTATTAATATTATCTTGAAAATTGAACCTTTCTGTAATCTTTCAAACTTGGCTCTTCCGTGGAAAATAACCGCGAAAGATATTAAGGGTATTTTAGTAAATTTTATGTTCTACGGAAATTTATCACGGATAGCTATAGTTCCGCGGAAAATTATAGCGGACTGGCAATTTTTTTTTAAAATCCTAGTCGTTAAAATCTTGATCCGACGGCTGTAAAACTGAATGTTAGTTAACTGGTCCCTGACAAGACCATGACCCTATATATATATATATATATATATAGAATCTTATTCTAATAGAAACCACTCTTAAAATAGAAACTAGAAACTAAATAAAATATTTTCTAAATCGCGTCGAAATATAGCACATATGGTATGCAAACTGATCGTTGGGAGATGGAGAAAAATACAGTGAAGTCGGATTTCAAAAAAAAAAACCTCAACGATTGACAGGATAAATTAAATTAAAAACGGAGGAAATTAGGTGGGATTGTCTATGTGAGGGTGTATTGGATTTGTGTGTGATGCCCCTAGCGGGGCCATTAGATTAGATTGATCTAAGGGTTAAGATTAGTTTCTAGTTTCTATTTTAATTTTAGTTTCTATTTGATCACTTGCCTATATATATATATATACAACAACACAACACAACACAACGTACTCAGTATATCCCGCATGAGCAGGGTCTGAGGGGGGTAGGATGTACGCAATCATGCCCCTACACAACAAAATTAACATATTTTAGTATTTTGTAAATAATTCTTTCGATTATTCTTAAATTTTTAATTATTTTTGAACGAATTCGATTATCCAAAAACGAGTAGTTCCGTACTCAATCGAGTCGAACCGAACCAAATATGAACATTCATATTCGAATTTGAGTCGAATCTGAGCAAAATAAACATATTAATTCGAATACGGATCGGATCTGAACGAATAATTATAAATTCGAGCCAAATCTGATCATTCTATTGTTCGCATATTTTTGACTCGTTTTCGTCCCTATACACAATTTAATATTACTCCTCCCTATACACAATTTAATATTACTCCCTTTGTCCCTCGCATTTCTTTACAATTTACTTTTTTGGGATGACCCTTTCAATTCTTTACATTCCAAAACTTACCCAAAATAGTAAAATTTTATAATATAAAAAGTAACGACACCCACTACTTTCCTACGCTAAACAAACTTTATTACATAAAATATTGATAGTCCCACCACTTTACTCACTTTTCTTACTTTTCTTCACTACTTTATACTTTTTCTTAACCTCCGTGCTCAACTCATTTGTAAACAAATGAGAGGGACGGAGGGAGTACTAGCTTAAAATCTGTTGTTTTTTTAAAATTTGAATTGAATTTTATAATACATGAATTTTGTAGTCTTAAATTTTTAAATGAATATGATTTAAAAAAATTATATAAATGTTTCCCGTGATATTTTTAGAAAGAAGGGATTTTAGTTAGAAAATATAGAAAAGATGATACATTTTAGTTGAAAAGGTGATCGTTTAATTATTAATATAATATTTTATATTATTTTATTAAATAGAACTGTCCGTGATATAATTGAAAAATGAGAGGTTTTAGTTAGAGAAAATAGAAAAGGTAACGCTAAAAATGGTAAATGATTAGCTAATAGTAATTATAATATAATTATTTATTTCATTAAATAGAATTGTCTGTAATATTGTTAGAAAAATAAAAATTTTAGTTTGATAAAATATAAAAAATATTGTGTGTTACCTAAAAAAAGGAAATTGATCAGTTATTAAAAAATAGAAATGTTATATGTTTAATCTGAAGAAGGAAGTTAATTAATTATTAGAGGGAATTTTATCTAAGGATAATTAAATAAAAATACAAAATACCATATCCACTGACCAAACTTTTAATGTTTCATTTTTAATAATATAGTATAGATATGTTTATTACCATCTTTCATTAAAAAAAAAAAATCTTTAGTGCAAAATGTGATAAGTACAAATTTTAACAAAAACAAGTTTTCTAAAACAAAAGAAAAATCATGCAAAACTAGTAAGGAATAACAAGTACTTTCTTTATAATTTGTAAAATATATACATTACGTTTAATATATATAATTAATATTTGGCTACATAAAAAATTCAAATAAAGAATTACTTAAGTATTACCTTATAAACAAAGTTTGCATAAAAATTTATTAAACTGCCAAGAGATACAGGGCTGTGTATTAAACTGCCAAGAGATATGGGCTGTGTCCCTAAATATTATGATCTCGTTTAGTTTGTTATAACTCATGAACTACTTTGGAGTCAACGTAATTGAAATTTACCATGTTTTTGTTTTCTCTAACATCTTATACTTTTCTAATGGTCTATTACACACATACAAACATAATCGAAATTGAAAAATGCATATCACGCATAAAAGTTATTGTGATAATAATAAAATTATTGTTAAAAATCGAATAAAAAATAATTAAGTATCATGTAATTAGTGTCATCTTAGATAACTTTTAGTCATTCATTTTCAACATTTTTCTGGTAATAATAGTTGATGCGATCGTATTTCAAACACTTGAACATTGCATGCACCTAGACCTTTTCATGCTCGAGTTATTTTCTCATTTCAAAAACAATCATATTGCAAGTTAGCTCATAATAATTGTGCTCCTAATGAATTGTGGTGTTTGGTTAGAGAGCAGAAGGTACATATTGAGTTTTGCTTTAGAGCAACAAGTCAACGTTTTAATTAAATAATTAGCTCGTAGCCAGACTTGGAACTAAAATTCGTTTCTTTGTAAAAATTTTATTTTCTTTCAAAAAAATTTGTATTCCATTTCCATTTTACTAATAAGTTTATTTTGTGATAGGATGAAATTGATACCTAAGAGCATCTCCAAGGGTATTATGTAAAAAGGTTGGCTATATTGATTGGCTATAATGATAATGTAAATTTTTTGCTAAGCGTGAGGATGTGCACTCCAATGATATTATCTATAATTATGGTTATGTAAAATTATACATAAGGGGTTCATTGGTTCAACAAATATAGCCAATCAAATATGGTTGTCTATAACTTTTTTTCTAAAGGTTTGATGGTTGGAGTGCTCAAACTTTTACATATTATCTAAATAGTGTCACTAGATGCCACATGGATAATTTAGTTAAGGGTTTTATACCCTTCGAGATGCTCTAATGGCATCTTCAATGGCGTTAGCTAAAAATGATTCGCTAAATTACATAAAATATTGATTATGTAAAATTTATCGAACCTGTAAGACATTGTGTTCCTAGGATATTGGCTATAATGATTGGCTATATTTTAACAATGGTATGTTATTAATATTTCAAGTTGTTATTAATGGAATATATATTTTTAATATAGAAATAAGTGATGTGGCAATTCACTACAGGTCTCTAGAGATTCGACAAATATAGCCAACATCAAGAGATTATCTATAATTATAGATAAGGGTTTTGTCCCATTGGAGTGCAAAATTTTTTACACATTCTTTATAATTCTTATTTATGGTAATTAATTTTAAATTTTACCTATGAGGTCTCTCCCATTGGAGATGCTCTAATAGAATATGATTTGCCATGAACTTGTATTATATGGAAAATGCTAGAATTACATAAAGTTTCACAAAAACTTTCACATAATGATAAGTGTCTTAATTTGATTAGTTATAATATAATGAATCCCTTATACTCACATTAATATCAACCAATAAAAATATTTATTAGTAGAATTCAACTTATTCTGATGTGCAAATTTTAACAGTACTCGTATTCTATTGATCATTCAATATAACCATTTCTCCATGAAATCATCATAATATGGATGACACTATCATGAAATTATCCACCCGAACCCCACATCCAGAACCTATACCCGACTTTCTATTAAAATACATAATTTATTACTCCCTCCGTCCCGAATATAAAGACAAGGTCAAGTTTAGATAAAAATTAAGAAAAATCAATTTGACTTGCTAGGTGGTAATATTTGATTAGCTAATTATGAAAATGGGTATGTAAATAATGGGTAAAGTGAGAAAGTAGTGGGTGTAATAGTGTTAATTGAATAAAAAGAGAGTATAATAGAGAAGTAGTGGGTGTAATAGTGAAAAGTAATGTTAAAAAATAGTAAGTATAGTAGATTAGAAATAAGGATCTTATAAAATGGGACGGAGGGAGTATGAAACAAGCTCAAATGATAAGAAAACTAAATATTACAAAATATGTACACAGGAATACTTTATTTTCTAATTCTATCACGCCCCCTCAGTCACAGTGGGAGGAAGTTGGACGCAAAGACTTGATCGGAAGTCAAAGAACAATTCACGCGATAGTCCCTTTGACCAACATATTGATATCGGGAAGGAACATGGTGCACACGAACCTGATGACCAAGAGAAATTTTTTCGTGAACAAAATGCCAACTCTATATGTTTTGTATGCTGATGATGGACATGGACATGATTGTTAGAGAGATAAACATCATTCACATTATCGCAATACACAATTGTAGCCTTGGTGACCGAGTGATAAAGCTCCAGAAACAAGTTTTGTAGCCAACAAGTCTCAACCACTACATGGGCAACACCTTGATACTCAGCTTTTGGACTAGAGCGTGATAAGGTTGGTTGTTGTTTAGAAGACCAGGATATGATATTGTCACTCAGAAAAACGTAGTACCCAGAAATAGAACGACGAGTATATGGGTCATCCCAATCTGCCTTAGTTTATGCAACAAGTCCTGTAGTGGAACAAGTTTTCATTTCGATTTTACAAATAAGTTTATTTCGTGATAGGATGAAATTGATACCTAATAGAATATGATTTACCGTGAACTTACATTCTATAAAATCACTATCTCAACATATATATAAGTTAGTGATCAAATAGAAAGCACGCTTAATTTACAAACTAAAAACCACTGTCTCCACCCTCTTCCCCATCACTTAGATGACATCACCCATCCCTATATGAAATCATCTTGACATCACCCATCCCTAGATGACATCACCCCCCTCCTAGATAACATCACATAACATCATCCATCCGGGCCTCACCCCCTGGAACCCACAAAGGAATAACTTATTTTTTGATTATATCACAGCGGGAGAAAGTCGGAACAAAGACTGGATCGGAAGTCAAAGAACAATTCACACGGCAGCCCCTTAATCATATTGATATCGGGCAACCATCCTAATCTGCATCAATATATGCAACAAAAACTTTAGTGAAACAAGGATAGAGTTGTAGACCGTGATGATGAGAAGTGCCACGAACATACCACAATATCCGCTTAAGTGCGCACTACGCCATAAATGCTCATATGCAATTCTTTTAGAAAGCGTTTCACTGAAAGTGTTTTGTTAGATATGAAATTTTGGCTCTTTTGCAACAGAGCTGAACTGGTGTTGCATTAGATATAATTTAGTGTTGCATATTACTCACGGTGTTTCACAAAATGCAACACTAACAGCTGGTGTTGCATTAGATATTTTTATAAATTTAATATATGCTGATGTGGCATCTGGTGGGGGCCACCACAGCTGACGTGGCACGTGGGACCCACAGCTGACGTGGCATGTGTGTGGCACCATAGCTGATGTGGCAAGTGTGGGGCCCACAACCGATGACGTGGCAAGCGGGGGCCAACAACAGATTGGGCCAGACACCCCAATAAACATCAGCACCTGGACTCCTTGGCCCTCGTCCTACTCAACAAGTCTATGCTTTTTCTACAAGCTTGCTGGGAGAGATGAGATGATAAAAAAGAATAGGGTTAGGCCTTGATATCATAATAGAATATGATTTTATATAGAGTAAATTATAGAGTGCTTGAACTAAATCCAAATTTGCATTTTAGTGGTAGAAATTGAAATTTGCAATATATTGGCCATACATTACTTTTACATTTCAAAAGATGGCTAAAGGCCACTTTTTTTAGAAAAAGATAGTTAAAAAAAAGTGACCTGTAATAACGCTTTTGAAACGCAAAACCAATGTATCATCAATATATTGCAAATTTTAAATTACAGCCACCAAAATATAAATCTGGGTAAAATTCAGCCACCAACTTACAATTTACTCTTATATATATACAAATGAGTACAAATATACCAGGAAACAAACTCAAGTAATACGGAAACTAAATATTATAGAATATGATGTACAAAGGAATAACATAGAGAATAGAGTTCATGAGTTTAACTCAAGGTAGTAGAACAATATCCAATTTTAATATAACACATGTCATATGTATTTAGATGGAAATTTTATATTTGTGCATGTATAATTTAATTAAGGAAAGTAAGAGTTTTCTAATTGAAAACTAGTGTTCTACCCGTGCTATGCACCGAACGGTAAAATTTATTAATTAATATAAATATATTATTTTAATCATGATCTATAAAAAAAGGATAATTTAATTATAATATAATTAATGAAGTACAAAATTACCTATTCGTCAATTTAAACAAATTGCATTAATATTAATATTATCGAACAATTATCATAACATTCACATCCCCCACTGAAACGTTCTAAGCCCCCTTTTTATTGCTTTTTCTTAATTTTGTTTTTCATTTGATTTTCTCATTTTTGAGAATCTTTCTACGAAATTCATAAGTTTCTTTACCCGTATTTTAAGTTTTATTCTTTTGGAAATTCGGTATATTTAAATGTGCAGTATTGTGGGTTTCTTTAATTTTTATTATATTAATTCATTCAAAAAAATTGTAAGAGTCACGATAAATTTTTTGAATACATATTAAAAATTTATAAAAATTTATTTTTCATGAAAGTCATAAATCATTAGATTATCTCTAAAAAAAATTGCATGTTTATTGTCTCTCAGAAATTTCAGTGATATGAGAAAAAATCTTTATTGTGCAAGATCCATTAAATGAACATTAACATGATAAAGAAAACTTTCATCTAATCTAGTTTCCTGTGTGTTCGTTCAATATCATTTTTACAAATTGTATGCTCTTTTATTATTGAACTGATTTTCTATAGAAAAATAAACATTATCAGTCAACCAAACATATCCAATATATTTTATTCTTAGAGTAAGATATGATTGTTAGAGTTTATGGTGATTGTCCTCTGCCTGTTTTTAATGACAACTTAAAATGTATATTCATTCTAGGAGTTTGTATGTTAAATTTTTTATTTTTTTATATTAGAATATGGTATATTAAATATTAATTTTATTTTACAAATAAGTAGCAATGACAAATTAATACGATCTGATGGTACCCAATATGAAACCCAAAGTTTTGGATATACCGAACCCAAATTTTTGGATTATTTAAATTTTAAATCCGAAATAGTTTCGATTTGGATTTCAATTTTACCGAACCAATATCCAATCCGAAACTCGATCCAATATCGAAACCCGACACATAAATAATATAAAAATCATAATTTGAAATTATTAAATGTATTATTTTAGATATAACACATTTAATTTATTTATTTTTATTCAAATATTTCATTAGAAGTAGTCAATACTAATTTAGTAATTAGAACTTCTATATCTCTATCTCAAGTTTTATTGAAATATTTAAGATTTTTTTTAATTTACATAAAATTTTCATTTGTGTTGTTACGAAGAATTATTTGAGTTATTAAGTTTGGTTCATTCTGACGTATGCGGACCAATTGAAGAAGAATCTCTTGGTGGAAGCAGGTATTTCTTGACATTCATTGATGATGCTTCACGAAAGGTTTGGATTTACTGTCTTAGGACGAAGGATCAAGTATTCGATCGCTTCAAAACATTTCATACAATGGTTGAAAGAGAGACGGGAAACAAGTTGAAATGCCTTTGCTCGGACAATGGAGGCGAGTACACTTCCCGAGAGTTCTCATCATATTGTACTGAATATGGCATCAGACACGAGAAGACCGTGCCAAGAACCCCATAACATAACTGTGTAGTTGAAAGAAAGAATCGTACTATTATTGAGAAAGTTTGGTGCATGCTTAGTATGTCAAAGCTACCAAAACCATATTGGGCAGAAGCTGTGCTTACAGCATGTTATCTGATCAACAGGTCACCATCAGTTCCTCTGAATTTTGATGTTCCGGAGAAGAAATGGACCGGGAAAGATGTTAATTATTCTCATTTAAGAGTATTTGGGTGCAAAGCATTTGTACACATCTCCAAGGAACTGAGGCAGAAACTTGATTTCAAAGCAAGTACATGTATCTTTCTTGGATATGGAGATCAAGAGTTTGGATACAGATTGTGGGATCCAGAAATGAAGAAAGTCATTCGAAGCCGAGATGTGGTGTTCTATGAAAATCAATTTTATGATTTTGGTTCTGGAGCAACTACTGACAAATATTCCAAAAGGTCAGATGATATTATCCTAACATCAGAAGAGAATGATGAAGTACATGAAGAAGTACCAGAAATGAGACAAGAGGTAGAATACGAGGATTTTGATCAGGGGGGTCAACAATCAGAAGTATTAGGGGATAATTCATCTCCTGAAAGTCATAATCCAGAAGTTCGAAGAACAGATCGAAGACCGATTCCATCTAGAAGATACCCAGAGTCTGAATATCTTCTACTTACTGAAGAAGGGGAACCAGAAACTTTTCAGGAAGCAATTTCTCTTGAAAATAAGCAAGATTGGATGCAAGCAATGCAGGAGGAAATGGAGTCTCTGCAGGAAAACCATACATATGATTTAGTAAAGCTTCCCAAAGGTAAGAAAGCCTTGAAGAATAAATGGGTATTCAAGATCAAGAAAGATGGCTCTGGAAAGGTAGTGAAACATAAATCCAGAATGGTAGTAAAAGGATTTCTTCAGAAGAAAGGAATTGATTTTGGCGAAATATTTTCACCGGTTGTGAAAATGACTTCAATTCGAATTTTTCTCGGATTAGCAGCCAGTTTGAATCTTGAGCTTGAACAGATGGATGTGAAAACAACATTTCTTCATGGTGATCTAGATGAAGAAATATACATGGAACAACCAGAAGGTTTTGAGGTTTTAGGAAAGGAAAATCTTGTTTGCAAGCTGAAGAAAAGTCTGTATGGTCTCAAACAAGCACCTAGACAATGGTACAAGAAGTTTGAATCATTCATGAGGAGTCAAGACTACAAAAGAACTAACGCAGATCAGTGCGTTTATTTTCAAAGGTTTCCAGATGGCAATTTTGTTGCACTGTTATTATACGTCGATGACATGTTGATTGTGGGAAAAGATGCAACAAAGATAAACCAGTTGAAGAATGAGCTCTCCAAACACTTTGATATGAAAGATTTAGGACCAGCTCAACAGATCTTAGGAATGTAAATAGTTCGAGACAGAAAGAATAAAAGGTTATGGCTATCTCAGGAGAAGTATGTTGAACGAGTGATTAAAAGGTTCAACATGGATAAAGCAAAACTAGTTAGCATTCCATTGGGAAACGACTTCAAACTAAGCAAGAAATCATGCCCCTCATCTAAGAAAGAGATAGATGAAATGTCAAAGATACCGTATTCTTCAGCAGTAGAAAGTTTGATGTATGCTATGGTTTGTAGGAGGCCAGATATTGCTCATGCAGTTGGAACGGTGAGTCGATTTCTTTCAAACCTGGAAAGGAACACTGGGAGGCAGTTAAGTGGATTCTCTGGTATCTTAAAGGTACATCGAATATGTGTCTGTGTTACGGGGGAGCTAACCCAGTCTTGGAAGGATATACAGATGCAGATATGGCCGGGGATATTGATAGTAGAAAATCTACTTCAGGTTTTCTTTACACTTTTGCAGGGGGAGCTGTGTCATGGCAATTGATAAGTGGGTCTTGAGATTTAGAACTTGCCAAGCTAGCATATGATAGGTTGATGTTTTAACATCATGATTTGTAGCGTAATTAGAGATAACTATGCTACCCTATGTGATCTTAATGGATAACTTGTTCTTCAACCATTATGTTTTCAAATTCTATAGAGATATAGGGTCTAAGCATAATTGGTGTCTATTCATCTTCTATCTCTTTTGTGGATGTATGTTTAGTTTGGTATTCGTATACTGAGAAGTAACGGGTACTTGTTTCATGTTGCCTGATCAGATATCATAACCATCGCATGCATTGATTAAAGGCGTCAACCCTAAGCGAAGTATTTAATGAAGTTAGGATCCCATGCTTTTATTCCCATAAGTAATTCGAATTCAATTCTCATTAGTTAAGTAATTCTTAGTTTTGTTAATTTGTTTCTTTAGTTAATCTTAGATAATAAAAATCTCAAATTTGTTAATTGTCTTAGCAGTGAGTTAAAACCATACATTGTTGCATAGGTACATCTACTGAATTGAAACCTAAACCAGATCTCCGTGGAACGAACTTGATTTATATTTATATTACTTGTGATCACGTACGCTTGCGTGATTTTGTGTTAACAGCAATCAAGATTGCAGAAGTGTATTGCTCTATCCACTACAGAGGCAGAATACATTGCAGCAGCTGAGGCCGGAAAAGAAATGTTATGGCTAAAGCGATTTCTCCAAGAGCTGAATATATATCAAGAAGACTACAAAATACATTGTGACAGTCAGAGTGCTCTGGAATTGAGTAAGAATTCAATGTATCATTCCCGGACGAAACATATCGATATTCGCTATCACTGGATACGTGAGGTGATAAACCAACAGTTGTTGAGACTAATCAAGATTCACACAGAAGAGAATCCATCGGATATGCTAACAAAAGCGGTTACTCGAGAAAAGATAGAATTATGTTGAGACATAATCGGTATGGATTGCAAATGAGTGGCGGTTCAAGATATAGCTGGAGGGGGAGAATTGAAGGTTCCAGCCACCTACCTCTCACCTAACTCACCTATCTCACCAACTTTCAACAATGGTGGCTTCAACAATAGTGGCTTCAAAGTTACACATTGAAGATATTCTGTTTTTCATACACATGCTAGGGTTGAAGGTTGTCTATAAATAGAGTGTTTTATTTTAAGTTTAAATATAGAAGAAGAACACACACAACATAGAGCAAAAGAGCTCCGGTAACAATAGTGTAGAGTGTTTGTTTTTGTATTGTAGTTGAGTGGGAGAAATACTCCTGCATGTAATTCTATTACGTTATTAATAGAAGAGTTTTTCAAACCCAACAAGCTGCACTCGTAGTCTCATCTACCTTGTCTAATTATTGATCCTTAAATGATAATTTGAATTCTATAATCACCAAATTAGATCTCTTCTCTTAGATTCCTCTAGCCACAGTAATCAGGAATTATGAACAACAAATATTTAATAATTTTGGAAAAGGTGGATACACAGGCTGAGGCACACCTTTGGTGACAATGTCAGTAACTCAACAAGTTCATAAGGTTTTGGTAGTACAACTCAACATGTTTGGTCCCAGTCATGAGAGCCAAAGTTGGAGCTTAAAAATTGCAATTATGTCATCAGGCTGCCGTGAAGGAGTTCTAAGATCACGAAGGAGATGCCCGACCCAAAGAAGTTCAGTGCAATCAGTTTAAAGAGCCTGATACTTAGATTCACAGCTTGAATAAGAAACATTTGGTTTCTTTTGGGCACTTCATGAATCCCAGATACTAATCAAGATGAAAATTTGTTTAAGAATTAGCTACTTGATACAAAATGGTGGGAAACCATTTCTCTCTGGTCCGGATCATTTTAGATAGAAATTCTATATTAACTAAAAGAACGAAAAGTTCTAGAAACTTCAAATTATTTACACAATGACGCATGTAAAAGGAGTATGAAAACAGCAAATTAGAAAAAGACTGCATCATCTGATAATTAGTTTTTACCGGCCAATTCTGATAACATTGGCCATCAACACCCTTGTATAGATAATAATCATCCACATGAATTCCACCGTTGTTCACAATGAAGTCAAAGGCAAAGTCCATCAGATGACCCCCTCTGCTACACCCCTGATTGACATCTTTATCACAATCGATTAACTCCTGCTGCACCCCTGATTGACATCTTTTTCACAATCGATTAACTCCTGCTCCGAGAGCTGAATGAGCTTACCTATTGCTATGTAATTTATTTCTTCAACTGCACCTACGGTTGAAAATGCAGAGTAATTGACAACGGAAAAATGAATTCAAGCAGTTACAAATTTACAGCTCTTATGTCAGTTTCGTTTTATTGATCAACAGAAAGCAATGCATTAAGATATTATCTTACATTCATATTATGCCTCAGCTCAGACAGATGTAAAATTCGTTAAGCTATAAATCATTTAACAATAAGAAGCTGAAACTACTACTAGGGAAACAGAACAAAGCTATTGTGAAAGCCTAAAAGAAGAAGAAAATTAATGAATAGAATTTCTGAAGAGCTTTGTTCCAACCTCGTGGATAACAAAGTACTAAACCTGCAATGTTAATGTAATTCATTAATCATTAAACTTGAAAGAACGAGAAAAGTTGATGAATAAAATTGTTGAGAATTGCTAGTACCAACCCTGCAACATCTTTACAGAAACCAACAGCATTAAGTTAAAAAACAGTTAAGAGTACAAATTCGATTCTTCAAAATTTATACAGCAATTTAAGCAAATGTTAATATATATATAACAAGCAAGAAGTGAAGCAAAAGGAACACATGCGATATAGTTGCAGAAATCATATACTAATCGGAATAATTCAAGCCTTCTCTTTTCCTCTCACTAGCATAACATATGCATAACAAAAAATACGTAAATGTATAGAATTATACTAATGACTAACCACACAGGCCTTGATCTTTGACAGGACCAACAGCATCTTTTTCTCTCCAATCAATTGATTGTAGCAACGCATGATCATCAACCTTATCATACTTAAATTCATAACTATTGTTCAACATGTCTCTCCTAACCATCTTACCACCCAAAAGTATGGACCGGAATTCATCATTAGTAAGATCAGCAAACCGGTTCAAACCAAGATCATACGTGTTTCACAAGCCTGTTATGTTGATTAACAAACATCAAATTACCCTGAAATATCATAAATCGCCTCTGTTTTTCAGTATTGTCTTTGTCTGTCGTGCTTCACAAGCCATGACTCGAATAACGAAACCTCCTCTCGTGAAGAGGGCACCAAGTCTGTGTCGTAAAGGCTGGAAATTATGACAAAAAAAAAAAAGAAGAGTGAATAAGAAGACAAGGCGAGGACGTTGTTGAAGAAATTTCTGTCGCAGAGGCCACGTTGGAGACTTGGAGTCGTATAGTTCTTTGATATTTATATGGTTTAATAGATTGGCATATTGAATTTGTCAAATTTAAAATATTTAATAAATATCATTTGAGCCCTATGCTTACTCTGTTAAAACAATTGCTCATTTGTAAATCATACAAGTTTAATTGTTCAGAAAAAGGTTAATATCATGTTAAACTTGTTCCAATTACAATATGTTTCACTTTAAAAAATTATACAAGTTCGAAAATTCTCTGATTTAAAATTAAAAAGAAAAAAGAATTCTCTCATCGTATTTACAATGTTTTCTCGAGAAGAGTTCTTGTATTTTTAAAGAGACAAACTTATCGTAATATTAATTTATCTCCAGGGAAATAGAGTAATTGCCCAGCAAACTAAAAAAACATTGAAATTATTATTTGGAAGGATTGTTAGCCTTGCCCCTTGGGTAATAGTTTTGTATTGTCAACAAAGTGACCAGGGTTTAAGCCCTACCATCTCAATTTTTTTCAGTGAATTTCATGTCCTGAACAGCTGAAGTAATTCTTTTAATTTAATAAACTTTAGATATTTACATGAATGTGCTTAATTATATTACATGATGCTTTCTTCCACAGAGTTGGCACAATTTTTTCTCATGTTTGTTTGCCCCCACTAGTCAAAAATCCAGGTTTCGTCATTTTCCAGTCCAAATGAGAAGAAAGGATGAAGAAAACGAAAACAAACTGGTGATCTGATCGCACATAAGCACATAACTGGTGACTTGAATTGTGGAGACTAGTGATTCGAATGTTAATTACTATTGATATATATAATTACTAAATATAGGTGACATGAACATGAAACAAGAGTTAATTCAAACGCATATAACAAAAAATTTGAATATGTGTACCAACAATGGACTAATCTAAAATTGTATCGAAAGAACTTGATGAACAAGCAATTGCTTTTTCACCGCAGCACCCATGACCTTGAGCAGCATATTAATCTTTAAGAAGCATATCCAAATAAGCTAAGTTACAAAATTATTCCAAACCACAAAATGTCTATAGTATTAGTAAAGTAGGCTGCATGGTTATTCCCGTTCCATCAGAGACCAACATGCTTATCCCTATTCAACCAGAGACCATATATTCAAGTACACAAATACAAGAAATCAAAGTAATAAGTGTTATGGAAAAGTATTTCTAGGCTTATTTTAATAAAATGACATGGTCACGTAGGTAATTGATTGAGAGAGATTGCTGCACTGAGCAGATAATATTTTAACTGAACGCATTCAATGATTTTGGACGAGGTTAGCATCTAATGTACAATGGGGAGTGCCTATTGCCAGCTCTAAATAAGATGGAAGTATACTGTTAGAACCCAAACTTTTACAATGTGATGCATCCTAGAATACCACTGATTTTAAATAACTGCACTGCAATCTAATTTATGATATAATTGGAGTAGAAATAAGCTTAGCAAAACCTAGTTCTGCTAAACCTACACAATCTTTACACATTGTTATCCTAGCTTCCCAAGACTGCTTGATATATATATGAAATCTTTGCAATTTACCCTTTAAGTCTTTAACCTTCTGATAATCTGAGCTAATATACCATGTGGATTATCCCTGACTAATGAGATTAACTGATTAAGAAAATAAGATATTGAAGAAAAGTTGCTGGTACATGGGAGCTAAAAGGTTACTAGATAATTCAATATCTGACTTGCGGTTATATTTGAGTATACATTAGTAAACATCAAACGACATCCATGTAGTGCATCCATAATAAGGTATATATATGCATTTTCGAAAAGGAGTTCCCATTTTCCTATCTCCTCAACAGATAAAAGAATTCAAGAACAGTACAGTTGGTTTCATATTTAAAGTTGGTTCCATGTTGATGGTAAGATCATTTCACTAAACACAAAAGAACCTATAACAAAAATCCATGTATCTGTCTGTGAAAAAAATTCTAAAATTTCACCAAAAGAACATATGAAATTACAACATATGATTTTATTTCATGCTAATCCTCGTTTTCCTGAGAAGTGATACAAGATCATTCAGTTTTAACACTGTGTAGTGCCATGGACGTACCTTGAAAGATTTGGCCTCATACAATTCTCTTTCTTAATGATCCAAAAGATTCAAAAGGCAATACCTGTGTTGAAAAGTGTGGTTTGGAGACACCGGGTTGCAATCAAAAAACAAAGATCAGAATTTACAAAGACCAATAGACCATGAATAATGTAAGATAATCCGTACAAATAAGTGGCACAAAGAGCAAAAATACAAGTTATCAAATAAAGTACAAGTAAAGTTCGGTCACCATGACTGTCAGGTGTGGTACTACAGCTAAAACGGTTTAGGCACGACTGGCAGTACCACATCGATTGGGAGACGCAATTACACAAAAAATTTATATCAAATGACAGCATTTGCTTCAAATATTTTTTTTTGTTTCTGACAAGCTTTCTGTTAATGTTTATATATCAAATGAATGAAGCGCAATAACTTGATTAAAAAATTACAATTAGATACTAACCAAATCTCTTAGTATGATAGTCCACACTGTAGCATTGCAGGATTAAGTATGAAAACTAGATTAGGTTGTATGCTTGCTTGACAAAGCTCCTAAGGAAAGATATGGCAGCAAACCGAAGTTCAAAGAAAGAGGACAACACACAAAGAATATTAATATTTCACATATACAACCAACATCTAATGTCCGATTACTATAAAATCAGAATACTGTACTTCAATTTAAAACGAAAAAAGAAACTCACTTTCCAAAAAATCCTGCCTTCAATCATTGCATAAGGAACAGGGCCAAAGTATCTTGAATCCCTAGAATTAAACTTGTTATCTCCCTGAATCCAAACATGCCCTTTGGGCACCTACAAACAAGATTTCACAAATCAAAAAATCACATACACAAACAGACAGTAAAACCCCAATAAACCCTAAACCCAAATCAAGAAAACATCCTTTAAACACAAAAAATAAACAAAATAAAGATTCTACACATCAAAAAATCACAAAAACAAACAAACATCAAAAACCCGAAATCGAAAAAAATAAAATAAATGTAACTGATCATACAGCAACAGTCTCCAATGTATCATCACTCTCAGGATTGATGCTGTATGTAACACTATCACCTTCCATAGCCACAACACGTTTAGTAACAACCTTTCTAGGATTCTCAGGTGACCTTATCAAAACGATGTCATTTCGACCCACTTTGCCGAACCGAGGTGAGATTTTCTCAGCCAATGCAATATCACCTCTAATATTGATAGTGGGAAGCATACTAGGACCATAAAGCTGCAAAACCCAGAAAGGAATTTGAATACTATTAGATATATAAAAAATTGTAATGAAGAAATTGTGTAAGAAGATATAGATACAGAGTATTCATACTTCAACAGGGGTGAAGAGATAGGTGTTTGTTACATGAAGGGCACAGAAGAATTTGGAAACTAGTAGTGTTTTGCCAAATGCTTCTTTAACTATGTTGCTCCATATCTTGGTGTTCATGTTTGTGACAACAATGGTATGTTCTTGTACCAAGTTGAACTGTTTGAAGTGTTTTAAGCAATCGGTTGGTCGGTTCGGGTTTTAGAAAATTCAGAACCAGATCCGAAATATTTTAGAAAAATCGGACCCGAACCGGACCCCGTTCGAACCCGAATGGTTAAAACCGAACCCGAACCGCCGGGTTTCGGTTCGGTTCGGATCTAACCCGGACCCGAATTTTTTTTTTTTTTTTTGTCAAGCGGACCCGAAAATTTTGAAAAAAATAGATATGCAAACATTGGCATTTCAAAAACCTTACCTTATATAAACTCTGCTAGCAAGCTAAATCACAAAGTATCAAAATTTCTTATTCATTCATCCAAAATTCTGAATAAAAATGGACTGGACCAGGGAGAATATTGTTGGTCGTGGCTCGTGGATTACATTTTGCATATTATCCTAGGAAGTTAGCTATGGTTTATGGGTCATGGCCCAACTCTACTAAATACTAATACATATATTAATATATTATTAATATACATATGAAATTATTATATTAGTTATATTTTTTCGGGTCTAAACGGGTTTCGGGTCCGGGTCCGGATTCGATTCGGGTTTCGGGTTTCGGGTCCGGTTCGGTTAGGCTAAAAACCAAACCCGAACCGAAACTATTTCGGGTCTAAAAAAAAAACCAAACCCGAACCAAATACTTCGAGTTCGGGTTCGGTTAGAACCGATCGGATCGGAACGGATCGGGTTTCAATCGGTTCGGTACAAATTGCCATCCCTAGTTTTAAGGATGTTTTATAATTTTGTTAGGAGTATTTAATATTTATTATACCAATTTATTTAAATAAGTACCATTCTTCTATTTTTATGTCAAAAATTAGATTTTTTTGTTGAAACTAGAGTTTTATGTTATATTTACTATTTTTTTAAATGTAAATTTTAATTAGTCAAATCATATCTCATATATTTTGTATAGACATTTTCAGTGTTACCTTTTTATTTTGATTTATCTAAAATGTACAATTGCTTCATTTTGATTTATGAGTGTTATCCTTATATTTTGAATTTTGGGTATTTATAATACTTTGTTATTCGAACATAGTCAAACGTTGAAATATAAGTAATGATCCAATTATTTACATTTCATTCTTTTTTTTAACAATCGTAATAATATATTATATATATAAAAACATTATTAATCAAATATGTGAACCAAAACACATCTAAAGTTTCGAAAAATATGTTTATAAAATTTATCCATCACACCAATATCATAATTGACTTTTTCATTTTCTATTTTTACATATAAATTTTTTATATTTTAAAATTTGACTAACATTCGGGATAATAGAACGTTACAACATTACGTAAGTTAAAAACAGTAATAATACCATTCAGAAAATTCAAAACCAAAAAGATATCAATGAAAATAACTATTTTATATTAAATTTAATTGTTGAGTAAAATTAAAAATGTTGGTTATATATATTTTATATAAAAATATAAATATTTTAATAAATTAAATAATAATACGAGTAATAATAATATTTATGAGGATCATGTTTGTTTCATGATAGGTATAGGATATGATTATAATTTTTTTTAATTTTCTAATCTCACTGTTTGTTATGTAAAAACTTATTTGAGATTAGTTCAATAATTATAATCGTTTGATTTGGTTGGTTGGTTAGGGGATAAATTATCATCTTCAGTGATACTTGAAAAAGGTATTATTTGATCTCCTTAAATAAACATTTTTAAAAAAAAAATTAATCAACTCATTATTATTTCATATAAAATTATTGAAAATTTTAAAAAATAATATTATCAGTATCATATTTATCCCTCAAAACAAAAATCAGATAAATTTTTAGAGGATTATAATTCAATCCTAAACCTCTATATATTATATGAAGGAAATTTCCCGGGCTCGAAAGCTATTTATCTAATTTTCAAAATTATCTTAATTTTCAAACATAATATATATCCAATCAGGAAATAATTGATGTTATTAAAGTTAAGTCTCACATCATAATTATAATATAGTTAGGATGTTAAAACAAGTTTTAACCTTTTTTTAGAATAGTATCTCTCAATTCTAATTGAATCTTAAAAAAATTTCACCTATATACAAATCAAAATCAAAGTAAAAGAGGATTTTAGTATTTTAATTTTTATTATTGTGTATGCTTAATATTTTAATAATATATACAACAGGTGTCGGTCTAAATAATCGTGAGACAAAATTGGTATAAAATGAATAATTTATCTTAATATTTTTGTATATTTAATTTATACAATATTGTACTCGCTAATTGTTATTGATATTTATAGATATATTTTTATCAATTTTTTATTACATATCTTTATTTAAAATAAAAAATTGTTATAATGCCGCGTGACTTAGTCAACTAATAATACTAAAGTAATATCCACTCCAAAGAATAAAAAAACATTTGTTAGTATAACTTAATTTTTAAAACTAATAATAATGGGATTATTTTTCTCAAATGGATTGGGATTATAATTCCCGAAACCATGGCCAAGATGTAAAACAAACAAGAAACATTATTATGACTACGTACTGTAGGTAAGTTATGCACCTGTACCTGTAGCTAAATTTACTGTCTTTTTTCCTCGTAAGTCATAATAATAACTATAACCTTAATTAAATTCAAATTCATTACAAAAATACAAATTACTGACCTGATAACAATTATACAAAACCGATCACAAACGGGAGACCATAATCACGTTCATGGACACAGACAAAAAACTTGGCGGATAAGAAAAAGTGTAAAATATGTAATATAGAATTCCCATAAATCTTTTTCCTAATACAAGTAAGGTTTTAGGAGTAACATTGCACATTATATATACATAAGAAACTTAAAGTTTATGATTAGTCTTGTAGTTGTAAACACTTTATACATCATCTGATCATGGCTAAGAAGTGGGTGAAAAACAAATTTTTGGGAGCAGGATCATATGGTTCGGTTTTTCGAGCAGAATGTGCATATAATTCAACGAGAACTGTGGCGATAAAATCATCTCCCAAAATTTATTCAGAGTCTTTGAGGTTGGAAAGGAAAGTCTTGTATCAACTTAGAGGATGTAAAGAGATAGTTCGTTGTTTCAAGGAGGAGGATTTTGATAGTGTTGAAGATGGAAAGAAGGTTTACAATATAGTGCTTGAGTATGCTAATGGAGGCACATTACGACATCTATTGAAATCAAAGGGTGGATGGATGCCCGAATATGAAGCGAGTTGGTGTACGTTTATGTTGCTCAAGGGACTTTGTTATGTGCATAAAAGGGGTTATGTTCACTGTGACATGAAGCCTGATAATGTTCTTGTTTTTAATATTCCATATGGTGAATGTAAAGGGATGGTCAAGTACAATCTTAAATTAGCGGATTTTGGATTGGCGAAAAAGAAAGGACGGATATGTGGGGGTGAAGATCAGGAGTTCAAGAATCGAGGAACTTTGCGTTATAGTTCACCAGAATCTGTAGCGTTTGGAGTTAATGAAGCATCCTTGGATGTATGGTCATTGGGTTGCATAGTATTGGAGATGCTCTTAGGAGAGGGTGGTTTGTGGAATAGATATCTCAATGTTGATATACAATGTTTAGCAGGGATGATTAGGAATTATGAGGATGACAGGTTAAGTTTGTTATTGCCAAAGTTTCACAATCTGTCGGTGAATGCAAAGGATTTCGTGAGAAGATGTTTAACAAAAAATGTTGCAAAAAGATGGACTGCGAAAAAACTTTTGAAACATCCCTTCATTACTCACAATCAGAATCTTTTGGAGATACTGGAAGCACAATTTTCTTATAAGAAGATGAAGTACCAATCCAACTTTCCATCCAGATCAACCCTTGTCTGTCTGGGGGTTTGTTAATTTGACACATTTGGTACTTCAAAGTCTTCATCCGTATTAGACTACAGCTCTTTGGGTTGGATTAATGTTGATGCACAAGTTAGTTTGGGGTAGATGATGAAGCTTAGAGTTTTTTTTTTTGTCAGGATGATAGCTTAGAGTTTAATTACAAAGATGGATGATAAATAACATTGTTGCCTAGAGTCTAATTATATATTCTGGAGGATCTTATGTGATATTATTTGACAAGAGATATGCCGCGAATCAATTTATAGTAGCGTTGATGGTATTTTAAACCTTTAATTTTCTACCAACAGTTTTATTTTTGTAGTAGCCTAGTAGGCTAAATGTTAATTAAATTATATGGCTTAATGCTTGTTGCTTAGTTATGGTTTATTCTGCTGCCTTTGTTTCTTATTTATGGTTTATTCTCTGCCTCGTGCATATTTTCTTGTCGAATTTGATTACTGATGGACCCAAAATAATCCTGGCCCAATATAAGTAACAATATTCCTGGCCCAAGAGCTTTTTACAAAGCCCAGCCCAATTAGGCTACAAATATCTAAAAACAAATGTGTAAAGAGGAGGGGATGACTCATGGGCTAAGGAGATTTTTTGACATAGAATATATAGGGAGACTTGGCCGACAGAGAGGGGGGACGGATCTTTCTCTCAAGACTACACACACTAAACACAGACCTTAGAAACACACAACCAAGAGCTCTCCGGAAATCTTCTGATAATGGCTACGGAAATAGCATAAAAAACCCGCTGGCCATCATTTGGCGCCGCTGCCGGGGAGCGAGTACTTCCTAGCTACAACGACATCGATTCATCCGCCAGAAAAGTTCGAATGCACAGATTAATCAACGAACGGATGCGAAGTACAACCTGTTCGAGGAAAGTTCTCTGAAAGGAAACAAACACAAGAAGGGGATCGTTTGTAGATGATTGGTGAGACAACTATTAAGAGGAAGTGAAGATAAATCGATGGTAGATAACAAGAAGTTGCCACAAAGATATTCTCAAGAGATTCATGACTAATTAGTCATCTATTCACTGATTTCAAGTGCCCATGTAATCATTGTTATCAGGCATCGTTTTTGGTAAAATTAATGTCCGTGAATGGGAATTAAAGCTTTGTGATTTTCGGTTAGTATTTCCTTTGAAAAAAAAAACTATGATTCGTAAACCAAGTGTGTATTAGGCGCAAACAATGGTACACATGATAATATTCGAGGTTGAAAGTGTCGGTAGAGTTTGATTTTTGTTAGAAAATGAGAAAACTGATCATCTCGAAACATAAAAGTTTTAAGGTGAGGTTTTTATGTCGAAGAGGAGTAATGGTACTTGTAATGAAGTTAGTAAGAGTCATAAGCTTTGGAAACTGCTTAGATGGAAGGGAAGAAACAGAGTGGTGTCTGTTAGAAAGGTGGGAAGCAGAGGGATGTTTGTTGGAAAGAAAGAAGTGAGATGTGTTTATGTCGTTAGCTGGGTGTTTCAAGATCAAAATCACTTTTTAGAGGAAGTCATTTCCTGAATGGCCTCGACCTCTGATTTTAACGAGTTAGAGCCGAGAAGAAGTAGATTTATTAGAAGTTTGATGGGTTTGCAGCTAGTACATCAGGGTTTTGTGGAGAAATTTATGTTGGATAAAAAAAAGGTATGTAAGACTGGCTGACAATGGAATTATCATTTGTTCGATGGAGAATAATATTGATGAAGTGGAAGATCATACAAGGGGCTCAATCCCCATAAGCTCTTGCACAAACATGGAAAGATAAGGAGTATTAATGTTTTAGAGATCGTTTAGTTGTTATCATGAGGGAAACTAAAAAATGGACAGGTAGTTGCGGTCAAGCAGCTGAAGTCTTCTGGGTCTCAAAGAGCTTAACTTCTAATCGAGGCTTATAGTTTACCAGGAGGTTTTGTTTTGGGAGATTATGAAAATTGAAAACTAATCATATGAGAGTTATATTAATTTGGGATTACTGCTTCATCCGTGATAAGACATAATTAGTGGTGTAAAAGGGAAGAAATATTATCTTGCAAAGTCACTCCATGCCGTTCCGTGAGAAGCTGTTTATATAAGCTGATACAAGTTCAGGGTCTGGGGTTCAGAATTTCGAGTATACTAAGGTTGACGCTCATGATTTGCGAGTGCCTTTATCATCTTGAAGTTGGGATAGTTCCAAGACATCATGTGACAAGGATGGATGTTTTGGAATTAAAAAAGAAAGAAGGCAACAGTTTGACATGAAATTTGATATTAACTTGCTTTTACTGATAGCCAAGAGAATACCCTTAGGATTGCAAAGAAGCTGTGTTAACTTCAATGCTTGCAGCTACCAGATTTGCTGATTTGCTCATTTACAGCTACTAACTTGATGTCGCTACGAAGTTTGATATCTCATATGGCTTCATGTACTTATAAAGCTTCCTGATCCAGTACATATGCTTCTTCTTTGGTGCCGAGTTCCGTTATACTCTGTTTCTATTCAAAGTGAGACTTTCTGGAGATTTAGAGAAGAGAAGAACATTACGAAAGACACATTTGTGGTCTTTTAATTGTCCAGTTCTCGTGTTTGAGATCGGAATCGGGGTTTTAGAAAAGTCAGAGCCATAATTTGATGTCGAAAAGTATGCCTTCTTGTCCTGGGATGAATTAGGTCTGACCAGCAGACTGAGCTTTTCTAGAGACAGACTGGTGGGATCTTTCATATGAGCTTTTGCAATGAATTCTAATCCAGAATTACGATACACCATAATACAATTTGCTAAGCAAGTACAGATGGTTTCATTTATTGATGACATTTACGATGTTTATGGTACATTAGATGAAATTGAACTTTTCACTGATGCCATTGAAAGGTGGGATATTAATTCTATACAACATCTTCCGGACTACATGAAGATCTGCTTTCTTGGGCTTTACAATTGTGAATGAAATAGTCTACAAGATTTTTAAGGAACAGAATTTTGATGTTTTTCCTTTTCTGAAAAGAGCATGGGTTGATCTGGCTAAAGCTTACCATGAGGAGGCATGGTGGTATCATAGCGGATACAAGCCAACATTGGAAGAGTATTTGAGAAACGGACTTAATTCCACAGCAATTCTGGTCTACGTAGTCCACATCTACATTTGCTCCACTAATCCACTCACCAAAGAAGTAGTACCACAGACATCATGTCAGCCCTTGATCCAATTTATTTCGCGCTCTTAGAAACCTGGACCCTTTCCTACTATGATGCTTGGTTCGAAAAGTGATACCATTAATAGAGGAAAAAATTGCCCAAGAATAATGAAATAATCATGTGTACCTTTGTCGCATTGCTCAAGTCCACTTCGCCGGGAGCACAAGTTCGATTGGTAAAGTCAGGATGGTATGGATTGCAAAGGATTGGGAGCGGCGGGCCAGATTGATTATGTAAAATGGCTTAAAATCGGCGGAGAAATTTAAGTTTGAAACGTTGCTGATGACCTGGTTAACTACATTGACAAGTTGGGTAGTGACCTCCTTGCTCTTTGTCATGGTCTTTTGTGCAGTAATGTTGTCTACGCATGGCAGAATATCATATAATGCTATATGAGTAGTTGGGTCCTTAACCCACTGATTCATTGCAATACAACTGTCTGCAGTCACATTGTGGAGGAGCAGAAAAACTCCACACAAAATGAATGCTCCGGTCACAAGAATCCACCAAACTATAACCAAGATATACACAAGAGTCTTCTTGCCGAATAGTGAAAGCAAAAATCCGATGAAAGTCAAGAGAAGCATAATAGCAGATATTATGGTTAGTGCCAATCTCACCGAGTCTACAATGTCATGTATATCATCTGAATTATCCACGACTTTTTCAGTAAGAGCAGTAGCAGAAGAGTTAATCTTTTCTTGGATCTGGTCAATGTCAGTCTGGACATTAGTAGTCAGTATCCACAACATACTTTAATGCTTTTGATGTGCTATTATGGAACTTCTCCTGACCAGTGTACAATATAACACATCCAAAGATTGCGACAATGGTGAAGAGTATGAGGAAAATAAGTGAGAAACATGATTGATAATCTTGTAGCTGGTTTATTGATAACATTGAATTTGCCTGAGTATCCTGCTTCGGCTCTTATTCTGGAGTTGCTTTGCGTGCTACTAATTCAGAATGCTGGTTTGAAATCAAAGGATATCGTTGCTCGGATAGAGATTTTTTGTCACAACCAGAATGCACTGAAAATCTTAAAAATCCAAGCAAACATTCTCAAGGCAAATTTCAACAAAAAGGCTTCCATCGAGAAATCAGACTGATATGGGGGTTTTGTGTTTGAAGCCGTAAGTTATCTACCTTCAATCTTGGCATTTACAGCAGCAGTTTTGAATGATTATGATCATTGGCAACCAACACCCTCTCACATCCAACACTTTCATCTTTTTCCAGGTATTACTCTCATCAACCTGCCTTATTATACATTTATTTTGTTTCTGAAAGTTTAAAAACAAACAAACAAAATCAGTTAGATAATGACAATGTCAGACCTACTACTTTCCTTACGAAAAATTTTCTTATATAAAAAAAAAGGGATTTATTTAACACTAAAAATCAATATATGTAGCTTCCCTACGACTACGGTTTAGACTGCTTATTTAAAGTAATATACCCGTCAAATAATTCTTATAAAGAACCCCAATTTCTGATTATTCACCAAGGAAAACACTACTTCTAATTGCCTTCGGTCTATAAGGGTATTATAATCTGCCCACTAAAAGGCCAATAAATATAAACAGATTCTGGTATCACACCCGTTCGTTCAAAAGCCAACATATGTAGTCCTCTTGCGGCTACGGCACGAATGGGTCACTCAATTGGTCCATTCAAAAAGCCAACATATGTAGTCCTCTTGCGGCAACGGCATGAACGGGTCACTCAATTGGTCCATTAAAAAAACCAACATATGTAGTCCTCTTATAGCTATGGCATGAATGGGTCACTTAATCGGTTCATTCAAAAGCCAATACATGTAGTCCTATTACGGCTACGACATTGAATGAATCACTCAATAAGTTTGTCTAGTTTGTGCAGATGGCATGATATCATACACTTAACAGAAGCAAATGTACATAAAGAACTCATATATGCATTTCTTATTTAAAGCATATATGTTTAAATGTTGTAAGGCCGTAGGTCTAGTTTGTGCAGATATAATATAGTTTTATGTATCCGTACCGTACCGTATGATGTTTACAATGCCCACTTACGGGATCTTAATGCCTTCGGCTACGGCTCTGGCCATGCCTTCTTTATATAAGGATTTCTTTAACCCTTCCATTCAAAAGCCTGCAAATCTAGCTCTATTTATGCTACAGGCATGGTTTGGTAATCTTTCCATTCACAAGCCAATTTATATAGCTCTATCTAGGCTATGGCATGGACTGATTTCCAGTAAAACACCCTTTCATTCAAAAGCCAGCATATGTAATTCTCACGTGATTACGGCATGAATCAGTTACGGTACCCTATTCAGGAAGGAAGAAGCTTATTGCTCAAATATTTTGATTCTTTATATTTAAGATTACCTGACACATTCATATTTTAGGGGCAACTACGGCCATTATTCAGATTATAGCCCCGACCCCCTGCGGCTACGGCTTGAATTAACTTGCATAACTATGGTTTTAATTGCCTTTTACTTTTTATATCAATTGTATACTGGAAATCATTTTGGCTTATTGGTGTAACCTAAAGATTACACTCGAAATTTGGGGGATATAAGGGCTTGAATTAAATTTTTTGGATCCTTTTCCCTCTGGTTCGTCTTTATGTTTGTTGCAAGGGCTTGAATTAAAGTACATGTACATTGAGCCTTTTTATAAACAGGTTTAAATGCACGGAACCTTCGTTGGCATAAATGTGCTTAATATTTCATTTATTTTAAAGATCATGGACTCCCGCTACTGCTAATGTTCTAAACATATCCAAGGCTGTGTACTTAAGATCATGTATCGTTTTTAGTTCTCTAAAGAGATTTTATTCTACCAAATCATCAATTGGGGAAAACATCAATTCAAGACCAATATATGTAGTTATATGTTGCCTTTTACGCCCACGGCTACGGTTTGAATTGATCTCCGGTTATTGGTTTCGGCTCCATCTGTCATATATAATTAACTAATGCACTTATCGGTGATATATATATATATATATATATATATATATATATATATATATATATATATATATATATATATATATGTAACTAATTCTGTTCTTTACTTTATCGATTTAGAATCCCTTCGATCCAGTTTTTATGGCCTACACACCAACTCTCACTTTGACGATTATTTAAGTCGATCACCTATGACTACGGTTCTAAGCGACTTCCCAACAAATCAATTATATATCAAATAGTCTGATATTATGTATTATTACTCTCTACCTTTTTATGTAATGCTTCTCTTGTACTCATCGCTACAAAAAAGAATGATCGGAAGATATCACAGGCCAATATGCATAACTCCCTACGGCCCCTTGAGCCTACGGTTACAATGTGATTGGATTCACAAAGCATCCACCCATATTAAAACCAATATATGTAGCTTCTTACGGCTACGGTTTGGGTCAATTTTGAAACCAACTCGTAACAAAGCTAGTATGTGAAAGTCAGTGTATACAGTCTTTCCTTAACAACTACAGCCTAAAATGGATCATCAAAAAATGATAATCAATGTAAGTGGCCTTTCCATAAAATTTATTTATGCCATAAATATTCCATATTCACATCACATGCATAATACAATTATCATTATGATATCCCGTAACATCCAGCAGATTAATTGCTCATCTTATTATCTATTCGCGAATCATTATCATATCTGCTATAACTTTAATCAATTATTTCTTGTCAAATTGCGATTATATGCGACTGCCTTTGATATATAATTATCCAATTTTAACCATGAACCCTTCACTGCAGCTATATTACTTGACACATTGTGTATTTACATTGACAAGTAATTTTGAGGCTTCCTAAAGGAAGTACAATCCCTACGGAGGGAGGATAATAACAATTTTAACTTCAGTTAAAAGCATTGAATGATGCTCAGGCAACTTAATGTCATATAGTTTTAATGAAAATTTAGAATAGTCTGATCCGAAAACACCAATGCATCGATGGACCAACATATGTAGTTTGCTACGGCTGAGTTTGCCTACGGCTACGGTTTGAATTGAACCAATATATGTAGTTCGTTATAGCCACTTTTGCCTACGGCTACAGTTTAATCTGATGGCCCGATTATCAACTTCTGCTTGAATTGTAATGTGACCCACTGACTATCTCAAGTGTGATCGTGATTGATCTTCTTGGATCAGTTAAATACTGCTATAACTTCGATTAATTTTTATTACTCATATATCAACTCTGTACATGGTCACCCCCAACTTAAATTTGGTCATCAATCACACACACGACATTTTTATTGTGAGTTTGATAATCACCTACCTTCCCTACGGCCTTACGAGACGATCCCGTATGGTCAAACACGAGATGAGAGGCTACGACTCATATAAACCGACAGCCAAATCTTTCATATCATAAAAATATAAAGATCAAAAACTAGTAATTGTTAATAATGTTATATACAGCTACAACCTAACATTCCCTTAGCTACGATCTAAGATCTACGATCCCTACAAAATTTTTTAAAACTTTTACGGTCGATTATCTTCCACTTCTTTATCACTTTCTTTTTGAACCTCTGCCAACTACTTTAACGGCCCATCGGCCTCCAATTCATCAGTCAAATTACCAGCCACATACTAGCTTATGTGTAATAGACTTTTATTTTAATGCAACCTAAAGCTTGCACTCTATTTTAGGGGCAAATGATGGACCCAAAATAATCCTGGCCCAATATAAGTAACAATATTCCTGGCCCAAGAGCTTTTTACAAAGCCCAGCCCAATTAGGCTACAAATATCTAAAAACAAATGTGTAAAGAGGAGGGGATGACTCATGGGCTAAGGAGATTTTTTGACATAGAATATATAGGGAGACTTGGCCGACAGAGAGGGGGGATGGATCTTTCTCTCAAGACTACACACACTAAACACAGACCTTAGAAACACACAACCAAGAGCTCTCCGGAAATCTTCTGATAATGGCTACGGAAATAGCATAAAAAACCCGCTGGCCATCAATTACTAAAGAAGTAAAGATAGGTAAGAGATAGATCATTGTATTTTTCCTTTGTGCATTGATTAAATGCTGGAATTTACATATTAACATAAACATGTGAATGCAATTGATATGAAATCAAGAAAACCGAGAACTTAGAGAAGACTGTACAGCAGCAATGCGCCTTTGTTCATGTCAACACCTGACTCTTAATAATCAGCACTTAATCAAATTGTTATGCTATGTGAATGCTGTTATATTCACCTCTTTGATACCAGATTGTTGTAAAATTGGACAAGCTGGTTGCTAAGTTTTAATAATACTAGAAACAAAACCAGAACTAACTTGTAGAAAAAAAAAACTGTTGCATCCTGGTGAACCACTGCCTGAAAAGTGATTTTGGTAAACCAGAAGTACAATTCTGAAAGCTAATCACTTTCCGAAATTTGTACAGAAGTGTGCACTGCAACAAGTGAAGCAGAGGCTAATTAACAATAACGCAGTACAAAGTGAAGAACAAGATTTTATTTCAAGTATTTTTTATGAAAGAATATTGAAGTTGAGGTTATGTGAGCAAGTAACCCGCATGTGAGTACAATGCTTCCCCAAGCATTTTTCTTTTCTAGTTATGTTTATTTTCTTAAAATTATGGGTTATGTTGTACTTATTATTTTCCTTAAAATTTTAATGAATTGGTTATAATTTTTTACAAAGATTACATACCTTGATATCAATTGTCGAATAAATATTTTGCTTCAACTATTAAAATCTGAAAGTTAAGATTTCTATAATGCAATGTAGATTGGCAAAATGCATGGAAATGTTTATACATAATTTTTTGGATGAAGAAATTCTAAGCATACCAGCTGCAGGTACACTTACATTGTCCCTTAGGGAGTCGGAGAAAAGTAATGAAACATACCAAACTTAGCTTTGGTGGTCATTTTCTTACCTGCATTGTTCTAATATTGATAGTCATGTTTCACAAATGTCATAACTAATTTACTTTCATCTCCTTAACTTTAGTTATGAGATTCTGAACTGATGTGGGATTCAGACGATGGAGAAGAATTAGACATAAGCACCTGATGAATGAAGATTAACGTTGGTACGCTATTTATGAAACTGAGAAACAATATTGAATTGATTGTGTTGCACTCGAGAATAGACGATGTCTTTTGCTGGCCCTGAGTTTGAGAAGGCTGAGATTTTTAACTCCATTGCTAGCTGAAGCACTTGGATTTTAAGAAGGCCTTAAACTGGGCCAAATATTTGCTGGAAGAATGTCATATCCATGTCTAATTGCTTAAAAGTCATTTAAGCCATTCTGAACAAAAATATTATGGTTTCTCCTGTAGGCTCAGTAATATCAGATTGCAAAGTATTGCTTCATGAACCTTCTGATGTGAGTATTTCTTTTATTAAACAATCTGCAGATTCGATAGCTCAGCATCAATTGGAGTCACTGAATGTTTATTTGGAGCATACAATGCTCCAACTTTGAATGAAAATTGGGAATGACTAGTGAAGACGATGTAGCGACAGAAGTTAGGTTAAAGGCGACAAAAAAACACTTGAATCAGACCTTTCTCTGCACTAAGATATACAAGATTGAGACTGATTTACATCACATGGACTAATTACAACTGCTACATTACAAGTAAAAATAAGATTTGAAACACTACTCTCACTTTCAGGGAACAAAGTTGGTGGCGAAAGCCCAGGCATTGTTGTTTACAGGGTCTGCAAGGTGGTCAGCTAAGTTCTCTAGTGGACCTTTTCCGGTAACAATAGCTTGTACAAAGAAACCAAACATTGAGAACATGGCTAGTCTTCCATTCTTCAATTCCTTAACCTTTAGCTCTGCAAATGCTTCGGGATCTTCTGCAAGGCCTAATGGGTCAAAGCTTCCACCGGGGTACAGTGGGTCGACAATTTCACCATGAGGTCCACCAGCAACACGGTAACCTTCAACAACACCCATTAAGATGACTTGGGTTGCCCATATGGCCAAGATGCTTTGAGCATGTACCAAGCTTGGGTTGCCTAAGTAGTCAAGTCCACCCTCACTGAAGATTTGTGATCCAGCTTTGAACCACACTGCCTCGCCAAACTTGACGCCATTACGAGCCAAGAGCTCGGGGAAGACACACCCAAGAGCTCCGAGCATGGCCCATCTAGAGTGAATCACTTCAAGCTCTCGGTTCTTGGCGAAAGTCTCCGGATCAGCTGAAAGCCCAGCAGTATCCCAGCCATAGTCACCTGGAAATTCACCAGTAAGGCAAGATGGAGCTGTTGGAATTCGGGCATAATAACGCAACGGAAATAACGTAAATAACAATTAAAAACGAATTTCAAAGCCCGGATCCATGTATAAAATGATGATCATGGTATAAAAATTCTCAAGAACAAGATTGTACCTTGTTAAAGCTTTCCAATGGATGACAAATGGAGATCCTAGCTTGTTGATTTGAGAGCTAAAATTATAACTCCTCCACCGGTATCCACACTTGAATGCTTGCTTGAATCGTTGAACGATTTCGCCACGGGACGAGGTACTAGCCAAAAATAAATAAACCGATGTGTTATTGACTTGAACTTGATTTCTCCCTTGTCTCTAAGTTGTGTATGAACTGAAATTTTCAGTTGTGTTCCTCCAAGAAGACTAGCCAACCCTTGGCTTATAAAGAGAAATAAAGAAAAATGGACCATTAAACAATTAGGCCATTTTTATTTAAACAAATCTTATTTATTTAAATAAATTAATTAAGTCATACTTAATTAATCAAATAAGTCAAGAAAATACATCTTCAAATTTTATCTTTAACTAATCAAGTCTCACTTAATTAATTTTATAAAATTCGAATTATTATTTATTATTAATTTAAAATCATAATTTAAATTATTATTAATTTAAATTCATGAAATAAATTAATATCCCTTTTAAACATTCTTTGTGTGTGACCCTGTAGGTTATTATTTAATTGGCAACAATTTTATTCTCTAATAAAATTGTAAACAATAAGCGGCGTCTAGTAACACATTATTGCTACCCAATAAAACAATAATTAAATCAACGATTCAATCAACCTTTTATGACTAATGTTCCATGTAATATAATCCCTTTAAATCATGATATTACAGATTAAACTCGAGGCATGTAATGTGTCATCCTCTTCATAATTTAATCATCATTTTCTTGATCGATGAGTAGACTATTTAATCAAATCAACATTTGAGCATGGCCATGCATTTCATAGTCTCACTCAAACAAGAGGCCGATAATATCACTCCTTTATCAGGAGATTTAAATCCCATCTAGATCGTTCATATTTCTCACATGATTCATAATATATCCGATATTCACCTTTATCATTATCCGGCTAAAGATAACTTTTAACGAATTCAAAATATATTAATTCTCATGTAGAATTATAACGACTTCAGGTCTAAGGATCATTAAACCATTATCACTGTGAGAATACATATGACACATTTATTATTTACCATGATGTATCTCATTGTGGGTCTGTCCAGTACCCTGTACTCGTACAGTTACCTATGCATTGCTTTCAGTATCTTCATACTTATGACCAATGAGATGTGGTCATCTTGTCAATAAACATACTAGCCTTAATGTATTATTATTGTCCTAAGTAATAATAATACTCGGCTAGGGACATTTAAGAATATGATACAATCATTATATAATCTCATGTTCAAGTCACATACTTGCAACTACATAATTTGTATCAAGATTCTAAGGACATTTATTATACTTTATTTATTTCGCAGTAAATAAAGCCAATAATAAATATATATATCAAATATATAAAATCACTCAAACACAAATACAATTGATTGTATTGACTCTAGGGCACCAATACTAACAATCTCCCACTTGCACTAGAGCCAATCATTCATGTATCGAATACACATGCTACTAGTGTGACATTCATGCTTCTGCTGCGACAGAGCCTTAGTCAGCGGGTCTGCAATATTATCATCAGTATGCACTTTACATATGTGAATATCTCCTCTATCATTTATCTCTCGAATAAGGTGATATCTCCGAAGTATATGCTTTGTTCTGCTGTGAGCTCTCGGCTCCTTGGCTTGTGCTATAGCTCCATTATTATCGCAGTAAAGATCTATGGGATCTGCGATCGATGGAACTACACCAAGTACTGTAATGAACTTCCGTATCCATACAGCCTCCTTGGCTGCTTCACATGCCGCAATATACTCGGATTCCATTGTAGAATCAGCTACTGTCTCTTGCTTCGAACTTTTCCAGCTTACAGCACCTCCATTTAGGCAAAACACAAATCCAGATTGAGAAACAGAGTCATCTCTGTCAGTCTGGAAACTAGCATCCGTGTAATCCTTTACCGTTAGCTTCTCCTCTCCTCCATACACCAAGAATGAATCTTTAGTCCTTTTCAAGTACTTAAGAATATTCTTGACCGCCGTCCAGTGACCTTCACCTGGATTAGACTGGTATCTGCTCGTCATGCTCAAAGCATACGAGACATCCGGACGAGTACATATCATTGCATACATGATAGATCCAATTGCTGAAGCATATGGTATCTTACTCATGCGGTCTTTATCATCCAATGATTTCGGACCATTCTCTTTTGAGATCGTTATCCCATGAGAAATGGGGACATATCCCCTTTTTGCATCTTGCATTCCAAAACGATGCAAAATCTTGTCAATATATGTACTCTGGCTTAAGACGATTAATCTCCTTGGTCTATCTCTATAGATCCTGATCCCTAATATATAGGTAGCCTCGCCCAAGTCTTTCATAGAAAAACTTTGTCCTAACCAAGTCTTTACAGCCTGTAGAGAAGGAATGTCATTCCCTATTAATAATATATCATCGACATATAATACTAGGAATGCCACATGGCTCCCACTAACCTTTTTGTAAACACATGGTTCATCCACGTTCTGAATAAAGCCAAAACCTTTGGCTATTTCATCAAACCGGATGTTCCATCTCCGAGAGGCCTGCTTCAATCCATAAATGGATCTATGCAGCTTACATACCTTTCCGGCATCCTTTGGATTTCCAAAACCTTCAGGTTGTGTCATGTACACATCCTCTTCAAGGCTCCCGTTAAGGAAGGCTGTTTTGACATCCATCTGCCATATTTCGTAATCATAGTAAGCCGCTATTGCAAGCAAAATTCTGATGGATTTTATCATTGCTACTGGTGAAAAGGTTTCATCATAGTCAATACCATGAATTTGTTTGAAACCTTTTGCAACCAGTCGAGCTTTATAGGTCTGTACTTTACCTTCCATGTCGATTTTCTTCTTGAAAATCCATTTGCACTCTATAGGTTTTACCCCTTCAGGTGGATCAACCAAAGTCCATACTTGGTTTTCATACATGGAATCCATCTCAGAATTCATGGCTTCTTGCCATCTCTCAGAGTCTGGTGAGTTCATAGCATCTTGGTAGGTGAGAGGCTCATCTTGGTCTATGAGCATCACTTCGTCATTTTGAGTTAAGAGAAATCCATAATTCCTCTTTGACTCATGGCGAATCCTACTAGATCTACGAACAACCTGTGTTTCTTGAGCAATGTTATCTTGTATTTCTTGCTCATGCTCCACCTCTGGTTCAACGTTATCAAGTGGTTCTCGATCTTCATCGAGATCTATTTTCCTCCCACTGTCTTTTCTAGAGACTAGCTCTCTTTCTAAAAATACAGCAGTTCGAGCAACAATTACTTTGTTCTCCGAGGGACTATAGAAAGAATAACCCTTCGTTTCATTTGGGTATCCCACAAAATTACATTTTTCAGATTTCGGTCCAAGCTTGTCTGATGTTAGGCGTTTCACAAATGCTTCACATCCCCATACTTTCATAAAGGACATGATTTGCCGTTTCTCTGTCCATATCTCATATGGAGTTTGTTGAACCGTTTTAGTAGGAACACGGTTTAGTGTATATGCAGCCGTTTCCAGGGCATAACCCCAGAAACTAATTGGAAGATCTGCTTGACTCATCATAGATCGCACCATGTCCAACAAGGTACGATTCCTCCTTTCAGAAACCCCATTCCATTGTGGTGTTCCAGGAGGAGTTAGTTGTGATACAATACCACACTCCCTCAAATAGTTCTTAAACTCATGGCTTAAGTATTCACCTCCTCGATCAGATCTTAGAGTTTTTATGCTTTCGCCAGTTTGCTTTTCTGCTTCTGCCTTATACTCTTTGAACTTTTCAAATGCTTCGGATTTGTTCTTCAAAAGATACACATATCCATATCTACTGAAATCATCAGTAAACGTAATGAAGTAGAAATAGCCACCCCTTGCCATCGATCTCATAGGACCACATACATCGCTATCTATTAGTTCTAATCGTACGGTGGCCCTCTTACCCTGTCCGGTAAAAGGAGCTTTAGTCATCTTGCCTAGTAAACAAGCCTCACATTCATCATATGATTCAAAATCAAACTGATCCAAGAAACCATCTTGATGTAACTTGGAAATGCGTTTCTCATTTATATGGCCTAGAAGACAATGCCAAAGGTATGTTTGATTTGAGTCATTAGTCTTAAGTCGTTTGTTATTTACGTTTAAGATAGGAGTATCTAAACTAAGAACATACAAACCGTTAAATAACTGTGCAACACCATAGGTAATGTCATTCAAACCAAAAGAGCAACCATTGTCTTTAAAGGTAAATGAAAAACCTTTCTTGTCCAAACAAGAAACAGAAATAATGTTTCTACAAATAGAAGGCACATACAAACAGTTTTCAAGTTCTAATATAAGCCCAGTGGGCAACGATAAATGGTAAGTCCCTACAGCCAAAGCAGCAACCTTTGCTCCATTTCCAACTCGTAGGTCTACCTCTCCCTTAGCCAGTGTCCTACTCCTTTGCAGTTCCTGCACATTTATACAAATGTGAGAACCACATCCGGTATCCAATACCCAAGATGTAGAAGTAGACAAATTGACTTCTATTACATAAATACCTGAAGCAGAAGTCTGGCCAGCAGCCTTCTTCTTCTTAAGTTCTTCCAAATATGCATGACAGTTTCTCCTCCAGTGTCCCGGTTTACCACAGTGGTGACAATCACCCTTTTCAACACCTCCTTTAGGCTTGGTAGCCTTCTTGGGAGCAGAATTAGGATTGGCAGTAGATTTGGACACATTCCTCTTCTTATTGCCCTTCCACTTTCTTTTCCCCTTGGCACCTCCTTTGTTCACCATCAGCATGGGAGTAGGAGATTCCTTCTGAATGTTGGTTTCAGCAGTTCTTAACATGCCCAACAATTCAGTGGGTGTCTTATCTATCTCATTCATGTTGTAGTTCATAACGAATTGAGAAAAGTTCTTGTTAAGTGATTGTAAGATCAAATCTATTTGAGCCTCCGGACCAATCGGGAAGCCCAAGGTACTTAGTTGTTCAATGTACCCAATCATCTTAAGAACGTGTGGTCCAACCGGGTCTCGCTCTCCCTGTTTGCAAGCATACAAAGCCTTGCTCGTATCATATCTCTCCTGGCGAGCTTGTCCCTCAAACATGCTTTTGAGGTGCTCAATTATTTCAAAAGCATTCATCAATTCATGTTGTTTTTGAATTTCAGGAGCCATGCATGCAAGCATAAGGCATGACACATCAGTTGAGTCATCCAAATGCTTCTGATAAGCATTTTGCTCGGCACGTGTGGCTCCAGCAGGAAGAGGATTTGGGTGAGGAACTTCAATGGCATACAACTTTCGCTCCTGCCTGAGGACAATCCTCAAGTTCCTAAACCAATCTAGGAAGTTTGTCCCTGTCGGCTTTTCCTTTTCTAGGACTGATCGTATCGAAAAGTGGTTTGTGTTGTTTGCCATTTATTATCTACAATTTTGTAAAAGCGCATAAAATGAGTTAGTTTGCATGTTTCGTAAAACCAATTATGTTCAAGTTGATTTATAGCATATTCGTAATATACCTCCCACTATTTTTATCAAATTAATAGCCCTTACTATCAATTCGGAAAATGGTTCCCATAAAACCTTTCTTAGTGAGCCAAGATCCATATTTCGTCATATTTTAAGTCAGCTTTGGCTTTCCTCTTAAATATGATTATTTAGGTAGACCGTTATGTCAATTATATCGTATATAACTCTTGGATAGCTTAGTGAACAACATATTGCTCCGATCTATCTAAGAGATTTCACTAAACTCTATGCTTATAAGTTCATAATCCTATTATGACGACTTATTTAAGTTGAACCCAACAATAACAATTTAAGTAAGCTTGTTTACTTAATCACATCTCACCACGATAAAAGAGAAGCCCTTGCTTTGGCAAATCCACTCCTCAATGATCTAGGATTTAATGAGTGTTATTTGTTGGAAAGCATCTGTTTAACTTAATATTTCTTAAGGGATTTTTAGAAAAATTTAACGATCTTGATCGTCTGTTTAAATCTTAAATCGTTACAGATTTTATCTTGTTTAAACATGGCATATGTGTCGTATCTAATACATACATTCTAAAATACTCCCTCCGTTCCTAAAAACGTTTCCTGTTTACTTTGGACACGTTTGCCAACGCATACTTTTAATTGTTAATATCTTTAATTTTGTATTAGTACTAAATATAAAAACTTCACTGTATTAAAGTACTAAAAAATACGAATCCAACAAGATCACTCATGACTATATTTTATCTTATAAATTATGCGTAAATTAGTAGTCAATTGCTTATAACGAACAGTGTCCAAAGTCAAACCCAGAAAAGTAATTCGGAACAGAGGGAGTATCCATACATCCATGCATCCAATCATATATCTAAAATATCCATGCATCATATGTAAAGTGCAGTTACGCAAAATTAAACGTGCAATGGTTATGGCCCGATCCTATGCGATCTTTTCGAGCCAATGAAAAGATCGAAGGTCAATCTATGGTTGTAATAACTAATTATTACATAATTCTTCATTGCTTCCAAAGCCTCCATTGATTGCCTCCAAGCTCGTTTTGAAATACATTACAAAAGAACTCGAGTTGCATTCGAGATTTAAAAATTACAAGAATAACGACATGCAAGTCGTATTTAATTATTACAGACCATAAATAAAATTACAACATTTATTCTACGGGTCTTTAGGCCATAACCAATGCACCATGCTCATATAACAATTATAGACATCAAATTAATCATGATCACATCGATTAATATTTAACTCCTCAATTTAAATACCTAATTATTTAAAAGGGAATTAAATAAATAAATCAAATTTAATTAATTAAATTCGAATTAATATAATTAAACTAATTAAAATTTTAATCCGAATAAAAAAAATTAAATCAAAATTAATTAATCAAAATTCGAATTTAATAATAATATTCAAATTCATAATTTAAATATATTATTAAAATTCGAAATTAAATTAATTAATAAAATTTGAATTAATAATAATTTTTAAATCCATGATTTAAATATTCAATTATTAAAACATTAATCATTAAAAGCATTAGGAATCTAATGATTAATACCAATAAGTCTATAATGGCCACTAATTGTATTATTAAAGCAAAAGCAAAAGCTAAAATAAAAAAAATTAGAATTAAAAACACTAATAATAGCACAGCACGCCACTCTGCTGTTACTGTCAACACTCTGTTGCGCATGTCGTACATGCGCAACACCTGCTTTCTACGGGTGATGCGCATGTCCGACATGCGCAACCCATCTGTAAATTGCTGTTGCGCATTACCAGAATGCGCAACACCTGTACATACAGTTTTTCCCAGAAATTGCAGAAAGTCCAGAAACATTGCAGATTGCATTTTATTAGTTCTGATCAGTTCCAAAATTATTCTAATGATGTGATTCACATATCTAACATATAGTACATCATCCAAAATATGTTATAACAATTTATAACATTATACAAACAATCATAACAATTTATAAAAGATCTTTTGTATGTTAAAATGAAGCATGGCATAATTCAAAAATTCATGTATGATTCATTTTCAAGAACATAACACCAAATCATCCTTTTATACATGTAGCTTTGATACCATTGTTGGAATTCGGGCATAATAACGCAACGGAAATAACGTAAATAACAATTAAAAACGAATTTCAAAGCCCGGATCCATGTATAAAATGATGATCATGGTATAAAAATTCTCAAGAACAAGATTGTACCTTGTTAAAGCTTTCCAATGGATGACAAATGGAGATCCTAGCTTGTTGATTTGAGAGCTAAAATTATAACTCCTCCACCGGTATCCACACTTGAATGCTTGCTTGAATCGTCGAACGATTTCGCCACGGGACGAGGTACTAGCCAAAAATAAATAAACCGATGTGTTCTTGACTTGAACTTGATTTCTCCCTTGTCTCTAAGTTGTGTATGAACTGAAATTTTCAGTTGTGTTCCTCCAAGAAGACTAGCCAACCCTTGGCTTATAAAGAGAAATAAAGAAAAATGGACCATTAAACAATTATGCTATTTTTATTTAAACAAATCTTATTTATTTAAATAAATTAATTAAGTCATACTTAATTAATCAAATAAGTCAAGAAAATACATCTTCAAATTTTATCTTTAACTAATCAAGTCTCACTTAATTAATTTTATAAAATTCGAATTATTATTTATTATTAATTTAAAATCATAATTTAAATTATTATTAATTTAAATTCATGAAATAAATTAATATCCCTTTTAAACATTCTTTGTGTGTGACCCTGTAGGTTATTATTTAATTGGCAACAATTTTATTCTCTAATAAAATTGTAAACAATAAGCGGCGTCTAGTAACACATTATTGCTACCCAATAAAACAATAATTAAATCAACGATTCAATCAACATTTTATGACTAATGTTCCATGTAATATAATCCCTTTAAATCATGATATTACAGATTAAACTCGAGGCATGTAATGTGTCATCCTCTTCATAATTTAATCATCATTTTCCTGATCGATGAGTAGACTATTTAATCAAATCAACATTTGAGCATGACCATGCATTTCATAGTCTCACTCAAACAAGAGGCCGATAATATCACTCCTTTATCAGGAGATTTAAATCCCATCTAGATCGTTCATATTTCTCACATGATTCATAATATATCCGATATTCACCTTTATCATTATCCGGCTAAAGATAACTTTTGACGAATTCAAAATATATTAATTCTCATGTAGAATTATAACGACTTCAGGTCTAAGGATCATTACACCATTATCACTGTGAGAATACATATGACACATTTATTATTTACCATGATGTATCTCATTGTGGGTCTGTCCAGTACCCTGTACTCGTACAGTTACCTATGCATTGCTTTCAGTATCTTCATACTTATGACCAATGAGATGTGGTCATCTTGTCAATAAACATACTAGCCTTAATGTATTATTATTGTCCTAAGTAATAATAATACTCGGCTAGAGACATTTAAGAATATGATACAATCATTATATAATCTCATGTTCAAGTCACATACTTGCAACTACATAATTTGTATCAAGATTCTAAGGACATTTATTATACTTTATTTATTTCGCAGTAAATAAAGCCAATAATAAATATATATATCAAATATATAAAATCACTCAAACACAAATACAATTGATTGTATTGACTCTAGGGCACCAATATTAACAGGAGCTTCACCTGAGAATGGGCCCAAGTATTTGACACGGTCTGGACCGTACCATGGGCTGTTAGATACTGGTGCCTTGACAGTCTTTCTCATGGAAACTCTTCCATTTCCAAAGAGTTCTGATGAAGATGGAGCCACTTGAACAGACTTTCCAGCAAATGAAGGAGAAGAGAGGGCCATTGTTGAAGCAGCCATTGTACTGAAAATGAAGAAGCTGAGGAAGCTTTGTTGCTGAGGTTTGTTGGTAGTATTGGTGAATGATGAATGGTGTGTCTAGTACGTAAGTATTTATACATGGCCTAGAGATAGCCTATTAGCCATCTTGCGGTATCCTTATCTGTGCTTTGATTGGGTGATTAGATCTTGTGCTTGTTTGTGTTTCTGAGAACCACCAGTTTTTATATCTAGTTGGTGGAACTTAATAATGAGATGGTGGATTTGGCTAACCATCTACAACAATTACTTTTTCTGGGCTTATTTAGTGTCATTTCAAGATTACACCGTATCACGGCGCATACAGCATAAGCAAACTATAGCACTTATGTTGTACGTTAATTGTCATATTTAAAAAATATTCACCATTTAACATCAATGTAGAGTAAAATAAAATGTCATTACTTCTTATGGGATATATCATGATATTTGCATCTTATCGCACTGCACTGCAGACTGCAATACAAGTTGTTTACGGTGCAACATATAGATACACACCTTATGAGTTAATTGTGACATTAAATTAATACTTAGCGTTCACCACAGTGCGTCTACTTATGATATATATACACTTGATTGAATGCTTAAAGATCACATTTTAAACATAATATCACCATTGTTTTTATAAGTTATAAGATCTAGTAAAGTTTTACTCTAGCAACAATTAGAAAAACTCGAAGTTATTCTTCTTTAGGCACTTTCTGTGGGAAGAATCAAGCCACAAGATTTAGCAGTCTGCACCAGCCAGAGAGCATATTTTTTGTCGCACACTGTTAATAATTTGCCACCAGTGGTTGTTCTATCTGCTAAGCCTCTGAAAAATTTGATAGTGAATTATATTTTATTAATACTAGCCAATATTATATTAAATTTTAATTTTTAACTTTTTTTAATAAAATAAAATCTTGAAGCACCAAGTTGTAATATAATATTTAATATTAAATTAATATTTAATATTGTTATTTTAATTAATTAAATTTACATAACTTTATTCTGGTAATATAATATAAGAGTAGCTATATTATTAATTGAATTTATTATTAATCTATTATAAATACTTTTAAATATTAATTAAAAGAGTCCTAAGTTCTATTTAATACTATATTCCTGATTTTTTATTAATTAAAGGAGTCCTAAGTTCTATTTGATACTATATTCATGACTTTTATTTCAATTTTTAGTTAATAAACTCATAGTATATAATTTCATTATTAAATTAAATTATTATATAATATTACAATTTTAATTAATTAAATTAATTAATATTTATCATTAATCAAATTAATTTGCATGAACACATATGCTCACAGTCTGAAGCGCAGGTGCACCTCCTTCCCCTTGATCATTCACGGTTATACAACTTGTATTTGCCCCACTCGATCAACTTTGTCACAGGAAAAGATTTGCAACCACTCAAAAATTAAGATCTGGTCCTAATTTAATACGTCAGTCAGCCTAGACACAGATACATCACACATGTGAAACAGATATAGGCAACTTGATATGCTTGTTCTACGAAGATTAGAAGATTATCGCATTGCACTTGTGGCGTTCAGGAATTGGTTCTCCCAAACAACTTGTTATGTTGAAGTAGATATGTTTCCCCACAGAGTGACACCTAATATATCCATAACAGTTTTGTGGTAGAGAAGTTGACAATTTGATTGAGCAAATAATCTTGTTATCAAAATTTAATGAACCAATGAAAGAAGACTTAAAGATCTCCAGAGATAAAGACTCATGATCCTTTACACTTATAAATACTCCTTATTGCAACCCATTCAACACAAACATACAACAACATACTTGTCTACATTTTTTCCAAGAGTTCAAGTTTGTTTCTGCAATGGCTGCTTCAACAATGGCCCTCTCTTCCCCAGCTTTGGCCGGAATGGCAGTCAAAGTAGCTCCATCTTCATCTGAGCTCTTTGGAAATGGAAGAGTTTCCATGAGAAAGTCTGTCAAGGCACCAGTGTCTAACAGCCCATGGTACGGTCCAGACCGTGTCAAGTACTTGGGCCCATTCTCTGGTGAAGCCCCCTCTTAATTACCTCACTGGTGAATTCCCTGGTGACTATGGCTGGGACACTGCTGGGCTTTCAGCTGACCCTGAGACTTTTGCCAAAAACCGTGAACTCGAAGTTATCCACTCCAGATGGGCCATGATTGGAGCCCTTGGGTGTGTCTTCCCAGAGCTCTTGGCACGTAATGGTGTCAAGTTTGGTGAGGCTGTGTGGTTCAAGGCCGGTTCTCAAATCTTTAGTGAGGGTGGACTTGACTACTTGGGCAACCCAAGCTTGGTCCATGCTCAGAGCATCTTGGCGATATGGGCTACCCAAGTTATCTTGATGGGTGCTGTTGAGGGTTACCGTGTTGCTGGTGGACCTCTTGGTGAAATTGTCGACCCACTCTACCCCGGAGGAAGCTTTGACCCATTGGGCCTTGCTGAAGATCCAGAGGCATTTGCAGAGCTTAAGGTGAAGGAGCTGAAGAATGGAAGACTAGCCATGTTCTCAATGTTTGGTTTCTTTGTACAAGCAATTGTGACAGGAAAAGGCCCACTAGAGAACTTAGCTGACCACCTTGCAGACCCTGTGAACAACAATGCCTGGGCTTTTGCCACTAACTTTGTTCCCGGAAAGTGAGAGATGACGCTTATTTATGGGTAAAATAGAAGTTCTGAGTAGAGTCTGTGTTGTAAATTGATCTCAGTTTTAATGGAAAATGTCTAAATGACAGGTGACGATTATATGTTGGACTACATGTAATCTACCTTTAAAAATGTTTGTGCTAATATTTATTTTTCTCAATTGATTCTCTTGTTTTTTCCCTTTTTTTTTGTTAAGTGTTTTTGACATTGACGGTGATAGTGTTTCAGTTCAGTTCAGAAATGGTTATACTTTTTTAGAGCGGATGAGCTGGTAAAAATTTGGTGCTCTGATATTATTCTGAAATATTATATACAGCGTCTTCGAGGTCAGTTCACAAATGGTTATACGTTGTTTGCTTTCTAGTAGGTTAGACATAATTTTTTGCCAATCATGTAATTGCCTTACGCGTAAGTTTTGTTGTAAAGTCAGTTATTACTTCAAGTTTAAGTTCTATACCCGATAAACAAACTAAGTCATTTCCCAGGGTGATCCTTGTATATTAGCTTAGTTTCCCATAGCATATTACTGCAGTACCACCATAATCTTAGTGCTTGAGCAGGACTAAAACATAAAACCAATTTACTTGAAACTTTGAATCTTTCTTTTTTGCAAATATTGGCAAGGTGAGGCTGTGAAGAAGCTTGTCCAAAATCATCCCATCTTGCGTAAGTTATCTTCCTTAACACTGATAACTTTACAACCTTTCAAACTCTAAATAAGTTTACGGTGCTGGGATATATCTCTTTGTTATATATATTTATATTTTACCATAAAATTGAATGCTCGTACCTTTCCTTATGTCTTCTAAAATCTTCAAAGTATTACCCAACGTTGCTATACATTTACATTTTGCAGAAAAGCCATGGCTTCACCTTTAGCTAATTAGCTTACATTGCTCTCTAACTATTTGTAATTGTCACCTAATCTAAGATGATACGGTTGCAAGTAAACATTAGTTCAAAATTTCACAATGCTTACTGCAAATTATTTTTAGACATTGCTTTAGCACAGATTTAAATATTCTGCATCACTTCCCTACTAGAACTCTGAGGAACTTTTGTTTTCATCTCTGTATTAGCATTCATCAAATAAACAATTTATTAATAAAAAATAATCTTTGTTTTATTTCTTAAGGGTTAGTTAAACTATTCATGCCAACAACTCAGTCTGTCCAAAGCCAGTTTTTGGAGGCTTTGCATTTTTAAGAGGTTTCCATATGGACTGATGATGTCCTGTTTCATCTGTACACCGTACACGATTCATATTTAAGAGAAAACTGGCGAAGTGGTGACGTATTTTTGAAGTCTAGGGCAATCAATGATGAACCTGTTCGGAGGTTCTACTACCAGCAAAGTATGCAAACTATACTTGCAGTCTAAGGAAAAGGCTGTCCATTGAAGCTGATTAGAGATTCTATTTGCTCCTTCCTTTTTTTTTTTTTATAAGATTTTCCATTTAAAACATATCTAATCATTTATTTATTTATCTTTGTGTAAATATATGCTGCTAGTGATGTAGACCGCTACTACAAGTGAATTAGGTTGGACCAAAAATTTTATACATATACTGTATATGTAAGATGCATGATCTTTGATATATACAAGCTCAATACTGTGAAGATCTTTAACATATTAATTTTAATTTAAAATGTATGAGCTCGGAAGATAATGTCACGAAAAATTATAAATTCTCAGGGATAATTTGATAGGTGATGCAAAACCGATCTACCTGTGTGAACATTTAATGGTTGTTATGATCCATAATTCTCAGGTAGTCTTTCGAAGATTTAAACCTTTATTGTTTCTTTCTGCAATCACTACCAAGAACTCATACACATTAAAAAAAGATCACTGAAAGTCATGAAGCTATTGTAACATTGCGCGGACAACTGAAAACTTTAGGGAACATGGCAAGTCTAAGCCTTCAGCTCAGCAAAAGCTTCTGCAAGGCCCAATGGAAATGACAGAAGATGAGTTGTTGTTACTAAGCCATCCTGCATGCTTAATATTCGATACATTTTATCTTTACATACTGTTAAATCATATTAATTTGTATATTTATATATATTGTCCACTTGGCAACAGCAACACTCAGTACCACAAATTAACTATATATGGACTCATTAGGTGTCACAGTGTATGATAAGTAATGTATCAGGTTGCTCGTATGAACCAATTATTAATCGCCCCATCAGCAATCCATATATTCTTCATGTAGCAAGTGCATCGTATGGTTGAAGTTGTGCTACATGACCCAGATTAATTAGGACCACTTTGTTGTCTGCTTTCAATACACCCTTGGCCTCAACTGCCAGTGATAAAAAGACCATTCCAGGAAACAGAACCAAAAAAAAAAAGGGTTGGAAGGTATATTGGTACAAAACCTGGAGAAAACTAGATAATTATTTTACAAGATCCACTAAACCTATGCTACATTCTGTGTGGTACTGTTACCATCACTGCAACGTTACACCCGCAGCTAGAGCTATACGATGTTAACTTTAATGAAAGACCAACAATGCAAACTAATATTTTCTCCACTGCAATTTCTTTTTTATAGTTTTGATGCTCTATGGAGCTTCTAATAATAATTTGAAAAAAAAAAAAAGTTAACAGATATTAGAGACACACTCACACTGCAAGTCTGTAAAACTTCTTTCACTAAGGGCGTGTTCACTTGGAAAGAATGGAATGAGGTAGGAATGGAATGAAAATTGTAAACAAAATTTATGAAGAAAATGGGATGTTGGGGGAATAATGAAAAAATATGAGGGAGAAGAAGTTTTTTATGATGAAGATTGCAAGGAAAATGATGAAGATTGGGAATGGAGCATTCCTTCCAAAACATGTGGGTTAGAATTCTAGTTCAAATTATTTGGAGAGGAATGAAGCAAGGAATGAAATTTATAAACACTTTCCCCAATCTCCCCCAAATAATAGTATAAATTTCATTCCATTCTCCCCTCATTCCATTCAATCCAAGTGAACATAGCCTAAGAACATATAACCAAAAAAAAGTTTAGTTGAAGATGATGACTCTACTTCATTACTGACATCTTGTGATTATATCTCAAACTAGTGGATGTTGCAGATGATAACCCTACTCTTTTCTTTTTTGATCAATGATGACCCTACTTAATTATTAACATCCTGTAGTAAAATCTCAAACTAGTGGATATCATAGATGACAAACATGGATAAAATCTTGACAACCAATGAAAGCATAGATAATGATCTTACAAGATATCTAGCAGGTTATCTCTGGGCTCATATAAGAAGCAACTCACCCTCACCATTCTTCCATCACCAGCACTGCTTACAAACATAATCAGAGTTTCCTCATCTATATACTTCAATTACAGTATCATGGCTGCTTCAACAATGGCCCTCTCTTCACCAGCTTTGGCCGGAAAGGCAGTCAAAGTAGCTCCATCTTCATCTGAGCTCTTTGGAAATGGAAGAGTTTCCATGAGGAAGACAGTCAAGGCACCAGTGTCTAACAGTCCATGGTACGGTCCAGACCGTGTCAAGTACTTAGGCCCATTTTCCGGTGAAGCCCCATCTTACCTCACTGGTGAATTTCCTGGTGACTATGGCTGGGACACTGCTGGGCTTTCAGCTGATCCTGAGACTTTCGCCAAGAACCGTGAGCTTGAAGTCATCCACTCCAGATGGGCCATGCTTGGAGCTCTTGGCTGCGTCTTCCCAGAGCTCTTGGCTCGTAATGGTGTTAAGTTCGGCGAGGCAGTGTGGTTCAAGGCTGGATCACAAATCTTCAGCGAGGGCGGACTTGACTACTTGGGCAACCCAAGCTTGGTCCACGCACAGAGCATCTTGGCCATCTGGGCTACCCAAGTTATCTTGATGGGTGCTGTTGAGGGTTACCGTGTTGCTGGTGGACCTCTTGGTGAAATTGTCGACCCACTTTACCCCGGAGGGAGCTTCGACCCATTGGGCCTTGCTGAAGATCCAGAGGCATTTGCAGAGCTCAAAGTGAAGGAACTGAAGAATGGAAGGCTAGCCATGTTCTCAATGTTTGGCTTCTTTGTGCAAGCTATCGTCACAGGAAAGGGACCACTCGAGAACTTAGCGGACCACCTTGCAGACCCTGTAAACAACAATGCCTGGGCCTTTGCCACAAACTTTGTTCCCGGAAAGTGAGAAATGGTGTTTATTCATAGGTAAAATAGAAGTTCCGAGTAGAATGTGTGATGTAAATTGATCTCAAATTTAATGCAAAATGTCTGTCTTTCAAGGTGGTTTAACTGGTTATGCTGCTATGCCTAATTGGCATTTCTGTTCATTGCGCTCTCAGGTCACTGTGGCCAACATTAGAAATGCAGATGCAAAAATTACTTAAACATGAGAAATGAAGTGCATTTTCGTGTCAGAAACACATCAGTCATTATCCCTAATATCTGCAAGTAATCACTTTCATCCACAAATCTGAGCTTAATGATCTGACAAGCAAAATAATAAGATATCATAAACGGTTTAATAGCTAACCTATGTTTGGAAACATTATTATCCTTAATATAATCAAATAAACAAGTTTTTTTTTTTTTTTTTTTTTTATCTTCAACTACATTCTACTCTTCTGTTACTTTTATCTGATGCCTTCTCCTTGACTAAACACTTCTTTCCACCTAGGTGTATCCTCAGCTTCTCTTGACTGGTGGTTTTCAATTAAAAAAGATTCGCATTCCCATTGGTTCTTTTGTTATTTCTCTCATCTGAAGCAGTCTTGTCGCCTTGCTCTACTCTTGGAGATTCAATCTTGCGCTTTGTCTCTTAAGCATCTTTACCTGGAACTGTCTACATGGAACATGAATAATACTATATTAGTAGGGTGCTGAATAAGTTCAATCACACACACACAAGTAAATAAGTAACTAATATCAGATTTCATCACATGTATGTTACCAAGTGTGATTGATTACTTACTAATGGTCTAGATATCTGATGCTGAAGTCAAGGTTCTTGCCATTAGTATCTGTTTTTGCTCTCAGATGAAGATGCTGAAAAGGACAACCACCAGTTCCGCCAGCTTCTAAATGATCATCGGGCCATAACAAAAGGTGATCCTTAGCAGTAATGAAGGATAGATGTCCCTGCATGTCGGGTTCACCCATCTGCAATTCAATAAATTTAATTAGCATCTGTTTCCTCATTACCTGATACTGAAACAAAGAGCTTGAATAGCTGGAATAATGGCGAGGGCACAGGGACAAAGAAATAAGTTTGAGACTGCTACTCCTTAGTGTAGATCATGATCTAAAAAATGTATTTGAGCTGAATCTAAACAAAGAAGTGGATTGACTACACACAAAACTGCAATAAGCCCTACTAGTGTCACAATGCTGTATCTAGAACTTATTCATAAAACAATAAACAATGACAGTGAGTTCACGGTTTTGCTCACAAGCATTTATGTACACAGAATGATACTTGTACGAGTACTAGGCATTTTGTTATCATAATAACATACAATAATACCACTTTTAGAAGTGCTAAGCATTTTCTTAGCATTATAACAGAGGATACCAGTGTGGTGGAAAAGGTACTACTAAACTTTCCCTATTTTTTGACCATAGGATGGATTACTTGGTCTGCAATTTGGAGACAATTCAAGAAAACCCTGAAACTGGGGAAACTGTGGAAGAGATCATTTAAAGCTAGTTCCAGCATGATGACTTTAACACAATGTTGTATCCAAATTTTTAATTTATGATACACAAAAACTCAAATAAAAACCAAAAATTGATAATATAAGAACAAGGAATGACAATACATTATCAACATAATAAGGAAAATGCAAACTACAAATACATGATTAGTTTCTTGCCTTGTGCAAATCAGTGAGAGGCTTATCGCTCCTCTCTTCAGTTTCTTTGGGGTTATTGGATGACAAAAGCGGATCTCTAACTATATCAAACATATCTCTCCCAAACAGCTTTATTATAACTTCCTCTTCAAGTTGTTTATTCCGAAACCAGTTGGTCAATATCTCTACCATAATTATCCTCTTCTCCAACTCATTGCCCTGATTCTTACTTAGGATTCCATCTAAACACAAAGAAAGAACAAAATCAAGTACATTTATTACTGATACATTAAAATACAATTGCGTTGATACATGATGTTTGTATCAAGTGTGTTTCAAGAATGTAATGGCCGAGAGAGTAAGGACATGTATGTGGAAATTGCATCTGGTAGTACTTTATATCTAATTCAACAAATGTACCAAAAGCTATACATAAGCAAACTAAATGAGCTTATACTAGTTAGCATTCATATGTCAGTTCTATTGAAAATAAAAAATATCCCCATTCGCCAACTATAGTTTCTAGACAATAGACCATTTGCTATAAGAACTCCCATACAGGAGAACTCGTTTCTAATTTAGAATTTTTCATGTCCATTTCCCTAGCTTATTTGATGACTTCTTCCCATTTTTAAAATAGTCAGTTACCGAAATTTTATATACAACAAACACACAAATGCCTCTGCTCAAACTTGAAACCTCATTCTTTTATGAACCCTAGAGCCTCTCGTGACCTTTCCCACAGAAGAGGGGTGTGTCAGGCTAGAGTCAATGGCTAAAACTTTGAACCTTTTTTTCTTTTGGTCGGTCCACATCTTTCTCAAAGCATTAGATTTTTAAGCACACGGGAAGGGAGAGTGATGATTTGGCCATAGTAGAGGGGAAATGAGCTTGCTACAACCTTTTATAACTTTTGCTAATTGAATAATTCTACAAAATGGCCAAGAAATACAAAGATTAAGGGCATAATCCATAGCAGGTTAAAACCCTAAACATTGCACAAGCCTAAGATCTTAACAGGACGCCAAAGTAACCAAACTACTAGGCTGGCCAAGTCTGCAAGGAACAGATGAGCATTATTCAAGCTCAAATAGAGTACAAGAACATGACTACATCATTAGTTCATTACAACATAGAGACCAAAGAGAAATCTGAGCCACACAACCTCTTCATTTCTCCTATTTCTTAAGCACACGATAACATGATACGAAACAAACTATATATCGACAGATGACAATCAACATAATCCACCCAAAAACGAGAAATACATACCATAAATGTAACACTGACCAAGAAATAATTTTTGGAAAAACATGAAAAAAGAAAGACCAGCCTTCCATGGCCTAACAAGAAACACACACACAGTGGGAGTAAAGTTTAAAATCTGCAAAAAAGACTAATTACCTGATGGCATTTTACCATTGTGGAATGAGGGTGTTGCTGCATTATCATGGAAGTTCTCCTTGGAAAACACAAAGTAAGAAGTAGAGAACAGGAGTGTGAGAGCTGCCTCAGTGGAAACGAGGTCTAGCGTTGATCCAAAGAGTTACGGGTTCGAACCTCACCCGCTCCCTGCGTGTAGCCGTGTTGGAGAGACAGTGGAAACTTGACCAAGACAAGGCGCGGTGTATCTTGCGTATCGCAGGAAAGCCCAGCCACTCTGGGTCTTACCGCACGGTTAGCATGATTTACATGCCGGTGTTGACCATGGGGCTGGTCGGCCAGTCCCTGGTATATAATCCAGGCTAGCGTGTCATGAACAACACGTTTTGAACAACACGTTTTGACCCAGAAGTAGAGAACAGTAGTAACTTACCTGATTACATAGTAGTATAATTTTATAATATTTTATAATTGCAATTAGTTGATCAGATTGGATAATTACAAAAATGTATTTCATGTATCCATATAAAAAATTATTTGTGTCTCTATTAAATTATGTACTTAAAGGTATCAAGTTCTAACTATTACTTTAGTGACACTAAAATCAATAGGTATATGCTTAAAATACATTCATCTGTCTGAAAAATTAATGCTTTTTATACGTGATAATAGGATTTACAATAACGAATTGGATGCGTATTTTAAAATAGTGTATCATATTTCAAGACCGGATGCATAATAAAAAATGAATTAAATTATCATTTTGAAATACTATATTTTATTTTAGAACCAAGTATACCAATTTTTTTATATGCATCTCCAAAAATAATATCACAAATGAAATACTCATCTTACAAATGTGCATTGAGTTTTACAAAAATCACGTTAATTTTTTCATGCATTTTCGTAAGGAATGAAATGATTGAACTATAAACAGCAGAGATGGTAGCATTATTAATCGGCACAATCTTATATTAACGGAATAACAATAAACAAAATTGTACTCGAGTAGAGTTTTGATTAGCTAAGCCAAATGGCCTAAATGCATCTACTAAGATGTTGTGGTGGGCACAGGGGTGGGAATGGCCAAGTAAGTAGATATTTCAGGCCCTGGCATGATTACGAAGATGGGTGCACCTTCATTCTCGCCAATGGAGCTAAGTTCTCTTCCCTCCCCGCCTCGATCCCATTGTTTGTGCTTCCAGTAAGTGCAAGCCAACATAAAGAGAGCCAAAACACCCACCCCAACCATGGCGGCCAATCCTCCAATTAGGTACTTCACTGGCGACTGCATACTTTTGCACCCGGAATTATTTGCTCATGTATGCTGTTTAAGCACAATGCGACAATTAAGAGGGGTGTATTATATCCGGATTTTGAAAGATTTTTTTGGATTTTTAAAATCTAAATTGAATACACCCCTCTAAATGAATGATATCAGATGAAATGAAATGAATAATGACATAGAGAAAACCAGGAGAAGAACGCTATGTTTGGAAATAATGGATTGCAACCAAAAAAGCAAAATAACATGAAGATTTTGTGCTAAGAATTATTGCAAAAAAATAATCTCTTTAAAGCAACTTACAACTATTGCATAATTCCTTTTTCGATTCAAGATCTCTGTCTACACCATGAAGGATTAAATATCTGCTAAACTAAACATTCTTAAATATCACTGAAGCTTCATCAGGCCCCATATGCGAAATGGGATTATATTTTTAGAATAATAATAATAAAGAATAATAAAATAAAAAGGATTAAAATTAGATAATGATTAGGAATTTGAAATTGGATTCAAATAATGGGCTTAAAATATGGATCGGATTTGAATACGGATAACTTTTAGACTCGGGCATAGGATTTTGTAAAACTATATAAACATCTTATTCTCCCTCTTCATCTTTTATAACATCTTTTATAACAAAACTAGATTATAGCCCATGCTATGTATACGGTAGCTTAAAATTTTATTTATAATAATAATAATATATAATAATAATAATAATAATAATAATAATAATAGTAAAATGAAAAAATAAAATAATTTTATGTTTAAAATCAAATAATATAATTTTGAAGGAAACAATATTAATACATTACTATTTAAAGATAAAATTAGTTTTTTCTTTTGAACGTTAAAGATAAAATTAGTTAGGTTTACTATTATATTCTTATGTGATAAAATACATTAGTGAGTTTACCAAAATTAGAAGATTAATTTAAATTTTTATTTATGAGCTTACCATAAATATTAAGAATAGTAATAATGATATTTATATTTGCATACATTATTAACTTTCTATAATTAATAATGGGTCAAGTAATGGATTTGGATTATATCCAAACGTACATATGGATACCAAACCAACAAATGGATTATCCAATGGGTTAACATCAATGCAAAAAGTTATCTAAAACCAAACCTGAGATATGGGCTATGCACTAATTTATAATATATAGATTCATAAGTCCATTCTTCACAAAATTCAGCAGTCTTGTAAAATTCGTAGAAAATTCATTGTAAGTCAGAATTCATTGATTCTGGACTTTTCGGAAAGATATTTTCATACTCTACAACTTTCATTCTTTGAGTTTTCCAATAAAATATTGTTAAGAGGGCTAAAAAGGTTAAATACAGATCTGATCAGAATTGTAATCAGGGAGTCTTTCAAGATTTTAGATGTTCTGCTTCTGATGGGTTGCTAAGGATTGTACATGTGTTCTTATGTGATTTTATGAATTCTTGATTTGCGTAATTGAGGTAAGTAACTATTCTTTGCTCCGTATTATTGTAAGTATTTATACATTGCTCCGTATTGATGTGAAACGTGCTCTATGTTTATTGATTATATGTTATCAAGTAATTCTGTAACTAACTTTTCGTAACTTTGCTCCGTATTAATGCGAAACATGCTTTGTATTGTTTGATTACATGTTCTCGAATTTGTGTTTAAGTTATGTACGTATGATTTTGACATTTGATTAATAAGATATTAATTTTTCAGAAATCCACAATCTTAGTCATGTATAAGAATAAGATTCCGATCACTGGATAGTGTGATACATAGAACTAGTTTGTGCACGTTCTCGGAACACATCGATACCTTGTCAAGATTCGGTTTCATTTATCAAGGGACGTAAACTAGCCCCCCATCGAATAAAAATAAGATCCCGGACACTTGGGAAAGTGTGGCATAAGGTATAAGATGCCGATCACTGGTAAAGTGTGGCGTAAAGTGTGATTTAGGACTGTGGGAATTAAAAGTAAAAGATATAAGACTAAGAGCTATTTGTTCATTAAGAATTTGATTATGTGAATCTTTGCATATATTGAATGCATCGCTTTGATATTTGTTATAGAATATATGGTGTGAATTTTGTCGTGATTGAAATTGAGTATGTTGTGTGATACTATGTGATAGATGTTATGTGCTACATATCGAAATCGTGTTTTTGAAAAATTATAAAAAAAGTTATTTTGAGCCGTTGGACGGTAGTTGCTTGTTGGGCTTCGTAGCTCATTCTTTTAATATTTCAGGTTCGGTGTGCGATCGAGTTAAGTAGCGTTGAAGTTCGAGGACCTTAGAATTGGGCTTGATTGACTTTTCGATTGATGTTAGCTACGCTTTTGTAATAATTACCTTTGTAATAAACTTATGGATTAATAAATTGTATTTTTCTTTAAGTTTTGCTTTAGAATTAAAAGTCCGAAAAGTCGGGCTGTTACAGTTGGTATCAAAGCCAGGTTGTCCTTCGGAGTGTGTTAGGTATGGGACTAGTACATTCCCTAGGATGCGATCTTATAGACTATCGTTTGGGAGTAGACGTTTAGAATAGATGCGTCACAAACTTTTGGGTATAGGAGTTTGAGAATTTGGGGACCAAATTCTTTTTAAGGAGGGTAGTATGTAATATCCCGTTATTTTTAGAATAATAATAATAAAGAATAATAAAATAAAAAGGATTAAAATTAGATAATGATTAAGAATTTGAAATTGGATTCGAATAATGGGCTTAAAATATGGATCGGATTTGAATACGGATAACTTTTAGATTTGGGCATAGGGTTTTGTAAAACTATATAAACATCTTATTCTCCCTCTTCATCTTTTATAACAAAATTCGTAGGTCTATTCTTCACAAAATTCAGTAGTCTTGTAAAATTCATAGAAAATTCATCGTAAGTCAGAATTCATTGATTCTGGACTTTTCGAAAAGATATTTTCATACTCTACAACTTTCATTCTTTGAGTTTTCCAAGAAAATATTGTTTAGAAGGCTAAAAAGGCTAAATACAGATCTGATCAGAATTATAATCAGTGAGTCTTTCAAGATTTTATAAGTTCTGCTTCTGATGGGTTGCTAAGGATTGTACATGTGTTCTTATATGATTTTGTGAATTCTTGATTTACGTAATTGAGGTAAGTAACTATTTGTTGCTCCGTATTATTGTAAGTATTTATACGTTGCTCCGTATTGATGTGAAACGTGCTCTATGTTTATTGATTATATGTTACTCCCTCCGTCCCATTTTATGTGAACCTCTTTCCTTTTTGGTACGTCCCAAAAAGAATGAACATAACATACTTATTATTTTTGAACACTACTTTTCACTATTACACCCACTACTTCTCCACTTTTTTATTAAATAAATACTATTACACCCACTACTTTCCTCCACTATCTCAAATCTATTATTAAATATTGATAGGTCCCACCACTTTACCCACTTTTCAACTAACTTTGCTCTATTTCTACTACTTTTTCTTAATCTCCGTGAAAGTCAAACTAGTTCATATAAATCGGGACGGAGGGAGTATCAAGTAATTCTGTAACTAACTTTTCGTAACTTTGCTCCGTATTAATGCGAAACATGCTTTGTATTGTTTGATTACATGTTCTCGAATATGTGTTTAAGTTATGTACGTATGATTTTGACATTTGATTAATAAGATAATAATTTTTCAGAAATCCCCAGTCTTAGTCATGTATAAGAATAAGATTCCGATCACTGGATAGTGTGATACATAGAACTAGTTTGTGCACGTTCTCGGAACACATCGATATCTTGTCAAGATTCGGTTTCACTTGTCAAGGGACGTAAACTAGCCCCCCGTCGAATAAGAATAAGATCCCGGACACTTGGGAAAGTGTGACATAAGGTATAAGATGCCGATCACTGGCAAAGTGTGGCGTAAAGTGTGATTTAGGACTGTGGGAATTAAAAGTAAAAGATATAAGACTAAGAGCTATTTGTTCATTAAGAATTTGATTATGTGAATCTTTGCATATATTGAATGCATCGCTTTGATATTTGTTATAGAATATATGGTGTGAATTTTGTCGTGATTGAAATTGAGTATGCTGTGTGATAGATGTTATGTGCTACATATCGAAATCGTGTTTTTGAAAAATTATAAAAAAGTTATTTTGAACCGTTGGACGGTAGTTGCTTGTTGGGCTTCGTACCTCATTCTTTTAATATTTCAGGTTCGGTGTGCGATCGAGTTTAGTAGTGTTGAAGTTCGAGAACCTTAGAATTGGGCTTGATTGACTTTTCGATTGATGTTAGCTGCGCTTTTGTAATAATTACCTTTGTAATAAATTTTTGGATTAATAAATTGTATTTTTCTTTAAATTTTGCTTTAGAATTTAAAGTCCGAAAAGTCGGGCTGTTACAATAACGAAACAGCAGAATTCATAGTTCATTGTGAACAAATTTGCACAAAGACTTTAAATTTCGTTCTCATTAGTTTTGAGATATCGCACAGATTAAACAAGTCAAATGAGTGAAATGATTGAAATGTAAAAAAAAAAAAAAAAAAAGCAGAAACCATAGGAAATTTAAACAAAGAACTGCACTAATGCAGATTTGCAGCATCAGAAGCACATAAAAAATCATAATTTTTGCACATTAGGAGATCGAACCAATTTACACCGCACAGACTTCTCAAACTACATTACAACTACAATGGCATATACCATCTCTCACTTTCCGGGGACAAAGTTAGTGGCAAAGGCCCAGGCATTGTTGTTTACGGGATCTGCAAGGTGGTCAGCTAAGTTCTCTAGTGGTCCCTTTCCGGTGACAATAGCTTGGACAAAGAAGCCAAACATTGAGAACATGGCTAGTCTTCCATTCTTCAGCTCCTTCACCTTCAGCTCAGCAAATGCCTCAGGATCTTCAGCAAGGCCTAATGGGTCAAAGCTTCCTCCGGGGTAAAGTGGGTCAACAATTTCGCCAAGTGGCCCACCAGCAACACGGTAACCCTCAACAGCACCCATCAGGATAACTTGTGTAGCCCAGATTGCCAAGATGCTCTGAGCATGGACCAAGCTTGGGTTGCCCAAGTAGTCAAGTCCACCCTCACTGAAGATTTGTGATCCAGCCTTGAACCAAACAGCCTCACCAAACTTAATACCATTACGTGCCAAGAGCTCTGGGAAGACACACCCAAGAGCTCCAAGCATGGCCCATCTCGAGTGAATCACTTCAAGCTCACGGTTCTTGGCAAAAGTCTCGGGATCAGCTGAAAGGCCAGCAGTGTCCCAGCCATAGTCACCAGGGAATTCACCAGTGAGGTAGGATGGGGCTTCACCAGAGAATGGACCCAAGTACTTGACACGGTCTGGACCGTACCATGGGCTGTTAGACACTGGTGCCTTGACAGTTTTTCTCATGGAAACTCTTCCATTTCCAAAGAGCTCCGATGAAGATGGAGCTACTTTGACTGCCTTTCCAGCCAAAGCTGGGGAGGAGAGGGCCATTGTTGAAGCAGCCATGATACTGTAAATGAAGTATGAAGATGAGGAATCTCTGTTTATGATTGTAGGCAGTGTTGATGATGAAAGAATGCTAGGGGCATGTCGCTACTTATATGAGCCAAGAGATAACCAACTAGTTATCTTGTAAGATCATTATCTATCATTTCATTGGTTGTCAAGATTTTATATATGTTTCTCTACTATGATATCCACTAGTTTGAGATTTTACTACAGGATGTTAATAATCAAGTAGGGTCATCTTCTGCAACATCCGCTAGTTTGAGATATTATCACAACATTTCAATAATGAAGTAGGGTCATCATCATCAACTAAACTTACTTTTTTTGGTTATGATCAAGGATTATTGTTATTACTAAAAGAAGTTCATGTTTTACAGAATGTAGCGTATGGTTTTATACAAACATAACTTCTAACTTCCAAGTTCTTGGTTGGTTCTGTTCTCTGGAATAGTGTTTTACCATTGAAGGGCAAGACCAAGGGGAAGAAATTCAAGAAATTACTAGTTCCATTGGAAATAAAATTTTCCTCAAGCAAACAACAAAGTAGTCCTAATTAATCTAGGCCATGAACTATCTGTAGGCAGGTGGCAAGCTTCATCTATATGATACACTTGCTGCATGAAGATTATACAGATTGCTCATTTGGCGATTGATAATTGTTTTATTCAAACCACTCTTGCATTAGTTCTCATACATTGCGACACACTGACACCTAATCAGTCTAAGGTTATTCTGTGGTATTGAGTGTTGCCAAGTGGACAATATTTCATGAACCAATAACACTATGATTTAACTAGTCATATAAGGACAATTGGTTTATATCGAACATTCCTGATAGCTTAGTAACAAAAACTTATCTCCTGCCTTTCCATTGGCCTTTGCAGAAGCTTCTGCTGAGCAGAAGGCTAACACTTGTAAGCTCTATAGTTCTCACTTGTCCTCGCAATTTTACAACAGTTCAGTGATCTTTTCTCGACGTGTATAATTTTTTCTGGTAGTGATCGCAGAATGAAACAAAACAAGTATAAATATAAATCTATAAAAGAGTGTCTGAGAATTATGAACCATGACAATAATTAAACGTCAACAAGAAGGTTCAATGAAATTATCTTCGAGAACTTATAATTTTACTTTTAGCATTATCTTGTGAGTTCATCTTTTATATCTCAATATGAATGTACTGCATTTCCTATTCCTCTATCTGCATTATCATTATTACAAACTCATCGTTTCATATCTTAAGTTTCAATCTATTAGACAAGAATTATGAAGTATATTTACCCCGTGTGCATGGCATGGAAAGGATCACTAGTATATTATGAGATTAATCTGTTGGGGATGATCACAATTCACAGCTAGCACTGTCAACAGTGTAATTATATATGAAACTTCTACCGAGCTTGTATATATCAATGATCATGCATCTTTACATGTATCGTACCTGTATAGTACTTTCTGGTCCAACCAAATTCACTTGTAAAAGCAGTATACATCACTAGCGGCCAGTATATCAGCATATACATATATACAAAGAAAATTAAATAAATGATTAGCAAGTAGAATTTCTGACCAGCTCCAACCGCCATCTTTTTCGCTAGACTGCAAGTATACTTTGCATACTTTGCCGGTAGCAGAACCTCCGAACAGCTTCAACTTTGATCATCCCTAGCCTTCAAGAATACGTTGCCCCAGATTTCTCTCAAATATGATACGTGTACAGATCAAACAGGACATCAGTTCATACGCAAATCCATTCTGGTCAGTTAAAAATGCAAAGCTCCAGAAAACCGGCTTTGGACATAATGAGTTGCTGGCATGAATCTCAAGCAAAAAACCGAGGAATTAAACAGTATCTCAAGAACGATTTGCCGCTTTTGCCCTGGCCACAGACTTAAGATATAATTCCTCGTATTGCAATGCTGATGAGTCCCAACTAAAATCTATGTTCATGTTTTTTTGCACAAGTTGTTGCCAACCGTCACTATCATTCTTGTAGTGGTAAATTGCTCGGTCCAAAGCACTATTAAATCCCTGCAAATAATAATTACAGGTACCCTCATAAAAATAAACATAATATTATTTTTTTTACGTTAGAAGTAGGTAATATGAAAATGATATTGTATAAACTCATGAGACTTCGGGTAGAGTTGACGGATGCTATACAGAGAAAAAAACAACAGTTCCTCAGAGTTTAATTAGCTGGAGTGATACAGAATATCTAAACCTGTGTTAAGCAATGTCAAGAAATAATGTGTAGTAAGCATTGTGAACAATTTGAAACTAATGTTCACTTGCAACAGGATCATCTTTAGATAACGTGACCATTGCAAATATTAGAAAGAGGAATATCATAAATTTATAGAAACACAGGGTGATGTTTTTGAGGATTACAACACATGAACAAGTAGATATACAGGACATGGAATGGTACAATAAGTCAATATAATGGAATAATATGTAGAACAAAGAGATATAGTCAAGTACTCTAAATTTATTTAGATTTTGAAGATTAAGGTTGTCAAGTTAACCGCATTAACAAAGCCAACTTACAAACAGTGGTATGATTTTGTACAACCTTCTTGCAGCCTCACCTAGCCAAATTCTCATTAAAGAAAGACTCATAGTTTCAGGTGAACCTTTTGTGTGTATTAGTTCTGCTCAAAGACTAAGAATGTGATGGTTTTATGAAAGGATCAGCCAGAAAAATGACATCAGCTTGTTTCATTGGGTACATTATACATATTTCTGTTTAGAATGCTTCAGATGATGACTGACTTTACAACAGAACTTACTCAGGGAAATTAGAAGTTCAGTCTTAAATGGTTAGCAAAAAATCATGTTTAATCTAATAGAAAGCAAATAATAGGATTTTATAAATAAATATAGAATACGCTGGAAATGATATTTCAGAATAGTATTATAGCCACTAAATATTTACCTGTTCATCAGCTGTAAAAAATGTATAACCATTTCTGAATTGAACTGGAATACTATCATCGTCAATGTCAAAAACACTTCACACAAAAAAAAGATGGGAAAAATTGAGAAACAAAACACCAAAAGCAAGAAGTCCAATATATATAGTAAAGCAGCAACAAGTCACCTGTCATTTAGACCTCCAGTTTTTCTAGCTACTGGAACTGAACCATATTTCATGGCTATCATCTGCAAACATGTAATAATTCTTCTGAGAAATCTATCTACAAAAGAACCATAATACATTGGCCATGACTCAAGATGTTTGCTTCTCAAGCTACTAGGGAAAATTTACCCAATCATTACCTGCGTAAGGCCACAAGGCTCAAAGATGGATGGAATGATTAGCATATCTGATGCTGCATAAATTAAATGGGAAAGAGACTCATCATACTTTAATAACAACCTCACATGTTCGTGACTTTGAAAATGATTTGCAATCTCCTCAAATTCTTTCTGCAAATATAGCAATTTTATTCAAAAATAACCAACAAAAAAAAAACTAAAACTGAAGTGCTGATACTACAAAAGTGAACTGAATTTCACCTGAATATGAGGGACTGGGCTTGAACCAAGAAGTACAAACTGTCCTCCCAGCTCCAGTGTCCGATAAATTGCATGTCTAATGAGATGCACACCCTTTTGGGGAACCAATCTGGTTATACAACCAACCTGCATAGGAAAAATGAATCACATTAATTAAATGTCTGCTACATAGATACTCACTGTAAGTAACAAATCAACAAATTCCCAATTTAAACCTTTCACCTATCAGTAGAGAACTTTGTTCAATGTCATTATATTTATTGTGTTATTGTCTTCATGAGGACAAAACTCTTAGCAACTTCATTTACATTGACTCTCCAAGTAACAACTTCATTTACATTGACTCTCCAAGTAACAAACAAAATGAAAATAAAACTCACCTACTTTTACCATGCAACTGATTCCAATGAAATTTTTTTATTCTATGGACATATTTTGCAACTTTTAGAAGATAACAAGCGAAATTTGGAACTTCTACTTATCCATAATATTTTAAGCACTGTAAACAGTAATGAAATTTAGTGCAAGTGTACAACTGCGATGAAGAGAGCTTGCAATCTAACACGATATATACTTTTGCTTATCATAACACTATATTCTCAAGAAAAAGAGATCGAGTATAATGATCTAAATAATGTAGTTATTGCATAAAGAAAACAGACCAATGGTCGCCAGACATCAGCAGAGGAAAGCTGAAGTTGTCTTCTTAAAGCTTCCTTATTATCGCCTTTACCCTGAAGATCATTGGCGCTGTACTGAACTTTTAGATATATATCAGTTGCTGGATTCCAAGTATCAGTATCAATCCCATTCAAAATTCCAACAAACTTTTTAGAATGTGAATTGAGGGTTGAATGCAAGCCTTTTCCTCCCTGTTCAATGGACAAAATGCAGAAGCCTTCACGAGTCATATTATTTGATGGAAAATATAACATAAGCAAAATCTCGTGTAAATTTCAGGTCAAACCAGGCAGTAATGACCCGATGCTTATGACCTGTTCTCCTAACATTTATTATTGAGGTTAAATTAACAATAATTACAGTACCATCTTTTGTCAAATGATATTTTATGGAAGTGAACTTGTTGATCTATCAACAATTACTGGTCATCTCGGACAGGGTAGTATTTATTAGCATAGAAAGTGTCAAGTGCATATATTGAGCCTTAAATGTACTATCTGTCTGTTTGTGTGACTAACTGGCACCTCTATAGAAGCAGTAAAATTCAATCAATACACACACACAACATACTAATTGCCATAAGCACAAGAGTGAGACGTCTTTCAATCAAGACTTTCATTACTAAAATTTGTTTGTTCACGTGTTCTTTATCACTTTACATGGCAACAAGCCATAACAATAAAGCATGACCTCTTACGGGAAAATCATCACACATACCTCCGCAGTCCGTACCTCCTGTGCATAGGTTGGTGACACTGTCGTTACAATATTGGAGTACACGATGGCACCCTGAAAGGTATTAAGACCTAGTTATATACCAAATGCATACTGAAAGCATCAGAAAGTAATTCGGCCATAAACTACAGGAGGTCCCACTACCTTGAGGGGATTAATCCTGTCATGTGCTGAATGGTCCTGCATCCTATCTGGCCTGTTCAAGTGGCTAACATCAAGCCCACATAAAGCTAATTCTGAAGCTGGTGCAGTCCCTTGATACTCAAAATTGTGGCATGTAAAACAGATTCTAGCTGAATTTAGACCTTTTGGTGCATATATATCCCAGTATAGTGGAGCCTTCAATTAAAAAAAAGGTGGCAGGTAAAAGAAGTAAAGATATAAATCAAGACATTATAAAAGGACGTGTGTAAACTGAGTTCTAGTCATTCATACAACAAAAGCTGTCTGCCAATCATGGCAATGAATTATGTCTGGTCTCTTGCCCAGTTGTAGCAACAGCTCAAGTGCTGCCCTGCTGAAGTAAGAGAAGCGCCTGAAATCATCGTGTTCCCCATATAACTGTCCTCTCCAAAAGAAATTGCCCGGATGATGAGGTTCAATGAAATAGACAGGAAGGCCTACAAAGTAATAGTTCATTAATAGACAAAATTTGAAAATACCCCGTAACAAGATTATAGAACGCACTTAACCTTCCACCGTGCCGACCCAGACTTTATTTTTAAACATCCTCCCTTCAAAAAATGACTCTAACATCATATCTAAGCCCTGTACATAACTAAGCACATTATTAGTAATGAATGTTGTCGAAATTGATGCTTTTTAAGCATGACTGCTGTGATCAAAATACTGAACTTGCCCTTAAGTCTTGAACATGTTCATATTGCATGCAATCATATTTTGGAAGAACAATTTCCACAAGGTGCCCTTTCTGTTGTAGTGCTTTGCTAAGACCCGTCAAGACATCCCCAAGGCCACCAACCTTCGAAAATAAACATAAAATAAACTCAGATTCATCTTTAGCCACATACAAGCAAACAATAGACAACTTTCTGGAACAGATTACAAAATATAAATGTAACAGTTTATAAAGCCTCTCAACTTTACAGAGACAGAAAAATATTTTTTTTGCGGAAAAGGGTGATGCTAGATGGTGTACTGTTATACTATGTATGTAGTTCTTTAGCTCAAATGACTTGCACATATGTTAAGGTGGAGATATAGATATATGTATGCATAAGGAATAGTCAATATAAAACCTGCGGAGTGTCATGGAATTTTCAAAATAGTTATTTTGTTCATGTGACCGTCGGTTATCTAATGTAAAAAACACAAACACTGTGTGGGTGCTTGGATGTACCTTTCCAACAAGACGAAGAAAAATAGTTAATTGAAATATAGTAGTAATTTATATAGTATAGCAAAACTTGGAAGCTTAAAGAATTTTTAACTAAATGTAATTTACATAGCGCATTTCAGATATAAAAAAAAAAAAAAAAAATCAGAATTGGATTCGATTATGGCTTTTCAATTGTAAGGGACTTGGCACACAACACTGATAATCTTAAAGTATACATACAAGCTCTCTGTGCAAATATCTATAAATTTGTATACATCCAACGAAGTTATTCAATAAAATAGTTATATTCTGAATGATGCATGACTTGAAGCAATTGTAACCTATTAATCTTAATAGTGATTGAATCCGCGTTAAAAATTGTTAAATCTTCTTTTCCGCATTTTATACATAAAGCTACATTTTATCTATTAGTCTTTGTCTACAGACATGTAATGATTAATAACAGAAAATCACGAAGAGGCAGCAATGTCAATCCTGTCTACAATACCAGTTCACCACAAAAATTTAGTCCAATGGAGGAAATTATTGAGCTATAAAAACACATGATATTTTAGCACAATGAAAACCCTACTGGTTCATGCGATTAAAAAGGGGATAGTTCAGTATGGGAAATAAACTTGGCCCTATTCAGCACCAAATTTTTGATATGCTGAAGACCCTGGTGAGAATTATTACTTTACAATAGTAATAAATAAATATGCACAATCAGAACTATTATTATCATTTGATAAAGCTGCTGTCAATTACTGCTACCTATGCCATCTTAAGAAAAGTGATGTACAAAATACTTTGTGACAATGTAAAGTGAAAAGGTCACAAACAACATCAGTAAAAATATATCAACTAATGCTCCAGCTTTTTAGGAAGCCACTACTAATATACCAAATCAAAGAAAGACCCACTCATACTTGTACCTACAGCTGATATAAAAATACAGGAAAAAGGATATAGGTATTATATATAAAGCATATGGTTTACCTTAGCAACTGGTGCCATCTCCGCGGCAATGTGAATTACATGCAGTCCAGGACTAGAGATCAACAAAACACGAAGTTAAAAACTGCTACCTTGAAAAACTAACATTCAGTAGAGGATATATACACACCGATCCGCTGATGATATTAGTCCAAGAAATGTTTTAATAGTTTCACGCTCGTTCTTTTCTTTGCAATCCATGTACGCATCACGAATACGTCCATCCCTCTTCCATATCATCTCTCTTAAAAGGCTTGCACTGTCAGATTCAATTTTTTTCTCAAAATACCAAGCATCAACCATAAGCAACAGATGACTCCAGAATTTTACAGGCATATCATTAGCAGGCTCAGCCAATTTGCTTCTCATGCTTTCTTCTCTCAAAATATTAAGAGTGTCCTGGAATTCATTCAAAGATTCTTGATACAACTGTATATAGGAATGAATTTCCTCATCAGATCTTTGAAGACGCTCATCCAGGTGTTTTATCTTTTGTTGCATTGAATCATTGTATTCTTGCACTTTTTCTGATGCAATTTTATACACGTTTGCCTCTTCAAGAGTTTCTTCCATCACCTCAACCTTCTTCCGCAACACTTGATTTTCCTGCAACACTGAAGTAGCTTGATCGGCCTGTTTTGTTGCCTTGTCTAGAAGAGTTTGCAGATGCTCTACTCTCTCCCATAGACTCTTGCATTCTGATTTCAATGTAGAAAGCTTTGAAACTTCTTCCTGAGAAACAGTAATTTTACGTTCCAACTCTTTTACAGATGATTCAAAGTAGGAGTGTTCTTTCTCCATTAAAACCACTCTTTCACCTGTTCCCTTTATGTCAGTAAGCTCTGCTTTCAGAACTTGCAAATCTTCTTTTAGCGACATATTTTCGGTTCTCAGCAGATTCACCTCCTCACTAAGCGACTGAATGATGTCATTATTGGGAATTATGTCAGGTAAATTTTCCAGAGTGCCACCCCTTCTAGAAAGTTCTGTCTGCAACTTTTCTAACTGATCTTCAAGAAGTTCTACATGTAACCTTTCCTGTGAAGCAACCCTAATCCTGGCATCAGTTTCTGCTAGTCTCATTTCCAACGAGTTAATTTCCCCTTGTAAAGTCTTCTTCTCACTAAGAATCTTCTCAAGATCCTCTAGGGCACATATTCGAGCTTGGTTGAGAAGATGTACATCTATCACATAATTCGAAAATTGCAACAATATGAAACACACAATGAAAAGATTAATTTAACATCAAATCTTAAGTAAATTTAAAGATGTAAAGAGGAAGATGTCATACTCTTCTCAGCATGTCTTATCATTGCTATCAAATCCTGAATATGGACATCTGAATTCACCTCTCGGCCATCAGCATTCAAGGACTATTAAATAAAGGTGAATTATTAGCATTTCTATAACAACCTCGCCTTTCTTTCATTGTAGGGGAAGAAGGAAAGGAATAGATGCATCCAAAGAAGTATATAATGGACCTTTTTGTGGAATATAATACAAAGGAATCACATTTAGCAATAAATTTTGAGGGAAAAAAGTACGAATAAAATATATGTCATTCAGCAACTAAACATATACATCTATCGTCACTTCAGTGCAGGTACAAATATATGTCATTCACCATACCGTTGACTGATTCTGCTTCGACAGAACTAATTTGCCCGAATTGCTGTCAGATGCATTCTCAACTGCTCCATTTGTCTCAACACTGTTGCTTACCATAGTCTCCAGATTCATGCTCGAATTGTTGTCGTCGGCATTCAGAGCTGCTCCATTTGTCTCAACATTGTTTCTAGACATAGGCTCTAGATTAGTGATTGAGATGTCATCTGTGTTGTAGCCCTCTGAATCACTCTCTTCAGCAACACTTGGCCCGGATGGTACATTCTTTGGAGGCTTTCTTCGGAATATCTTTTTAGTGTACGATCTCTTTTGTTCCGAGCTGCACAGTGTTTATAAGTAATTATGATTCTGTTAGTCCTCATTACATGAACAGTCCTTTGTCTTCCTATCGTAAATGTCAAACAAATGTGGCACCCTGGCAAATGCAAGCAAACCTAGGAATATGATCATTGTCTGTCTCCCTAACATGGGATAATAATTCACTTACTTCCACTTATATTGCATGCGTCAAGTGTTCCTAAAATACAGGGGCGGATCTGTCAAGTGCTGAGGGGTCCCGGCGGTGTACCCTCAATTACTTTTCTTATATATAAAAACTGTCGATTGTAAAGATTAAAAATTCACACAAGCATGTAGCTATGAACTAAAGACACCCCAAACAAGGATACACTAATTACAATGAAAATATTAGTGAGCTAGTAACTGACAGATGACTATACACAAGACTGGAAATATGTAAATGACATATTAAAGCTTAAACTCCCAATACCCCGAAAGGTTTACAAAACATCTCCTAAATCAACCCTCCTCCTTTTCTTCTCATACTAATCCTCACGTTTAACCTACCTCTCCTTTTCTAATAATATAACATGTACTATTCTTGGAACGACGTTGGCTATATGTTATCATAACCGGAGGTTTAACTGTTGACTGTTGTATGTGGCTGCATTGTACATGTCTCTTTAATGCCTTTAACCTCTTATTAAATGGAAAGAATTCACTAGAATATAAGTTTGGAGATTCGACTTGCCCCTATCTAATTCAATTTAGCACCCCTACACAATTTTAATAAATTCAACACCAAAAGTTGTCTACCTATTTCCGAAATTGTACCTCTAAATTCCTCACTTTGTCACAGGACATATAAAAGCAACTCCGATGCATACATACAATTGGTGCTATAGCTAATATATACATAGAACAACATTTAAAAACGAAGAATTCAATCCATAGCTATAATTAAACAGATAATTAGTTGTCAATATAGAACCAAAAGTAGTGACATAAAAACAGGGAAATATTTTTAATACATGAATTTAAACTAAATTATAAGTTATAACACAAGTTATTCCCAATATAGCATCGGCATTTAAGAATAAATTCAATTCTAACACCGAAAAGCTACGAAAATATAGTAACAGTAATACCTAATGGTAGCAGTACATAAAATGAAGCATTGAAACTAATCAAACATTAGAGCGTAAATTAATAAGCAAGTATCATCACAAATGTATACGTAATCGAAACCAAATCACCAAAGCCAATAACGAAACAAATCGCAAACAAAATCGAAAGCAAATTCACAAAAAGACACACAGACGTGTAGAAATTACCCTGAATTGGATTGGCGCATCATAACAAACCGGCGAGAAGGCACAGGATAAAGGCGCACACTCAGCTGCTTACAATCCAATCTTCTCATCCATCCTTGGCATAGAAAGCTGCTCGATAGCTCCGTGGCCATTAGAGCACCGACTTTCCTCAATTTTCCACCTTGAGTGTGTGTGTTACTGTGTGTTAATTCGGATGAGTTGAAATGAATTAATAAATGTATAAAGGAGGTTTAGTAGCAAAGCAAGCCAACTTCATGTGCGAGTAGTTTTGGGAAAGAGGGGAGGAGAGTTTTGAGTGTTGTTCAATTAAAGTCAGGATTTTATCTTTCTTGACATTATTTTATGAAAAATTAGTTATTTTTGTCATTTTTTCTCATATATTGCAGTAGCTGTACTTTTACATATTTTTGAAATTACATGATTTAAATTGTGAATGTAATTTTACTTTGTACTATTTTTAAAATTAGTATTATAAATGTTAATTTTATTATGTTATTGGCGAGATTCGAACCCGAAATTTCTGGATAGAATAACTTTTAATAATATATTTAACGGTTCTAATCAAATTAACTTAAAAGATATGAAGATTATGGTTGAAATATATAACCAAAATAAAGGGGAAAATAAATTACAAATTATACCTCTCATTTCAGTTATTATAGTTTAGTATAGATAGATTATTAGAGGTTAACATGGATTTTGAGGTTATTTAGTAAATTATCAATTTATTTTTAAATTTATATTAATATCAAAAAATTTAAAATTAAAAGGAATTGAACCGAGGATATTGCATATCTATAATTTTATGTTCACATGTACAATCATTTAGTCAAATGATACTTTTTAAAATCATTAACTACATTCTTAATACTAGTAACCCACTTACTAGTAATAATTTACTGTCTAGCTATTTTATTCAAATAAAAGTGCCCACATGACTACACTATTTTAATAATTTGGACTTTGATGGGAATTAAACATGTGAGATTCATACACTCATAAATTCATGTCCACATTTATTTTATGATTTATTAGGGATAAAATTATTAGAATATTTTTCTTTAATAATAGTAAAATATGTTGGTCAATGAGAGAAATTATAATTGGACAGAAATTGTCAGTGAAAAAAAGTATCAAGATGACCGAATATTGGTCAAAAAAAAAAATCGAAGTTAGGATTGAGGTGATGCAAAATAAGTAGAAGTCAATCTCATATACGTAAATTGATGGAAGTAGATCTATAAAAAGATTGATGCTAAAATTCAAATTAGTTAAAAAAAAGTGAGGTTCATATTAGAACCGAATTCTTAATTTGAAGTGAATTTTTATTTATACCTACATATGTATAAAATTGTTTTGATTACATAATCTCAATCAATGCATTCTTACATATAATTAATTATAAATATATATATGTTTAATAGTTAATTATTTTTGAATAACCATAAAACCTTTTGATCATATTTTGAAAATCTTTAACTAATCTAATAATTGTTATGTTGTATTCTCTTAACAAATTATTTCAACATTTCTCTCTTTTGACAATTATGTCTACATATTAATCGAATGATCATAATATGTTTATTATTAAATTACTATAAAAAAGATAAAAGAAGTGTGTAACCTATTTTTACTTGGTATAATTTTTTATGTTAAGTATATTTCATTATATATGTTAATTCTATTAGCGTCAGGTAATTTATAGATCGGTTAATAAAAAGATTTTAAAAAAAATTACATATGGGATTTGGATTCGGTAATGTCAATAGGATTTTGATGTTTTTATCACACTCTATTTTTTTCTGTAATATGCTAACCCTACTAATTTCATACAAAAGAAGTTTTACAAATTAAATATATACGCGGGCACACACAAATTACTATAGTACTTAAGTAATAGTGTACCAGTTTCACTTGAGACTACAATATGTAAGCTTCATCCCGACATAAGACTAATGAAACTCAAAAATTGTTGACATATACAATGTCTTAATATCACATATATAGTATGTGTTTTTTTTATTTCTCGATTCTCATTTTGGTGGTGCTTATGAAAATTGTATTTCTTGATGCTTCAATATCATAGTTATGCTTATCTTTTCATAGATAGAATTTCAATGTACACGTGAACGTTTATAACATAGTCCATTAGTGCATACAATAACAAATCTCTTTTTAAAAATATGTTATGAGATATGACATTTTAATTTTAGTTACACGTGTATGTGTTTGAATTTGTACATATTCAAATTTGTTTTGTCTTGAAACTTGAGGTATTACCTTATGCTTTTGAAAATTTGCTTATGATAATGGATGGTACAAGGTCTTTCAAGAAAAGATTTTGTTATGGTCAATTTGCTATTGAAAGGCTACATCTGAAATGGTCAATATCATGATCCTATAAAAGCACACACATCATATATTTATTGTAGACGTGCACAACTACTGTATTAGGACTGATTTGTTGTTCTCTGAAACAGGTCGGAGAAAAAGATCTAAAATTGAAAATGTGCACTCAGATTTTATAAGGAGACCTATATAATTCTATTATTTGTATTTTTCAGTCGACTTACATTATTTCTTACAAAATAAACAATAATACAATATTTAATTCTTCCTCTGTCCCAAAATTATATAGGCAAGTGATCAAATAGAAACAAAAATTAAATAAAAACTAGAAACGAATTTAAGCCATTAGATCAATCTAATCTAATAGCCCCTATAAGCACCACACACAATTAAAATACACACTCCCATATAATCGGTGTGCTTTTTTTGAAATCTGACTTTATTGTATTTTTCTCCATCTCCCAACGATCAATTTCATACCATATGTGCTATATTTCGATGCGATTTAAGATTTTTTTTTTTTTTTTTTTAGTTTCTAGTTTCTAGTTTAAGATTGGTTTCTATTAAAGTAAGACTCAGCCACTTGCTTTTTCACGCATTTCAATACACCATTATTATTGTGATTATATTTGGCAGCTACAATTAATTCTTACCTACAGCTTTTACCCGTCATTCTTCTTACATTAACCAAGAACCTTTATAAAAATAACTTTTAAGATTCATAATCCAATAAAACTTTCAAACTAGAACACCTTAGATAGAATGAAATACGTGAAGTAGACTGACACGAGAAAATGATCAATTTCATGACATTTTACAAAAAAAAATTATGAATTAGAATGTGCCTCGATCGTGCTTTACACGGACTATCATGCTTTTAAATTATTACAATACTTTTCTCCCTTTTTATTAATAAAGAAGTTTATCTCTTTTATTGTCTTGTTCTAGATTTGATTCTCGTTCAATCCTTCAAATACTCAGTTGTGAGGTATGTAAATCTAATTAGTACAAAAAAATATTCTGCATACTCATTTAAAAATATAAATTCAATAGAAACTTAATTTGGTAAGAAGTAAATATAATTTTGTCTTATTTTTAGATCCAATAAAAACATGATTTAATAATATACACTAGTATATTTCGTAATATTTTACTTTATTAAACAAAATTAACAAAATGTAAACCAGTACATTGTTAAAACTGTTTATTAATTCCGGTTAAATTTTACAAACATTATGATTGATCATGTTCTTTAAATCTATAACTCAAATGTTACATATGATTTAGATGTTTTTTCCTCAAATTCACAAATTTCGCATTCATAAATTCCCAATTTTCAACATCCGTTATTTTGTTTTATTTTTTATTCACTATCACAGGCATAATTGATTTTAAATGACATATTATCATCTACTCTTATTGAAGCGTACTCTCTTCAATTTTATAACATGCTTTGGAGCATGGTAATAAATCTAAGGATGTCACTCATATCTTAATGTGTCTAATCATGAAGTTTCAACTTTGCAAGTAGGTTAGGCAAATTGGTGGTCCTCTGAATCAGGTTAGCTGTCCCTCAAACCTTCCTTTTAATTAGTGTCTACCATTATTTATTAGCGTGTGCGTGTGCTCCATCCAACCCCACTTCATTTTGAATAGTGAGTACTAATTAACACTTCACCCACTTTTTAATGAATAGTAATTAAATATAAGAGTAAGTCACTAATAAAGTATATCAAAATTTTAGCTCCTTTTGAATAACATGTGAAGCAATTGTATGTTTAGGACTTGACTAATGTTTAAAAGTTATTCAATTTTTGATCCGATTGTCATAAGATTGACTATGTAAGTAAATTTTACATATTATTTTTCATATTCAACCCCTTAATAAAAAGTTGAGGTAATATTACAATGTAAATAAAAGCTTGCGACATCTTTAATGATGACGAGTATTCCATATGATAATTACTAGATCATAATTTATTATATCATGCATATTTAGGAAAAGAAAATAATGTTTTTTTCTAAATTAAAAAGATTTTTCAACAATTAATAGAACTTTGTAAATGCATAAATATCTAAAAAATTTGGGGATCACCCTATATTCTTATTTAATTAAAACAATATTTCTTTTTAAACATTTGTGACCAAAAACTTCATACATTTACTCACTTTAATAGAGTTAGTTTTATGTTTTAGGGAATAATTATATTATATACAAATGTCGAATCATCTTGCACATTCACCACAGATGATGGTGGTAATTCTCTCATCACCAATAATACAAATGCCGAGGGCAATGAGGAACCAGGGACATTTATTCAAGATTAGCTCTCATTTTTTAAAATTCACTATTTAACGAGATAAGAGCATGGAAACTGGGTAAAAGGCACACTTTCAACATATTTAGCTTTACTGAGGTTTAGGGTTCCTTCAGTGGAAAGGGCATGTAGTATCTTACTTCTAAATCCTATTACAACTAAAGCAAAGAAGTTTAACACAATGAACTCTATTTGCAAGCAAGCTTAATCGAATAATAATAATGTTTTTGAACTTCTAGTAGAATCATGATGGTCCAATGGGATTCCACAAGATTCGACTTTGGAGTAGCAAAGAAGAACTCGAGCCTCCCTTCTCGCTTTAGTTTGATTGTAGCTAGCGCGATTGACTAATAGAATAGAAAGTCAAGGCTCTTCTCCTTTTTAAGAATCTACAACTCTCTTTATTCTAGTAATCAAGCCCTGCATTTTCCTTGGTTAACTACGACGTTGAGTACAGATCCCTTCAAGCATATTCTATATCTTTATATGTGGCTATGCAGAGTTGTAACAAGATATCACTACAGTTTACGCAGATATATGAGTAGATATTCTAAAATAACGAGAATCCACAAAACTGTTTCGTTCATGCAATGTACCTAAAGATGTGATTAACCACTCTACAGAAAAGGGTCTACACACATTAACCAAGAAGTTCTACCCGAACAAGTTTTGGTCTCTAACTCCCTCTTTTCACACCATATTACAAGCGAGAAACCACTATTACTCACTAGTACATCTCAGTCTCACTCAAACTGTCCAAATAACTCTCCCAATACTTTACATTGCCTACAATAGCTCAGTTCATGTGCCCCTAATATTATCTGCCAATGAACACTGTCCCTGCAGATAATGTTCGTCTTTAATGCATTAATAATTCTAAATAACCTAACCAAGCGTCCCGTTTGTTAAGAGAATAATTCGGGCACTTGTAGGTCGTACTAATTTTAGATCTTCTAACTCTTAAAATATTGTGCAAATATCAATTTAGATAAGAGACAACAATTAAGTGGATCTTCTAACTCTTAAAACTAGCAAGAGACTATTTATTTCTGATAAAGAAACTAGTACATATAGAAAATAAAGACTCAATCACCAACAACCTCTACGACAATCATCTCCTATAAAATAGGAGTTCAAGAAAACCAAATCAAATCCTAACAACTTACTTATTCAATGTTCCTAAAAATAAGAACACCAATTGAACATCTAAAACAGATAAAACATTAACATATTTTGACACATGTTTGAGATTATTTTTCCAACAGTGAGTACCACACACGTTTTCACTACACATTGATATTGTGCATCTGATCCTCGATGTAATTATGGTATTCTTATAGTATTTATTTATGAATTTCGTGTATGCAATGTACTTTTCTTGAGATTTGCATCATTGATTGGATTATGTACTTTTCTATATTCACCTCAAAATTAGTACTAAAGTTTGTTCAAACTGTTGGAAAAATGTGGGTTTTAGCCCCACATTGACTAGTCATTTTGAGCCTAGTTTTGAGTAGTCATTTATTGCGTGTGCGCAATGGGTGATGCTTGGATTATGTTCTCCTCCGAGAGAGCTTTCCGAAGCATATTTAATTACTCAAAATGGTTAAGGGATGAAGGAGATATGATGGCTCAAAGATGGTCCCTTAAGAGTGGAAATTTTGTTTAGAAAATGGAAGTCCCACATTGAAATGGAAAAGGAGTTTCCATGACTTTATATAGTACAACACTTGAGTAGTGTCCACTTGTGTTGGCTAAGTGTTGCTCCATCTCCTACGCGGGCGCAGGGGGGGTGCGAATTGTGGGCTTTCGAGGGCAAATCCGAGGCTTCGTAAGCCTTCGGGCTTTCCGCGTGTGCGACCTGCGGACACGAATGCAGCAGAAATTTGGGCCGTTTTATCATAATTTTTTCGTTACCGCCTTATTTAATTAACACGTTAATTATTTTAGGCAGTTGTGTAGCAAACAAGATTCGTCAGTCCTATAAATACCCCCCTTAGGGTCTAGGTTTAATCATCTCATTCGCAACCTAAACACATCCAATACCTCTCTCTCTGGTGATAGTTTCGCCGAAGGTGCCGTTCTCTGCAACGCCATCGTTTCCTCGTTTTATCCTGGGAGGCTATCGTTTCACACACACGATGAGAGGCGAAATAGCTTAAGGAGACAACTCTTCCGCTGGACTCGAGTTTTAGATTTGATCTACATAAACTTTATTATTAATTTAATAATAAAGTTTATTATTAAATTAATAATAAACTTTATTAAAATATTAAAATATTTTTTAATATTTTTTGTTACGCATTTTTTGTTGGGATATTAAAATATTTAATATTTTTTTATGTATTTATATGTGCTACCTATTTGGGAGTTGAATATTCAAACATAATACATATTTGTCATTTGGGTATTACATATAAAATACCCAACTCACAAATGGGTATCATAAAAAATAATTTTTTTTTTAGATGCGCATTTGTAAAATGGATATCTTGGGATACCTAATTCACAAATGCGTATCACAATCGTTAAAAATAACCAACAAATCGGATAATTATTATTTTTCTTAATTTTGATTAAAAAATTATTATTTTTAACATTTTTTCAACTTTTAAGAATATCACATAAAAAAATCTCGGTGACAACTGTCAAAAGGTACTGCGCGTACAATACCTACATGGTCAGGCGCGTGAATAGCAAAACAAACAGGAAAGACAGTACTAAAAGAAGAAATATTACCAATAACGGCAAACTACTGTAGTGATATCCTCGTACGTTTCCGACCCCACTTTCCTTTTTTTCCCTCCACCCATAAACACAAATATACATACAAACTCACACACAAAACAGAGACCACCATCTCTACAGAGAGAGAGAGAGAGAGAGAGATGGCTAGACCAGGACTAGGCTACAGCTCTGAGGTTGCTGAATCTTCTAAGCACTGTGTTGCAAAGTTTATCGATACGGGGAGTGCAGAGACACACCGTTTGTATCTTGGTCGCCGTACAGTTCTTGAAATGCTGAAAGATCGAGGCTATGGTGTTGACCAGAGTGATATTGATATGTCACTCGCTGAGTTTAGGACTCGCTTTGGTGAGGTGGCCTCTCAGGACTTGCTCCATCGTATGCGCTTCTCTGTTTCTCGTCTCTCTCGTCCTTTTGAAAAGGTATAACAATTAAACACACACACATATTTTGTTTATTGATGTGGGTTTTTTGTGGTTTCATGTGGGTGTTGAATATTTGGGTGTTTTACTTTGTTTTTATTTTGATTTACTTGTTTTTTTAGACAAATAGAAACTTACTTGCTTATTAGAGCCATTTTTAAAATTTGTATGTGTTTGTGTGCAGGTTTTTGTTATGTTTTTTGGTTTTATGTGTAATGTTCTTTTTTTTTTTTTTTGGTGCAGATGTTCTTTTTTTCTTTTGTGGGTGTTTAGGTAGGTGTTGATTTTGTACTTGGGTTATTAAAATTTTGAGGGGAAATGATTTTGTTGTAGATCTGTTAAAAAATTTTGATTATAAGGTGATTCGTTTGGTCATTTAATGTTTGGATTCAATTAACTCAAGATCTTTCCTTACCACTTAAGAGCCAGGCTTCGATTCGGATACTCAAGATTTTTATCTTTATTTTCCCGGAGTTGGGGTTCGATTTAGAACATGAGATTTTGCTTTTATTTCATGAGAATCAGGGGTTCCACTTGAAAACTCGAGATTTTAGTATCTTTAGTTTTTTATGAGTCGAGTTCGATTTATAAACTCAAAGTTTTGTATTTATTTCTTGAGATTTGATCAATTTTTGAACTTGAGATGTTGTCCTTATTTCTTGAGGGTTGAGGTTCATCTTGAAAACTCGAGATTTAGTCTCTTTAGTTTTTTTAAGAGTCGAGGCTCGATTCGGAAACTAAATATGTTATTATTATTTCTAGAGAGTCAGGGTTCGTTTCAGAACTCAAGATTTTGTCCTTATTTCTTGACGGTCGGGGTTCGACTTGAAAACTCGAGATTTTGTTTCTTTAATTTTCGAGATTCAGGTTTTCGATAATTATTTGCTCCCTAACCTTTGTTTATATGATTCTTTAATCATCTGTCTAGGTCCTGGTTGTATTTGGTGGGACGGATGAAATCAGAAAGCAAGCAATGAGCACACTTCTGTTCCAGCTCAGTCATGACAGTTCTCGCCCCCGGATTATGTTAGTTTTGCAAGGCAAAATGAACTCTCATGCTCGGAAGCTAGCTGATGAATCTTCCTTCCAGATTGAGACTTTTCTTGTAAGCTTTATGTCGGCATTTCTTACATTAATTTTCGATATATGATTTTTATTTTTCTGGAAAATGAGGTGTCTATCTTTGATAATAAATCTATGAGATGTCCTCTTTTCAGTTTTCGTGGCTTAGTTAAAATGTGTATATGCATATGTCTCGAATCAATTTAGCTACTGCAAACACAACTGAGTAACAGTTGCAATTTCTTGAAAATATGTTGTATCATTGTGACCAAGTTCATGCCCACTGTCCAAGTTTACCCCAGTTATTGTAACAACAGTAGAAGTGAAGTCTAATAGAACTGTGAGAGTTGATGTGCTGATGCAGGGTCCAAAAATTTACACTATTGCAATTTGCATCTTAGTTTTAGATGTTTGATATATCGCAACAAATTTTTGAAGTCATTTTTTTTTTCAGATCACTGATTTGTTGGTTAACTTCACAAAGCATCAGTTGTTGCCAAAACATGAAATTCTTAGTGCTGAGGAGCAGCAGAGCCTTTTGAAGAAGCTTGATGTGCAACCCAGCCAGGTTATATTTTTTTTATATAATTTATGCTGAACTCAAGTTGAAGAAATTTCATTAATTTATATATCATATATAGGGTGAAACACTATGTCAGTTTAGTAGTAACACATGTGTGATACAAAGCTCTTATTTATCACATAAATCATGATTACTTAAGTTCTTTTTCGTTTACTTTTGCTTTTCCCTACTTACATTGTAGATGCCCCGTATGTTGGAGACTGATCCTATCGTCAAGTACTACGGACTGGAGAAGGGGCAAATTCTGAAAATTACCTATGATGGTCCTTCAACTGGTGCATTTGTCACTTACCGCTGCGTAATGTGATGCCATCTTCATTGGTGTTACCTAAATTGGTCTATGTAGTTGGAACCTTTTCAATTAATAATTATTAAATATGCGGTGGTATAGAAATCAAAGGTGAAGGATGTGTGAGGGAAATTAGTACTATGATATTTGATACTTCCAGGTTATGCACTTTTATGCAAAAACAATCTTAAGCTTGAGGTTCATGACAAAGTTGTTTGCTGTTGGTTCTATTGTTTGAATGTGGTTTTGATTATATTACTCTGTCTCATACTTTTCCAGGTTTTAGTTTAATGTTATGACTTGTTTTCTGGTTCGTAGACAGCTCTTTATCTGCATGATACTTGTTTTGAGATGGTCCTTTACTCCTTTCGAATTGCATTACTGAAGACGTTTAACTCCATCTTATATATATATATATGTATATATACTTGGAAAATTAATAGTTCACTTAAGAGGATGAGATTGTTACATCTTTCTAGTAACACAACTTTGTGTAGCTGACTCAAAGTCAATCTCCTTTTCAAGACCGAAAAAAATATGATAAACATGGTTTTGTTAAAGATTGTGGTCTGTTCATGTTTTCAGTTTTAGTAGTTTAGTTGTCAATACTGGTAAGCTTTTGAACAGTTACAATAGGATGGAATAGTAGCATATTGTCATGGACTATCGGCATCAATGGCATGTAATTTAATCAGAAGTGTTAGCTTGGTTAACTTGTAATGCAGCTATGACCATTAAAGATTTTGTTTTCTCACTTAACATGTTGATCCTACTAAAAACATAAGAATCTTTTTTTTTTCTGAAATGATAGTGGTATTAGTTCAGAGTACTCGTTCTTACAGTTCAAGTTCTGATCACTCCCAACACTTACCTAAAAGTGAAATTTATGGAACTTGATCATGATCTGCACTTTTAAACCTGTCCTGTAAATCATCCAAATAATGCTGATACATGTATGAAACAAACCCCCAGACGGCCAACACCATTGAAACCGCCTTCAGTCCACTCATTTTGTCATTGAAAATGAACACAGCTAGAACAGGAACAATGGGCAGACCCAAAGTACTAATCACATTGGAGAACAGTGAAGAAACCTTGTAAATTAAACCTATTGTGCCAATATTGTATACTTGCCAAGACACTGCAGTCCATACCAAAATCATCACATAGGATACACTTCCTAACTTAAACTCGTGCATTTCCCTGCTTAAATTCTTCCACTCTCCACTAGAAAAAAGTCCTACGGCAATTACACTAGTCGCAACTGCACAAGTATATATGATCATTTCCAGCACCAAGTGGAAATTTTCTGTTTTCAGGATCTTCTTAAAGGCAAGCTGTATTAAGGAGAGTATTAAGGAGTATCCAGCTGATGCACCAATCGTGCATAAACAACCAAGTGCATATCTGTTCTTATGGGTACTAGAGTCCGGGGAATCATCGGGTATGAATACAAGGAGTATTGATGAAATGGTTAATAAGACTAAAGAGTTAATTATGAAGGGAGTTAACTTTTGGGAATTAAGGAAAAAGGAAAACAATGCATTGAAGGCTAATTGACTTGCGCACATGAGAGTGAAAATTGAAACAGGGAGGTATAAGAGTCCAATGGCATACAACATGCTGTCTGCCACCAAAAGTATACCCAGGGAGATGTAAATTGATGCACGGACTACTTGTGAGGGTTGCTTCTTGCTGGTATTTTCTTCTGGAGAATCAATTTCGGATGGCAAGAAAAAGAGTAAAGGTAGGAGCACAGGAAAACCTGCATTGAAAGCAAGTGCTGCCATCCACTTGCTTCCACCTTTGTCATAGAATACTTTTCCCAGGATCGTGGCGACTGACTGAGAAGAGAGAACAAAGATCGCAAAGGTGACAACTTGGAACCACCAGCTGCAACGTCTGAGCAAAGAGGTTGGGACTGTGTTTCTGATGTTCGCATTTTCTGCTATCTTTGCTGCTTTAGTTTCCTGCACTGCGAATATAGCATATAAAATACAAATCGATAATTAGATTCAGCAAGAAAAGGAAGAAAAACAGCACTGTGAAAGCATAATAATTTAGTGATGAAGCTCATGGAGCTACAGCTGTATTTGTAATATGTAGCAGCAAAGACACCATGAGAAAAGTTTAAAAGGACTAAGGTTGCCATATACTCCTATGTAGTCAATTTGAAAGTGTAATTGGGCTTTAAATTTTACAGACAGTAAAAATTATTCAGCATGTTTCTCAGAGTGAAATGGGTAGAAATTCTTTTCCAATTTCCCTTCCACTGGACAAGCACTTCCTGATGTATGAATCCCTGTCTTCTCTTTTGTAAAGATTTTGTTTTTATGGTTTCGAACCAAAAGTCTAAAGTCGCACCAAGAGAGACTTGTTACTTTCTTCCCCTTATGCCTTGCTTAGTCTCTTTAAAAGATCTAAAAACAAGTAATCACTTACTTGTGGTATATGTTGGCTAATGTTAAACTGCACCCACGTCGACGATTCAGAATCTTTACATAGCAGAATAAGCCTTAAGAACTATTATTCTTTCATAGCAACAGCATTAAACTTTGTGCCGTTTCAGAAACTCTATCCTGCAGTATTGCTCACGAAACTGACTACTTGGCACTAATAGGTGTCATCCTCATGCACTCAAGATTGATCATGAAAAGAAGTAGAGTTTAAGCATTATAATGACAAGGTAGGAAACACTATTTCCTCTTCTTGTATATAGCTTAATTAATCTTCTTGTTACCGGCTACGCATCCAATAATATTTTTTTTGTGGATACCTTTTGGTTGAAACCCAAGTCTTCTGTTTAGTAATTGCATTCCAACATGAACAAGACAACCGTTTTTTTTTTTTTTTTTTTGGTATTCTAGCACAGTGGTAACTACAATGCCAATGCCGCCCTATCCATAGAATGGATATCCCCAACATATTCTGATCCTCTTTGAGCGGTATTTGAGTTTATAATGTCTCACATCGATGTTGGAACACCGGACTTCTTGAGGGTGTTCTCGACTAATTTTCCCAAGTTAGATCAATTCAGTACAAAATTAAAACGGTAAATTTAAAAATACAAAACTCGCCTCCTATATTCACGAAATCATCACGTAAATTTCGGGAAAATACCCTCGTACTTCTAAAATTTTGCAAGGGCACTTTCTGTAACTTTTTTAACGGCAGAAGATTGTGATGAATTTGCAGTTTGTATTATAAAAGTGATGTGTTTCTGAACCCATCACCCGTGTTTCTATTTGTTATAGTACAAGGCCACATGTTTTTGGTTTTGAATATGAAGGTTCAAGTAGGATCTATATCTAAGAGGAGGAGACTTGCAGCCTTTGAAACTGAACAACACTACAGAATAAGCATTCACAGAACTATCGTTATACTTGACAGCTCTATCTGGTATCATACCATCATGCAATATCAATAAAGTGACAAGATACAATGATCTTGCAGGAAAAACTACTGTAATCCAACACCCATAAAGCTAAAAATAATGAGATCACAATTGACATCTCTATGAATATAAGTTGCTTTTCTGGGATGGGCAATTATATCAATGCTAGGAAAATAATTTTACATTATTCTGATCAATGATTGAGTTTGGAAGACAATATTGAAAAGAAGAGAAAAATAAGAAAGAAAAAAAACTATGTGCAGAATCCATTTTCACAACAAAAAATATATATATTGAAAGATCCATTTGATCCTAGAATCTTCCCTCTGCCAAAATCAATTGAAAAACTGCACATGTATTTGTAAGACTAGCACCACCATGGGTGAGGATTTTCCTCAATATGTTAATGTCAAAAGACCATCAAATCTGGATCAATTTGGCTTTGGCGCATTTGCATTCCATTTGTATGTCCAACATGAGATATCTTCTATAAGTAACGCCTGTTGATCTGTCAAGGATGAGAATTCGTATGAATTTAGCAAAAAAGTTGTACACAGATCAGTAGTAGTTATATATATATTGAAAAGCATGTAGAGGGAACAAGTTGCTTCCATGGATGAGGCAGGAGCTAGTCTTCACTCTGTCTCGGTGTGTGTGCACGTGTTTATGCCATAGTTTTCGAAGAGGACAAAAAGACTTACGGATTTAAGTAATCATTTGCACTAGGATATATGCGATGAAGTACAAACAGGCCGAAATTGCAGCTCCAGCAAGGAAATTATACAGCAGCTGACGGTTGTCTCTTGTGGGTATAAAAAGCGACTTAAGAGTATTAGTCAGTTCAAAAAGCCGACATGATATCTGCATAAGCAGGTGAAACAAGACCATAGATTCAGTGCTTCATTACCACCTTAAAATCCTAAATTCACAGGGGCAGAAATGCTTGCTTACCAAGATATAAATGGCAGTCGTAAGCATGAAATTGAGCATAGGATACTCTGGTATGAGACAGAGAAGCCATTTAGGCTGTCCATTGGGCATATTTGATCTGCATAGATGTGTGGGAAGGGCTTAGTCTCTTGGATAATGACACTAAAAACGAATTGCTAATCAGATTACCAAAAAACAGGACTTGACATCAAGCCCCAAAAGTATATATCAATTAGTAGTGTAAAATCACAGACCTCAGCCAGATGTGGAACTGGGAAATATAGGTTTCCAAAGTGATCTTCCCAAGCCAACTATTTGCACATAAAAACAACTGTACAAATTAGAAAGGCTCTGATAATAGAAATAATTATCTGGAATCAAATTTTAATGTAGCCAATACATAACCACAAAATAAGAGCTGGTTACCAAAGGTTTGAACTTTATAGAAAGAGAAACAAACTTACGCAAAGAGAGTTAGTGAAAAATTCCGAATCTCCTGGGTGAAATTTCTCAAGCAAATGTATACACTGAATACAGAAGCAGATAGAGGTCAGACTAAGGATACTGGAAACTCATAGACCAACATTAAATGTTTGAACTCACTAACATATGCATAAATTTTAAAAAGAAAAAAACGGAAGTATACCAGACCTGATTGGGATCCATGATGTGTAGGGGTGAAATTTGTTGTATGTAACCTTGTCCAGCTTGTAGATAAACTCATACCACAGATACCCAACCTAAACAACTGACTACATCAAACTTCTGAACATAGTGAGGGGGAGTAGGAGAAGGACAATTATAATAAAAATTAAAGCAACTTACAGATAGGGCGACTGCAACTATACATGTTTTGATTGTACGTCTACGCTTTATCTCAGACTCCTCTAGTTTTTCCATCCACTTCTCAACCTATACAATTAATTATATAACTATGAGGTGTTTCACACTGAAATTATTAAAACTTAGTCTTTTGAAGGATGAAGATTTTACATTTGGGTGACAATAGGCATAGATCATGCCAATTATCCATATATAGCGATCAAGTCCAGATCTAAAGTGCCATTCATGTAAGCGAGGGAGATCTGGTTTTGCTGGATCATTGTACTCTGTAATAGAAGAACTGAAATTAGTAGCAGGAAACACATCATATTTTTACAAAGTATTTCTCTTCCCCTGAAACTCCCACTGTAATAAGTAAAATGTGAAAAACACAAGTCAATGTCAAGCTGAAACTACTACTTATTTCCTCAAACAATCCAGGTACAAGTTTCAAGGAATTTATGATGGCCTCCCCTTAAATTGTTATGACTAAATAAGTTCACAACTTTTTCAAACTTTCAAATTCTAGTGTAGTTGACAAATATCAATACTATTAAGACATGGAAAGATACTTCCTATTATAAAGAATCTGCCAAATATATGCTTGAAAATATATCAGGACTTTACGGGCACAATGAATTCAACAGCTGTGTTTATTTTACCAAGCCTTGACTTGTTATCAAGTACTCTTTTCCCTCGGAGAATAAAACCCATCATAAATTGCTATGAAAGAAATTATAGTAGTATATTAAAATAATTATATAATTATATGTACATGCTAAATGGGTGAGGAGCACACTGGTTACATTTTGCATGCTCAATACAAACATTTTATAATAAATCTAGGAGTCTTAATAAGATAAACTTTTTACCTATTATTTTGCTTATTGATAAAACAGTTTTTTAATGTACATTCAGTCATTCACACATATGAGTTTCGTGTCTAAGACTTCTATGGATATTTATGCTTAACTACTTGACGGAAATAGAACTCGACATATATGAAAAGAAAACTCATTTGAATTAGCTTAAAGCATTTCGGACAGAAATTATGTCAAACTGATAGTACTGAATGGCTTTAAATTTGCTTCGCACTACTCAAGATGATAATACTTGACCTTTTTACATTCGGCTATATGTAACAACAAGCAAAAACTATAAAGATCAAGGTTAAGTGTGGAACTAACCCAAGAGGAAAGTCAAAGGAAACCAAAGAAGGTCAAAAACTCCAGGTACCTCCCATATCAAGATGACAAGAAGAAAACAGATACATATCTTCATAACCATGACTGATCTTATCTCGTTATACTTGTTGCCAATACCAAGAGCACCATAAACCATTAGAGTAAAAAGCGTGTGCATTGGGCATATGTAATACAACATGTAATCATTGTTAAGAACAATACAAGCGAATGCCACAAAAAAATTTAGCCTCCACATCATCTGCACAGAAGAACACAAAGATTAGAGACAACCATGCAGACTAAATAAACTTAAGTACATTATTCCTTAGTAGTTCCACAATAAAAGTCACCTGAGCAAATCGTGCAACACTAAAATCTTTCCGGATGTAGTAATAGGAGAAGTTTCCGAACCCAGTCATCCAGACATATGCAGCTATAAACATACGGATTGCATTGTATATCTCCGTTGCAGCAAAGTAATGATACATCAAAAAGAGCACCTGTTAAAAAGACAGCAGCACTCAGATCTCAAGAATAGCACATATCAATGCACAGTATGTTTATGAATATTGAAAAGAAGTATGTTGTGGTCATACCGTTTTCCTAACATTTAGTTATAATAGTCTCTAATAACAGGCAGAAGAGATGAGGAAATATCCAAATGTTTTACAAATGCAGGACAAAATATCTGGGTGAGAGGAAAAAGCCTTATGTCATGTTAATATACACGCACATAAAAACAAACAATCGTACACACACATGGTCTTTGACTGCAAAAGTTAAGATACTTCATTGCTTCCACAAAAAGTGTCATTAGCCTAATTAGCATAACTAGGAATAAACTTTTCCAAGTCTAATCCACACAATAAAAACTTTTTGTGTAAGTTAATGCTACAACAAGTGAAATTATGTATCAAGCTTGATAATTGTAATAACACCAATTAAAGTGAACACAATTTGTGGAACAAAAGTTAGTGTCAAATAGAATTCCTGTTCTAGAACTAAGGGTGTACTAAGACTGTCAAACAAGTAAATATGAACTAAAGCAGAAAAGCAATGAAAAGTGTCTTTAACGAAAAGCATCTTTGTAGAACTGAGTAATAACAAGATATGCTATCACATTTGAGAAAGTGCAAAAGGTAATTGTTAAGTAATATATATGATGCAAAAACGTGCCTGCATCCATCCTTTCCACTCCTCTGTTTGATGCCGATTCAAGTAAAGTAAAGCTTTCCCAGAAAAAGATGATTTATCCTGATGTTTCTTGAGAGAAGTCATTGCTGATACTATGATGAGAAGAATGAACAGAAAAAGGAAAAGATCGCGACTGTAGCTCTGTTCAAGGAAAACCAAACCAAAATGTCACTAGATTAAACACAACAATAAGGCACAGACTAGAGTCTACTTACTATATATAAGAACATAGCCCGTGACTTCCCACATCTAGGTAAAATTCTAGTACCCCATTTCCAATAAAAATATTAAGTTTAAGAATATACTATAGATGAACACCATAAGATTTGTATTACATTGCAACCATAAAGCACACCTACTCACAATTCAGGAATACCATGACAAATTTCAAGGATGTGTCGGTGTGTATCAGAGTTTCTTTCCAAATTATTTCACCATGAACATTCACTTTACAAAGTTGTAGTTCATCTTGATGACCGCTTACTTAGTTCTATTAAAGTAACAGCAACTTAAAATGGAGACTATTATAGACAGCTCAGAAGCAATAGAGATACCTTGGTTGAATCAGCAAATACATCTGTACGGTCACATATGTAAAAATAGAAAAGAATTCCACCAAATTCAGACCTACAAGCCATGTGATAATACGCATAAGTAGCAGTCAATTAATATGCAACCAAAATTAAAAAAATGACAACCACCTACATTGCTCTCAATGCTGCTCGATGTTCTAGCAAAAAAGATTCATCCATTGTTAAGAACCTGGAAGTCACATGATGCATAAGGTAAGAAAGGCTAGTAGGAAAATATTGAAAAGGATACTCGATCAAAAAGCTGCAAAATTCAATAAAAAGTACCTAATTAACATTGTTTTAATCGATGAAGTCGACTGCTTTGCTGATGTTGACTTTGTAAGCCCTCCCTCCAGCAAAAGCGCCCGGTCATCTTCTTTGGTAGTCTCATCCCCCATTTCAGGGAGATTAATATCTGAATGACTGCCCACAACAGTCAATTGGTCATTTTAATAATAATGGCACAAGAAATCATTTCAGTCAAGTAGTGAATGAATCGAAATATATACATGTGTGTGTGTGCGGGCGCGCACTCTTACAATCTTTCCCGTCAAATAGTGCATGAACTGAATATATATGTGTGTCCCTTAAAATATATAATACAACAGCTAGAATGACAAAGATGACCGACATAGCTCTCACTTAATTTATAAGGCTGAGATAATTTTCCTAACAACAATTTTTTTATTATACTAAATAGGAATACATATTTTCATCCTCATCATCTACTATTGATTATGGCAAACAATACTGGCAAAAGCTTTTGCTAATAAAAAGCTATACCAAAATGTATAAGATGCAATAAGTTCAGTCATAGTCCCTTTATGTACTTAATCCCCTACATTTGATGAAAATTATATCAACATATCTAAATTAGGATTAGAGGCATGCAACTTATGTTGTGTTTAGTTGGGATGATTGGAATGGAATCAGATTTGAAGTATAAAATGGCTAAATATTTAGAATTTTCATTCTTTGGCCCATTCCCTTCCTAACCACCCACATTATGATTTAAACACCTCAATTTGAGAGGGAATGCTTCATTCCTTACCCCATCCATTTTCTACACAATTTTTATCATAACAATTTTGCACTATCTCATTTTTTTTCAAATCTCCCTCCAACCTCCATTGTTTTCCTTTAATTTCATTCATTCCATTCCATTTACCCCAACCAAACACAACATTAGAACTTCAGCACTAGCTTCAACATCATTGCTTTTATTAATCTGAAACTCACATGCCTTACTTTAACCTGCACTGCAGACTTTAAAACATCACACTGTTCTTTCTTGTCACCAAGTCACTTAATGTATAATATCGGCATAAGCAAAGTATTTCATTTGCTTGATTTTAAGGCATAAATACATGCTTGTCAGATGACCATATTTTAGTGTAAATGTTAGTACACTTTAGTTTAGGGAAAAAATATTTTTAAACCTTTAGCATCTATATAGATAAAAGCATGTCGCTCAAATCCACAGGTTTCATATCAAAGTCCATGTATCACTACGTTGTCAAAGGACACTTACACTTTTGATACAGATGAAGACCTCCTGTACTCCAACCATTCAGAATATATCCATGCAATAAAAATTGGGATGATTCCCAACAAGAATGACACCTGCACAGTGTCAGTGAAAGGCTTTACTAAACGAAAAGGAGGAATTAAGAAACCTAACAACAAACGCAAGAATATCCATATCATTCAAAAATTTAATATTCATGGCACAGCTCCAACAAGACAACCGGTTTAACTTGTTAACTTTTCTTTTGCGAAATATGCTTAAAGATATAAAGTTTGTAACCCTCTTTTTAATTGGCATAGACTATTAAGCTAATCACCTTCATCCGGATTTGCTTAATGCAAACCAAATAGATTTAATTATTCACATACAAAACTTCAAACTCATTAAAAGTTTGTGAAAGACAACAAATAATGTTGATGCGATGCAACTGCATGACTAAGACTTCAAGTGCATCGAATTATTATATATCATTAGGTAAATCATCATAGAGCCCTAAGTTTACCGCAATCACTTGAACCATTCTTATGGTATATATATGTATTAAAATAATTATTTGGCCATCTTACAATTTCTATCTTAAGTTGCAAATCAATCATCAATAATAGTCTGTCCATGTAAAAACATTGATTGAACTCAGTTGAAAAAAGTTTTAGCTTTCAATACTAGGCTAATTTGCGTAACCAAACTCAATACTAGGCTAGTCATTTTAGTAAAACTGTTCCGCAAGTTCTTTACTAAAAAAGGCAAACTTGCGCTTGTGAGAAATATCAATCAACATATGTACTACCCTGCAGAGAATCAGTCAAATACTTTAACCGGATGACAGGAACACATATAACAAAATGTACATATGAAACAAACAATGTGCATGCCTATAAAACACAAGTAAACTAACCACTGTATCATCTATTTAAAACGATCAAATCAAAAATTCACACAAATGTTGAACATTTCAGATATGTAATTTTCCGTAAAATCAAACTAATGCAACTGAAATCCAGCACGCACAACTCATTCCAAACACCTATAACCTCTCACATATCATAATCAAATGTATAACATCAACTCGAGAAGCTAAAACTCATCCGATTTCAATAATTTTCGATAATTCCAACCGATAACCATACCTGTCCAGCCGTAACAGGTCCAGGAACCACCATTTCTACTCCAAAACTGCCAATGCGAAACAATCACAAATCAATTCAGCTAAACTAGGTCACACTTTCTCAATTCAACTTACACTAATGTAACTAAAAGCAATACAAAGTCTACCTGAATTAGATTCCTGTAAAAAACCGTATGTATATATGTACGTATATACACCTGAATAGAAATCACATCTACCTCTCTCTCTCTCTCTCTCTCTCTCTCTCTCTCTGTCTGCGTATACACACCTGAATGGAAATCACATCTACTTCTCCCTCTCTCTCTGTCTCTCTCGGTGAGATTAATATAGAAGAAAGGAGAGATCTGAAGCAAGGAGGGGATGATGATGTGAGATGGTTTGCTTTGAGAATTGCCAACACTCCTACTTGGAAAGAGATGTGAATTTATATATTATATATGTGTAAATGTGTACGTACAAGAGACTGTGTATGTATATGTTTGGAGTTATTGCCTTCTTGGATGGAACCAACAGCTAATGGTAGTTGTGGGTTTGGTTTAATAAGTTTGATGTTGTATTGCTTTCGATTTTTGTTAGGAAAAGATTTTGAGTGAATAGAAAGTTTTATTTGAGGTGTGTTTGGCAATATTCATTTTTCTTTTTTTGGACTCATGTCTTGTTAACTCTGCTGCATACCAAATCCAAATTCCTTTGTGCAAACTTTTGCATTCATCGTTTTCTTTTCTTTCTAGCATCTATTGTAAATTTACTACTCAAAAATATTTTATCAAAAAAAAAACCTATTTAAAAATAAATAGGTTTTTATGAAAGTGTTTGACTGACATTTTCATATAAAGTAAAAATTTTAAAAAACTATGAATATCCTAAAAGGAGAATTCAAACCTTAAATTTTGTATATTAACAACTTTTAATATTAAATTTAAATTAATACGTTATTGGTAAAAATTGAAATTTCAATTTGTTTATGTAACATTTTTTAATATTAGTTTTAAATTAAAATGTCCTTGGCAGAACTCAAATCTTAAAACTCTGTATAAAATAACTTTTATTGTATCCAACAATCATCATTTTGAATTCTAGATCTAACAATCGTGAGTGAAAAGGATAACAAGAAATGAAAGTAACCAAAATAAGGAATTAATTAAATTACAAAATATACCCTTTTTATTTATGAGAGTAGGGAGTCTGATATAGTAAGTTCTCTAAGATAGTATAATTTTATATATAAATATGGATGGACATTTTTGTAAATTCAAGATTTGTTTAAAATTTTATTAATTATCCCTGCGGGCCCAATAAATTTTAAAGGGAATCTCAGGAAAGTTCCCTAATGGCCTGTTTGGTAACTTGGAATTCATTTGAATTCCTGGAATTGATCAAATTTAGTGTTTGACAAGATTAAAAAAATTTGGAATTGAAATTGATGAATTCCATACCAATTAAATATTAGCTATTTTTTTGTAATTTAAAATTACAAATAAAAGGTAGTCATTTGAAATTCTTCTCCACCAAACTATATTACCATCAATCTTTTTTTCGAAATTTTTCCCGGGCAAATTTTCTCGAGAATTTTTTTCCCGGGAAAATTTTCTCGAGAATTTTTTTTCGAGAATTTTTTTCCCGGGAAAATTTTCTCAAGAAGTTTTTCCCAGGAAAATTTTCTCAAAAAATTTTTTTTCGAGAAAATTTTCTCGAGAAATTTTTTCCCTGGAAAATTTTCTCGAGAAATGTTTTCCTCGAAAAATTTTCTCGAGAAATTTTTTCCAATGAAAATTTTCTCGAAATTTTTTTTCCTAGAATAATTTTTTCCCGAGAAAATTTTTTCCTGGAAAATTTTCTCAAGAAATTTTTTCCCATAATAATTTTCTCGGGAAAATTTTTTCGAGAAATTTTTTCGCTGGAAAATTTTCTCGAGAAATTTTTTTGTGGAAAAATTTTCTAGGGAATTTTTTTCCGGAAAAATTTTCTCGAGAAATTTTTTTCCAAGAAATGTTTCTCGAGAAATTTTTTTTCGATAAAAGTTTCTCGAGAAATTTATTCCAGAAAAATTTTCTTCATATTTATAATTTCTGAATTTGAAATTTTCGTACTTACCAAACGAAAAATAAGATTAATCTCAGGGTCCTTTTTCTCTTTATTTATTATAGTATAGATTCTATAGATGTATTGATGTGGGCAGCTAAGATAATTGAAAGCGTATTATTATTTTTTGCATTTCATTCATTACATATACTAGCTTATAACCCGTGCGAAGCACGGGTTTCTTTTGATAGGTTATAAAATTTATTTAACATTATAATTATGTTTTTATATAATCCTTATTTTTAATAATTTTTTAATTTTAATTTAATATAAATTTATATAATGATATGCATGGTTTGAAATTTATTTTGTAAAATTCTAAATTAAAAATGTCGTTGACGGGTTCTAACTTTGAATTTTTAGTAAATTAATTTAATCATATAATATATCTTATTATTAGATCTAACGATTCTTATTTATTACTAAAAATAATGATTTGAATATATGGTGAAATATTTTTGGGTGTATATTAGTTATCGCAAGATTAATTTTAAATTAAAAAGTAACTTGTTTTAATTACAAAAATTACTACTAAAATAATTACGGAAAGATATGGTGTGATATTTTGGATATATATTAATTATTGTAATATTAGTTTTAAATTAAATGGCAAAGTGTTTCAATTAGAAGTAAAATCTTTAGAAAAAATGGCTAATTAAGTTGTTGGAGCTGAAAAAAGAGTCCAAGTAGAAGCTCAATATTGATAAAGGAATTTTAATCTGAATATAATTACGTTAACCTTAGTAATTAGCTTTTTAAGTTATTTTTATAATTTAATTATTTGTGCGCAGTGTCCGTGAAGGCAACGGAGGTTTTAAGTTTAGCTGTATTAGTAATGGTGTAAATATAAAATACTATTGTGTCTTTAGGACTATAGCCAATAATGGATTAAAATTGATTTATTTTATATTTAAAATTAATTAAAAATTAAATTAACCAAACCGAAAACCAAAATAAATGGGATAACCAAACCGAAAACCAAAACTTTCAATGTTTCGACTTTAATATAATAGTATAGATGGAAATAATTAAAAAGATTTACCAGCTTAATTAAACCATACATAAAATATTATAATTATCCTAAAAATAAAATGAGATTAGTGAGCTTGAAATGTATCTCAGATAAGTTCCCTGATATATATGGGATTTATATGCAAATATGGTGTGGGCAATTTTGTAAAATCAGATTTTTTAAATAATCTCGCGGATCCAATCAAATTTAAAGTATATTTTTTTAAGTATTTCAGGAAAAATTTCTATAAAAACAACTTCATACATGTTTGTTGTACGAATTTAAAGTACAACCCTTATCCATTTGAGTATGCACAAATTTTTGCATGAATTAATTATACTAGCATTTTGCCCGTACTTCGTATACGGTATCTTATTTAATTTAAAATGTTATTTTAAATAATTTTAGGAGTTTGATTGACCACTTAAAAACATGTTATATTCAATTATACAATTATATAATTATTTAATGAAATAGTGTTATGAAAAATTTTATATAAAAAGTAACATACAATTCTATTTTGACAATATTAAAAATTTATTTTATCCATCAAAATTTGCAATTTAAGTAATAAATATTTTATAAATTTTGTTCTCTAACTAAAAATAAATATTAAATTGTCTTTGTAAAGCATAATGTAATGTAATATGTAATAGAGACATATATAACTCAACTAGGATAAAAAATAAATAATATTAACTCTATACAGGGATCGTGAAATTTGAAAAACAGGCATCAACAAGGATCAAGTCGCTGAAAGAAGTTCATTAACATGATCAAGGCTCAGTGACAAAATAAGATGTACAGATGATTCAGTTGAAGGTCCAAAAGATTCCAGTGATAAAGTTTTTATGGTTGCACAATTCTTAGCAGTGTTCTTAAAGACATGATACGAAGACCACGAGTGAATGTTAGTCGTCTGTGAACCAGACCTGTTGCACTAGGCGTCAACACTTCACAAAGGAATCGAAGTATCTAACTAAGAAAAACTGTTAAGAGGTATGATTGAGTTTAGAGCAGTGTTGATATCCTCTAGTAAGTTGGAAGCTGAATATTTAAGGATGTCAAATTAAGAGAAAAATGAATAGTATCCGAAATTACTATTCATATGAATAGTAACTGAAATTACTCTTCATATGAATAGTAACAGAAATTACTATTCATATGAATAGTAACCAAAATTTTCAATCAGCAAAAACAGATTATATCAGGTGGGACCATATTCAAATCAAGTTGTTAGAAAGAAAAGTTCGGCTGGAATTGGTTGAAACGAAAAGGGAGCAGGCAGCAGCAGATTATTGTCATCCGTTACGTAATATTAGTTGCATAGTGATTTTTTAGAATATATAAATAGGCCTGTTGTATTTCATTTCAAAACACACCTCAACACACAACTTTCTCTTCTTTCTCTTATATCTTCTCTGTGTAAACTGCTAGACAGTCCATCTAGTAGGAAAGCCGGCTTAGCCCGCTTCCAGGAAGTGTCGGGTAGAAGGTCCTCGTGCCTAAACTATCCTAGGAGTGTTTGGTTTTGTAGCTGATCCATAGGATTAGATTGTGTATCAAACCTCCGGGTTTTATCTATTTAAAGATATTTCCCAAACAGTTGTGTTATTTCGATTCAGTATTTTTTTAATCTCATATTCACATTAAAAATCGAAATATTTCTAAATAACGTATTCAACCCCCCTTCTACGTTATTCCGGACCTAACAATTGGCATCAGAGCCACTCTATTATTATACAACAGTTAAGATCCAAAAAGCTATACAATCATGACAGAGAAAACACAAACTCCAACAACAAGCAGATATGAATCAATCAGAGTTCCAATACTCAGGGCATCAGAATATCCCATATGGAAGGTGAAGATGGAAATGTTTCTGGAGGCTACAGATCCAGAGTACTTTGACAGAATCCATGATGGTCCACATAAGCCGACCAAATTGTCTGTTGCAGTTGATAAAGAGGAACAGAAAACGATTCCAAAGGAGAAGAAAGACTACACTCCTAAAGATATCTCCGCTATTAGCAAGGATGCCAAGGTAAGGCATTTATTACATAGCGCTCTTGACAATGTTATGTCTAACAGGGTCATTGGATGTAAAACTGCTAAGGAGATTTGGGATGCTTTGGAAGTCAGATGTCAAGGAACCAAAGCCATCAAGAAGAACAGGAGAACAATACTCACACAGGAGTACGAGCACTTTGACTCGAAGTCTGATGAGTCATTAACAGATCTATTGACAGATTCCTGAAATTGCTGAATGATTTGTCACTGGTAGATAAGGAGTATTATCTTGAAAACTCCAATCTGAAATTCTTGTTGGCTCTTCCTGAGAAGTGGGATTTAAAGGCCACTACCATCAGAGACAATTATGATCTGGAAGACATGTCTCTTGATGAAATCTATGGAATGCTCAAGACTCGTGAGCTTGAGATGGAACAAAGAAGCAAGAGGCATGGAGACAAGCCCAAGTCAATTGCTCTTAAAGCTGAGGAGAAAGCTTCTAAAGAAGTTACTGTGAAAAAGAGTCAATCCAATGGAAAGGCTCTTATTACAAAGTCTGATACTGAGTCATCAAACTCTGACAATCACACAGACTCTGATGATGATGGCAGTGATGCTGAGATGATACAACTTGCAGCTTTGATGGTAAAAAACTTCAAGAAGATGGCTTTCAAGAACTTCAGGAAAGGAAAGAAGTTCACACGAAGAGATTCAAATTCCGAAAAGAAGAATTTCAGAAAAGCTGAGGGAAAGGAAGGCAGGTCTGGGAAAGTGGACAAGTCCAAGATCAAATGCTATAATTGTGGTGAGAAAGGACATTTTGCACCTGAGTGCAAGAAAGCCAAAGTTGATAAAGGTCAAGCTTACATCACAAAGAAGAAGGACTGGGCTGACACTTCAGATTCTGAAGATGAGGTGAACTATGCCTTGATGGCAAATGCTGATAGTATCTCTGAAGCTACTGAGACCAAGGTACCTCACTCTACTCTAGCTTTTGATACTACTGATATATCTGAGTTAAGACTCTTTCTTAAAAACTTGCATGTTAGCTACAGAGATCAGACTTTAAAAAAGGAAAGAATAAAATCTGAAAGTCTAGACCTTAGAAAGAGAAATGACTATCTAGAATTAGAATTAGTCCAGATGTTAAAAATTCAGAAAGAGAGAGATGATGCTATTATTGTTAAAACTGAATTATTGAAAAAGCATGCTTATCTTGAATCTGAACTTGCTAAAGAAAGAAACATTATTAAAACTTGGACTAACTCTGGTAAAACTACTCAGAGTATCTTAGAGAATGGTTGTTGGAAACAAGGTCTAGGTTACACTGATAAAAAGAAAACTGCCAACCTAGAAGCTGAGACCTCTAAACCTGTATTTACTGAAAGGGCTGCAAAGCCCAAAATTAATCCTGTGAGGTTTGTACCAAAATCTGACAAACCAAAACAGGATGAAGTCAAATCAGTAAATATTGACTTAATGTCTCAGAAACAGCTTAAATACAAGCTGAAGGAGATAAAAGGAGTGAACAATGTAAAAGAACCTAGAAAAAACAGAAATGGAAAGGTAGGCATCAATAAAAGCAATAACTACATGCCTATTCCCGATGCTCCTAGGAAGAAATGTCACAACTGTGGAAATCCTAACCATCTTGCTACTTTTTGCAGGAAGAATAAAAATATAAACTCTATACCTCCTAAGTCAGGAGTTAAGAGTGGTTCAGTTAGGTTTAAGCCACAGAATCCTTGTTTTCACTGAAGCAGTATTTAGCATTCTATTTATACATGCAAAGAGTATCATAATTTGTATTATGATTATTATGAACTTAAACCCTCTTTGAATAAATTCAAGATTGATTCTACATGTATAAATTTTGATAAAAAGTATGTTAGCACAAACTCTGATAAGACTTCTGCTGCAAAAGCTAACAGACTTAATAAGGCCAAAGGATCCAAGCAAGTCTGGGTCCTTAAAACTAATCATTAGTGGTTTTTGTGATTGCAGGGTAACAGGAAAAATATCCTTGTTCTGGACAGTGGATGCTCAGGACACATGACTGGAAATAAAGCCCTGCTATCAGAATTTGTGAAGAAAGTTGGCCCAAGTGTTTCTTATGGAGATGGCAACATAGGAAGGATTCTGGGATATGGCAATATCAATCTTGGGAATGTCATCATTGAAACTGTAGCTCTAGTCTCAGGTAGGGATGACAACGGGTCGGGTCGGGTCGGGTTTTTCAATATCCAGACCCAGACCCGATTTTTTTGACAGGACCCGGACCCGACCCGGACCCGAAAAATACCCGAAAACTAAGACCCGGACCCGGATCCAACGGATTTCGGATCGGATCGGATTTTACCCAAAACCCGAATGTTTAGATTTTACCCGAGATCCGAGACCCGAACCCGAATTACTAAAATATTATAATTAAAAGAAAAATTGATTATTTAACTATTAATTGTAAATATTAATAATAAAATGATATAATAAACAATAATTAGATTAAGTGCATGTAAATATTAATAATGAAATGATACAATAATTAGTGAAATGTATGTAAATTATGTAATATGTATCATGGTTATAAAATTAAGTAAGATATTAATATATTTAATATTTCATTATATATATATATATATATATATATATATATATATATATATATATATATATTGGGTTTTTAATCGGGTTTCGGGTTCGGATCGGGTTTGGATCATATTTCGGGTTTCGGGTCGGGTATCGGATCGAAACACCTAAGATCCAAATCCAGATCCAAACTCTTTCGGGTCCAAAAATAAGATCCAAATCCAAATCCAAAAAATCGGGTTTGGGTAGACCCAAACGGATCGGATCGGGTCGGGTATCCATCGGGTCGGGTATTTCTGTCATCCCTAGTGTCAGGACTCAAACATAATCTGCTAAGTGTGAGTCAAATCTGTGACAGAGCTAATCATGTGGATTTCTTTGAAGAACACTGTGAAGTTATAAGCAAATCTACAAGCAAAATTGTTCTGAAGGGATACATGCATGGTAACATTTATGAAGCCAAGCTTTCAATAAACTCTGATGGCTCTGCAATCTGTCTACTGAGTAGAGCATCAATTGAAGAAAGTTGGGATTGGCACAAGAGACCTTCTCATCTGAATTTCTAATGAGCTAGTGAAGAAAGATCTTGTGAGAGGATTGCCCAAATCAGTTTTTACTCCAGATGGCCTATGTGACTCATGTCAGAAGGTAAAACAAAGGAAAACTTCATTCAAAAGTAAGATTGAATCCTCAATTCTTGAGCCATATCACTTATTGCATGTTGATTTATTTGGTCCAGTAAATATAATGTCTATTGGAAAGAAAAGATATGCGTTGGTTATTGTTGATGAATACACCAGATATACATGGGTGTATTTCCTGCACAAGAAAGAAGAAACTGCATCAATCTTAACAGAGCATGTCAGACAACTGGACAAAGGATCTAAGCAAACAACGAAAATCATAAGAAGTGATAATGGCACTGAGTTCAAGAATGCAGCCATGGAAGAATATTGTAAAGTAAAGGGAATAAAGCAAGAATTCTCTGCACCTGGAACTCCACAACAAAATGGAGTAGTAGAGAGAAAGAACAGGACTCTCATAGAAGCTGTAAGGACCATTCTTGATGAAGCAAAGCTGCCAACTTACTTCTGGGTTGAAGCTGTGCAAGCTGCTTGTTTCACACAGAATGCTACACTCATAAACAAGCATGGTAAAACACCATATGAGATGGTGAAAAATAAGAAGCCGAACCTGAAGTACTTTCATGTGTTTGAATGTAAGTGTTTTGTTCTTAAGACTCATCCAGAACAGCTTTCAAAATTTGATTTAAAAGCTAATGAAGGAATCTTTGTTGGATACCCATTATCCACAAAAGCATTCAGAGTCTACAATCTGAGAACAAAAGTGGTCATGGAATCTATCCATGTGTCTTTTGATGATAAGAAGATAACAGGACTTGAAGATTTTGATGAACATGACCAGCTGAGATTTGAGAATAAAGAAACAAATGTTGATCTACAAAATTCTGATACTCCTTCAGACTATATTGTTCAATCTATACAAGTATATCAGACTGCAGCACATGTTGAGGGGGAGCAAGTGAACGATGAAAATGAACCCCAATCAAGTGAAGAAACATCAAAGAATGCATCTGCTGCTAATGATTCATTAAACTCTGATTCATTAGACTCTGAAAGCAACAGCTCAGGGGGAGCAAACAATGATTTTGGATCTACTAGTCACCACACTCTACTCAATTATGAACTTGGGGAATCATCAAGATCAAATCTGTCGAGACAAAGGGTATGGAGTAGAGCGTATCCCTTTGAACAAATCATTGGTGAATTGGACATGGGTGTATAGACTAGAAGAACAACACAGAATGAATGCAATTTTGCAGGATTTTTATCTCAAATTGAACCTAAAAAGGTTGATGAAGCTCTTGATGATCCAGATTGGGTAACTACAATGTAGGAAGAACTCAATCAGTTCGAAAGGCGGAAAGTATGGAAGCTAGCGCCAAGACCAAAAGATAAATCTGTAATTGGTACTAGATGGGTGTTTAGGAATAAAATGGATGAAAATGGTATTGTTACGAGGAACAAGGCTCGATTGGTAGCAAAGGGTTACTCTCAAGAAGAGGGAATTGATTATGATGAAACCTATGCTCCAGTTGCAAGGCTTGAAGCAATCAGGATGTTTTTAGCATTTGCTGCACACCGCAACTTTAAGGTTTTTCAGATGGATGTGAAGAGTGCATTTTTGAACGGAGATCTAGAAGAAGAAGTCTATGTTGAACAACCCCATGGGTTCGAAGACAAGGAATTGGAAGGTTTTGTGTACTTTCTCTTCAAAGCTCTCTATGGTCTCAAGCAACCCCCTCGAACATGGTATGATACTCTCTCCAAGTTCTTACTTGAAAATGGTTTTACAAGAGGTATCATCGACAAAACTCTCTTTCATAAAAAGCATAAAAATGATATAATTCTGGTGCAAGTATATGTGGATGATATAATATTTAGTTCTACTAATGATTTGCTAAGCTAATGCAGAGTAAGTACGAGATGAGCATGATGGGTGAGTTGTCCTTCTTCCTTGGACTTCAAGTTGTTCAGAAGCCTGATGGTATTTTCATCTGCCTGTCAAAATACATAAAGGATCTTCTGAAGAAGTATGGGATGGAAGAAGCAGCTACTGCCAAGACCCCGGTGCCAACTGCTGTCAAGCATGATCAAGACAAATCTGGTAAGTCAGTTGACATCACGAAGTATCGAGGTATGATCGGCTCTCTCTTATACTTAACTGCTATTAGACCAGATCTTATGTTCGTAACTTGTTTATGTACTAGATTCCAGGCTGAACCTAAAGAGTCACATCTTATAGCTGTTAAACGTATTTTCAGATACCTTAAGGGAACCCCCAATCTTGGGATTTGGTACCCTAAAGGAACAGGTTTTGACCTAGTTAGCTATACAGATTCTGATTTCGCAGGTTGTAAGATTGATCGGAAAAGTACTTCTGGAAGCTGTCAGTTTCTAGGAAGAAGGTTGGTATCTTGGTATAGCAAGAAGCAACACTCAGTATCTACCTCGACAGCCGAAGCAGAATACATTGCGGCAGGTAGTTGTTTTGCTCAGATCCTGTGGATGAGGAATCAACTTCAGGACTATGGACTCATGTTGGACAAAATTCCAATTCTACGCGACAACGCGAGTGCCATTGCCATTGCCACTAGTCCAGTTCAACATACCAAGACTAAGCACATTGATATCAGGTATCATTTCTTACGAGAGCATGTCATGAATGGAACTGTGGTATTATATTTTGTTCCCACAGATCAACAAATTGCAGACATCTTTACTAAACCACTGGATGAATCCAATTTCTCCAGGTTAGTTGGTGAACTTGGGATGTTAAATCTGTCTAATTAATTTTGGATAATCAATAACTGTAATTTGTTATAAGTTCACATGTATTTTAAATGTCCATATGTTTAGGACTTGTGAATTTATTTGCATCCAGTCCTCATATTATAAGTTATCTCTATATTAATTATCATGCTTATAAATGGTATATTTTATGGTAATTAGTTAGTAAATAAATTTGTTAATTGTAGCATAATTAAATAAATATTTTATTGACATATATCAATTAATGATATTTTGTTAATTTTATGTCTATTTAATTGTTAGTTTATCTGATTATTGTGGATTAATTCTTGATTCATTGCGTGATTTTTTTTAAATCCATAATAATTAGAAGTATTAAATATGTGTATAGGCTGATAGGTCTTGGTGATAAGATGTTTTTCGGCCGACAGGTTTCGGTGATAAGATGTTTTTTCGGCTAATTAGGTTGTCAGGTGAGAAATTATTGAGCGGTGTTAGGTTTTCAAACATAACCTATCACTATTACACCTAACCCACTGAACCTTGAAACCTTACAAATGATGAGTTTTTGTTTGTGTTCAACATCATCATTTTTTAGATATATAGAGCATATACACATAATTGCTGAAAATTTCAAGTTTTGACCGAAAAGATCTCACAATATAGCTGGTGGTTTTTAGAACGGATTTCATATTCTTGTTATATGCACTAACCTTTGTTTTTGAATTTCCTCAAAGTTTTGAAAATGGCATTGCAGGAAAGTTTTTTTAATTGCTAAAGTTAATCCTATTTCCATTCAGCAAATCGAAACCATTCAGGATGTGCAATTTCGGGATTGGACACAATTTCTGAATGAACATTCATTAATTCGCTACGCTTTAGTTACACCAGTACAGCTTAACCATGATGCATTGCGTGAACTATATTGCAGTGTGGTTAACACTTCTGGACAGGACGGGTGTGCAATCACATATCGACTGTTTGGTAGGTCGATTAGGGTCACTGAACGAGATGTTAATCGAATTCTTCATTTTCCTATGGAAAATCTTGTTTCTAATCCTACACCTGAACAGATTGAAATGTTCTTTCGTTTTATAAGGTACCAAGATGGCAATTTCAGTAGTGGTAATCTTTCTATAACGTTTCTAACCCAGTACTGGAATTTCTTCTTTCACACTCTTAACCATGTTTTTTCCTCAGATAGAACAAATCAAGATCGAATAGCTGAATTTATTCAAAAATTAGGGTATGCGTTCGCCAATAATTTGAGGATTAATTTTTGAAAAATAGTGCTTGGTCAAATCATTTTAAAGATGAAACACTTGGGAAGAAGAGATGTTCGGACTCAAAATGTCAAATTTCTATATCCAAGGTTTCTACAACTAATATTAAATGATTTTTTGAATGATGAAGACAGGGTACGCTTGGAAAATGGTCAAAAGGTGGAATGTTCTTACATGAAGACGAATGTAATTAATTACATAAGCAAAAAGAACTATACGGATGTGCCTCTAGTCCTAACTGAATATCTAAAGACTGTCCCACTTCCGTTGTTACCAAGACCAGTGAGAGCAGGTATACGACAAGGTAATATTTCAATATCTGCTATTCCAACCTCTATATTCCCTACTGTGTCACAGGAAATACAGTTTCTACAGCCCCTAGTGGCCATCTTACCCGACCAAGAGCAGGAAATCCCACTGACTCTAACACGGGTCGAAGAGCCCATTCTACAAATGCAAACACAAACACAACAAACTCCTACACCTCAATTGTCACTTAAACGACCATCCATCAACACTTTTGAGGGAGATAGTGCCTCAGCAGCACCACATAAGGAGTTAGTTACATCAGCCGCTCTACCTCATTCTAAACGGAGTAAACCCAATGAACCTGAGGTAACGGCAACTGTTAGTGAAACAATTCTTCCTTATCCAATGAGTGAAAATGTAAATGAGGTTGAATTGGCGGGAGCAACTATCTTGAGTTCCATTTCACGGAACATAAGAGTGGTTGATGATCTTTCTAAAGATCAAATGCCTTCACAGGCATCCGAGGTGGAATTACCTACCTCATGAATAACTGCTGGTGAATCTTCCATTTTACGGAAAGATCCATCGGTAGGTGGTTCTTTTATGAACCAAGTGTCTTCACAGACATACGAGGGAAACTTGGGTTTTGTGCCATTTAATCGATTCAAGTTTAACCTCCCAGAGGGAAAATCTCTGGATCTCTTTCAAGATTTACCACTCTTTACCAGTGGTCGACAACTCGCTTCACGCGAGGACGGAAGCTCACGAACTTTTATTGCACCAACCGTGACCTCTGAAAAAGGGGCTAGGATGATTTCATTTGCAGGTACACATATCGGTGGAAGCTCTGGAGGAGAGTTGAGGGAAACACGAACAGAACATGTAAGTGTAACCCAAACCACTAAACCGAGTGAATATAGAGTGTTGAGTGAAACACCTGCAGAACGTACAAGTGAGCAACCTACTCAACCACATGCACCTGTAACCAGAAAGGAATACAGCAGACTCCTTACACGGGTCCAAACAATGGAGAAAGAGTTGCCAAATATCTGTAAGTCCATTGCAGAAATCAAAAATTTGCAACTTATTCAACATGATGTATTCCAGGTTCAATTGAATACCATGGCAACCCAGTTAAATGATGCAATCAACTCCTTGGTAAAGCCATCTTCGTCTAAATTACCAACTCCACATCCTACTACTCTGGAGGATAACCCAACTGAGGGGGAGAAGTTGGATGATCAAGAAAAATCTACTAGGCGTAAGGGCAAAGAAAAGGTTGTTGACACGTAATTAACTTTATTTTTGAAAAGGAAAAGCTAATGGGAGTATTAGTGCTATGTGGAAAGAAAGCAAGGCAAACTTGAAGCTGCCTTGGTTAATTTTAGAAATCTGGAAAATGTATATATATGATCCAGAATGCACTTTAATATTATTTATCTTTGTATTTTATTTTGTTGTATCAGTTGAGTTATCCTCTAGGAATTTGCTTGTTAAACCCTAACAATCAAATAGGGGGAGATTGTAAAGCATAATGTAATGTAATATGTAATAGAGACATATATAACTCAACTAGGATAAAAGATAAATAATATTAACTCTATACAGAGATCGTAAAATTTGAAGAACAGGCATTAACAAGGATCAAGTCGTTGAAAGAAGTTCATCAACATGATCAAGCCTCAGTGACAAAATAAGATGTACAGATGATTCAGTTGAAGGGCCAAAAGATTCCAATGATAAAGTTTTTATGGTTGCACAATTCTTAGCAGTGTTCTTAAAGACATGATACGAAGACCACGAGTGAATGTTAGTCATCTGTGAACCAGACCAGTTGCACTAGGCGTCAACACTTCACAAAGGAATCGAAGTATCTAACTCAGAAAAACTGTTAAGAGGTATGATTGAGTTTAGAGCAGTGTTGATATCCTCTAGTTAGTTGGAAGCTGAATATTTAAGGATGTCAAATTAAGAAGAAAATGAATAGTATCCGAAATTACTATTCATATGAATAGTAACTGAAATTACTATTCATATGAATAGTAACCGAAATTACTATTCATATGAATAGTAACCAAAAGTTTCAATCAGCAAAAACAGATTATATCAGGTGGGACCATATTCAAATCAAGTTGTTAGAAAGAAAAGTTCGGCTGGAATTGGTTGAAAAGAAAAGGGAGCAGGCGGTAGCAGATTATCGTCATTCGTTACGTAATATTAGTTGCATAGTGATTTTCTAGAATTTATAAATAGGCCTGTTGTATTTCATTTCAAAACACACCTCAACACACAACTTTCTCTTCTCTCTCTTATATCTTCTCTGTGTAAGCTGCTAGACAGTCCATCTAGTAGGAAAGCCGGCTTAGCCCGCTTTCAGGAAGTGTCGGGTAGAAGGTCCTCGTGCCTAAACTATCCTAGGAGTGTTTGGTTTTGTAGTTGATCCATAGGATTTGATTGTGTAGCAAACCTCCGGGTTTTATCTATTTAAAGATATTTCCCAAACAGTTGTGTTATTTCGATTCAGTATTTTTTAATCTCATATTCACATCAAAAATCGAAATATTTCTAAATAACGTATTCAACCCCCCTTCTACGTTATTCCGGACCTAACAGTCTTCATTATTCAAATGCAAAAATAATTTCCTTCATTGCCAACAGTTCCAAAGCATTAAATCTGAAACACATTTTTTAAAAAAATACTTGTAAAAGAAATAAAATAATAATAGTCTAATGAAATTGTCAAAATGAAAAATTAAGATATTAAACCTATTTTTGTTTTTTGCTCTGATTGTCAACTGATGTTGTGTTAGAAGATTTCTCTGTTCCCGGTGTTTCAGTAAACATTTTACCATAATACTTTGAATTTGATGGAGTAGCATCACCCTCTTCTGAATTTAATCCATGTTAATAAAATAATCCGTGATTAAGATAAATAAATAAGAAATTATATTTTATATTTTATTTTTTGTTTATATATGAGTAACATACATCATCTAGATTGATTGTGGCATAAGATTGAGATTCTGAATTAAGGTTAGATACTTGTTAATGAAGATCAGATGCATAAAAAATGTTATAATTATTCAAAATATTTTCTTCATTGAGAATTATGGTGAAGGTAAATTCTTTCCCAACAATATCTTTGAGCTCTTCCGGAAATGTATCAGCTGCTTTTTTCTACAAAATATGAAGACAAATATAGTTAAGTTTAAATAGTTATTTGATGACATTAGTAGAGTCTGTATTACAACAAAAGAATTCATTTGTAAATTATACATTTTTCAAGGCTCGACTTAAATTCGTTGCAGTGATATTAAGAATTTTTTTTGCAGGTAGATCAAGGTGGATCATGTTTGATGTTGCAGTTTCATCCTCTACTAACATTAGCACCTTAAATCTGAAGTTTAGTTATAATGGATTATAATATTAAATATATAATTAAGCGAATATATATTTTTTCTAAAAAATAAACATATATACGACGCAATTACTATATAGATTATGTTTTATATTAAAAACTTAGATATTGAAATGAATGTATACTGAAATTCAAATTTTTATAACACAACCTCGATCAATTCGGCATCTTTTAAATTACGGAGACCATTCAAAGTGTGAAATTCAGTTTAAGTGTTGTCAACTTGTTCCTGAATGCTTGAGATAGATTGAGATGCCACATATCCAACTTCTTCAAGTCTATATTAATGTTAAAAAATATGAGTAGTTTGTTTTTTCCATTGTAACATGTTAACGAAAATACATATATGGTGTATAAAAATACCTCCCTCTCATTATTTCAGTGGTATCGTCATCAATATTCAAATATACTTTAGTGGATGACAATGATTTAATTTGCACAACACCTGACAAATGTTAGAAATTCATGTTAATCTGTTATAATATAATTAATAATAAATGAAATGACATTACTATTGCATACCTTTCCAGGTCACGACTTTCGTACTGGCTAGAATTATAATTTTTTGTTCTGAATCATCGGCATCAATCAACCTTTTAACTGATGATGCAAGATCTTCCCATATAATCACATCATGAGTACATTTGTTTTCGGAATAGATAAATATGTTGAAATTATTTCAAAAAAATTTAAAAATTGCGTAGCAACATTAACATAATAATGAATATTTCAATGATTAATTTTATATTTTATAAATATTAATATTTCAATGAATACTTTTATTTTTTATTAATTTTACATTGAAACTTTAAATATAAAAATAAATATTATATTATGAAATAATTACAATAAAATAATAAAACTATGTTGCAACATTAATATTATTTTAAATGTTTATAATTACTTTATTCATACTTGTACAGTTGTGTTAGATTTTAGAAAGTATGCAACATGACAATAAACTATAAAGAAAGAAGTAGTGGGACATGCACATGATAGATATATATAAATTTATTTTGAATCTTGCATTGTGTAAGACTCAAATTAAAATAAATTAATTAACCCATAATAAAGGGTTTAAGTGTTTGACTATAATGATTCACTCTGTGGTTGGTAGATGTCAGTAATTCAAGCTACTTGTTACTAATAAAAATTATAAAGTCAATTCATTTGGTATTCTTATATAAAAAAATTATTACTACTTTAATTAAAATCCATCTTGGCTGACCCCTTTAAAAATCCATAATTCCATTATAAAAGTTGTATATCAATTTTCTTTATTAGTCATAATTCACGTGTGATAATTTTGTTATCATTAAAATTAAAATTATGAAAGTTATGAAATTAAAGTTGATTGATAAATAAAATATAAAAAATTATTACTTGACTTTTGTATATTTTATATTGACATAAATATTATTAAAAAAATATTATACATATTGTTGTGCCCAAAATTTGTTATGGATTTAATTTTAGACCCATGGATTGAATAATATTTGAGGTTCAGTTGTGGAGGAAGCTGTTCAGTTGTGGAGGAAGCTGTGGAGGTTCAGCTGTGGAGGTTCCGTTGTGGAGGTACGAATCTGGGGCATCTGTAGAGGTACGAATCTGGGGGTAGCTGTAGAGGTACGAATAGGATGAAACACATCAAAACGTGGCTTATTTATCAAGAAAAGGAGTCCATGACCTAAAGAACTACATCGGGGCTTGATTCCTATAAATAGGATATGTAGCCAGTTGGCAATGGGGGTTCGGATATTCATTTTTTACACACAAAAGGCACGTGTAACCTTAGTGACATATTTCTAGGCATAATTGGCCGGAGTTCATAGCCATTTTGTCCGGTGACCTTGTTAATTCAGTCCCAAAACACCACATATCTCCACCCACTTAGGCAGTTGGAGCTGGAGCTGAAGCTAAAGCTGCGGACATGCGAAGCTGAAGCTGTGGACGTGCGAACCTGCCTTCAACGTCCGATATTCAAGGACAAATTCGTTATTCCAGCGATATTCTCTCGGGGTGTTGTTGCGGAATTTTCTCACAACATTTTTGGCGCTAGAAGGAGGGGAATCTTTGATCTTTTAAGAAGAACAACGTCTAAAAGCTCAGACGATGATCGTACCTTGAAAAATGTCTGAGGTAATCTTGAAAATGAGCCCGAAAACAAAGTCTTGGGCAAGGATTTCACGGATTGAATTCCACGTATGGTCAGGAGAATCATTACTCTAAAAAAAATCCGAAAATTTGGAGAAACGAAGGAGAAATCATGGCTTGTTGGAGAAAAGGTGAAGAAGAAGTGAGGTAATCACCTTCATACTAGTCATTTGATGGTGAAAATGCATAAAGAACGATATATGGCTCAGAGATGCACATATTTTTGGCTTGATGAGAGAGGCCTGGAAAAAAAGGCCAGAAAATGAAGTTTTCAGATGATAATTTTTGTAGGAAGTGCCCGGAAATGAGGTTCTGTGATGAGAGCTTCTATGACCCGGCAGCTTCTCATGTCAGGGGTGCTGATATGTTTAACAAGATAGGTGAAGCTGAACATCCACCTGCTAATGGAGGTACGACCATTTGGAGAGGTTCTAGTGGAAAAGACAGGAGAGACCTCAATCTCGAGGTTGCACCTATGCAGAAGGTTTCTATAAGGTCCCCCAAATACTTCATCTTGGCATATGATAAAAAGGTTCTTATGGTCAGAAAATGGCGAACCTTAATTTAGAGGTTCATGCGGATGGAGGTGAAGGATTATCGAAGCTCCCATGGTGAAAATTATGGAGTACAGATCTGGTTCATACCATACTACAGGTCGTAAGGAGAGTCAGCAGGTGAACCTGTGGGGGAAAGAAGGTACGAACCTCCCGACTGAGGAGGTGCAGGTGTGGCTAAATGCGAACCTCTTGACCAAGGAGGTACAAATGAACCAGGTATGCAGTTGAAGCTATTTATTCAATCTGTTGGGTATGTGGATGTAGCTGTACCTAGAAATGGGAAAGGTGTAGCTAAGAAGGTGCTCAGGAAAAAGAACCTTTAACATTACTTTCGAGCTATAGGCAACAAAGGAATGAGGAATGAGGTTCATGGAAGAGGTTCAACAACTGGAATTAACAAAAAGTCGAATAACAAGAACCTCTACAAGAAGATAGAAGAGCAAATGAAGCAATCTGGGTCAATCATGGCGGTTTTACCACGCAACTCGAGGTTCGACAGTTGAACCTGGAGCTTCCACTACAACAAGCTACTACAATTGGTTGAGGATCTCTAAATGATCCACCTTATGCCATGACGAAATCACTACAGGAAGCTCAATGTAGAATAGCGAAGGAATCAAGTTACTGGTAGCCTTAATGTAGGAACCTCAAGATGAAGGTTCCAGTTTTTCGGGGGGCATTACCACCCATGGCATTGATGCAAATGGCTGCTCTAATGAAGGATAATGAAGGCAAGGTGCACCATGTCGAAGTTATGATTGAGGATAAAAAAAAAACAAAAAAGTATAAGGGAACCTCACAGAGTTCCTGGTTGGTCATGTGGCAGCACCTGTAGAAGTAGGTGAAAGCAACTTGTAGGGATGCTCATAACGGAAGCTTCACCAATGTGGAAGGTGGAAGCTCAGAATATCTAGTTGAAGGCATCAAGCAAAAGGTGTCAAGGTAGATGATGCTGAAACTCCAGCAAAAAAATCTATTAGGGAAGTTGAAGGTGAATTGGTACCTCTCATAAATTGAAGAGGCAAGTGACCTATTCTGAAAAATACAGAAGAAGAAGCATATGAAGCCTCTAAGGTGCTCATCTGATAGAGGAGCCAAAAATAAGATTAAAAGAGAAAGCACCTGGAAAGGAACCATCTCAGCTCGTGAAAGCTTCAAGCAATATAATTATGGTAATCATCATGATGAAGAATCTCGAGGAGGTTCACATACTGCAAGCCCCGTAGGTATGATAAGGCATGATAAGTTGGAAGGTGTCTCACAAAGAGGTTCTCCTGCTATAAGCTTCTCGAATATTGGAAGCTGGAATTTGGGAATACCTCATGGAAGGAATTACAAAAAGAGTAGATGATAATAATCTCAATCAGATTCTGGAAAAGATGCTACTGGACAAAGAAGGAGATATGAACGACCTCTTGGTTATTAAAGGAAGTGGTGTGAGGTTCATATATGGAGCTACCTACCAATCGACGGATGCAGAATGAAAACCTATGTTAAAGGCATGTAAGCAACAACCTCTCAAGGGAAAAATCATCGGAAGCTATGAAAGCTCGAGAAATAGTGGAGCTACATCTTTGCATGCTAAGGTAGTGGAAGGAAATCAGGTGTGACTGAAGACACCATCTCAAAATTGGCAGATGTTGGTAATCTTAATGAAATCTGAAGGATCGAAAGGCAACCTGGGTCGTACATGAGTGAAATATTCATCTCAGTTTTGAAGGTGAACCTTACAAGGAGATTGTTATCTATCAAGAGGTAGCTCCCCCCAAGGCACTATCATTGGCAGCTTTCTTGTTAAGAGGATGGAGGTTGATTGGTTTTAGCTGTAGGAGCAGCCTCTTCGGATTTCACCTGCTGGTTGCAGGTTGATTGGTTTCAGCTGCAGGAGCAGCTTCTTCGGATTTCACCTGCTGGTTGTAGGTTGATTGGTTTCAGCTGCAGGAGCAGCCTCTTCGAATTTCACCTGCTGGTTGCAGGTTGATTTGTTTCAGCTGTAGGAGCAACTTCTTCGGATTTCCCCTGCTGGTTACAGGTTGATTGTTTTCAGCTACAGGAGCAGCTTCTTCGGATTTCGCCTGCTGGTTGCAGGTTGATTGGTTTCAGTTGCAGGAGCAACTTCTTCAGATTTCACCTGCTAGTTGCAGGTTGATTGGTTTCAGCTACAGGAGCAGCTTCCTTGGTATTAACCTGCTGGTTGCAGGTTGGTTAGTTTCGGCTGCTGGAGCAGCTTCTTCGGATTTTACCTGCTGGTTGCAGGTTGATTGGTTTTAGCTGTGAGTAGAAGCTTCTTTGGTATTCACCTGCTGGTTGCAGGTTGATTTAATTCAGCTACCAGTTGTAGCTGTATTGGTGTTCATCTACGGGTTCAGCTTCATTGGCTTCACATGCTGGCTATAGGTTCATTCTTTTCACCAGCTGCTGCATGTACGAGTTGTAGGTTCATTCGCACTCACCTGTGAGTTGTAACTTCATTGGTATTCGCCTATAAATAACAATGGATTTCATGGGACGATTAGGCTCATGACATGCTGAAATATCTTAGGGTTCACATTCTTGTGGAGCTTCCCTATATTTGCTAGCTCGCGATATTCAAGCGTGGCTTGGACGGATTTGGATATTTGAATTGTGGAGAAACCTCCCCGGTAGACACCTTTGGGTAGGGATTCGGTAGACCTACATAGGCTTAGGAGAGATAAAACGATTTATTAGGTACGACTATCACGCTTAGGTTCAGGTTTTGATATGTTTAGTCGTCACTAAAATGTGTGTCGTTTTATTTGCATGACTTATGTGGATTATATGTTTACATGATCTATGTGGATTATATGTTTATGTGTTTATTTGTTCTTTGTTTATGTGTGAATCTTGAATGTTTGAATGGTTGGATCTAGTTCTTTATTATCATTAGTCATATGTCAAATAACTAGGAGGGTAGTGGGAGTATGGACCTTCTAGGTAGATCCTCTGAAGTATGAACCTCCGCGGGGAGTATGGACTTGGTCTTTGAAAAAGAATATGAGCTCATTAATCTCGGTTATTGAAGCCATTTCATGGAGGGAGAAAGAGGATTTCGGTATTGAAGCCCTTTCATGGAGGGAGAAATGGGATCTTGCGATATAGCCCTTTCATGGTGGGAGAAAAGGGTTCCTGGAAATTTACACGTCAATGAAATGGTGCACCTGAAGATTTGGAAATGAGAGTCTATGAAGCTATGGAATGGATCTGGCTAGCGGAGCTTCTATGAAATTAGGTTCGCGAGGTGCCTTAACAGAGTCTGGATCGCGGAGCTCTAGTGAAAACAGGCTCGCGAGGTGCCTTAACGGATTCTAGAAGTGTGAAGTTCCTATAAATTTAGGTTCGCATATCATGGTTGAAGGGGTTGACCTATGAGGCCCTCCTATATTGGAAGCTGTTATGGGAATATGCCATAGTGAAGGCGTATTCCTATATTGAAAATCTCTACGTCAATAGATGATATTTAAAGGCATATGGAGCTTTGATACGAGTTACGCTTACACGAATCTTAAAAGGCCAAGTCCTGGAAGTGTGGTTTAGCTACAACTGTTTATGGTTTATTGAGGTTCAGGTACAGCTGCTGGTTTTCGACCAACTGCTTCTTAGCTGATCAACATATTTGGGATTCAAGCTGAAGAAGGTTTTACATGTCATATTGAAAGGAAATCCAATGGCTCGGGGGGTACATCAGGTTTTCGTGAAAGAGCTGGCAGATTGGAAAAGAGGTTCTCATCATAAGCTTACAAAAAGGGAGCTTCTACCAAGAAGGTTCGATGGCCGGACCTGATCACTATAAACGTACCAAGCAGGTTCGATGGTTGTAACCACTTGGAAAGACATAGCAGCAATCGAGGAGGTCTCCTTAGCTTCCTTTGGCCCCTCTTGTGGTACGTATACAGAATCACTCATACCTTACAACACTCGGAGGGTCTCAAGATTTATGGGCATTATAGGAGAAGTCCTCAAAATACTTAACAACATCTTTGGAGGTCCATTGTGAAATGTTCGTGGAAATTTCTGAAAATTGTGGCATTATGTCTTGAAGAGTGTGTTCGCCAAGGTTCTGCTTGATTGTAGAGGCAGCAACGGATTTATATACAAAATCTTTTGCACTTCCATATTCATACTTGCACGCATGTCTTCTATGTGTATGAGCTATCTGTATTATATATGTGAGCTATTTAGCTCCTGCTACTAATCACCATTTCTAGTTATTGTCGTACTTCAGGTTTGGGATGTTAAGGTATATTTGCAATAGCAGGAGCTCTATACGGAAGCTCCATGGCATGGCTCACAAGGAATTCTTACACGAAGGTTATTTTAGTAAGAGAAAGGAGCATCTCGAGGAGTCAGATTATGGTTTTCAAGGAAAAATGTCGGAAGCTAATAGGTTTAGGTACGAAGATGAGGAAGCTTATAACTGGAGCTGGAGTGTCGTACGTGATCTAAGGTATACGGAAGGGTTTCATTTAAGGATTCAGACTGAGTTACATGTGCGGAAGAGTTGTGTTTCCTGTTTCTTACGCCGACTTAGCTCATTTAAGCTTGGAAGCACAATACTGAAGCTATGTACCCATCTGGGAAGGTAAGGAAGGATTGGGCCTCTCCTTGTATTGGTTCCTTTCGCATTTCATGACATCAAGGAACCGGGGGGTAGTTGTTGTGCCCAAAATTTATAATGGATTTAATTTTAGGCCCATGGATATTTGGGGGCCCAATTGGAGTTTGAATAATATTTGAGGTTCAGTTTTGGAGGAAGCTGTTCAGTTGTGGAGGAAGCTGTGGAGGTTCCGTTGTGGAGGTACGAATCTGGGGGCAGGTTTAGAGGTACGAATCTAGGGGCAGATGTAGAGGTACGAATATGAGGGAAGCTCTGGAGGTGGAGGTACGATTATGGCTCCACCTCCATTCGCCAAGTTCGCTGTTTGGATAAGGATTATCTCCTAAACTTTAGAAGCACATAAATATCTTCAAGTAATGGACTTCTAGCTGGATTCTATCACTATAAACGTGATAACAACATTATATACATAATATATATGTATATAATTGGATAAATATGGGTTATTTATGGATTTATGAGTTTCTAGTGTTGTGCTTGGACTAGGACACTAAAAGCTCACGACAAAACACTTGGATCAGCATTGGAGGGAAGATAAAACACATCAAAACGTGGCTTATTGATCAAGAAAAGGAGTCCATGACCTAAAGAACTACATTGGGGCTTGATTCCTATAAATAGGATATGTAGGCAGTTGACAATGGGGGTTCGGATATTCACTTTTTACACACAAAAGGCACGTGTAACCTTAGTGACATATTTCTGGGCATATTTGGCCGGAGTTCATAGCCATTTTGTCCGGTGACCTTGCTAATTCAGTCCCAAAACACCACAAATCTCCACTCACTTAGGCAGTTGGAGCTGGAGCTGAAGCTGAAGCTGCGGACATGCGAAGCTGAAGCTGCGGACGTGCGAACCTGCCTTCAACGTCCGATATTCAAGAACAAATTCGTTATTCCAGCGATATTCTCTCGGGGTATTGTTGCGGAATTTTCTCACAACACATATCTATACTATATTGATCATGTTTGGCAAATAATATTATACATATCTATACTACATTTTGGTTTTCGGTATTTAATTAATAAATTAACAATATTTAAACAATCAATCAAATAATATTATTATTTCACTTTTACTCCTAATTTTACTCCTAAATATTCTACTCCTAATTTTACTCCTAAATATTCTACTAGTAATTCTAAACTAAAACTATAATTCTATAGAATAACTAAAAAATAGGAATCATAAGACGAATACAATTTTGACTATTATTTGACTTAAAAATAGGAATTATAAAAGGAATAATATTATTTTTATCTAAAAAATAGGAATCTTAAAAGGAATATAATTTTGATTAAAAAATTGGATTTATAAAAGAAATATAATAAAATTAGCGGGAGGGCTCAAACGAAGTTGCGCAAGGTCCACTGGAGGTTGTGGTGGCAGCTGATGATTTTGGACAGGAGAATACACCAAATGAGAGTAATACTCCACATAACTGCCGAATGTTATTCCACAGTTTCCTAGCATTAATGGGCATGTACATATTGTGAGTTTTTATGTATGCCTTCTTTTAAGAGCGCAAAATGAATATTTTCACTGTTGTCACGTTAAAACGGAGTTCCACAAAATGCAAACCATATAGTGGATCAGAGGAAGGTTAAGTTACAAAGGTGTTAGGAGAGAGTTTAAATTATTAAAAGTTATTAAATTAACGGGTAGTAGAAATATCTTCGTTATTCCAGTGATATTCTCTCGGGGTGTTGTTGCGGAATTTTCTCACAACACATATCTATACTATATTGATCATGTTTGGCAAATAATATTATACATATCTATACTACATTTTTGTTTTCGGTATTTAATTAATAAATTAACAATATTTAAACAATCAATCAAATTTATTATTATTTCACTTTTACTCCTAATTTTACTTCTAAATATTCTACTCCTAATTTTACTCCTAAATATTCTACTCGTAATTCTAAACTAAAACTATAATTCTATAGAATAACTAAAAAATAGGAATCATAAAACGAATACAATTTTGACTATTATTTGACTTAAAAATAGGAATTATAAAAGGAATAATATTATTTATATCTAAAAAATAGGAATTTTAAAAGGAATATAATTTTGATTAAAAAATTGGATTTATAAAAGAAATATAATAAAATTAGCGGGAGGGCTCAAACGAAGTTGCTCAAGGTCCACTGGAGGTTGTGGTGGCAGCTGATGATTTTGGACAGGAGAATACACCAAATGAGAGTAATACTCCACATAACTGCCGAATGTTATTCCACAGTTTCCTAGCATTAATGGGCATGTACATATTTTGAGTTCTTATGTATGCCTTCTTTTAAGAGCGCAAAATGATTATTTTCACTTTTGTCACGTTATAACGGAGTTCCACAAAATGCAAACCATATAGTGGATCGGAGGAAGGTTAAGTTACAAAGGTGTTAGGAGAGAGTTTAAATTATTAAAAGTTATTAAATTAACGGGTAGTAGAAATATCAGTTATAACATAATTTGAATTTATGAGTAATCGAGGGAAATTAACTTTCTAACCTTCCATCACTGAGCTTAAACTTAAATTGCGGCCCATCACCATATTTAGTCTTCTTCATCTGAAATCCCTCAGACTCTTCAAGTACTCCTATAACATTTGTAAATTAAAACAATTACAATATATTGGATGAATATAAATAAAATTAAAGTATTACTTAAAGTATATATTTAAGTATACCATGTGCAAATTCCGGTTCTCCATCTTTATAAGTAGGCTCATCAGGACACGTCTCTATTGCCAATGACTTTAAATATTCCAACTCTACAAATTTGAACTTGTTCATCACCAAAAGTGGATTATTTTCTTGTACATGAACCACCTCTGTTGCATTTGTAAAAGAAATAACCATTTTTGACTATACTGGTCGCAGTTTTCCAAATGCGCTCTTCACATTGAAGTTAGTGATAATATAAATTTCTCCCTCCTCTAGTTTTTTCTTTGAATCTTTCCAGATGTCCACATATACAAATGCTTGAATATGATAATCCTGGAAGACAGCATATATGTCAAATAATTAAAAATTATAATCAGTAAAAAGTTTACATAAAAAAAGAATATATAATGCATCAGGCACATACATCTATATTTACCAACAAACATTCTGTCCTCGGAAAACTCTTTCAGCATTCATTACTGGCCACATTCTTGTCACTCTAACTTTAATTTTCCAAGAAGTTTTTGAGGCATTCAAACTTTGTAATTTTTGATAATGTTCCTCTGCCATTGTTTGGTTAAGATGAATGAATAAATGATGGTAAAACTATCAATATATACATGTAACTTATGATATAGTACATAATTTGAGCTTACAAATTGTTTCTAATCTTAACGTAGATAAATGATTAAAGAATCAATCAATTGATTTGATGACATCTAAATCCCATAATTATAATTTTAATGATTAGACCAATTGTGTGTCAAGATTTGGGTGTGTACTTTATATATATATATATATATATATATATATATATATATATATATATATATATATATATATATATATATATATATATATATATATATATATATATATTTTGGACCCGCTTTATGCAAATATGGGTCACCAGTAATATGCTGAGTTTTCAAACAAATTGCGTGGTGAATACGCATAATTTGAGTTTTATGTTGTTGCTTTTAATAACTTTTTGTTAAATGAAATTATTTATGCAAACATTTTACCAACGAAAATTCCAAAAAAGTAAAATAAAACTGGTATTTGGTGTTTTTTTTATTGTATTTAATAATTATGCTCTCAAAAACAAAAATATTAAAATTTTTTAATTTTTTTTAAATGATGTTGTGACAGCAGTTTTTTTTTAATTTTTTTAATGGATAGAGGGTAGAAGTGAAGGTGCCCCTAACGGGACCCTTAGAATAAATGAAATATATATATATATATATATATATATATATATATATATATATATATATATATATATTAGTGAGGACTAAATTCTCATTTTAAGAAAGTTCTCATTTGAACACCTCCCTATATATATAAATATGTGTTAAATTTAAATAATTAAAATAATATTAAGTTATCTTCCATTATTATATCGATTAATTTTTATTAGAAACCAGACGGTGTTTTCGTCGACTAAATCCGAAATTTTTGAAACATTGATCATAGATGATGCCGTGTATATTGAAAATTATAAATAAAGATATTTTTTAATTATTTTGTTCATGTTTTGGCTCCATAATTAAAAACTCTTTTTTTATTTTTTAAAAATAGGAAAAACTTTATAGATAATAAATATGGTATTTGGCCAATTAATTACGTTGCATCATAATATTTTTGGCATTATATTTATATAAAATGAAACTGTATTTTACGTTTTCTAAAAATTATTTTGAGGCGAAACACCTATGATTATAAAGATTAATTGATACGTTGTGATCAATATTTTTCAGTTTCTCGTCCCTATCTTGATCTTGGGCTTAGTATTTGCAGACTATTAATTAGTTGGAAATCAATTTAAAGATTCTATTCTTAATTATCTCAACAAAAAATTTAGTAATTATCATAAAAAGTAATTGATATGATATAGAATATCATGCAATAAAATAATCAATTGATCAATTTGATAATAGCTAAATTCCATAATTATAATTTTAATGAGTATACCAACAAATACATATATGTACCGAATTAGCACAACAAAATCTATTGTATTAGTATTAATTGTTTTGTAAATCAATTTAAAGATTCTGTTCTTAACTATCGCAACAAAAAGTTTAGTAATTATCATAAAAAATAGTAATTGATAAAGAGTAAAAATATTTGAGCAGGGACTAATTTCGGTTCATAAAAATATTTTTGTAGCATTTTATTTAGTTCATTCAAGACCACTCATATTATTGAATTAAGATTTAATTGTCATTTAAAGACTTGCCTTTCTTATACCTTTTCTTTTTCTTATCTATTTTCCAACCTATTGTATTAGTATTAATTATTTTGTAAATCAATTTAAAGATTCTATTCTTAATTATCTCAACAAAAAGTTTAGTAATTATCATAAAAAGTAGTAATTGATAAAGAGTAAAAATACTTGAGCAGCGACTAATTTATGTTCATATAAATATTTTTGTAGCATTTTATTTAGTTCATTCAAGACCACTACATATTATTGAATTAAGATTTAATTTTCATTTTAAAGGCTTGCCTTTCTTATCTCTTCCTAAATTTCAAAGCCCCGTCAAAGAAATAAAGAAGATTAAAAAAAATGAAGGATAATAGTAAAGGTTTAGATTTGGGTCGATCCAATCTAAATTGGGTCGCTTCAAATGCTGTGTAATGATAAAAAGGGGCATCAAAGAAATAAAGAAGATTAAAAAAATGAAGTAGTAGAGGTTTAGATTTAGGTCGATCCAATCTAAATTGGGTCGCTCCAAATGCTATGTAATGACAGAAAGGGGCACATCAAAGAAATAAAGGAGATTAAAAAAATGAAGGATAATAGTAGAGAAATAAAGAAGATTAAAAAATGAAGTAGTAGAGGTTTAGATTTGGGTCGATCCAATCTAAATTGGGTCGCTCCAAATGCTGTGTAATGACAAAAAGTGGCATCAAAGAAATAAAGAAGATTAAAAAAATGAAGGATAATAATAGTAATTTTCGAAATATAATACTAGCAGACATTAGGATTATATTGATATTGATTGATTGATACTAATAAATTCAACCGATTTGTATGAGTCTCTTAAAATTTTGCAAGTTTTTTATCATAATCAACTTTTGTTTAATCATATGTGTATAATTTTTTCCATTGACCAACAAATCTAAGTGAATACAAAAATTCCTTGTACTGTACTATCAATTTTCTCCTAACTTGCTCATTTTTCCTAGTAGTAAATAGTGTGCACCTTCACATATGTGGTCTGAACTCTTGCTCACATATGTTTGATGATCATTAGAAAACGAAATGTGGAAATTCAGGGGATGGACCAGCTGCAGTGACAAACACTTCATTAAACAGTCCCCAGTTCACACAGACGTCTTTTATTATTTTCATGGCTAAAATTTAGAAAATAAGGCCTTCTTTTCAAAATTTACATAATCTCGTATTACTTAAGAAAATAAAAAAAAAAATACTTTTTTCATAATTAATCAAATAAACACTATTATCGAATGTTATTAGTGGAAGTGGAAGGTAAATCACACCTATGTCTCATGTATTGGTAATCGAAGGTTGTGTTTGTCTGGAATGCGACTTGCTAATCGTGATGATGGTGCACGAAGATGAGTGTTAGTGATTAATTCAAGTATATATAAATGACGTAAAATATATGTTAGAGGGGAACATCATAACTCAGAAAAATCGATTCTGTTCCGTGGTCCGTCCAGGTGTAGTTTTGAAAAGTAATTATGGAGTTGGCATTGACTCGGGCAAAGACTCCAGATATCAAAACTCAAAAGTATATGCATGTGTAATCCTTTGGATCACAAATTTATTAAAGCACTTTTCGTATTTAGATAGTTCGCAGGCAATAAACCTTATGTGACAGGAAAACTAGCAAAGCCTTCAACATCTTTAATTTTTTCTGTAAGCATAGATTCTAATCATAGTAGTAATGATGCTGAGTTACAACAAGATGGTTGCTCGATTCATGCTTTGTTGTCTACTCATCATTGCTCCCTGCTTCGTTGAAGCTGCACCACCCGAGTACATGTATCATATTTGTCCAAATAGCTCAACTTTCACTCCCAACAGCATCTTTGAAGCCAACCGGAAAACGTTGATGTCTACTCTTGCATCAAATGCTACACGAAATCAAGGGTACTATAACTACACTGCTGGTCGTCATTCTAAAAACGTCGTGTATGGCCTTTCTCTCTGTCAAGGAGATCTTCTCCCTAAAGATTGTCGAGAATGTGTGACTGCAGCTACAGACGATATCTTAGTTAAGTGCCCGAATGAAACTCGTGGGGTCATTTGGTACGCAGAGTGCATGGTACGTTATGACACCAAGCCCTTTTTCACATCTTTCGGTGAAGAGGAAGAAGGACTACAAATCTATATGTGGAATACTATGAATGTCACGGATGAAGCTCAGTTTCAGCAAGTATTAGGGAATACTTTGAATGATCTGGTAATCAGGGCTTCGGAAGGAAAACCCTTAAATAATCAAATTATTAAGGGTTTTGCATTAGGAACTGCAAACTTAAGTGCTCTACAAAGTCTGTATGCATTAGTTCAGTGTATTCCTGACTTACCTGAGCCTGCTTGTTGGCGTTGCCTTCGGGTGGCTATTAATTATCTGCAATACCATAATAATTCGCAAGGTGGCAGGACACTGGTTGCATCTTGCACCGTTCGTTATGAGTTGTACCCCTTCTACAGAAATATAGCAACGGCTCCTCCCCCCTCACAAGTATTAAATCCTCCTCCTCGTCCAGCGAGTCCAAGCTCCTTCACGACGCGTAAAGGTAGTCTACTATTAAGTACTAATGATATCAAGTTACAGAGTTCAAGTTATGTTGTATAAAGTAATGTTGCTTCTGGTTATTGATAAAAGAGAATAAATTAAGATTTGAAAAGACAATTGGAGGTGGAAGGAAAGAGTGGTGGATATATTTGAAATGAGGATGAGGAAAGACCGGAGATGAAAGGAATGAATAATTTCTTGTACTATGAAAGGTTTAAAGCTCGTTTAAACAAACGGGAATTAAGAAATGTTTAATTGATACTGTAAAGCATGTTGAATTTCGTCCAAAGTTGTCGCCATTGTTGCTCCTATTTGTGTTGCCCTGTAGTTCTTTTACATCGGCTACTCTTGCTTCATTCGCAAAAAGAAAATTATAGGTGCCACTCCACAACAAGAAGCTGGTAATGAGAAAGTATATCGATTCAACTGTTAAGCTAGACAAGTTACACTCTATGTTCTTTCTCTAGTTTTTGGCCAAAAACATTAAAACAAAGGTCTTGTGTAATTATTTATTCTCTGTTTTGCCAGGTGACGACGAAATTACAACTATTGAAAATCTGCAATTCGAGTTCAGCACTATTGAAGCAGCCACCAATAATTTCTCTCCTGATAACAAGATAGGTGCAGGAGGATTTGGTGATGTCTATAAGGTACAAATTTGAACTGCAGTATTAAGATCAGAAGTAAACTAACAGATTCTAATTCTGTAGAAAAAATATGTTAAGAAAATTGTAAAGCCGAAAAGAAAAAAAATACCATTTTGACTTTGAGATATTTCATACCAGTCAGAGACTCATGGCTCATCACAATGAAGAAATAAAGAACGAAAATTTACTATCAGCTTTTGGCTCTCATGTTTTCCTAGGGTGTTCTTACAAACGGGCAACAAATAGCAGTGAAGAGGCTCTCCAAAGGCTCTGGACAAGGCGCTCAAGAATTCAAGAACGAGGCTGTTTTAGTGGCAAAGCTTCAACATAGAAATCTTGTGAGACTTTTGGGATTTTGTGTACAAGCCGATGAAAAGATTCTTGTTTATGAATACATTCCTAACAGAAGCCTGGACAACATTTTATTCGGTAATTAGGCTATCCGAGCTTACATACAGTATTCAATAACGTACGTGCTGCACAAGGTTACATTAGCTGCATATAATATTTTACCTCTAATTATATCTGTAGTTCGGAAACTAAAAAATTTATTTAGCATATAAAGGTGAATTTCCTTTATGATTTCATAATTGATACTACTGCACAAGGCTAAGTGATGAAAAGCTATATCTGTGGCATTGGCATGTGAGATTACAATGTCATGTCTTGTGAGGAAGATACAGATTAGCTGAACATCATGAATGATACTACAGAATGTGAATTCATGTATACAATAGAAAAAGAGTATCTAACTAGTGATGAATGTAGATCCTAATAGACAAAGGCAGCTGGATTGGTCAAAACGTTACAAGATTATAGGAGGAATTGCTCGAGGATTGGTATATCTCCATGAAGATTCTCGACTAAGAATTATCCATCGGGATCTTAAAGCGAGCAATATTTTGTTAGATCAAGATATGAATGCAAAAATATCGGAATTTGGCATGGCAAAGATTCTTGGCAGGGAGCAAACTCATGGAGACACGAGTAGAGTTGTTGGAACTTAGTAAGTCTCCTATTTAATCAATCAATACCTTAGTCCTTCCTTACGATATTGACAGTACCATGTGCTTGTAAATCTGCGTTTTAACTTGATGGCTTTATATTAGTGGTTACATGGCTCCTGAGTATGCAATGCATAGACAATTCTCTTTGAAATCAGATGTCTTTAGTTTTGGAGTCTTGGTTCTTGAGATTGTTAGTGGGAAGAAGTGTTAGGCGGCTATCTTTGTTGATCTTTCCAAACTCCACCAAACTCCACCAACCTTCTCTTCACCTACCACCACCTACTACACATCTAACTCTTATAAATACCCCTCTCCCATTCATTATAACATTACACCTCTCTCTTTTCTCTCTTCTCTCATTAGCTGCTAGATAGTCCGTCTAGTAGGAAAGCCGGTTTAGCCCGCTTTCAGGAAGTGTCGAGATAGAAGGTCCTCGTGCCTAAATATTCCTTAGGGTACTTGGGTCTGACTGCAGCCATCGGAGGTGGTCCCGCTGCAGAGGTCTTTCTATCAGGTTGTGTGGCACTGTCCGGGTTGGGAGAGGGAGAGAAGGAAAGGTTGTCGGGAAACAGTGATAGGGGAGGTTTTGAGATAAACACTTCAGTGAGTTGGGGATATACATAATAGGTATCGTAGGGCTGAATTTGTGTATAAGATTCAGGGGCCGGATACCCGGATATTGTAATCTCTTTTATCTAGTGTGAAGTTGTTACTATTGTGGATGTAGGCTGGGCCGAACCACGTTAAATCTCTTGTCTCTTTTACTGTATTGTTGGTTTGTTGCTTTATTACTATCACGTATATTTGTGGGATCTAAGCACACATAGTTACCAAATCGCTTCCGCATTCGCAGGGAATCGGGCATATTCCTAACAATTGGTATCAGAGCTAGTTGTGTCTAAATTATTGGTGCCGAAGGAAAGTCGTTAAGAAAAGTGGTTGTCTAATAAGGCGCCGTTTTGACGGAAGTGCTCCCATTGTTTCTTACACTTACCTGGCCAATTGATTTAGTTGTTTGGATTGGTTTGTGTGTACAAACGGAGATCATGACAAGTATTAGAGGATTCAATGTGACTCCATATGATGGTAAAGGAAGTTTTACTCTTTGGCAGAGAAGGGTAAAGGATATCCTAACCCAACAGAAGCTAGCAAGGGCTTTGAAAGGGAAGGAGGGAAAGCCAACAACAATGAGCGCTGAAGATTGGGAGGATGCTGAGTCGCAATGCATGAGTACCATCAGACTATGCATTGCAGATAATATTATCAATAATATTGTTGACGAAAGCACGCCGAAGGAATTATGGTCAAAGTTGGAGACATTGTATCTCGGGAAGAACTTGACTACAAAGTTAAATCTGAAGCGCGAGTTATACAAGCTGAAGATGGCAGCTCAAGGCAATGTTATTGAGCACATGAATGTGTTTAATGGTATTGTTGATCAACTTGAAAAGGTTGATGTAAAATTGGAGGAAGAAGATAAGGCCCTTATTCTTCTTACTTCGCTTCCGGAGTCATTCGATCATTTGGTCACAACCATTTTGTACGGAAAGGACACGTTAAAAATGGAGGAGGTTCAGTCAGCACTTTTGTCAAATGCTGGAAGGAAGAACCAGGATGGTGACAAGGACGGAATGACAGTTTTGGCTTTGCGTAGTCAAAATAATAGAGGAAGGGGTGCTGTGAGAGGATCTACCAATAGCAGGGGTAAATCCAGATACAGTGAAAAGGGCATGCAGTGCTTTGGTTGCAAGGAGTGGGGTCATATTAGGTCGAATTGTCCGCTTAATAAGAAGGATCCAGATGCATCATTGGCTGTGGTTACTCTCGATTGTGAAGATGTTTGCACCGTCTTCAATCGAGGCACTAGTTCTCCAGGAGAATGGATATTAGACTCAGGGTCATCTTACCATGTATGTTCCGAGAGGGGGCATTTTGACAAATTCCAAGATACAAAGAATGAAACAGTTTCTTTGGCTGATGGATCTACTTGTGAGATCAAGGGGATTGGAATTGTGAAAATCAAAATGTTCGATGGAATAGTTCGCAGCTTGAACGGGGTAAGATATGTGCCTAAGCTGAGGAAGAATCTAATATCTATCGGTCGGTTAGCTTCAGAAGGCTACAGATGCTCTGTAGTAGGGGGAGCTATGAATATCAAAAGAGGCCGTGTGGTTCAGATGAAGGGAGAGCTACGTGGGGGAATATATCGTCTGATTAGTACGTGGCCAGAACGTACTGGAACTTCGAAAATCTGGTTATCTCGTGCATGAGGGAAGAGTGACTTGAAGGATACTGCTGCGGTTGTATTGCCTTCCAGTCTAGACGATGGTGCAAAGACTGCTGGGATGGTTGCTTGGTCGAAGGGCTTCCACGACATCAACGGGTAGTTGGTGTGTTGCAGCTGCATATGGGCATCGATCAACACGAATCAAGTGAGCAGTGAACCATGCAACAGATTGATTTGTTTGATATGCAGTTGGGGAGTAAATGAAAGATCGATGGTCACACTTGTGTGTGTGATGGTCACACTTGCGTGTGTGATAGACTACATATGGGATTGGCCGACGTGAATCAAGTGAGTATGTGTGTATACAACAGATTGCTTCACATGTATGTAGTTGGACAAATAGAGGTCAATGGTACACTTGTGTGTATAGCAAGTGGGCATTCGAGAATGAATGTGCAAACTAGGGTATAGTTTGGAGTCTTGGACTCGGGGGGAGTTTTGTCGTAGGGAATGATACGGATCAAGGAAAAGTTGGAGTTGTGCCAACAGGGCGTAGGTATGGAGTGCAAGTGAAGAGCTGTGAGTTTGGAAAGAGGGGGAGATTGTTAGGCGGCCATCTTTGTTGATCTTTCCAAACTCCACCAAACTCCACCAACCTTCTCTTCACCTACCACCACCTACTACACATCTAACTCTTATAAATACCCCTCTCCCATTCATTATAACATTACACCTCTCTCTTTTCTCTCTTCTCTCATTAGCTACTAGATAGTCCGTCTAGTAGGAAAGCCGGTTTAGCCCGCTTTCAGGAAGTGTCGGGATAGAAGGTCCTCGTGCCTAAACTATTCCTTAGGGTACATGGGTCTGACTGCAGCCATCGGAGGTGGTCCCGCTGCAGAGGTCTTTCTATCAGGTTGTGTGGCACTGTCCGGGTTGGGAGAGGGAGAGAAGGAAAGGTTGTCGGGAAACAGTGATAGGGGAGGTTTTGAGATAAACACTTCAGTGAGTTGGGGATATACATAATAGGTATCGTAGGGCTGAATTTGTGTATAAGATTCAGGGGCCGGATACCCGGATATTGTAATCTCTTTTATCTAGTGTGAAGTTGTTACTCTTGTGGATGTAGGCTGGGCCGAACCACGTTAAATCTCTTGTCTCTTTTACTGTATTGTTGGTTTGTTGCTTTATTACTATCACGTATATTTGTGGGATCTAAGCACACATAGTTACCAAATCGCTTCCGCATTCGCAGGGAATCGGGCAGATTACTAACAAGAAGAACAATAGTTTTCACCAATCTGATGGGGCTCAGGATCTCCTCTATGTGAGTTGGCAACAAATATTAATTTTTAACTTCATTCTTCTTTAACGCAAAGTTTCTTATATGTAGACACTACCATTTTCAGACCTGGAAACAGTGGAAGAATAGCACTCCCTTGGAATTAATGGATCCTACTTTAATAGATTCATATTCGAGAAACGAAGTAATTAGGTGTTTCCAAATTGGGTTATTATGTGTCCAAGAGGATGTGGATGCCAGGCCTTCTATGGCTTTGGTGCTCACAATGCTCACCAGTCACTCTGTTAGCATTGCTTTGCCTAATGAGCCCCCATTCTACTGTCCTAGCAAATCAGGATCACAACCCTCAAAAGGCATATCTGATCAATCGGCAAGCAGATCAACGACCATATCTGTTGATGACTCGTCGATTACTGGAGTTTATGCAAGATAATGTATGAAAGTACACTTCATATAATAGTAAATAAAGCTATTATATGCTAAAGTCTGAACTTGCAGCTATTGTTCCATTCCATCCTTGTAATGTTATTTTGGTTTGCGTTGCATGGGCTATGCTAGGTAGACCATGTCTGTATCACTATCAATAAATTATAATTTGTACCGAACAGTTTGCTTATAGGTTTACTAATAAGTTTGCAAGTTTAAAACATTCTTGTAGTGGAATTATATATAACCACTATTTGTGAACAATTGCCCATTTGAGTTCTGAGCAGTTCTATGTTTTCTTTTAGTTGTGCGTTTATTCACAAACCAAACAGTTTATAAAACGTCTGCTTTATGCAAAGTTCTCTATTTTTGTGCAAGCGAGCCTGGTACAAAATATAAAACGCGGGGAATAGAATTTATGACATCTTGTAAACAGGATCTTAGCATTCGTCGCTTGATTAGGATCTCACGGACTGCTTTTTGCAAATTAGTTGTCAGAGGTGAATGTAAAAAGTAACACTTGTTACATATGACCTATATGCAACAATATTTTTGATCCCGGAAAAAAAATGTTTTTATTTAAAATCATTTCGTTTTCTGTGTTTAATATGTTGCCGTGTTGCCAGGTTCAATAGGTTGATGTTACAGATTATTTATGATATCAGAATATCAACCCAACGGGCCCAAGATCACGCAGCACAGGACAAGTTAGTCAGTATAAGACTATAAGCATAGTTTTTAGAGACTTAGAGGGTGTTTGGCAAACACTACTTAAAGTTAAAGACGGCTTTAAGTAGTTTTTGATATGTTTGTTAACCATGCTTTAAGCCGGTTTTAAGTTAAAAAACTGCTTTAAGTCATAAGTTCCATTTAGGTACTTTTGACTTATGACTTATGACTTATCGATTTTTTTTTTATTTTTTTTAAAACTTCCAGAACTCTTATAAAGTTTAAATAACATGAATTTAATTTTTTTTAAGTCAAATTTTACTTTAAGTCAAAATTATTAAACTCCCATTTAACTTTAAGTAAACTTACCCAAACACATTCATTCAACTTAAAGTAAACAACTTCACTTTCTCTTTAAAGTTAAAAACACCTCCATTAAGTCATAATTAACTTATTTTAAGCAATCCCAAACGGCCTCTTATTACTTTATTAGGGTGTAGTCTTAACTCTTAAATATGGAAATAAATTGATATTACAAAAAAAAATGTTGGTATATTGCTCAAATATTTTCTTTTTAAGTTTTATAAGTTTCTTTTTCAATTGTTGGATCTTTTTGTCACAAACTATAATTTTAATGTTCCAAATAGTAAAGCTGGAAATTGCCCTAAATATTACAATAAAACGCAAGATAAATCCTTGTGTTCACAAAACGTGAATTCGTGTTATGTTAAGAAAAAATTTATTGTAATTTTCAGTAAAACGTTATATGAAGTGTTGACAAGGGATTCAAAAATGCAAGTTTTAACTGTTATTTTCAGTGAAATGCTAAATCAAGTATTGGTATAGAACTTAAAAATGTTAATTTAAATTGTGTTATATCCTGAGAACGTAAGATCAAAAGTTATTTTAAAGTTTGTTTTTTTTTTTTGAGGAAAGTTATTTTACAATTATTTGCAAAACGCTTCTTTTAATATGATATTTTGAACGTTTTTTTTGAATAATGTCATTTTAGACGTTTTATCTTACAATTGTGCTATAGGGCCATTTCTCTTGCTCTTATTTTTCTTATGTAATTGCGTCACGTTATAATTCTAATAAAATTACATTTATTATGTTTATTTTTTTTAATCTGTGATTGATTGCTCTATATGACGTATATGACGTAGATGATAGAGTTAAGTTCTATGGAGACCAACATTTAAGTGGAGACCATATACATTATGCCCTCAAAACATTGCAAAACATATATATTTTCAAAGAATGTTTAATGAACATTATTATTTCATTCAAAATTTTAAAAATCATATATGATTTTGTAAGCAGGACATGATTTGGAGAACAATACGTTCTGTAATATTTTGTTTGCAGAACATACATGATTTTCAAGTTTTTTTATGAAATTTGAATATAAAACATATATGATTTTCAAGATTTTCAATGAAATAAGTGAAATAGTGATTTTTATGCAACATGATTTTCAATGAATATATTTTTACAATGTTTTGATTGATATAGGGTCTCCGATCTCCATTAAAAATGGTGTTCTTCGTAGAACTTAACCCGTAGATGATATACATCTTTACAAAAATCTTTTGGATATCATTTCCAACCTGCACACAAAATTATATTTTTAGAAGAGAAATTGCCCCGAGTTAGATGAGCACATAATGTATTTTAATAATAAATTTGTAATTACTTGATAAAGTTACACACGCTGATACGCATACATAAATATATGTAGTACAAAAATTACGAATGCTACCCAAGCAGAAGCTGGCCAGTATTACATGAAGGGTGAGTTAGGAGCTAGCCATCAGGACGCATAATGCATTAGAGCATCTTCAATAGGAGAGACGTCTTAGATATAATTTGAAATCTAATTATCATATATAAGAATAATATATAATGAATGTGTAAAAATTTACTTTTAGTTAAAATTATAGACAAGCTAGTTATATTTGCTGAACCTTATAAGACCTGTAGTGTCATTTGTTGTCATATTACAACAATATATTCTAATTTTAATAAATTGAAATAATAATAACATATCATTTTTAAAATATCACCAATCATTATAAGACAAATTCAATAAAGCATAATATCTTACAGGTTCAACAAATTTTACATAATTAGTATTTTTTTTTGAAACCGCATAATTAATATTTTATATCATTTTAACCAACTATTATAACCAATATTATTCGAGATGTTCTTATATATAGGTTAAAGTGCATGGAATTGGCCTTCACATAGTCCTGAAAAACACTGCATGTATACGTAGTTTACAAGTATGAACTAATTCTTTCAAAAGAAAAGACTTGTTAATTATTTACCGAATACCAAGTGTTTAGTAATTAACACAGCTCAATCAATACATATTTATCAGCAAACAAGAAGGATATATACTAGATTAATACTAATATATTAAAGCACTGAATGACCAAAAGGAGAGGTACATTATAAGATACCTACTATATATAGTGCTAGAGAAAACCCTTTCACCAGAGTTAGAGTTTACAGATATCATCATTCATCAGTCATGGTTCTTGTTTAAAACCACCCATGGATGGAACAATGTCTTGCAAAAGACCATAATCCGAAAGTTGGAGCTGCGAATATTGGTTTATATGATTCTGCTGCTGCTGCTGCTGATACATAGAAGAGTTTAATCCCCTTCCATCACTGCTACCATAATTAAAAATAAGTTGATTGATTGGAGACCTTTGAAGTAAATGATGAGGAAATCCCGGTCCAGCCAAGTTCCCAGGACTTAGCATAGAATGTGGAAAAATTCCGCCAACATTTCCTCGGAGAGTAGATGGTAAGTGATGGTTGTGTGTTCCTTCATAAGTTGTAATCACGGTCGTTGGGTCTTGAAATGATCTCTCTACTCGCTTCTTCACTGTGCACTTTTGAGTTGTGCACCGATAATAGCTTCTGCAACGAGAAATTTAATCGAAAGTTGTTCAATAATCGACAATTTTATTTAATTGTAAATTCAAAAAACCAGTTCGCAGCTTCGGAACCAACTTAACGTACGTATTGCTAAAGGAATGTGTGAACAAGTTATATTACGTACTTCGCATACTCAAAACCCTAATGCAGTGTGAACATAAGTCCTAGTTTCCTCCTTTTTAAAGTCTACACAATAATTGGACCAAGAAAGTTTTTGGATTTTTACTCAATTTACGCAACGGTAGCTAGCATTCCCATTTTACCAAGAAAACTCAAGATTTGCAAAGTTTGATCTAGCATTAAAGCAATTAATCAAGAGATAATCATGAATTAAACTCGAATTCAAAGTTTGTAGCCATAAAATATGAATTATAACCTTGGGTAAGGGCTATTCTTGACTGCCTTCTGTCCATATTTTCTCCATCTATATCCATCTTCAAGATGATCAATCTCACTCTTTGTCATGAAAGCAAATCTTGGCTCTTTTTCCTTTTTCAATCCCTTCTTAGGCTTGCTCCTGTATGTACATGACCAATTCATGATTTCACTAGTCGAAACATGACACACACATGAATTAGTTGGATTGAACTTACCCTTTCTTTGAGCTCTCTCCTCCATCGTCACCACTCCCTTTAGATGGCTTTTCGAGTTTCTTACTGTTATTTGCATCTTCATCATCACCAGCCTCAGTGGAGGACGATAAGACCATCGAAGAGTTCGGTGTCACGGGAGCTTCTCCGGTCTCCATTTTCATCTTTTGATCATTTACACTAGTAGAAAAGGGTTCTTGGAAAGAAGGTGACAAGCCAAAAGCATTAGAAAGTGCATCATAATCAGTGGATCCTTGTAAACAGTCAGTGAAGGTCGTGTAGGAGGATGGATCAGCTCCAATGGTCGAAGAATCCGCGGTAAAGAATCGTTGATTGTCATGAAATGGATCATGATAATAGATATGATCTCTTGGTTGATCAGACATGAGGAAGGTGAATGAGTGGAAAAATGAAGAGAAGAATAGAAAAGATTTAATCAAGGGGTCTTTATTTAAGCATTGACAAGAAGATTTGGTTAAGGTGTTGCTTTTTTGTAGAAGTAGGTAATTTTGTAGAAGTTTGAATTAGAAATTGTATTCCCACTTTTGTGAAGGATTGACAACTATATCCTATTCTTTTGACGAAAATATCCTATTCTTAATGCATGCCTGTATTATTATTGGTTACTATTATTTTGCACTTTTAGGTTTATAATTATTAGGACATCAAAATTTAAATTGCCTTACCGGAAATGCGTAGCACATCACGAAGCAGAATGCTTAAGGAACAAATCAAAAGTTTCACCGTACTGTAAAAACTTTTCACGATATGGACACCTATCACAGAAATTTCCTCTATTTTCACATCAACAATCAACTGTTCACGTACCGTGAAAACTTTCCGCCATACGTGGCGGATAGTTTGCTATGAAAAACGTATGCTGTAGACCGGACCCCTTTCGTAGAAGTTTGAATTAGAAATTGTATCCCACTTTTGTGAAGGTTTGACAATTATAGCGTGGTCTTGCTGCCTGTATTATTGGTTACTATTATTTTGCCCTTTTAAATTTATAATCCGGATATCAAAATTTAAATTGCTTTACCGAAAATTCGTAGCACATCACGGAAGAGGAATGCTTAGGGAATAAATCAAAAGTTTCATTTTGTTAATGACATTTTTATTATTATTTGACCTGGTCTTCTTCATCAAAGATTGTTCGATGAGCACAAGTCAGCTAATACTAGTTGTAGTCAAAAGTTATTTTGTGATTACCTCAATTCCATATTGAAGATATTAAAATAATTTATTTAATTTGTAAGATAAAATAGTATTAAAAAACATATCAATGAATCATGATTTTTTTGGTTTTGGGAACATGTGATGAACTTGTAAATTATTCAAGTTGAATTCCTTTAAATCAGCATATTTCATTATTATCCCATCGCTAGGTAGTCACTCAAATTTGATTAGAACGTTAAAAATTTAAGTGGAGAAGTTTATAAACACTTCAATTATTTTAAGATTAGAATATATATCATATATTTTTTTTGGAAATATGATGGATAGAATACCAAACTAACTGTGTTTGGATAAATATTTTAATTTATTTTAGATTTGAAATTGAAAATTGTCCTTCTTTTCAAAAAAAGTTCAAAATTTGACCCGAAATATCACAATAAGTGCATGAATTATCTATAACTAATGGAAAATTATGTAGATAAGAGTAAACTATAAAAAGTGGTTGAATTTTATTCACTTTTGCATTTTGATAATCAGAATTTAAAATTTGTAATATATTGGTCTTGCTTTTACGTTTTAAAAATATGGTTAAGTATCGCTTTTTTTAACTATTTTTTCTCAAAAAATTGATCCTTAAGTCCTTAACCATTCTTTTAAAACGTAAAAGTAATTTCCGATCAATATATTATAAATTCAAATTTTAGCCACCAAAATATAAAATTGAATAAAATTTAGTCACAAATCTGAAATTTACTCGATAGATAATAACAAGAGACGTCTGGTTATGTAGGGTGAGAAATGAGAGCGCACTAAACTACAAAATGCAAAGTTGTCAAGTTTACATTGCATGATGTTTGGCCACATATACTGATATACAAGTCTAAAGTTTTGCGATGTTGTTTTGTGGCACCCCATAATAGATTTTATATACAATACGTGTTATAAACTCTCACCACCGGCATTTGACGGTTAGCCGACAATTGACTTATCACGTGGGAAATCCTCCGCCTTATAAATGGTGTTTGGACCGCCGTGGTAGGCTGCTGGTAGCTGTTTCTCTCCATCGCTTCATAGCCAACTTTCGTCATTTTTACGTGTTTGTCGAATAATTTTATATTCCCGTTACATATTTCGAAAGAAAGAGCTGTTTTTCTATCGATATCACACTCGATTTTACAGTAAAGTGTTGGAGAATAAATTTGTTAAAATCTAAAGTGAGAGTATGCATGTGAGTGCTGATTATAAACCAGAATTCGTTTAAACGTTTTTGATGAACAATTATCAATGTTGCAGATTTCGGAAATCGGAATTATTCGGTTGAGGTATCAATTTAAGATTTATCTGATGATTTGGTTAAAAAATCGACGATTTATCGACGATTTTTGCAAAATCGATCGAATCGATTCTAATATTTTGACCGATTTATCGACGATTTTTCAGAAATCGACCAATTTCTAAGAAATCGACCGATTTCTATAACAATGACAATTATACATGCATGTCTTAACATTGCACAAATTAAACAATGTCTGTATAAGTACAGATCGACGTACGAATTTCAGTATATGAAAACAAATTTGTTTGGGCTCATAACGTAATTTCTAGAAGCATTAACCATGCCGTGCAATTGCTTGACCTTGTGACGTGGTTGTTAATCAAACACTACGTACATTTAAGAAATGATTTTACACAGTCTACCACTAAGTTAGGCAGCATTGCCCTTTTCTACTAGATATAGATATATATACGTACAAATACAATGGAGGTAAAATTGGGGAACCTACACACACATACTAATTAATTGTTGTGTATGAAAATATGGGATTTTGACTTTGTATCATATAATTAATTAATGTGGAGCGTTCTGTGTTATGCTAATTAAACTTACATTAATCTGTCGTTTTAGCTAGCTGCCCCAACTGAGAGAAATTCATAAATTGGTTTCCTAGTTAGCTGGTAGTTGACAGAAGTGATTAAAGATTTTGAGTTGGATTGGAGTAAATAAGCCTACAAGTGAACCTAATTAATCGAGAGATGCCACCAACTTCTCCACCACTTACGTAAATCAATAATAGTTCGGCATATTTAAATTGCCTTTTATATCTCGTATATCACTTGAGTGACATCTGTACGAGAGCAGGGACGGAACTAGAAATATAATCAAGGGGGAGCGACATTTATATAGAAGAAATTTTTTAATTCATACATAATAAAGATACTTAATAAATAACATTATCAACAATCGGATTTAAATTTGGATCCGGAGAAGCCACACTACTTGTAGTTGTCGAACCAACACTAGTTTTTGGTATTTTAGCAAAATAACGATCCATAGCAATTCTACAAAAATTAAAAATACTCATCTAAAACTTGAATAAACAACAAAATAATATATATGAAATACTTTAAAATTTAAATCAATTTAGAGTTTAAATAAGTGATACCTTGAAAAGATTAATTATGGAAGAGCTATGGCCTATGGAGAGCAGAGGGAGCCAGAGTCCAGGGAGCAGGGAGACAGAGCTTACTAGCCGAGAAGAAGAACACAGAAGAAGAGGCGTATTCGTTGGTTTTACTAATTTAGGGTAATTGTTTTGTTTGTAAGTTGTAAGACTTCAGTTAAAAAAAGACAGGCCCATTGGCCCAATAACCCAATTCAATAATTAAGTTAAAAAAAAAAAAGAGGCCCAAACATTGTATACCTGTATTGTATGTATTCTTAATTCCTCATTCATCTTCTTCCTGCCTATATTGCTATATATATAATATATATACTTGCGCCTGTTCTCAGAATCAAAGGGGAGCAATAACTGATGTCCGATGAAGGGGTGCGCGACCGCACCCCCTGCCACCAGCTGGTTCCGTCCCTGTATGAGAGCGAGAGCAAGGAGAATTAACACCACAGGAGATGTAGCAAGTAGCAACTTGTTAATATATATGGGATAATTTCATTATTTTAATCGTTTCCTTTAATATAATAATTTTTTTATTATTATTTAGTCGTTAGTTATATAAGTCCTCTTACTGTAATTGAGAATAAGTTTTATTATAATAAAATATTACTTTTCTCTGTTCTTTTCGTACTTTATCATGGTATCTAGAGTTAGATTGATTCGATCCGGGATTGGTTAATCAAGGGTTGATAGTGATATTTTTTGCATGTTGGATTAAAACATGTGTTTTGATTATTATTTTTTTCTCATCTTCTTCTTCAAATCAGTTACGTTTTTTTTCTTGGTTTCTAATCGTACCATTATATTATTGACTTCTACCCATGATGCCCTTTTATTTTTTGTTTTTCCATGAAATGCCACTCCATCAACAAAAATATTAGAAATTCTCAATGGTAGCCTTGTCAGTTGAATAATGAAGGGATGGGAAAAGGGTACCATTGGCAAAAGCCAAAAGTACAAGGGTGCAATTGAAAATTTCTCATTATTATATAATTATATATATATATATATATACACACACAAATGTATATAATTATATATACATACATACATATATATATATATATATATATATATATATATATATATATATATATATTTATTTATTTATTTAATTATTTACGGTCCGCTTAATGATCCGCTTTTAAAACCGCTTAAGCGTCCGCTTTACCGCTTAAGCGCTAAAAGGTGGTCTTCCCGCTTAGTTTCGATTTGCGCTTTTCACAACATTGTACATGATCTTAAATTTGTTTTTCGGTTAAAATTTGGATATGAATTTGGATTCGAATTTGATTTTGGTTGGTTTGATATGAGATTCGTTAGATTTGAATATAGTTTATTGGTAGATTTGGAAAAGTTTGTTGGTAATTACATTTGGATTCGTTTTGGATTGATTCGGATTCGATTTTGGTTTTGGTTGGATATTAGTTTTAACAAAAATTTGCTGGTTAGATTGGATAAAGTTTGTTGGTTGGATTTTTACACTGTTTGGATACGATTCTTGTTTTAGATTAGATTTGGATTTTGAATTGGTTTGTCTTGGTTATTGGGTTTGATTTTAGATTTGGATACAATTTATGGATTTGAATTCAATTTTGGTTTCGGTATTAGTATTGTTTTCGATGGTTGCGGTTTGTTTGGATTTTTCATTCTTGTTCGTTGGTTGCAAATTGGATTTGGAAGTATTTTTTGTTCGTTATTAGCTAACATGGATGGTTCTTCTTCTCTTGCTGTTTAAATATTAACATGGATGCAAATTAAATACCATTTTTACAAATTTGAAAACTAAATGATAACTGATGCACTTAATGTGGTTAATAGAAATTAAAAACTATCATTAAAATCGTAACTGAAAAAATTTAATATTTTCAATGAATTACCATAACTAACAATGAAACATATTATTCCTTTAATCACTCATTTAATAAAGACAATGAAACATATAGTTATTAGAATATTTCTAAAACTAACTAAAGGCTAATAAAACGATAATCATGCAACGAAATCAACTAGATTAAGATAACAAAATTCGTCCACTTATCTATCCTTAACAAGAAAATTAGATAGAACTAACTAAGAGCAATGCATCAATATTTGACTTCTTATAATATGAAAACCAAATTATGTGCATATCTAAATCATGTGTAGTTTAATACTGCATATCCTTAACAAGAAAATTAGATAGAACTAATTAAGAGCAATGCATCAATATTTGACTTCTTATAATATGAAAACCAAATTATGTGCATATCTAAATCATGTGTAGTTTAATACTGCATAAATTTAGCAGTATAAAAATGACACATAAGTACTGCATTTCAGAGGAGCTTAATATAATAATTAACAAATACAAAAATGCCATAATTTAGCTGCATAAGATCCGTAACCAAACATTAAATATAAAAATTCCGAATTTGAAAAATCAAAAAGGAATCAGCTGCCAAATTACAAGGGATAACTGATCAATAATTATTACTATCATTTAAAATCAATAAAAGTTAAATAGAATATGTCATCAAAACATTAACTGAAATATTAAAACCCATTATCTACAAAATTGAAAAAATTAAAAGTTATCAATTAATGCTGATGGACAAAATTATAAAATTCAACACCATAATTAGATCCCGAGAAAGATAATTTTCTATCAAAAAAGCAGGTCAAAATTTTATTTCTTTCATCCGTGCAACTAAAATTTAAAATCTAATCATATTGACAAGGTAGAAATGGAAAATATATCCAAGTTCAAGGCATTACTATAGGGAATAGATGTTGAGTATTGAATACAGTAAATGAATACAGAGGAGGGGTGAATGGATTCTTGAACTTTTCTACGTTCTTGAATCTTTGCAGCAAGATACGTGTTGAGTGTTTGAGATATGTAATTGCGGATAACAAAGACAAACACAACACAATATCACTTTAATCTAATATTTTATTAGATAAAGATTTTGCTACAATCTATGAATACAAATGGTAGTATTCTCAGCTTCGTTTTTCTTAGAGAGATATTTCTTGTGATGTATATGAAAATCTTATCTCTAAAAACTTATCTGCTAAGGAAGTGAGGCTGTATCCTTATAGACATGGATACACCTACTTACTACAAATAAGGTAGGTAAACAAACTACTTTCCAGTCTGTCTATCTCATTTGAGTAAGAGTCCAAACGGCTACAGATTTGACTTTGCAAATCCTGTTCAGATCCACTTCTTTAGCTCCTTGTCCCTTTGTCTTATCTCTCCAAGCTTCTTTGTAGGCTTTCCAATGTGCCTTATAGTACATAGTCAAATAAAGCGTCTTGGCTTGTTGCAGGTTTCTAACTTGTACAATTCTTCAGTATTTTGTCTCCAAGAATGTATTCGAGAAGTGGCTAAGTGATTGATTCGAGAACTCGAATTGACTTGATCGATAACTCTGAGTTCTCGAATAGTGTTATATTGACATATCGAATCACTTCTCGAATAGATCTTTTCTCTGGGACTCCTTGAGATATCGAATAGAGCATTTTGACATATCGAATCCCTGAGATGTCGAATAGCTTCTTTAGTCCTTAAGATATCGAATAGAGCATTGACTTGTTGACTCTTAGAGAACTCGAATGATGCTTTGACTTGTTGACTCCATGAGTTCTCGATTAGAGTAATAGACATATCGAATCTCTGAGATATCGAATGAGATATCGAACAGTGTATTCAGAGATATCGAATAGTGTCTTCTGAGATATCGAATCTCTGACTTCTCGAATGCTAGACTTCTCGAATAGACAAATGTACTTCTCGAATTGGTACTTAGGCAAATTCTTCATTTCTTCAAATCCCAACTGTGATTATTTGGCAGTCTTTATCTCCTTTCTTGAGGCATGAACCTTGGAACTTCTTTCAAGCATTATTCTTGACTTTATAAGTACAGTTACACAACTAGGATTTGATGCCTATTACAAGTACAGAACAAATAGAAACTCTACAACTAGAGGTTCCCTCAGTTAAGAGGTCATGTAGGTAATGCATAGCATTACACATACTTAAGCTTGTTATTAGATGTATTCAGGCATGCCTCTGTGACTAACAATCTCCCCCAAATTGTGAGTAAGACCCTTAGTCACAATTTCATGTCTGATAACAAGCCTAACATACATAAAGATAAAACTTGACAGTACATGTATGAATTTTGATTAGCAATGTGGATAGAACTACAGGGTGAGTAATCTTACAGCCTATGATGAAGTACTAGCCATTGTCATTTGTTTCCCTTTCCATAGCTTTGGCTTGAAAATCATCATATGGTTTCTATCTTCTTTCTTTCTCCTTCCTTGTATTCTCATCCATAGCTTTTATTATTTCTGCCATAGCATCCAATTCTTCAAGCAAAATTGAGTCTTTGAAATCTTCAAGTACTGGTTTCAGAATGTTTGCAGGATAGTGGTTGGGTAGATTCATTCTGATGTGGACATGATCCCCATTTCTCCTCCTATACTTCACCACATAGGGGTTAAACTGAACTCTACACAATCCCTTTGCCCTTAGCTTTTCTGCTTCAATCTCCAGTCTTTCAATTTCTTTCTCCCTTGCTAGCCATTTCCCAAGACACTCTTTTCTGATTCTCTCCTCATGATCTCTCTTCATCTTCACAAAATCAATTAGCTCCAGCTTCCATACTCTTTCCACTTTATCTTCAGAGCTCAACAATGCAATGATTCTTTTTTTGTCATGTAGCTTGCCCCAGTGTTGACATCCTCCTTGTTTGAATTTCTTCTCCCTTCCATCAGTATATTTGATCTCAAGGCAATTATCAACAATGGCAACATGGTAGATTCTTTGAGCTTGTAAGAATTGCAGTTGGTCTTCATCAAAATCTTCATCTAATGGTTGGAGTTTTAAGCCTGGGTAGATTGTCAGAGTCCTTGATTTGGATAGCTTTGGTTTCCTTGCAGCTTGTTTGAATTTGATCCTTTTTACATGGTTGCCTGGCAGTAGCATGTGACCTTTGTTTGTAGACCATTGTAGTATTCCATTAGCAGTTTGCTTTTTGAAATATACAAATGGTTTCTTGCATTGAATCTTCTTCTCTTCTTGAGGTGGCAAGACTGTTGCAAAAGTCATAGATGTAGATTTTGGTAGGTCACTACTAACAGCATTCACCCTAGACTTAGAGTCTTGTGTTGTGGTGAGATTACTGCTACCAATGCCTAAGGCTTGATATTTTCCATTCTTCCTCTCATAGACTTTGCCTTGGTCATCATCCTTCTTATCCTTGCTGTCTTTCTTCTTCTTCTTCTTCTTATCCTCATCCCCCTTATCACTCCTGTGATGACTTCTCCTCCCATCACTCTTGTCTTCATCTTCATCATCCTTATTCCTCCTTGGCTTGGCCATTTCTGGAATTACACCAGTTGCAATGTATGATCTGAGAATGTGCAGTGCCTCTATCTCTTCAGCAGTACTTGTCCCCTTCTTCTTTTGTAGTAGATCAATGATGGCAATAATGAGTCTGTGATTTCGAGAAGTGAGATCATTGAGAATGACCAATTGTTTAATCTCTTCAACTCTGGTGCCAGACTGATAGATGATTGTCCATGGCTTCTTAATCACTTCTGGCAGCCTTGAAGGTTGGCCATTCCTCAAGTCATCATACAGAATCTTATTGTTTTCATTTACATTCCTCTTCTCTATGAGCTCAATCAGCGCATCTATCTCTGAATGTTTTAAGGATTGTAGAGTTTTGTAGGTTAGATGCCAGATTCTGGATTTTGCTACCATCACTTCCTTGAGCCATGAGCTATCAACTTTTCTAGGTATCACAGTGAAGTAATCGATCTGATCCTTCAAGCTCCTTAGATACAATTGAGTGTCACCAGCCTGTTCTCTTGAGACTTTCAGAAACTCCAAGAATGCATCATCATGATAGACATTTGAGTTTGCAATTTCTTGTAGCTTGGCCTCAGTGACCACCTTCACTTCTACAGGTTTGGCACTCTTAGATATGGAGAGTGGAGGTTTGTCAGATGGCATACTCCCTGCAACCACTGTGGTTATGATAAATTGCTTTTGACCACTGGAAGTAGTGATGTGCACAGTTGGTAGAGTGACAATTGGCAGAGAAGTAGAAGGCTCATCAACTTTGTCTTTTCCTTTTCCAGGCACATGAGTTAAAGATTTTAAAGTTCTTTGATGACCACCTTCAATGATTTTGATGCCCTTTACTGGTGGTTTCTCCCCCTTTGTATTTGAGTTTCTTGATGTCCTCTTCTCCCCCTTAGGCTTGTTGTCAGGCACAGAGGCTGTAGGAGTGACCTTTGGGGTTGAAGATTCTTCAGGTAGAGGGAGACCCATGTGCTTCATCATTGCAGACAACATTGATTGTTGATGCAGAAGAACATCAGTTGTGGTGGTGACTTGAGTGTTCAACTGCTCAGTCAGAGTTTGTACCTTGTCTGTAAGATGAGCATTAGACTGAGTGAGGGTAGCTACCTCTTTTTCAAGTGCATCTACCTTGCTGAACAATGCAGTGGATTTGAAGCCAGACAGGGATTGTTCTTTAAGTCTCTGCACTTCAAACCTAGACATCTCATGCACAAGGACCTCAGTGACCAGCTTATCTCCATATTGATTTGCAAAGAGTGTCCTAAGCATGGCATTGGCCTCAGTTGTCTGATCAGTGAGATTTTGGAATTTGTTCCCCAGTCCTGTGACAGCATCTTTGAGAATGGCTAAACCATTGTCCATCTTGGTGCAGGTAGACTTACAGGCTAGAATATCCTTGACTACAGTTTCCAATTGAGGGAATTTGGAATCAAAAGTCCTCTTTATCTCTCCCACAGACTTGTCCGTTGCATTACTTACCTTGTTGATTTCTGATTTGACACCTTTACCCAGGTAGTGTGCAGCCTTGAGAAATCCCTTGTATGATTCATTGATGGCTTCATACACTTCACCAGGAGTTAAGGATTTAGCATTGGAGCCTAGTGAAGTGATGTACTCCTCCCTCAGATACTGTAAGGCTTCATTGAGAGTGATATCATAAGTTCCTTGCATCCAGGCATCTACATTGCCATCTCTCTCAGCCTCATCAAGTATCTTTGTTTTCTGCATTTCCACATCATCTCTATGGCAGAGCAATATTGCTTCATAATCTGGATTTGGCACATTGGAGGTGACCAAGTTCTGGGCTATCTTTACAAACTCGGGAATCTGATCCACAACTAAGCTATGAAGTGCTTCAACCGTCAATTGTGGTGGAACAGATCCTGATCCTGAAGCACTGTCATGTTGCACAGGCTTCAGCCATTGTGACAGAAAGTCAGAGCTAGAGCTAGGCAATCTAGACTCCTCAGTTACAGATGCAACTTCTGTAACCGGATGGAAAGAATCTACTACTGTTGTCTCCACAGGAGTGGGATGAGTTACAACAGTAGTTGACACAGGCACAGAGTCTCTAGTTAAAACTAGTGAATCCTCTGTGTTTGTGATGGTGTCATTATGAGATGCCCCAGCATGCATTCCCTGACCATCTAAATGTGGTACCTGGGTGGTGAGCAAGGTGTCATGCACCAAGTCACTTGAATCCATTGGCTCATCAAGAGAAAAGAATTCTTGATGATCAATGTCTTGCTCCTCAATTGCTTAAGTTGCAGGCTCCAAAGAAATATGAGTGGTAGATTCTGGAAGAGAAGTGTGTTGTAGATTACATTTTGGCAACTCCCCCTGAGAAATAAAGGGAATTTCAATTGTGATGTGCTCTCCACTCAGTGTTGTGCCAGCCTTATCACTCCCATGTGCTGACTCTATACAAATAGGTGCATTGGGGAGGATGCTGGATTCTATAGATGCACCCTGTTGAGAGGATGCATCTAGTGAGCTGTTTGCCCCTGATTTTACAACTTCAGCCATTTGGGTGACTGAAGAGGTGGTTTTAGACTTCTTCTTCTTCTTCTTTGGCCTTAGTAAGGGTGACTCAGGTTCCTCACTTTCTATGCCTAATTCTACAGCCAAGGCTGCTTCAGTTAAGATTTTTAGAGGTTCAGAAGCAACCTGTTTTCTCTTCTTTTTACTAACATCACCCTTTTGAGAGGATGATGCAGTTGGCTCTGTGTTTGGTAAAGTGTTTGGCTGAGAGGGTTGGTTAGTAGGCCCTGGGTTAGCATTTTGCTCTACTTGCTTGGGCCTAGCTAACTCAGATTTTGAGGCTCATATTGGCATGTTGTGGGGGTAAGTCCTAAATAAACTCTCCATAAGGGGAGTTATTTTGAGTCTTACATCCACATCATTCCTAGTCTCCAAGCTACCAAAAATGAGTTTGGTCATGGATTTCGGATAGCCTATTCTATTTTTGTCTAACCCAGGCAATTCAATCAATTTAGCATCTATGAAATTAAGTACAGATTGAATAAAGCGAGGGAAGAAAATTTCATTACCTCTCTTGGCTGAGTTCTTACCAAGTCTCCTATACAATTCTTGCATTATGATCAAACCAACATCAATATTTCTCCCATATGCTAGAGCATATCCTATTTGTTGAACAGGTGTGCTGATTTGATCAAAGCTGGACTTCCTTGCTGTGAAGACTTGAAGAAGAGTGGCAAAGACATAGCTCCATTCTTTCCTCAAGTACTTCCTATTCAAATTTCCAAGCTTGATTCTATCTGAGTAGTTGATAAAATCAAAGAAGTCTTCCAATTCCTGATCAGTAGCTTGACTGTCATACACTCCTTGTTGTAACCCTAGTTCTTGATTCATGTCTTCAGTACTGATGGTGATTTCCTTGTCCTGAATCTTGAAATAGATTACGTATGAAGTTATTGCATTATCTAGGGCCACGACCTCCACAGTAGCAGTTCTCCAAAACTGTTCTAGTAAGTCTAGATACAGAGTTGGGTTGGCTGAGAGTGCATCCTTGATGTATGATTCAGCCATCCATCGAACGAAGCACTTAAAGTTTGCATTGGGTGCTTCAACATCATTGGTTATTGCTATGAAATTGGTGTGGGTAGGAATTGTGAGTTGGGTATTTGCCATTGTTACATAGAGAGATGAGAAGAGAATGAAGGTTGAAGAAGAAATTTAGCTTTTGACGTTAGGGTTTACAGAGGTTTTGGAACTTTAGCTGCCTGAGAAATCGAATGAAATGATTTGAACAGTTGTGGAATTGTATATATGTGAGTGACTTGAGTTGTCGATTAGATATAAGTTTTGTATCGACAAGTCAGTCATTCGAGAAGTATAAAACAACTATTCGATAAGTCAAGAAAGGCTTATTCGATATCTCAAGCAGTTTGTAACACACAGCTGGCAGTTATTTAACTCAGAAAATAATTCTAAGCTAAATAAAATATGTTTTTATGAGCGAAATGAAATTTTGAATATAAATCCAAAAAGCGATAAAGTGTCAGCGAAAAATCAGCCTTTTCAAATGATTCGATAACTCAAATACAGTATTCGAGAACTCCATCACTAGAGAACTAAAATACTCTATTCGAGAACTCAGAGTGTACTATTCGATTTCTCCAAAAGACACTATTCGAGAACTCAAGAGGGTTCTAGATAGGCCTATTCGAGAACTCGAGCCATGACAAAACAATGAACCATTCGAGAAGTCTGACTTATCGAACTATACTTTTCACTCATAAAATTCAATTTTCACTATCTTTTAAAATTTACCAGAAATATTCACTGAAGAATATTCTACCAAATTAAATAGTGATTCTCTCAAGATTTCACAGAAATTTCAAGCTAAAGATGTATGATTCTCAACATATGCAGCATTGCGGAATATTTATAAATCATACTCCAGCCAATACTTACTTCAAAAATATTGAGCATTTGATAAAGTAAGTATTTACTGCTGCAACAATCTAGTTGATATATTCACTTAGCCAGAATTTGAAGAATTCAGCATTCCAATCTCACTAACCAACCTTGTGAAGGTGGCTTCATCCAATGGCTTAGTGAATATGTCAGCTAGTTGTTTCTCTGTGGGAACATAATGTAACTCAATGGTTCTATTAGTTGCATGCTCCCTTATGAAGTGATATCTGATGTCAATGTGCTTTGTCCTAGAATGATTGACAGGATTGGAAACTATAGAGATTGCACTTGTGTTATCACACATGATTGGAATTCTTTCCAACACAAGTCCATAATCTCTAAGTTCGTTTCTAATCCAAAGCACTTGAGCACAGCAACTCCCAGCAGCTATGTACTCAGCTTCAGCTGTGGAAGTTGACACAGATTGTTGTTTCTTGCTGTACCAAGAGACTAATCTTTGTCCAAGAAACTGGCAGTTACCTGAGGTGCTTTTCCTATCCACTCTGCATCCAGCATAATCAGCATCAGAATAACCAACCAGATTGAACCCTGTGTCCTTAGGATACCATAACCCCAAGTTTGGTGTGCCCTTCAGATATTTGAAAATCCTCTTTATTGCTATCATATGTGATTCCTTTGGATTTGATTGAAACCTTGCACACAAGCATGTTGCAAACATGATGTCTGGCCTACTAGCAGTGAGGTAGATGATAAGTGGATTTTATATCTACTTGGAACGTCCTATATTGGCTTAAATTGATTCACTTGGCCTCAAGTTTGTTGCATTTTTGATGTGTTTTGTGTAGATGTGCAGGTTTGTAATTATCGGTTGGGATGAGCGTTCTTCGTGGATCTTGGAGTTTAAATGTAGTTTGGAATGAAGAATGGAGTCTTGTTTTAGGCCAACATGAAGATTCCAAGGCAAGGAATTGAAGTATGGAAGCTTTGAGGAAAAGAACTAAAGGAAACGGAGGCAAAACGAAGGGAAAACGAAGGAAATACATGCTGAAAAACGTCCCGGCAGAATGGACTTGAGGCCGTGGCCTCAAGATCTCAGGATGTGGCCTCGGGAGCAATCTGATCCGTGCGGAAATTTCCTTAAAAAGTCTCGAAATTCTTGCCTGGTTGGAATAAAAATTGTATTTTTAGGCTATTTCTTGTGGGAATAAAACCTTTAGGGCTTATGTTTTTAAAAACAACACGTTATATCATTGTAAATAGCGAGATACATCAGATAGAGAAGAGGGGGAGAAAATAAAATCACTTCCAAGGTGAAAGCAAGGGAGAATCGCTCAATTTCAAGATCTAGGGTTTTTCTTTATTGTTTTTCTGAATCTTCTAAACTTTATACTTTGTTAACTATTGAATTATCTTTCAAGTATTCTATTCTCAATCATTAATTGTTTCAATTCTTGTGTTTTAATTATGTTATCAATTGAACCCATGATGGTGAAAGGTTTGAATATGAACTAATCACTATCATGGGGTTTCAATGGATTCGATTTCGTAATTATTGTGTTTGACATGTGATTGATTGTTGGGTGATTTGATTTTGATAATCTAGTGTGGTTGATTTAATTGATAGATGTTTAGCTAGCATCTAATTTATTAATTCTTGTTGATTGCGAAAGTGGATTCAAGAGTTGAGATTTTGCCATACTAGCATGGGTTCGTGAATTAAATTGTTTATTCATGATTAGTGGTATGTTTTAACCAATGCATATTGCCCCATGTAATTATAAAAGATAACTTGTGTTTAAACCAATTACTTTTCCAGATTATATAGACATATATGATTTGATCGTAATGTGGTGTCCTCTTGATTTCTATCTGTTGTGGATGTTAAGTGGTTTGATATGAGTATATTGAAAGGTAACTCGTATTATCGTAGTGTTATCTGATTAATTATCTTGTCCGTCACCCGTGTCTGTTTAATGTGTCAACCTTTAGTGAAGTTTTCGATGAAATTGGAACTCCATGTTTTCTCACATATAAGTAATCTCGTTTGTTAATTTAATTTTAGTTAATAATTGTTTATTTAGTAAATCTAGTAATCAACAACCACTTTTGATAATTGTTCAAGCATTAAGAAGTAATCATATACTGTTGCATACGCACTAAAATTGGCATTACACCTAGTCTCTGCGGAATGAATCTTACTTATCTCTTGCTATTTGTGATCGCGTATACTTGCGTGTTTACGAGTCAACAAGTCTTTGGCGCCGCTGCCGGGGACTTCGGTGTTAATTGTAGTTTATGTGCTTGTCATCAGTGGTCGTTATAGATTATTGACTTGATCCGTTTAATTACTTATCTTGTGTTCTTCTTTTCCTTCATTTTTCAGGTACTTGAACGTGCATGCTAACACGAGCTCAAACCAAAGCGGAACTAGAAAAGAAGGAAGAGATAGATTTACTAGAGGAAGAAGTTGAACCAACTAGTACAATGGGAGATCCTAATCCACCGGTACAACCAAAGGCACTCATGGAATATTCCAGGCCAAAGATCAATGATATTCAGTCTAGTATCATCAGGCCAGCTATCGCAGCAAATACTTTCGAGATTAAGTCTGGAACTATCCAGATGGTGCAGAACACAGTGCAGTTTGGGGGTGGTGCAACAGAGGACCCTAATATGCATATTAGGAATTTCATCGAAATCTGTGACACCTTCAAGTTCAATGGTGTTTCTGATGATGCTGTGAAACTGAGACTCTTCCCTTTCTCTTTAAGGGACAAAGCTAAAGGCTGGTTACATTCTTTGCCGGCTGGATCGATTACTACTTGGGAAGAGCTTGCCCAAAAATTTCTCTCGAAATTCTTTCCTATGGCAAAAACAGCGGCCATAAGGAATGCTATTGCTCAGTTTGCTCAGACACAGGGGGAGTCATTGTGTGAAGCTTGGGAGCGTTATAAGGAGATGCTCAAAAAATGCCCCCATCACGGGATGCCCGACTGGATGGTTATTAATTGCTTCTATAATGGACTGGGAGGCCAATCTAGGCCTATGGTAGATGCTGCTTCTGGTGGAGCGCTGTGGGCTAAAAGCTACGAGGAAGCCTATGATCTGATTGAAATGATGGCTGCAAATGAGTACCAAAATCCTTCGCAGAGATTGCAACCAAACAAAGTAGCAGGAGTTCTTCAAGTTGATACTGCTACTGCTCTGTCAGCTCAGTTAGAAGCTCTTAACATGAAGGTGGATTCGTTGGCTAATCTTGGGATGCAACCAGTAGCTAGCATCTGTGAGCTATGTGCAGGGGGGCATGACACTCGTCAATGCGCCATATCTAATGAGTCAGCGCAGTTTGTCAGCAACTTTCAAAGGCCACAAGTCCCAGCTCCTAATACATATCATCCAAACAACAGGAATCACCCTAACTTTAGCTGGGGGAACAGTCAGAACAACACGCAGCAATCATCTTATCCTCCTCTTAACCAGCAGTTTGGGGGTAGACAGTTCAATCCTTCAGGGATGCAGTAGCAGTATGCACCGAGGCAGCCATATCAGCCTCCGGGATTTCAGCAACAGTCGAGTGAAAAATCTGAATTGGAAGAATTGAGATCAATGGTCAAAAGCCAAGCGGTATCACTCCAGAGTCAAGCATCTTCTCTCAAGACTTTGGAAAATCAGATTGGACAGCTTGCAAATGCCCTACTCCAAAGACAGCAAGGTATTTTTCCTAGCAACACAGAACCCAATCCAGGCAAACGAGAGAGCAAGGAACAGGTACAAGCTATTACCCTGCGGTCAGGAAAAGTCACAGGGGGAGCAGAAGTTGAGCAGAATTCAGAACAGGATGAGCAAGAGGTAGTGGCGGAAAAGGAAAAACAGCCAATCTCTCAACCAGCTAAGCAGTCAGTTCCTTCAGAGGCGACTCCTCCAGTCTATCCACCTCCACCATTTCCTCAAAGGATGCAGAAACATAAACTGGATCATCAATTTGGTAAATTTCTGGAGGTATTCAAAAAGTTGCATATTAATATCCCATTTGCTGAAGCTTTGGAACAAATGCCTAGCTATGCCAAATTTATGAAGGGAATTCTTTCAAAGAAGATAAAGCTAGCTGATTTTGAGACGGTAGCATTGACGGAGGAATGTAGTGCAATCTTGCAACAAAAATTACCTCCAAAGCTTAAGGATCCAGGGAGCTTCACTATTCCCTGCACTATTGGAAACGTGTCGTTCAACAAATGCTTGTGTGATCTTGGTGCAAGCATTAATCTGATGCCTCTCTCAGTATTCATGACACTTGGACTTCCCAACCCAAAACCAACCAATATTTCTTTGCAGCTAGCTGACAGATCGGTTACATATCCTCGTGGAATAGTGGAAGACGTCTTAGTCAAGGTGGACAAACTCATTTTTCCCGCTGACTTTGTTATCTTGGATTTTGAGGAAGACAAGAACATCCCTATCATCTTGGGAAGGCCATTCTTGGCCACTGGGAAAACATTGATCGATGTTCAGAAAGGGGAGCTGACTATGAGAGTGCATGATCAAAACGTCACATTCAATGTGTTTAAAGCCATGCAACTTCCAACTGAAGAGGAAGATTGTTTCAGACTTGACATGGTTAAATCATTACAACATGAGGAAGGGAAGCAGTTGTCGAATGCAGATGCCTTGGTAAGCACTTTACAAGGGGACTATGATTCTGAAGATGAAGAAATGGCAGAGTTTGTTCAGTTGCTCAATGCTAATCCCTACCAAAGGAAATTCAATGCGCCACCGGAATCACTTGGCTTAGCGGAGCTTCAAAAATCACAGATTCGTCTAAAGCCATCTATTGAAGAAGCCCCTGAACTTGAACTTAAGCCACTGCCGGATCATCTAAGGTATGCATTTCTTGGTGAAGCTTCTACTTTACCTGTTATTGTTGCATCTAACCTATCAGGTAGTGAGGAAGAAAAACTCTTGCGGATTCTGAGAGAGTTCAAGTCAGCCATAGGGTGGACTATTGCAGGCATCAAGGGCATCAGTCCCTCTTACTGTATGCACAAAATTCCAATGGAGGAGGGAAGCAAGCCTTCTGTGGAACATCAGAGGAGGCTAAACCCCATCATGAAAGAGGTTGTCAAGAAGGAGATTCTTAAATGGCTAGATGCGGGCATCATTTATCCCATCTCGGATAGTTCTTGGGTGAGCCCGGTTCAGTGCGTACCAAAGAAAGGGGGTATGACAGTGGTACCCAATGAGAAGAATGAGCTTATTCCAACTAGGACAGTCACAGGTTGGAGAGTGTGTATGGACTACAGAAAATTGAACAAGGCTACTAGGAAGGATCACTTCCCTCTACCGTTCATTGACCAGATGCTGGACAGACTAGCTGGTCACGAGTACTATTGCTTGCTAGATGGGTATTCGGGCTATAATCAGATTGCCATAGCTCCAGAAGATCAGGAGAAGACTACCTTTACATGTCCCATTTGAACTTTTGCATTCCGACGAGTTTCTTTCGGACTTTGTGGTGCTCCAGCCACTTTTCAGAGATGCATGATGGCTATATTTTCTGATATGATTGGAATTAATGTGGAAGTCTTCATGGATGATTTCTCAGTTTTTGGGTCTTCTTATGATGGATGTTTACATAATCTGAGCATGGTATTGAAACGGTGTGTTGAGACAAATCTAGTACTCAACTGGGAGAAGTGCCACTTCATGGTACAGGAAGGCATCATTCTAGGTCACAAGGTGTCTAGAAAGGGTTTAGAAGTGGAAAAGGCCAAGCTGGAGACAATCGAGAAACTTCCTCCTCCTATCTCAGTCAAAGGAGTTCGCAGCTTTCTGGGACACGCCGGTTTCTATAGGCGTTTCATAAAGGACTTCTCTAAAATCACAAAGCCACTCTGCAATTTACTAGAGAAGGACACGCCGTTTAAATTCACTGAGGAATGTTTGCAGGCATTCGAGCACTTGAAAAAGAAGCTAACAACTACTCCAGTCATTACAGCCCCTAACTGGGAAGAGCCATTCGAGATGATGTGTGACGCAAGTGATTTCGCCATGGGCGTGGTTCTTGGACAACGGAAGATGAATGTGTTTCATGTGGTCTACTATGCTAGTAAGACCCTGAATGATGCACAGCTGAATTATACAACCACTGAAAAGGAACTTTTGGCAGTTGCCTACGGGTTCGAAAAATTCAGATCATACTTGCTTGGTGCAAAGGTCACGGTCTACACAGACCACGCAGCCATCAGATATTTACTCTCCAAAAAGGATGCTAAACCTCGATTAATTCGATGGGTACTCTTGCTTCAGGAGTTCGAGCTTGAAATTAAGGACAGAAAGGGGACTGAAAATCAAGTGGCTGACCATCTATCAAGATTGGAGCGGGGCGAGGAAATCAAGAAGGATGAGACTCTAATCAATGAACACTTTCCGGACGAGCAGTTATTTCTTGTGCAAGGTGAAGTACCTTGGTTTGCAGACTTCGTGAATTATCTGGTAAGCAATGTCATTCCATCTGAGCTCTCTTATGCTCAAAAGAAGAAATTTCTGCATGATGTCAAATGGTACCTTTGGGACGAGCCTTACTTATTCAAGCAAGGACCAGATAAGCTGCTCAGGCGTTGTATTCCATATAGTGAGACGGAAGGAATTTTGCGAGATTGTCATGCCACTATCTACGGTGGACATTATGGTGGAGATAAGACCGCTGCTCGAGTGCTTCAAGCTGGATTTTTCTGGCCAACTCTATTCAAAGATGCTCATCAGTTCGTAATGAAATTTGATAGATGCCAAAGAGTTGGTAATATTTCGAGGAGGAACGAGATGCCTCTAAATAATATGCTTGAAGTGGAGATTTTTTATGTTTGGGGAATCGACATCATGGGACCTTTTGTTCCTTCATGCAACAACCAGTACATTCTTTTGGCAGTGGATTATGTATCCAAATGGGTTGAGGTGAAAGCTCTACCGACGAATGATGCTAAGGTAGTGCTCAACTTTCTACACAAACAGATCTTCACTCGTTTTGGAACACCTCGTGCTATCATCAGTGATGAAGGAACTCATTTTTGCAATCGCCAGTTCACGGCTTTATTAGCCAAGTATCGAGTATCTCACCGCGTTGCAATAGCCTATCATCCTCAAACAAATGGGGAAGCCGAAGTTTCGAATCGAGAAATCAAAAGAATCTTGGAAAAGGTAGTGAATCCTTCGAGGAAGGATTGGTCTTTGAAATTGGATGAAGCCGTATGGGCCTACAGGACAGCGTATAAAACGCCTTTGGGTATGTCACCATTCCAGTTGGTTTATGGGAAAGCGTGTCATCTGCCAGCAGAGTTTGAGCATAAGGCATACTAGGCTTTGCAGAAGCTGAACTTTGACATGAAGTTAGCTGGTGAGAAGCGGTTGTTGCAATTAAATGAATTGGAGGAATTCCGTTCTCAAGCCTATGAGAACTCGAAGATGTACAAGGAGAAAGTGAAGAAGTGGCACGACAGAAAATTGATGCCCAAAACCTTTGAACCAGGCCAACTAGTACTTCTTTTCAACTCCCGGCTCAAACTCTTTCCGGGAAAGCTTAAATCAAGGTGGTCTGGTCCTTTCAAGGTGAAGACAGTGTTTCCACATGGCGCAGTGGAAATTTATGATAAATCACCTGGCCAATCGTTTAAAGTGAACGGTCAGAGGCTTAAGCACTATTTTGGTAGTACGGTGAACCGTGAAGCGGTCACCGTTGTTCTTGCAACTACCTGATTCTCAGTGAAAACGTCCGGCTAAATGACGTTAACGACAGCGCTTCTCGGGAGGCAACCCACTCTTATTGTAAGTTTTGTATTATTATTATTATTATAATTATTATTATTATTATTATTATTATTATTATTATTATTATTACTATTATTACCGCAAGATCCCTTGATGAATTTGTTGCAGTGTTTCAGGATACAATTATTTAGGATTTTGCAAAAAGTTTTGAAAAAATAAAAAATAAATAAATAAAAAATAAAAACGGCGCAAAGAATAACAGTTTGGAGGCTAGGCTGCGGCGCAAGTATTGAGGCTGGGGCGCCATGTGTACAGACTTGGGTGATAGGTGGGTTTAAGTAAAAAAAAAAAAAATTATTATACAAATTAACAAACCTGCCGACAGAAGTGTGACAGGCGTGACAGGTTTGTATTACCTTGCTGCGCGCGTGTCTTCAAGGGCCAGGTGAGGTTTTCTTTATTTGTGGCCACAAAGTTTTTTTTTTTGGCCTGTGTCGGCGGCTGGTTTTATAAAAAAAAAATGAAAAATTGAAAAGCAACAGAACAGCGCCCAGGCCACAGCGCGCGTGTGAGGCCGCGGCGCCAGGACGTGACTGCCAGCACGGGAATTTTAATGTAGTTTTGTGTTTTTATAACACAAAAATCTCACCTCTCCTCCTATTATTATAACCCCAACCCCTAATTCCTAATTCTAACCCAATATCAATTTCAAAAAAATCTCCCAATCCATCTCCTATTCTAAATCTCTACCACAAATCCTTACACATAAACCTATATATATACACCTATACACATAAATTCCTAACCCCAATTCCTAAATTAAAATCTCTAGCCTCCATTCCAATTTCAAGACTCAAGAAGAATTCAAGTTTGGGGGATTTTTGATTTCAAGTTTCACCTCTTTGATTCATATCGGGTATATCTTTTCTTTAATCTTGTTTATTACGAATTGGTGATCTTGAAAAATTAGGGGATTTTGTGACATTCTTGTTAATTGGGAAATTTGGTGTAAGATTGTTTGGTGATTGTTGGTAGCTTTGTTGATTGAGTTGGTTTGTTGTTATGGCTCCAAAACGGAAGAGAGGTAGTTCGAGTACTCGTCAATCTTCAGATGAGAATGCTAGTGTAAAGAGGTTTTTGACTGAGGAGGCACAAAGTGAGTATAAGAAATTGTTAGAGAGGTCGGTTGCTCGTGAAAGAGGGTTTGTGCCAGAGACTTATGAAGAGTTAGTTGCTATGATTCAAGAACTTGGTTGGGAAGAGGTTTGTGCGGCACCTTCTCCGGTTCCCTTAGGTGTGGTGCGGGAATTTTATGCGAACGCTAAGGCGAATCCGAATGGTTTTTGTGTAGTTCGTGGTATGAAGGTGGATTATAGGCCAACTGTTCTCTGTACGGTTCTTCGTCAACCTCCTAAGCCGAGGGGGGTGGAAGAATGGGCTAGGAAAACTCGAGGCGAGGTGGATTTGGATGCCGTTATAGCGGAGTTATGTGTGCCGGGTACGGTTTGGAAATTGGGAGCGGGTTCTGCTGAGAAGGTTAATTTTCCTGCTAATGCTTTGAACAAGTTTGCACGGGCGTGGAACTTGTTTATATGTGCTAATATTTTGCCTTCGACACATCCGAATGATGTGCCTGTGGAGAGAGCCATTATCTTGTATGGCATTTTAACGGGTAAGTATGTTGATGTGGGTTATATAGTGCATCAGAACATTCTTTGGTTCTTGCGCGGATGTACACAAGCACCGATTCCGCATGCTTCTTTTGTTGCCGGTGCGTGTATGATTGCTAATGTTCGTTGGGATGATAATGAGCAATTCCAATCGCAAACTAATCCTATTACTCATGCTACCATTGACCGGATGACGGAGTGGCCGGGCGGCACTCCGCATCCTAGGGGGCTAGGTTACATTATAGATGGAGCAGGTGCTGGTGGTCAAGGAGCGGGCGCTCCGCCACGTGTTCCTAGGGCATCGAGAGGAGAGGGTGATGCAGGCCTGAGAAATTCTCATGATAGGAGGATGATGAGGCGTATGGATGCCTTGTATGAGAGTCATAGCCGATTTTCAGCGAGGTTGACACAGGCTTTTAGTACTGCCTTTGGAGCTAGTGGTATACATGTGGAGTGGCCAGTTTTTGGATCAGACACTGTTTATCCGCCTCCTGATTCTCCACCCGAGGAGGGTGATGATGCTGCGACATAGGTATGTTTACTTTCCATCGTATTTACTTCCATTCAATGAGGTCATTGAATATCTTAAGTTTGGGGGTGGTTTGGGGGAAAAGTATTGTATATGTAGTATTAGTATATTATATGTTCATGTAGGATATCATGTTTTGCATATTAGTAGTAATTCATGCATGTTATGTTTGTTTTATCTATGTTTGTTTCATATAGGACATTCAGTTTTTATTTTTCGTAAACCATGTGAGTTCATATTAGTTGCATTTTCATGGCATGCACTTTACATGATCCCTTAGGACGAGCTGATTCTGATTGATAAGTATGTGTTTCATTGAGTTTGGCAATGATGAGTAGAGGGTTGATTCACAGTCCCTACGGAATTGACTTGCATGCTTCGGAAACAAAACTAAGTACATAGTCTCATTGGGTGCTTTTGGGCTAGGTTAGGGTCATGCCTGTGGGATGTTTTAAGATTTAATCACTTGTTTATTCTTAGAATTTTCGTTATTCCCTTTATGGCGTAGGAGCACTAAAATCTAAGTTTGGGGGAAAACAGAAATTTCATGCTAGTTGTTAATAATGGCTAGATGTCAAATGGCTAGTAGCCGGCTCATATTTATATGAGTAGTCTAGGGTTGGAATTGAGAATTCTCATTCCAGATTGAAAAAAAAAAGAGAAAAGAGAAAAAAAAGTAAAAAAAAAATGAAAAAAAAAAATCAATAGTCCAATTGTTAAATGCAAAATTAACCAGAGTTAGCTCTTTAATACTCGAGTAATTAAGTCTGAGGGGACTTAGTCCTAGTGACCTAAGGCTTTTACAGTCTGGGATTCACTGACCCAACACTCGTTACATGGGTATTATTGTATAAGCCTTTTGGGGTCTCATTCATTGCACGGTTAAATAAGCATGCGTATCGTATATATTATTATGTGTCAGAGTAATAGAGCATGAGTTTCTGTCTACCTTGGATGAGGGTGGAGGTGTTCCTAGGTTATGGAGTGTCTACAGTCTATTCTAGTTATAAACCTGTGATTGTCTTGACGGAAAGCATGTATGATTTTTGACCTAGTTTTGGGAGTATTTCTGATGAGCATCGCACACACGCACGTTGATGATCATGTATTGTTAGTATACGGGGATTTAGTCGATTTCTACTTGGATTTGTTGCATTCCTTGAGATATCTGCTTGTTAGTTGGTTTTGGTGAGTTTGAGGGGATCTTTGCATTTTCATAGTAGTTGCATTCATGCATTGCATTGCATTAGGTTAGATGGATTTTGTGGGTACATTCACTATAGGCCCTCACGAGACCTTACTCGTCCACTAGGGCTGCCTAGGGGTTTAAAGGGCTTGTTGCATATGCCAAATGCAACCGTGATCACCTACGGAAGTGGTACTAGTTAGTTAGGGTAGTTGTTTATGCTTGAGGACAAGCATCGGTTTAAGTTTGGGGGTGTGATAAGTGGATTTTATATCTACTTGGAACGTCCTATATTGGCTTAAATTGATTCACTTGGCCTCAAGTTTGTTGCATTTTTTATATGTTTTGTGTAGATGTGCAGGTTTGTAATTATCGGTTGGGATGAGCGTTCTTCGTGGATCTTGGAGTTTAAATGGAGTTTGGAATGAAGAATGGAGTCTTGTTTTAGGCCAACATGAAGATTCCAAGGCAAGGAATTGAAGTATGGAAGCTTTGAGGAAAAGAACTAAAGGAAACGGAGGCAAAACGAAGGGAAAACGAAGGAAATACATGCTGAAAAATGTCCCGGCAGAATGGACTTGAGGCCGTGGCCTCAAGATCTCAGGATGTGGCCTCGGGAGCAATCTGATCCGTGCGGAAATTTCCTTAAAAAGTCTCGAAATTCTTGCCTGGTTGGAATAAAAATTGTATTTTTAGGCTATTTCTTGTGGGAATAAAACCTTTAGGGCTTATGTTTTTAAAAACAACACGTTATATCATTGTAAATAGCGAGATACATCAGATAGAGAAGAGGGGGAGAAAATAAAATCACTTCCAAGGTGAAAGCAAGGGAGAATCGCTCAAGTTCAAGATCTAGGGTTTTTCTTTATTGTTTTTCTGAATCTTCTAAACTTTATACTTTGTTAACTATTGAATTATCTTTCAAGTATTCTATTCTCAATCATTAATTGTTTCAATTCTTGTGTTTTAATTATGTTATCAATTGAACCCATGATGGTGAAAGGTTTGAATATGAACTAATCACTATCATGGGGTTCCAATGGATTCGATTTCGTAATTATTGTGTTTGACATGTGATTGATTGTTGGGTGATTTGATTTTGATAATCTAGTGTGGTTGATTTAATTGATAGATGTTTAGCTAGCATCTAATTTATTAATTCTTGTTGATTGCGAAAGTGGATTCAAGAGTTGAGATTTTGCCATACTAGCATGGGTTCGTGAATTAAATTGTTTATTCATGATTAGTGGTATGTTTTAACCAATGCATATTGCCCCATGTAATTATAAAAGATAACTTGTGCTTAAACCAATTACATTTCCAGATTATATAGACATATATGATTTGATCGTAATGTGGTGTCCTCTTGATTTCTATCTGTTGTGGATGTTAAGTGGTTTGATATGAGTATATTGAAAGGTAACTCGTATTATCGTAGTGTTATCTGATTAATTATCTTGTCCGTCACCCGTGTCTGTTTAATGTGTCAACCTTTAGTGAAGTTTTCGATGAAATTGGAACTCCATGTTTTCTCACATATAAGTAATCTCGTTTGTTAATTTAATTTTAGTTAATAATTGTTTATTTAGTAAATCTAGTAATCAACAACCACTTTTGATAATTGTTCAAGCATTAAGAAGTAATCATACACTGTTGCATACGCACTAAAATTGGCATTACACCTAGTCTCTGCGGAACGAATCTTACTTATCTCTTGCTATTTGTGATCGCGTATACTTGCGTGTTTACGAGTCAACAGTAGAGTAGAGAACCAACCATGCCTCTGTTTCTCAGCCCAAAAACATGTAGGCATCTTTGCATCAAGTAACATTGTTCTAGCAGCCTCAATCAGAGTTCTATTCTTTCTCTCAACAACTCCATTTTGTTGTGGAGTCCTTGGAGATGAGAATTGTTGAGAAATACCATTCTCTTTGCAGAATGCTTCAAGCATGGCATTTCTGAACTCTGTTCCATTATCACTTCTTAATGCAATCACACTTGCATTGTTGGCCTTTGCTTCCTTGTCAATTTTCTTTATATGCTCAATGATTACTTGTGGAGCCTCATCCTTTGATGCCATAAATTCTACCCATGTATACCTTGTGAAATCATCAACCATCACCAGAGCATACTTTTTCCTTCCTAGTGACATAATATTGACAGGCCCAAACAAGTCCATATGAATTAGTTGTAGGGGCTTGGTTATTGATGTCTCTGTCTTTGACTTGTGGCTTGCTCTTTTCATTTTTCCCTTTTGACAAGACTCACACACTCCTTCTTGACAAAATTCAAGTGTAGGCATGCCTCTCACTAACTCCCTTTTGACTAGAGAATTAATGCCTTTGAAGTTCAAGTGTGATAGCTTCTTGTGCCACAGCCAACTATCTTCATTTGATGCTTTTGAGTAAAAGCAACAAATTTTGTCCTTGTTTGCAGAGTTCATATTGGCTACAAACAGGCTTCCTTTCCTTACTCCAGATAGGGCAAAGTCACCAGTCTTCTTGTGGGTGATCAAACATTCATCTTTGTCAAAATTCACTTTGAAGCCTCTGTCATTAAATTGACCAACACTCAGTAGATGGCATACAATCAAATTTATCACAGAAAGGAGAGTCTCTGTGTCTTAAAGGCACAGAGCAATCATAGAATGGTTTAGCAACACTACCAGATGGTTTCTTGTATGCATGAGTTAAATGATTAGTGCTAAAACAATTTTGACAAACTTTCCTAGGGGCATTTGGCACATAAGCATAATTGTTGTCCTTGTTAATCCCTAATTTGCCATTCCTGTTTTGTTTCTTTTTAGCCACTTTCTTCTCAAACTCATTATTCCCAGCTGAAACAAACTTCACAAATTTCTCAAGTCTAGGTCTACCTCCTACTGGCTCCTTGGCTTTGGTTTTGACATTCTCACTCTTAGAGGATGCTTGTTGTTCATTTGATTGTGCCTTATCTTCATCATCCAACACTTGCTTAATGAGTAAGGCATCCTCATCAATCTCAAGTGTTGGTGTTTTAAATATTGGGGTCTCAGCCTTTTTCAAAACCTGAGGCACTTCCTCTTGAACAACAATGTCATCTTCAATGACTGCATAGCCTTTCCTCTGTTTGAGAGTGTCATAATCAAGTCCAATGGCAGCCTTAGGTCTAGCTAGATTTTTCTCATGGTAGGACTGCAATAGACTAGAGGAATTCTTAAATGTTTTCAATTTAAATTCATTTTCAGCCAGTTCATCCCTAAGAGCTTTCTCAACTTGACTAGCACATAGAACCTTATTCTTTAGATATTCGATTTCTTGTTTAAGGTTTTCTACTTGCATAGCAGTTAGTTCTAGTTCCTCATTTCTTTTGTTCAACAGTTCATTCTTAGTAGACAGTTTAACAATTTCTTCATTAGCAGCAGTCATACTAGTATGAATATTAAACATCTCAACAGATAGTTGTTCAACCATAGATTTGTATTCAGAAACAGACATGTCTATAGTAGTGAGGGATGGTACCTGAGAGTCTGATTCAGATGGTTCTTCCTTGGAGTTGGCCATCAAGGCATAGTTGCAGAATTCTTGTTCTTCTCCATCACTATCAGAATCATCCCAACACTTCCCTTCAGCTATGTAGGCCTTACCTAGTGTATGCTTCTTTAGCAGAGCCTCATACTTAGCTTCAAGCTCAAGAAACTCCTTATCCTTCTTTTTAGGCTTCTTGCATTCACTGGCAAAATGCCCTAGGTCATTGCATCTATAACATCTCACAGATGACCTATCCATATAGCTGGTTTTGAATTTGTTTTTGTTTGCTTTCACAGGTGCCTTGCTCTTGTTGAATGAATGATTTTGAGATCTAGACTTGAAGGGATGATTCCTCTTAAATCTGATGTTTGGGAATTTTCTAGCCATAAAAGCATATGAAGTGTTTTCCATGGCATCCAACTCTTCAAGAGTGTAGAACTCGTCTTCTTCCTTTTCATCAATAGGTTCAGTCACTTCTTCTTCAGTTTCTTCATCATCTACTATCTCTTCTATTCTCAGTTGACTTGTAGATGCTTCCAGGTCTTGAACGGATTTGTTGACAATCAAGGCACAGGATGTGTTTATCATTCTGCCTTGGTTGGCTTGGATAGCCCTCTTCTGAAGCAACTCAAGCTCATGAGTCTTTAAAACCTAATAGAGCACATCATATGTGACTTTGTTCAAATCTCTTTCTCTTAGAGATATGACCCTTTGCTCTAGATGGTTTGGTGCAGGTAGTAGAAACTTCTTGTTTAATTCCTTAGTGCTGTAAACCTTCCCATTCATTTGAAGCTCAGTCACCAGCTTGTGAAATCTCTCAAACATATCAGTAATACTTTCTTTGGACTGTGCCATGAAAGCCTCATACTGTGTGACCAGTATCTGTTTCTTATTCTTTCTTACCTCCTATGTCCCTTCACATAACATCTCGATGTGGTTCCACATGTCCTTGGCTGATGTGCATGATGTTATGTTGGCAAACATCGACATATCCATGGAGTTTATGATCAGAAACATGAGATGACTGTCTAGGGCAACCTTTTCCTTCTCTGATTCTGTCCATTTGGATGGCTCTTTTGCAACATATGATCTAGGAATGACTATTGTGCCCACTGTAGATTCAGCAATTTCTTGTTGTGGTACAAATGGACCATTCTTGAGGATGTCAGGGTAGAGAGGATTGGTAGCTTTGATGAACAACAGCATTTTTATTTTCCAGAGATTGTAATTCTCTTTGTCGAACATAGGGACCTTCACCGTACCTGTAGTCTTTGGTGTATTCGAACTCATGATCATTTTCTGTTTAGATTAAACAGCCTGCTCTGATATCACTTGTTGAGTATTGAATACAGTAAAAGAATACAGAGGGGGGGTGAATGGATTCTTGAACTTTTCTACATTCTTGAATCTTTGCAGCAAGATATGTGTTGAGTGTGTGAGATATGTAAGTGCGGATAACAAAGACAAACACAACACAATATCACTTTAATCTAATATTTTATTAGGTAAAGATTTTGCTACAATCTGTGAATACAAATGGTAGTATTCTCAGCTTCGTTTTTCTTAGAGAGATATTTCTTGTGATGTATATGAAAATCTTATCTCTAAAAACTTATTTGCTAAGGAAGTGAGGCTGTATCCTTATAGACATGGATACACCTACTTACTACAAATAAGGTAGGTAAACAAACTACTTTCCATTCTGTCTATCTCATTTGAGTAAGAATCCAAACGGCTACAGATTTGACTTTGCAAAGCCTGTTCAGATCCACTTCTTTAGCTCCTTGTCCCTTTGTCTTATCTCTCCAAGCTTCTTTGTAGGCTTTCCAATGTGCTTTATAGTACATAGTCAAATAAAGCGTCTTGGCTTGTTGCAGGTTTCTGACTTGTACAATTCTTCAGTATTTCGTCTCCAAGAATGTATTCGAGAAGTGGCTAAGTGATTGATTCGAGAACTCGAATTGACTTGATCGATAACTCTGAGTTCTCGAATAGTGTTATATTGACATATCGAATCACTTCTCGAATAGCTCTTTTCTCTGGGACTCCTTGAGATATCGAATAGAGCATTTTGACATATCGAATCCCTGAGATGTCGAATAGCTTCTTTAGTCCTTGAGATATCGAATAGAGCATTGACTTGTTGACTCTTAGAGAACTCGAATGATGCTTTGACTTGTTGACTCCATGAGTGTAATAACCCTAACTTTAGCAATGCTACAGTGATCACATGAACAGTAAATTTTGAGGATTTAGAGAAATGGTATGTAGGTACTCTATACTTGAAACAGAAAATGAATAAATGGAAACCATATTAGTGATGTACTATGAAAATAAGTGACTCGAAATGACGATGGACTTCAGAAATTCATGAATATGGACTTTAAGGATTTTCGATTTCGATTGAGACTCTATTGAATGTGATAGTAAGGAGTATAGAAATGTTAAAGGGTTTATATCTTGAGGAAATAGTGAAATTAGGTTAGACCAAGTAGTGATCAAGTCAAGAAATGCCAAGGGAATTTAGATTGTTAAACGAGTTTGAGAATGCTTGAGAACCCGAGAGATAACCAGGTGAGCAACTTCTGAGAAAAAGAGAATATACCAAGGATATTGGATCTAATACCTACTTGAGAATTAGAATCACCCTAACACATTAACATATGATGTGAGAAAGGATAAAATATATTTAAGAGATTTACAAGAGAAAAACCACTGAGACGATCGCAGAAATCGTTCGATGAATCAGATGACGAGAGAACTTTGTACAAAACCCAAACTAAAAGCCCAAATTCGGCCCAACCCAAGTATGGAGCTGATATTAAGTGATATTAGAGTGTAAGGGAAGGAATCTCATTGGTGCAAACATTAAAACCAAAGTGGAAGAGGAGTAAACTTGTCAAACTTGAGTACTAAGTAGCATTTTTCATGGTAAGGTGTTTAGATGATCAACAATTGGCTCTTTGTCATTGGTGGACTTCAAAGACTTTTATTATAAGACTACACAACTGATATATATGATAGATAAAAGGTGAAAAACGTTTGTAAAGGGAAAGAAGCAAGATAAACACAAAGCTCTCCAATCTGCCAAACAAGAACACAACTCAAAGAAAAATTCATATCTCCATTTCTATCCATGATAAAATCACCAAATTTTAACCACAACCTCTCCACTCCATGGGCATGATTCGCTCCAAATTTCATAGCAATCCAAGTAGTATAGCCTAGTCAAATCCATGCTCAAAGTGGGAGAACCAAACCTGTCCAGTTTCTGTCCAGCGGAAAGATGGAGCTCAAAACCATAGCTAGGAAGCTTTGTTTTTGGTGATCTATAGCTCAAATCAAAGATTATATAGAGGCCAAGATGTGGTAATAATTTTAGAGCCAAACTCTTATTTTTCGATTTGTTATGATTTTTACAAAAGTGATGATGAATAGTAACCCTTAGAAACTAACTTTGTTTTTATGGTTTCTTTAGTTGATCCAAGCTAGTATAAGGTTGATTAAGCATATCCCAAGGCTTGATAAGGGTTGTTAAAGCTTCAAGAAGGTATAAATCTCAAGACCCTTTAGTATTACTTTGAATATAGGATGGATTATAGAAAGTTTAGTGATTAAGGTTATGATAAGTGATTATTCATGATGATATATGTGTTTGTAAGTGATTAAAGTTGAATATGGAAGGAGTATGTGCTTGTAACCATGGTTGGTAAGATGACCACATGGTGTAGGTGATGGTGTATAAGATGGATGATAGATTTGGAGGAGTTGGATTTTGGAAAGTATGAAAATATAGCCATTATAATGTCCGATTTTCGTTAGAATCAAAAACTTCCCTGTTTTTGGACACTATAACCGTACGGTACCTTACTGTCCAGACCCCCAAGTGACCATGATGAGATAGATCATAGTTCGTAGATCGATTTGATATAAAGTGCGTTAAAATCTGATGAACGGTTTAGGAGAAAAGTCTGTTTTAGTGAAAGACGTTCGAGAACCGAGAAAACGTAGTTGTACCAACTTCGAGGCTATAACTACCATACTTAGACATTTTTAAAAATTATGAAACTTTGGGATGTTATAATAGGGTGATCAAAGAACCCTTATCAACTGACCTTGTGTCAAATTGTGGAATTTATGAATTATGAGGATTTTTACAGTCGAGAGTGGTTGTTAAGGAAAGAATGTAAATCGTTAAGAACTTTAATCGGGAATAAGAATGGTTAAGTCCTCAAGACCTTTTGAGATAGTAATGGGATATTATAAGGGTGTTATTATATGAGCGTAGGTGGTTAAGTGGAATATGTTCTGATAATGATCCTTTTTGTGTTTATAGAGACTTCGGGAGAGCCACGAGCTATACTTCCGACTTACAGAGATCGAGGCAAGATCCTTCTATCCCTACTTTGAAAATTATTTATCTTCGGAATAAAAATGATATCATGGAATATATATATATATATATATATATATATATATATATGTGTGTGTGTGTGTGTGTGTGTGTGTGTGTGTGTGTGTGTGTGTGTGTGTGTGTGATGTTATTGTTGCTATGTTGCAAAGAATATATTTCCTTGATTTTGGGAAATTAAAGAGAGATGGATATGATTTATGAAATATGGATATAGAGATGATTACGAATGGAGCGAATATGCTCTATGGTAAAAGAGATATGAAAGGGAATGGTATCAGTTGTTATCTAGGGTTATATGGTTTATAATACTATATTAAAAATATTCTTTTTGGGTATCAGTGGTTTAATAAATATTATTTGATTATTATTTACTACTTTTAAAATAGACGGAATATTTTATGAATATAAAAGTATATTTGATTTCTTGAATATGAAAGAGATGTCTGGATCATAATCAAAGCATTATGTTATATATATATATATATATATATATATATATATATAGAATAGAAGTAATGTGCGAGAATGGAAATGATATGAGTGAATGATATGTGGAAATGAAAGCGAGAAAATGGAAATGTGGAATGATATTGACAAAAAGGGGGATTGCAACAGACTTGCGTAAGTGGCTGTGTCAGAGCTGTGTGCAACACAGTCCAGCATTTATTATTTTTATTACGGCACGAAGATGCCAATGGAGGATGTTAGCAGGTGGCCTTCCTCCAGGGATGATCTTCATTCCTTCTACCGGTAGTAAAAAGAGAGCAGGTACGATTAGGCGACTGATCATCGTCCTAACGTATCAGGCGACAGCAGATATCCCCAATGTTTTTGAAAAGAAAGTGTTGACAATGGTTTTCAGATTTCTATACTGAAAACAGAATAATGATATGAGATGATGGGATTATGGTTACAGATAAAGAGAAACTGATATTATATTATTTTAGATTTCCTTCTTATAATAGTAAGTGGATGATGTATTATTAAATAAGAGCTTTATTCTTCCTTAAGGTTTATAATTGATTTCTGCTTATATATGCATATATATGTATACCTGTTCACATTTTAAATTCTAGTTTACAATATCATCTTGCTGAGCTATTATAGCTCACTCTTGCCACTTATGTATATAGCAGCTAGGTCCCATGCCAATTCTACGCACTACACCCCGCAAGAGGGTACGGGAAAGATGAACTTTTGAGAGAGTGTTGGCAACGATTCCCGAGGTAGCTATCGGACGGTTGGGTACTGGTAGATTATGTACATTTAGTGTGTAAGCTGTTGTAATAAACTTTTGATTGTTGAAATGCTTCATGTCGAAGTATTATTCAACAAGGTATTTAAGTATGATCCTGGTTTGTAATAACTGCTTAAATCTAAACTTTTAATATTGTGGATGTTGTTCTCTGAGCATATGACAGGTGTGTAACATTATTAAGTGTGGGGTCTATTATGTAAGTTTTAGTATGAATTTATATTCCAGCTGCCAAGAATGAAGTGTCACTAAATGGAAATTGGTCGTTGACGGCCCGGATTCCTGACCCCGGATCTGGGGCTGTCACAGATGGTATCAGAGCTTAGAGTCATAATGCTCAGGAACAAGAGTGATAATAATAAATATATCAGTAATAATATAAATTGTGAACTCACATCGAGTTCAAGGGTGGTTTATCGAACGAAGCATTTATTCTAAGTTGTGATTATAATTTTATAGATTATTACTAATAAAAGTTTATGTTTTAGTATAGGGAGAGGATATTGGTGAGCCAAATTTAAGGGTATTTAAAGTCTTCTTGTGTTTAAGGGAGTTTGAAGAAATATTGTAAGTGGATCGGTGAATAGACACTGATTGTTTGTGGAGATGAAAGGGTGAAACTGAGGTTGGTCGGTAAAGCCAAGATATACAGGACCAAGACAGACTGAGACATTCCGAGATTGACTTAAATGAAAAGGTTATTATGCCAAAAGTGTTAAGTTTATATAGTACACGGGATCGATATGAGAAAGGGGATACTTGATGTATTGAGAAGTGTACGTTAGATAACCTCGTGAGTATACAGGGTATGTTAGATTATACAATATAGAAGTATAGTTGATGGGTCCTTGATACTAGAGCAATGTTAGGCCAAGACGATCAATATTACGATTAGAAGGTTGTGTTCTATTATGGATAAAAGCAGAGAGTATCGAGCCAAGTCACGACTAGGTAAATGAAGATAATTGGGAATAGCAGACGATAGGTTGAGGCTTCATGGTGAGTGCCAAATTTAAGAAATTTTGGAGAGTATGCAGTCTAAGATATAAATAGTATTTGAGGAAAGCTTTCCATTATTGGGATTTTTAATTGGGCAGAGACTATTAACAGTACCTATTTTCAAGCTCCTAAAGCCCTGCTAAATTATATTATTGAGTTTCAAATTTTCCTCCACTAGTGGGTAATTATTTATTAAGGGCCGGTATCTTTTCAAAACTTTTTGGTACCCTTGAAATGTGTTTCAAAATTGTATTAATCAAAATATTCCTCTAAGATTATTTTCGGAAGATGGTATTTATCATTGTGATTTAAATTTCCCTCTATATTTCTTACTCCAACTAAGAGGAACAGCCCTATATGTATACACAAGGACGATCTGTCTGTGTGATAGAAAGTCGGAGGGGACGCCCTCACTTGTGTGACGTACGGGTTCTTCTATCATATTTATTTCCCAAATATTCTTTTGTTTCGAATAAGAGCTATTTAAAACTCTTAATCTTATAAATTGTTGTGGGACCCTTGCTTGTTTCTGGGTTCGTTTCAATTCAAAGTTTCTTAAATTCTATAAATTGTTTCGAATATAGAAGATTTCATTAATGGATGGGATAATGGAAGCAAGGTTTAGAGTATACGTGATTATAAAAGGGAACTTGAGATTCCAAGGGAAATTTCAATAAGAGATAATTAGAGGTAGAAGCGTTTCAATATAATAGAGAAAGGAATTTCGTGAGAAGAAATGGGAATATTTGATGATTAGTAAGAGAAAAGAAAATGAGGAATTTTAAGGCATAATTAAGATTTACTATTGAAAGTAAGGTGTATTTTGGGGATAATTAATGAAGGATTCGAGGTGCAATAACTTTTAGTGGGGGAAGGTCAATATTGTGACTAATACCCTAAGTAGCAGAGAGAGATTAAAGATGTTAAGTATTCAAAGGATTAATCCAAAAGGTGTGAATGAGTAAAACTTGAGGTAAAGATTTTGATGAGAATAATTAAGAGAAATTTCAGAGGTGGAATAGATAGTATATCATGAAGGAACTAAGGTGGATCAGCAAGATGTAAAGAGCGTATAGTGAACAATAGACATCTGGGATAAGGTATCCGGAGGAAATTGCAGGTACGCTCTAATTTAACCTCTTAAGTGTAAATGTTTGGTTAGGGATCGACTAAGTCAATGAATGGTGTAAATTGACTGATAATATAGATAAGAATAATCTATCTATGAGAAAGTAAACTATGGTGATATAAGAAAGTGAGTTATTCTCGTGTCATCCAAATCAATATCTGTTAAGAGTCAAAGAACTCTATAAAAAGGAGATTAAGAGTATTGGGGAAAGCGCGAGAATATTTTTCAAGGATGAAAGGAAAGTATATGTTTGTATAAGTATGAACAGGAAATATATATTATAGATAATATTTTCTTACAATTGTTTCAAGGAATATTATTATAACTTATTTTCTGGAAAATTTTACAGAGGTGATATATACAAATGTTGGAGTATTAATATTTTATGTCATGATAGAGATCAAAACATAGTTAAACAATAGTAAGATACACTACCATTCAGGGAAGGCCAATGTGGTGGCCGATACTGTTAGGCCGAATACACAATTAATAATCAACTTTGTATGAGAGATTAACAAGTAAAAGCGTTTATGCACTTAAAAACTTCTTGTATTTCGAACCCTCTTCGTGATGTAAAATATCACAAAGAGCTGCTAGGTTACAATAAAGATAATTCGTTATCGATACCCTTCTAGGGTTAACCTATCTGTATTTATATAACATACAGCTACGATACAATCTCTAATTGATATTCCTAATAATCAGCTATACAATGATATCAATTACAGATTGTCACACGTCTCCTATGTCAACTCAATCTCTTTGATAGCTATCCAATCTTCAAAGATATCGCTTCCATAATTAATCTTTAATCACTGTTGAACAGTAGACGCGCTTCCTCCAGACAGAATTTAACAAACTCTGTCGAGCTTCCACCTGTCAGAGTTTAACTAAACTCTGACTGCTTCCAGCTAAACTCTGATAACTCCCTGTAACACTTAAACACTGATTAAAACACATCAATTATATTTAACAATCTCCCCCAACTTGTTCATTAGCAAAAATGTACAAGTTAATGACAGTAATTGATGATGTCAAAACAAATAGACAAATACAGTGTTTATACAGATTCAGAGTTTAAGCTTCTACTTAATAAAAACTATAGAGAATAAGAAAATTCTTACAGAACTTAATCTCTAATCATTTCAAGATCTGGCATGGTTCTGAGATAATCAATCAGCAATCTTCTTTCTGCATTTTCAAGTTCAATCTTCATTGCTTCTTTGATTTCTCTGAGTTGAGGATCACTTTCATCTGTTTGGTAGATAGCAGCCCTAAGATCACAAATCTTGTTCCTTCTCATTTCATTACCCAGTCTGATAAATCTAACTTTTTCTGCCTGTGTATTGAAGTCAAGTACTGTGATTCCCAAATCACTTTTTAACTTTGCAGTACCTTTCTTCATTTCAACGAGATTTCCTTTGTAATCCCTGTACTTAGGAATATATCTGCTATTGTATTTCTGTCCTCTGATTGCCAGATTCTGAGTCATTTTCTGTCTGAGTACATTAGCAACTGACTGAGTCCTTCGACTATTCACCTTGAGAAGATATAGAACATACTCTAGTTCTTCCCAACATTTCAAGCCAATATCATCCTCACCAACTTTGAATACAGTTCCATCAGCCATGAAGTATAAAAGAAAATCCTTGTCTAAACTCTTCTGATGAACTAACTGCACTGATTCCAGTCTGTCCAAACTCTCTTGAGGAACACCACGACCTGGAACAGCCAGTGAAGAAGGATCTCTAGGACCAGTATATTGCCTTCTGTCTCTATGTGAACCTTGTCCACCCTTATTATTACCAACCTTTCCAGATAGAGCTTTTCCATCAGAAACATTCATTGAGACTCCAGATAACACATTTGGATCAGAAATTGTTCCTTTTCCAAAAACAGATTTCAACTGTGAAGAGTGTAAAGGTGTGATCATTGCTTGTGATGCAACAGAAGTTGTAACTTTCTTCTGTGAACTTTCACCTTCAATGCCTTTTCGCTTGAGTTTAGCCTCTGCTGCAATTTCTTCCTTTGAGAACCGAGAACTTTGACTAACATCAGTCCTTTCTCTGATCACAACACCTTTAACAACAGGTCTAGGAGCTTTTCCTCTTTGTACCTTATCAGACTTTAAAGCTTTAAGATGTTTTTCTTGTAAACTCTTTTCCTCAGCTTCAATGTCCTCAATCGTAACTCCTTCCTCATTCTCTTCAATGAACAGCTTAGCAGCCAATTCTTCATCAGTTTGTGGATTAGAAGATAACAACAAACTCTTGGTCCTTGAAGTACCTTGAGTATCAGTATTTCTCCCAACAGACTGTGATTTTGATGACTTGCTATTTCTCAGAGTTTGAATCTCTTCAGCCTTTTTCTTTCCTTTGTTACTTGCCCCTCCAAGCAACATTGGCATGGCTCTCCTCGAAGGCATCCTCATCCAACACCACCAACCATTGTTAATGAATATGTCAGCAAAAATAACCTTATCCCTTCAACTTCCACCCAAATAAAGTGGCAAAGATGGGATCTGGGAATTTTTGCTAACAATGGAGTGGTGTGGACGGACCTTTTACTTTCCTGTTGAATAGATTAGCAGATAGAGAGAACAAAAAGATGTAATATTTGCTTGTAATCTCTTTCTTATTATCAATGAAAATTTTGTTTCTCTAATCATATTCATTGTGTTCTGCAACTGTTATTTATGTTATATGAACTGTTCTTCAAGAAACTGAATCAAGAAGAGAATATGAAAACTGATTAAGGTAATCATATAAAGAACACATTCATCAACTATCCACTGATTAACAGTTGTCAAAAACCCTACTTACTCCAAGACTTTCAAATTGTCCAAGTGAAAATTTACCTTAGAGTACAAATCACGAATCAACAGCGTTTGTCAATTCTCCAACTTTATCATCGAAACCCTTTCATAAATTGCACAGTTGTGAATATTTGTGTGTGTGAAGCAGAGTTTACTAAATCAATTTTTAGAGCATCTAATTTTTCATAAAATCCATAAAGTAAATCAATAAACACTGGATGCACAAACTGTCATAGTAAACACTGACTGTATGATGAAAGCTAAACTCTGAAGTAATCGAACTTTATTCAGTAATTTTTTTTTATACCCCCTTTATATACATTTTTTTTTTCATCATTTTTTTTTTTTCATATTTTTTTATTTTTCATTCCAGTAATCAGAGGTTGGAACCAGTCACCAAAAATTCAAAAATTTTAGCCCTTATCATTTTGATAAGTTCCTGGGTCATCCTAGTATTTAACTAGTCACCAAAAATCAGAGAATTTTAGCACATATTATATACCAATAGGTTCCTGGGTCATCCTAGTATCCAACATAATCTCAAAGGAGTATAACAACCTCTATACATTTTCTTTGGGGTATTGCAGTAAACATTTTATTCTATCAGAGTATAACTAATAGAGTTTAGAGTTCATCAACATCAGTAGTTCTTCATGAAAGGTAATGCACACAGTTTTTATAGACTCAGAGTTTAGGACAAAATAAACTAAGAGATGCTATAAATATGAGCCAGTATCATGCTGTGTTAACTTTCTGCACAATCTAAGATTAGATCACAATAACTCAGAAAGATTCATGATTAATTGCTGAGAATCATGCTTCATACATATTTCTTCATTGGTGTTTTCATTCAGACAAAAATCAACTCAAAGTTCACAGAGTTTATCAAACATATTAACAGTGTATGACATACAGACATGCTGACAGAGTTTAACAGAGTATGCATAACAGAGTTTAATCAACAGAGCTCACTCAACATTTAACCAATCAGGAAATATGATTAATACATCACATAAGTAAAGTTTGAATCTAACCAACATTTCTAGTCAGAACCAGAGACCATTCCTAGTTCATTAACCAGCCTTGTAAATGTAGCTTCACTCAATGGTTTAGTGAAGATATCTGCAAGCTGTTGTTCTGTAGATACAAAATGTAGTTCAATATTTCCTTCTTCCACATGTTCTCTGATGAAGTGGTACCTTATGCTGATGTGCTTGGTCATTGAATGCTGTACTGGATTACCTGTCATAGCAATAGCACTTTGGTTATCACAGTAAATAGGTATATTACTGTACCTCAATCCATAATCCAGCAATTGATTCTTCATCCATAAGATCTGTGCACAACAGCTACCAGCTGCAATATACTCTGCTTCAGCTGTAGATGTGGAGATTGATTTCTGTTTCTTGTTGTACCAGGAAACAAGTCTGTCACCAAGAAATTGACAACTTCCACTAGTGCTCTTTTGGTCTACCTTGCAGCCTGCAAAGTCTGCATCAGAATACCCAAGTAGCTTGAAATCTGATTCTCTGGGGTACCATAGACCTAATGATATGGTGCCCTTGAGATACTTGAAGATTCTTTTCACAGCTGTCAAATGTGGCTCTCTAGGATCTGCCTGAAACCTTGCACAAAGACAGGTTGCATACATGATGTCAGGCCTACTTGTTGTCAAGTATAGAAGAGAACCTATCATGCCCCTGTAGTTTGTCATATCCACTGAAACTCCTGTGTCTTTGTCCAATTTAGTTGCTGTTGCCATGGGAGTTGATGCAGATGAACAGTCAAGCATACCAAATTTCTTGAGAAGATTTCTGGTGTATTTTTCTTGATTAATGAAAATTCCATCTTCTGTTTGTTTCACCTGTAGGCCTAGAAAGTAACTAAGCTCTCCCATCATGCTCATTTGATATCTGGACTGCATGAGCCTGGCAAACTTCTTACAGAGTTTATCATTAGTAGACCCAAAGATGATGTCATCAACATAAATTTGAACTAAAAGGAGGTCACTTCCTTGATTGAAATAAAACAGAGTTTTGTCAATTGTTCCTCTGTTGAATCCACTTTCTAGAAGAAACTGAGCAAGTGTCTCATACCATGCTCTTGGTGCCTGCTTAAGTCCATATAGTGCCTTATCTAGCCTGTAGACATAATCTGGATATTTGGGGTCCACAAATCCTGGTGGTTGTTTAATAAACACTTCTTCTTCAAGTTTTCCATTCAGAAAAGCACTTTTCACATCCATCTGGAACACTTTGAATTTCTTGTGAGAGGCATATGCTAGAAAAATTCTGATTGCCTCCAATCTTGCAACTGGAGCAAATGTTTCATCATAGTCTATTCCTTCCTGCTGTGAATAGCCTTTTGCTACCAGTCTAGCCTTGTTCCTTGTGATAACACCTTCACTGTCAGTCTTGTTTCTGAAAACCCATTTAGTACCCACAATAGATCTGTTCTTTGGTCTTGGTACAAGGGTCCAAACTTCATTCCTTTCAAATTCATTTAACTCTTCCTGCATTGCTGTTATCCAGTCTGCATCTTGAAGAGCTTCTTCCACTTTCTTTGGTTCATTTTTAGACAAGAATGCATGAAACAGACATTCACTTGCAGTAGCACTTCTTGTCTTTACTTTTGCATCTGGATCACCAATTATCAAATCAGGTGTATGCGATTTAGTCCATTTCCTAGCAGAAGGCAAATGACTTCTATCAGCATGTGATCCTCCCCCTTGATCCATGCTCTCCTGATTTTGTTGTGATCTATCTTCGTTTTCTGAGACTCCCCCTAAACTTGACTGTTCAGAGTCAGAATTTGAATTTTCAGAGTTTGAAGCATCAGAGTTTGATCCAGATTTTTCAGTTGACTCAGTATCAGTGTTTGAGTCTTCATCTTGATCATGCTCCCCCTCAACTGGTTCTCCCCTTTGTTGTGACTGAGAAGTTTCTCCAGAATTTACCAGTAGAGGTTCAGAGTTTGTTTCAACAGAGTCTGTCAGAATTGTTTCATCAGAGTTTCCTTCATCAGAGTTTAAAACTTCATTTTCAAAGTTCAGTTGATCATATTCATCTTTGTCTTCAAGTCCAGTTATCTTCTTATCATCAAAAGAAACATGTATAGATTCCATGATCACTTTAGTTCTCAGATTGTAAACTCTGAATGCCTTTGTTGACAGTGGATAGCCAACAAAAATTCCTTCATCTGCCTTTAACTCAAACTTGGTCAACTGTTCTGGATGAGTCTTCAAAACAAAACATTTGCACCCGAAAATATGAAAGTATTTCAGGTTAGGCTTCTTTTTCTTCACCATCTCATATGGTGTCTTCCCATGCTTATTGATCAGTGTTGCATTTTGAGTAAAACAAGCAGTTTGAACAGCTTCTGCCCAGAAATAAGTTGGCAATTTTGCTTCATCAAGCATAGTTCTGGCAGCTTCAATTAAGGTTCTATTTTTCCTTTCAACTACACCATTTTGTTGTGGTGTACCAGGTGCTGAAAATTCTTGTTTCACTCCATTGTCCTTGCAGAATTCTTCCATTGTTGCATTTCTGAACTCAGTTCCATTATCACTTCTGATGATTCTGACTTTGTTGCTTGATCCTTTGTCCAGAAGCTTCACATGCTCCATCAGAGTCGATGCTGTTTCATCCTTCTTTGCTAGAAAATACACCCAAGTGAATCTAGTGTATTCATCAACAATGACTAAAGCATATTTCTTCCTTGCAATAGACATAACATTTACTGGACCAAATAGATCAACATGCAGAAGATGATAGGGATCAGTGATAGAAAATTCTGTCTTGCTCTTGAAAGATGACTTCCTTTGTTTAGCCTTCTGACATGAGTCACATAGGCCATCAACATTTAACAGGGTCTTTGGGAGTCCTCTTACAAGATCCTTTCTGATCAATTCATTGATGTTGTTCAAGTTCAAATGTGAGAGTTTCTTGTGCCACTTCCAACTCTCTTCACTAGACATTCTTGTAGACAGGCAAACAGCTTTTCCAACAGAGTCTATCAAAAGCTTGAATTCATAAATGTTGTTTTGCCTGTGACCAACTAGAACAACCTTTCCTGTAGATTTGCTGATAACTTCACAATATTCAGGTTGAAAATCTACATGATATCCCTTGTCACAGATTTGACTCACAGATAGCAAGTCATGCTTGAGTCCTGGGACATGAGCTACATTGTTGATGATGACATTTCCAAGATTGATATTGCCATATCCCAATGTTCTTCCTATATTGCCATCACCATAGGAAACTTTTGGGCCAGCCTTCTCCTCATATTCTGATAGCAGGGCTTTATTTCCAGTCATGTGTCCTGAACATCCACTGTCCACGACTAGGGTTGCCTCCCTGTTACCCTGCAATCACAACAATTACTGAGGATTAGTTTTAAGGATCCAGACTTGCTTGGATCCTTTGGCATTCTTAACTTTGTTAGCTTTTGCAGCGGAATTAACATTATCAGAGTTTGAGCTAACAGTATCAGTGTTTACAATTGCAGTATCAACTTTAACCCATTTCAGATTGGGTTTCAGTTCATAGTAATTATGATAGATAGCATGATATTTTCTGCAAGTATAGATGGAATGCCAAGTGCTTCCACAGTGTGTGCATAGAGTCTGTGGCTTAGTTCTAGCAAAATCCTTCTTTACCTCAGACTTTGTAGGTAAAGAATTTATATTTTTATTTTTCTTGCAGAAATTTGCAAGATGCTTAGTACTACCACAGTTATGACATGTCTTTCTTGGAGCATAACTAGCAAGCATTGATTTATTTCCTGAAGTGATGCCTACTTTTCCATTTCTGTTCTTGTTTGACACTTTCTTTTTCTCAACAGATTTTAACTCCTTCAGTTTATGTTTGAGTTGTTTATCTGTCATTGAACCAATATTAACCTGTTTTACACTAGTTTTTACTGGTTTTCTTTTGACATCTTCCTTTTCATTTTCAGACAAAAATTTACTGGTTCCATGAACAAATTTAGTTCTGACTTTAACTTGATTTTGAAATCTAAGTTCATCTCCCTCATTATAACCTAGACCAACAGTGTCTGTTTGAAAAATCTGTTGAGTGTCCTTTCCAGAATTAGTCCAAGTCCTAATTTTATTATTTGCTTCCTTCAACTCTGACTCTAGTTGTTTATACTTCTGAAGCAAAATCTGTTCTTTGCAAACAGCATCATCTCTCTCTTTCTGAACTTGTTGCATGTTTTCAAGTTTCTCTTCAACAAGTTTATTTCTTTCTTTAAGTTCAGAATTTTCAGCTTTTATCCTCTCATTTTCTAAAGTCTGATCCCTATAACTTATATGCAATGACTTAAGAAAAATTCTTAATTGAGCAATGTCATCAATATTATAAGCATAGGTAGTTGGAGTTACCTGATTTTCAGAGGATTCTGATTCAGTAGTAGCCATAAGAGCATAGTTCACTTCTTCATCAGAATCTGAAGTATCTGCCCAATCTCTGCCTTTAGTGTAGAGTACCTTTCCAGTTTTACCCTTCTTGCACTCAGGAGCATAGTGACCCATCTCCTTACACTTGTAGCATTGAATTTCAGACTTATCCTTCTTCCCTTTAGAATCTCTCTTATCAGACTTCCTGTAGCTTTTCCTGTCTTCATTTGAATCCCTAGAAAACCTTTTTCCTTTCTTGAAATTCTTGAAGCCCATTTTCTTGAAAATCTTCACCATCAACACAGCCATTTTTCTCATTTCTTCTTCATCATCCTCAGAGTCAGATGATTCAGAAGAGTTTGAATCATAATCAGAGTTTGGTGAATCACTTTCTGAATGTATGACCAAAGCTTTTCCCTTCATTTTCCTTCTTGTTGCCTCTTTCTTCTGAGGCTTCTCTTCAACATTAAGAGCAACAGACTTTCCTTTTCTGCTTGATCTCCTGTTTCTCTGCTCCATTTCCAATTCATAAGTTTTGAGCAGTCCATAAATTTCATCAATCTCTGTTTCAGCAAGATCATAGTTGTCTCTAATAGTGGTTGTTTTCACATCCCACTTTTCAGGTAGAGAAAGAAGAAACTTGAGATTTGAGTCTTCTAGATCATACTCTTTGTTGACCAATGACAGATCATTAATCAGTTTACAGAATCTATCAAATGTTTCTGTCATGGTCTCTTCAGGTTTATCCTCAAAATGCTCATACTCTTGTGTGAGTATGTTTCTCCTATTCTTCTTAATAGCTGCAGTTCCTTGACACCTGACTTCAAGTGCATCCCATATCTCTTTTGCAGTGGTGCAGTTAATGACTTTGTTAGACATAACATTGTCTAAAGCACTATGAAGTAAATGCCTAACTTTTGCATCCTTAGCAATTGATGATAGATCTTCAGGAGTCATGTCCTTCTTTTCCTTTGGAACCATTTTTGCTGCTTCACCAGCAACTGCAACAGATAGCTTTGTAGGATTGTGAGGGCCTTCATAAATCCTGTCAAGATATTCTGGATCTGTAGCCTCCAGAAACATAGTCATCTTGACCTTCCACATAGCATACTCTAATAGGCCTCAAAATAGGAACCCTGATTGGTTCATAACGACTCACAGTAGTAGGAGACTTTTCAGAAACAGTAGGTGTTGGTGGAGGAATTTCTGACATGATTATTGTTGTGTTTGGATCTTAACCTGTAATAAAGTAACAGATTGGCTATGATACCACTTGTTAGGCCGAATACACAATTAATAATCAACTTTGTATGAGAGATTAACAAGTAAAAGCGTTTATGCACTTAAAAACTTCTTGTATTTCGAACCCTCTTCGTGATGTAAAATATCACAAAGAGCTGCTAGGTTACAATAAAGATAATTCGTTATCGATACCCTTCTAGGGTTAACCTATCTGTATTTATATAACATACAGCTGCGATACAATCTCTAATTGATATTCCTAATAATCAGCTATACAATGATATCAATTACAGATTGTCACACGTCTCCTATGTCAACTCAATCTCTTTGATAGCTATCCAATCTTCAAAGATATCGCTTCCATAATTAATCTTTAATCACTGTTGAACAGTAGACGCGCTTCCTCCAGACAGAATTTAACAAACTCTGTCGAGCTTCCACCTGTCAGAGTTTAACTAAACTCTGACTGCTTCCAGCTAAACTCTGATAACTCCCTGTAACACTTAAAAACTGATTAAAACACATCAATTATATTTAACAGATACCCTTAAGCAAAAGAGGAAGGAGAGATGAGATAAGATAGAATGACTGACTACTGGAGGAGATTTGCAAGAAAAAGATAGTGAAAGTACTGCTATTGAAAAGCTAAATGGCATGTTGATGAATGACAAGCAAGTTTATGTTGGTGTATTTTTGCGCAAACAAGATAGAGATATTATGAAGGAAAAAAAAAAGATAGAGAAAGTGGTGTAGAAGTTAGAAGGTGTGGATGAAAAAGGTATCTATGGACATTTTCAACATGATTCCGGGACGGAATCCTTTTAAGGGGGAAGACTGTAATAACCCTAACTTTAGCAATGCTACAGTGATCACATGAACAGTAAATTTTGAGGATTTAGAGAAATGGTATGTAGGTACTCTATACTTGAAACAGAAAATGAATAAATGGAAACCATATTAGTGATGTACTATGAAAATAAGTGACTCGAAATGACGATGGACTTCAGAAATTCCTGAATATGGACTTTAAGGATTTTCGATTTCGATTGAGACTCTATTGAATGTGATAGTAAGGAGTATAGAAATGTTAAAGGGTTTATATCTTGAGGAAATAGTGAAATTAGGTTAGACCAAGTAGTGATCAAGTCAAGAAATGCCAAGGGAATTTAGATTGTTAAACGAGTTTGAGAATGCTTGAGAACCCGAGAGATAACCAGGAGAGCAACTTCTGAGAAAAAGAGAATATACCAAGGATATTGGATCTAATAACTACTTGAGAATTAGAATCACCCTAACACATTAACATATGATGTGAGAAAGGATAAAATATATTTAAGAGATTACAAGAGAAAAACCACTGAGACGATCGCAGAAATCGTTCGATGAATCAGATGACGAGAGAACTTTGTACAAAACCCAAACCAAAAGCCCAAATTCGGCCCAACCCAATTATGGAACTGATATTAAGTGATATTAGAGTGTAAGGGAGGGAATCCCATTGGTGCAAACATTAAAACCAAAGTGGAAGAGGAGTAAACTTGTCAAACTTGAGTACTAAGTAGCATTTTTCATGGTAAGGTGTTTAGATGATCAACAATTGGCTCTTTGTCATTGGTGGACTTCAAAGAATTTTATTATAAGACTACACAACTGATATATATGATAGATAAAAGGTGAAAAACGTTTGTAAAGGGAAAGAAGCAAGATAAACACAAAGCTCTCCAATCTGCCAAACAAGAACACAACTCAAAGAAAAATTCATATCTCCATTTCTATCCATGATAAAATCACCAAATTCTAACCACAACCTATCCACTCCATGGGCATGATTCGCTCCAAATTTCATAGCAGTACAAGTAGTATAGCCTAGTCAAATCCATGCTCAAAGTGGGAGAACCAAACCTGTCCAGTTTCTGTCCAGCGGAAAGATGGAGCTCAAAACCATAGCTAGGAAGCTTTGTTTTTGGTGATCTATAGCTCAAATCAAATATTATATAGAGGCCAAGATGTGGTAATAATTTTAGAGCCAAACTCTTATTTTTCGATTTGTTATGATTTTTACAAAAGTGATGATGAATAGTAACCCTTAGAAACTAACTTTGTTTTTATGGTTTCTTTAGTTGATCCAAGCTAGTATAAGGTTGATTAAGCATATCCCAAGGCTTGATAAGGGTTGTTAAAGCTTCAAGAAGGTATAAATCTCAAGACCCTTTAGTATTACTTTGAATATAGGATGGATTATAGAAAGTTTAGTGATTAAGGTTATGATAAGTGATTATTCATGATGATATATGTGTTTGTAAGTGATTAAAGTTGAATATGGAAGGAGTATGTGCTTGTAACCATGGTTGGTAAGATGACCACATGGTGTAGGTGATGGTGTATAAGGTGGATGATAGATTTGGAGGAGTTGGATTTTGGAAAGTATGAAAATATAGTCATTATAATTTCCGATTTTCGTTAGAATCAGAAACTTCCCTGTTTTTGGACACTATAACCGTACGGTACCTTACTGTCCAGACCCCAAAGTGACCATGATGAGATAGAGCATAGTTCGTAGATCGTTTTGATATAAAGTGCGTTAAAATCTAATGAACGGTTTAGGAGAAAAGTCAGTTTTAGTGAAAGACGTTCGAGAACCGAGAAAACGTAGTTGTACCAACTTCGAGGCTATAACTACCATACTTAGACATTTTTAAAAATTATGAAACTTTGGGATGTTATAATAGGGTGATCAAAGAACCCTTACCAACTGACCTTGTGTCAAATTGTGGAATTTATGAATTATGAGGATTTTTACAGTCGAGAGTGGTTGTTAAAGAAAAAATTTAAATCGTTAAGAACTTTAATCGGGAATAAGAATGGTTAAGTCCTCGAGACCTTTTGAGATAGTAATGGGATATTATAAGGGTGTTATTATATGAGCGTAGGTGGTTAAGTGGAATATGTTCTGATAATGATCCTTTTTGTGTTTATAGAGACTTCGGGAGAGCCACGAGCTATACTTCCGACTTACAGAGATCGAGGCAAGATCCTTCTATCCCTACTTTGAAAATTATTTATCTTCGGAATAAAAATTATATCATGGAATATATATATATATATATATATATATATATATATATATATATATATATATATGTGTGTGTGTGTGTGTGTGTGATGTTATTGTTGCTATGTTGCAAAGAATATATTTCCTTGATTTTGGGAAATTAAAGAGAGATGGATATGATTTATGAAATATGGATATAGAGATGATTACGAATGGAGCGAATATGCTCTATGGTAAAAGAGATATGAAAGGGAATGGTATCAGTTGTTATCTAGGGTTATATGGTTTATAATACTATATTAAAAATGATATGAGATGATGGGATTATGGTTACAGATAAAGAGAAACTGATATTATATTATTTTAGATTTCCTTCTTATAATAGTAAGTGGATGATGTATTATTAAATAAGAGCTTTATTCTTCCTTAAGGTTTATAATTGATTTCTGCTTATATATGCATATATATGTATACCTGTTCACATTTTAAATTCTAGTTTACAATATTATCTTGCTGAGCTATTATAGCTCACTCTTGCCACTTATGTATATAGCAACTAGGTCCCATGCCGATTCTACGCACTACACCCCGCAAGAGGGTACGGGAAAGATGAACTTTTGAGAGAGTGTTGGCAACGATTCCCGAGGTAGCTATCGGACGGTTGGGTACTGGTAGATTATGTACATTTAGTGTGTAAGCTGTTGTAATAAACTTTTGATTGTTGAAATGCTTCATGTCGAAGTATTATTCAACAAGGTATTTAAGTATGATCCTGGTTTGTAATAACTGCTTAAATCTAAACTTTTAATATTGTGGATGTTGTTCTCTGAGCATATGACAGGTGTGTAACATTATTAAGTGTGGGGTCTATTATGTAAGTTTTAGTATGAATTTATATTCCGGCTGCCAAGAATGAAGTGTCACTAAATGGAAATTGGTCGTTGACGGCCCGGATTCCTGACCCCGGATCTGGGGCTGTCACAATGAGTTCTCGAATAGAGTAATAGACATATCGAATCTCTAAGATATCGAATGAGATATCGAACAGTGTATTCAGAGATATCGAATAGTGTCTTCTGAGATATCGAATCTCTGACTTCTCGAATGCTAGACTTCTCGAATAGACAAATGTACTTCTCGAATTGGTACTTAGGCAAATTCTTCATTTCTTCAAATCCCAACTGTGATTATTTGGCAGTCTTTATCTCCTTGCTTGAGGCATGAACCTTGGAACTTCTTTCAAGCATTATTCTTTACTTTATAATTACAGTTACACAACTAGGATTTGATGCCTATTACAAGTACGGAACAAATAGAAACTCTACAACTAGAGGTTCCCTCAGTTAAGAGGTCATGTAGGTAATGCATAGCATTACACATACTTAGGCTTGTTATTAGATGTATTCAGGCATGCCTCTGTGACTAACAATAGACAAACTAAAATTTAAAAACGATAATTAGTACAATACGATAAAAAAGTAACAAAATGCAACAATTAACCATATGAAAACATAAGAACCATAACGTTTGAACCAATAGACACAGAGACATATTGGTAAAAACAGTTGATGGAAGAAATGTAATAACTTTCCAGAACTCCACAAAACTATGATCAAGAAATCATCCTATAAAATAAAAACTTACATAAATATAAAGATCAAAACACAAGAATCAACATTTAAATTGATCTCGAATAAAATCAAAAGAAAAATTATATCACAAAACCTACCTCGAAGATCAATTTATATATAATAAAGATGTCAACTTTAGACAATTAAAATTCAAGATCCACAAATAGATGATTAAAAAAGAAAAGGGATAGAGCTACAATAATTTAGATTTTAGTTACCGATTGAATGAAAGTGTAGCACCACTAAAAGCAGAGTAGTTTCAAAAAAAAATTCCTAATTGTTTCGAACTTTGTTTCCATATTTTTTTTTTGCCACGGAAGGTAAAGATTTTATTACTTACTCAAATCTTTACAAAGAACATTAGAAAAAGCAGGGTGGACATTCCCCATATCCCACTTACGCTCAGCTATTGAACAGCTATACCTCGCTAGATAATGAGCTACGTTGTTCGCAGAACGTTTAACAAAACGAATCATTACATTCTTGCTTCTTAACTCCTCCAATAGGTGTCTACATTCATTCACAACCCTCCCTAAACACGAGTAGCTTGAGAAAGAACTGTGAATCAATTGAATAACCTGGAGGCAATCAGATTCAACTATTCCATTCGAGACATTACTTTGTTTGAGCCAACTAAAGGCTTCTCTGATGCCTACACTCTCTGTTAACTCGGGAGTCGACTTGCCTAGAGAGCATTTTGACATGGCCTGGATGAGATGGCCTAAGTGGTCTCTAACAACAATATTGCTGCATCCACGTTCACCTTAACACTATTTGGCGATGGGGGGCACCACTGCTCTAGACCATCCTCCTGAGTCACGAAGCTCAGAAACGGATCAAAGTTCTTATCTTGAGCAGCTTTCCACTGGTTAAGGAAAGACAACGCTGCATGAAATACTTCTGGAACACCAACACCTTGCTGCTTCCAAACTATGTCGTTACGGTTTTTCCACAGGAACCAACACACTGTTACCCGGATACATATGTCCCTATTATTACTCTGCTCAAATACCAACTGGATCCACTCAACAAAACTATGATAGTCACCTGCAACTTGCTTGATAGACGAAAAATTATGGCACTCTACAGCAAATGAGCATGTGACAAGCGAATGAACGACTGATTCATCACAGAGGTTGCAAACTGGACACTGAGCATTAACCTGAATTCTTTTGACCTGCAGCAAATATTTTGTAGGCAAACTGTTAGTCGAGGCACGCCACAAAAAATTCTTAACTTTATTCAGAATTTTTAGGTTCCACAACTTCCGCCAAAACCCTGAATTATCTGCTGTATTAGGCTGATTCTTGGAATCTTGGATGACATTATAGTCGCTTTTCACTGAATAGTGGCCCATTTTCTCATGGCGCTAGTACCAGGTATCCTTGTCATTTTCAGTAAGAGGAATAGAAAGAATCAATTCAGCATCTCTTTCCTCAAAGACATCCAGAACCAGCTCGACATCCCAAGCTTTTTCACCCATCTTGAACAACGATGCAACTTTCTGATTTGATATGGCCTCACTATCTGAGTGAACAAATGGGTCTTCGATTGATGGCAGCCACGGAGAATTTATGATGTCCACTGTTTGACCATTTCCAATACGACAAGAAACGCCCTGGGCCAGCAAAGCTTGAGCTTCCATCATGCTACGCCAAATATAACTAGGATTGGACCCCAATTTAGCTGTTAAGAAGGAGCCAGATGGATAGTACCTTGCTTTAAGAATACGACTAACCAACTTGTCCGGAAATGAGATTAGCCTCCAAGCTTGATTTCCTAATAATGCTATGTTAAAATCTCGGAGATTTTTAAAGCCCATACCCCCTTGCACTTGGCTGCAGTTAATCGACTCCAACACATCCAATGGATGCTTTTGTCTTTTGAGCTGTCAGATTTCCACCAAAACTTAGACATTGTCATTTCTAGCTCCTTACAAATTTCTACTAGAAGAAGGAAAACGCTCATGGAGTAGTTGGGTAACGTTTGCGCGGCAGATTTTATCAGAATCTCTTTACCTCCTTTTGAAAGAGACTTCTTATCCCAACCCTGTAGCCGAGCTTGCAAGCGATCCTTGATGTAACCGAACACAGCTGACTTTTTCCTTGACATCATGTTAGGGAAGCCAAGATAATGAGTATTCTCACCAGCCTCCTTAATATTTAATTGCTGACAAAGCTCTTGCTTCAGATAAGAGCTGGTATTGCGACTATAGAAAACCGAAGACTTCTCCCTGTTTATTTGTTGCCCAGATGCTTTCTCAAAAATACTCAACATTTGCATAACATGATTAGCACTGTCTTCACTAGCTTTGCAGAAAATGTAGCAGTCGTCCGCAAAAAACATGTGAGATATAGGCAGGGCACTCCGAGCAACCTTGATACCTTGAATAAGATTACGCAGCTCATAATCATGGATGATGGAAGAAAACCCTTCTATACAAATTAAGAATAAGTAGGAAGAAAGGGGATCTCCTTGACGAAGACCACGAGAAGGATTGATACTTCCAAAGGTAGTTCCTGCATGATTAATTTGATAACTGACAGTTGACATACAAGCCATAAATAACTGGGTTACCTTGCTAGAGAATCCCATTTTTTTAAGCACTGCCTCCATAAAATTCCATTCAACTCGATCATAAGCTTTGCTCATGTCGAGTTTAAGAGCCATCCAAGCTTGTTTACCAGATGTTTTCCATTTCATAAAATGCATCACCTCATAAGCAATGATAATGTTATCTGTAATTGAACGGCCTGGAATGAAAGCACTCTGCTCGTTAGAGATAATAAGATCAATCATGGATTTCAGCCTATTTGCTAAGACTTTGGATATGATCTTATAAACCACATTACATAAAGATATGGGTCTTAATTCGGTTATTGAAGAAGGATTCTTCTTTTTGGGGATCAAGACTATATTGGTACTCTGCAACTGTTGATCAATATGCCCTGTTAAGAAAAAATGCTTGACGATATTCACGATATCCCCTCCAACTGTTTGCCAGTATTTCTGGTAAAAACCCGGACTCATCCCATCCGGGCCCGGGGATTTATCGGGGTACATGTGAAAAAGGGCTGCCTTGACTTCAACTTCGGTGATATCTGCCACTAAATGATTGTTCTGATCATCTGTGATTCTAGCTCGAATACATTCAATGACATAGCTCCACTCTGTATTAGACGCTATGAACAGATTAGTGAAGTAATCGATCATCACATTTTGAATACCTGAATCCCAATCAGCCATTTGACCTTCGTTGTTCTTTAAGCATCTGATCCTGTTATTACTTCTTCTATTCTTTGCAGCTGCGTGAAAGAACTTAGAGTTCTGATCGCCTGCTTTTAACCAGTATTGCTTGGATCTTTGTCGCCAGAAAGATTCTTGTTGAGCGTATACCTCAGCTAGCTCCTTCTGATTTTCTTTAATACACTCTACAGAGTAATCATCTCGCCTCCCCTTCAACGATTTGATTTTCCTTTTATACTCACAAATTCTGGTTTTAAAGCTTCCCGTAATCTCCTTTCCCCACTTTGATAAAACACTAGCACATTCGTTCATCTTCTCGTTAAAAGATCGACCTCTATATCTGAACCACACATCCTCAACCAGCTGTTTACACATAGGCTCTCGAAGCCAGGCATTTTCAAAACGGAACCTCCTTGTCTGAAAGAGCTGTTGAACTTTATAAAACTCGAGCAAAAGAGGGCAATGATCCGAAGTAGAAACTTCTAGATTGGTGAGCGTTACGTCTTTGAACATGTTCATGAAATCTGTTGTGACCAAAGCACGATCAAGGCGGACTTCTATCCACTCAGAGGTGCCAACTCCCCTTTCCCAAGTGAACTGGTAACCTTGAAGATCTAGGTCAATAAGGTTGCAATCGTCTAACACTTCGAGAAAACCTTGAATAAGATTAACTGGATATGGACGACCCCCTTTTTTATTAGCTTGTGAGCAAACGTTGTTCATATCTCCAATGAGGACCCAAGGATGAGTATTGGTTTGTTGACAAATTACGAATAAGCTGCCAAGTTTCGTAACGTTTACTTCTATCTGGTTCTCCATAAACACCTGTAACTCTGAAAGGGTTACTATTATTCATATGAATAATTGTATCCACATGATTCTTGCTGTAAGATCGAACGGTTACTTCCTCCTTATTCCTCCATAAGAAAGCCACACCACCACTATGGCCCTGAGACTCGACTACAATCAGACCTTCGAACCCTATAGCACGCTGCAATCTCTCGACTGTTCCCTTCTTACAAATAATTTCACACAAAAAAACGAAATCGGGTCTCTTTTGGATTGCTATCTCCTTAAGGAATTGAAAAGCCCATGGGGTCCCAAGCCCATGGCAATTCCAACTTAAAAGACTCATAATGCTAGGCAAGCACCCACTTGAGTACCCGCCCCATTCACGTTTTTTGGATTGTTGTCTGTATTTTCGTAACCCAACTCACTTGTACCATCTGAGTCCATCGGCACTTCTTCGGTTAGGCCCATGTTAATGCAGTCTAGCCCATCCCCTGTTTTACGCCTTTTGTTGTCAATAATAACCAGCTCGTTATTCGCCTGATTTGTCGGTGATTCAGATGTATTGATACGTACATTACTCTCCATCTGTTTCGCGCCAATACCCTCCTTTTGAATTATCTTATCCCCTTGATTTCCTCCCCGCGTAACTACCATCAGATTTGCTGGAGTGATTTTAGGATCTAAACTGTCATCGTCTTCCTCGGTCGAACTACCTCGTCCCTGAACGTGTGAACTGGAATTGCTACTTCCATCTCCATTCCGTAACCATTTAGCGCCAATAGGCTTAACCTGTCTTTTAAACGGAGCTCTCATCCATGCTCCATATGGTTTCACGATTTCTTGCTCTGATTTCTCGAATAATTGTCCACAAAATCTTTCTGAATTCCCTATGATGCCACAGATGAAACAAAAACTAGGGACATTTTCATATTTGAAGTTAACCCAGAACCAATCATTACCTTCCATTTTAATTTTCATTCGTCTCTTCGAAGGTTTGTTCAGATTTAGTGAAACTCGAATTCGCATATATTCCCTCCAAACGTCATCAAAATTACTGGGGCATGAACTGACAAAATTTCCTACGAAATTCCCTATCCCCATTAGTATCTTCTCTGACTTGAATTCCACTTTCAAATCATGAACTTGTACCCACAGCTCGATATGATTGAGATCTACACTCCTGGGGTTCTGCCCTGGTTGTAGCCTCTCCATGATTATAGCTTTCCTGTTGAAAGACCAAGGACAACCTTCCATAACCCGTCGTACATCTACCTCATGGTAAATTTGAAACAAAAATAGATTTGAATCGATTTCTTTTATGTAAACTCCTTTCCCTGGTCTCCAAAGCACGGCCAAGGTTTGCTTCATAGCTTCAAAGTCGATTCTCCCCTCCTGTATAAAACGACCAACAATGCAGAACTTTGCGTTAAATCCTTCTCCTTGAGTGCCATCTGTTATTATCTCCTCTGCTTGGACCTCAATACCTCCTTCTTCCTCGTCCTCCAAGGAAATGACGTTCAATGCTGTTGTTAAACTTTCTGTTTGATCCATCTTTTGGTGACTAAATGACTGAAGCTGACAATCTAACGAGAGAACAATGACTTACCAAACCATGTCAGATGACAAGACTTAAAATGGGATAACTTTGTTTCCATATTAAGACTATTCATTTTATGGAACATGGCCAGGGTTATGCTCGGATTCACGAAGCACAGTGAAAATATTTAATTATTGATAAATGAATATATTTTTCAATTATTGATAAATGAATAATTATTAATTTAGACAGTAATTTTTCTTTTTTTTAATGATTACAGTATTTTTTTTATCATAGGGTAAGGAATCTCACTTTTAGGTTAGAGGTCAATGGTTCAATTCCCATTATAAACAATTTTTTTAACATTAATATAATATAGGAGGAGTAATTTAGTAATTTCATGATGATAAAATTGTCTCATGATATATTAATAATAAGTTTTATAATATAATCATAACTGATGTCTAGCATAATGGTAAGGATTCTAACTTCTAAGTTAGAGGTTAAGGGTTCAATTCCCATTAGGAACAATTTTTTCATTATTTATACAATATATGAGGGTAATTTATTAATTTTATGATGATTAAATTGTCTGACAAACCCTCATTATTTATACAATATATGAGGGTAATTTAATAATTTTATGATGATTAAATTGTCTCACAAACCCCCTATTGTGCTATTAGATATACTAGCTTGTGGCCCGTGCAAAGCACGGGTTACTTTCAAATATTTTTAAAATTATATGATTAAAAAAATAGAGTATAATAATTTATTATGGATATAATTTAACTTTGTAATATTAATTAATAAAATTATTAGTAATAATAATAGTTATTTAATAAATGATATGTATTGTTTAGAACTAATAATATAAAATGTTAATGTAAATTTGTTGTTGACGGTGTTCGAAACTTGGATCTGTAAAAGAGAGATTTAAATATAAAATATTCCTTATTATTAGATCTAACGGTTATCATCTATTTACTAAATATCTAACAATTACTATTATTTTAAATGGCTGAACCAAACAATCAAATTATACCCTTGTTTACTTATTATATATTAGTATAGATAATGGATGGATAAATTATATATAATACTTGTCCCCTAGGATTTTTTTAAGTAGTTCTTTCACTGGGAGATGCTCCTACAGCACAATTGATACAAATATTAATCAAGATCATTTTCGAAATTATGGAGAAGTAAAGTTAAATGGAATTGAGACAAATCGAGTTTTAATATAAAAGAAGTTTATATTTTTTTAACATTTTTTATTAAACAAACTGATAACATAAATCAAATTGAATATATTTAAATTAGTGAGATGAGTAGACAAGATTCGAGATAGGTTTGTCAATAGATCGGATTTGAATCGGATCCTGAATTCGTATTTAAATTCATCTAAATTTTTGGATCGGATGGGATTAAGTGTCGAATTTTTTTACGACTAATCCATATTCACTCCATTTGGATCACGAGTAATCGGATCGGATATCCAATCCAGTTAATATTTTGAAAAAAAATATTAATATTAAAATCTAAAATGATAAAATAAACAATTTTAAGATGTAGGAGTACAGATTAACATCTAAATACAATAAATATTGAACATTAAAAATCAAAAATAAATATCTATCAATCGTGAAATGTACTAAATAAAATTAGAATGATCAAGATATGAACTCTAAATATTAAAATAATTCAAATTACAACATAAATTCAATGTTAGATGCAATACAATGACAACGTATTTATCATAAACATAATACTTTTATCAAGTTACAATATAAAAGACTATGAAAGGATTTTGGATATATTTAATTTAAAATTTTATAATATGAGTTTCAAAATATGCATGTCATTAATCAAATTTATATTAAATTATATCAAATTAAAATTAATATAATTATTAAAAATAATGATCATATAAAAACTTAATTTTAACATGAAACTAAAATTTACTAAATATTAAAAGAAACCCATATATGACACGGGCTATAACTAATTCATATAAAATTTTAAGACATTAAAACAGGATGGGTACAAAATTTATATCCTTCAACTTGAACATATTCGTATATTTAATACTCTCTTTATCCTTCTCGTTTCTTTACACTTTTCTTTTTGGGATGTCCCTCTCAATTGTTTACATTCCAAAACTTACCTAAAATGGTAAAGTTTTATAATATAAAAAATAACTACATCCACTACTTTCATCTACTCAACTTATTTTATTACCTAAAATATTGATTGATCCTATCACTTTACTCACATTTCTTAATTTTCTTCATTATTTTACACTTTTTCTTAATCTTATCATGCCCAAACAAATGAGAAGGAACGGACGGAGCATTTTGCTAATGCAAGAACGGGTTCATTTTTTTTATTAATCGCGGAAGGGTAATAATTAGCTAGCTGCCTAGATTAGCTAGTTTAAGATGACATATCTATGAATAGACAGACACCAAATTTTAGCTATAATTTACCAAACAAATCATATCATGACATTGATACTTACATATTATATAAATTCGTTAGGCAAATTATTACTCCCTCTATCTCATTCATTCCTATTCACTTACTCCCTCCGTTTTTCAAGGTTCTTTACATTGCCTTTTTGCACGGAATCCAAGGAATATTGTTAAGATAAATGAAGTAGTGGGTGTAATAGTGATTTTATTGTTAAAATAAGTGAAGTAGTGGGTGTAATAGTGATTTTATTGTTAAAATAAGTGAAGTAGTGGGTGTAATAGCGTAAAGTGTTGAAAAAGTAGAGTGAAGTAGTGGATGAAATAATTATTTTATTGTTAAAAGTTACTATTTATTGTATGTAAAGAAATGAGAGGGGCGTCCCAAAATAGAAACTGTAAAGAAATGAGAGGGACGGAGAGAGTACTGTTTTGGGATGTCCCATCATTTCTACCCATTCTAAAAATAGTAAAGTTTTAATAATAAAAAATACTATCACACCCACTAACTTTCCTCCACTATCTCAAATCTATAATTTAAAATATTATTACACCCACTACTTTTCTCCACTATCTCAAATCTATTATTAAATATTGATAGGTCCCACCACTTTATTCACTTTCCATCTAACTTTATTCATTTTTCATACATTTTCTTAGTTTTCATGCCAAAATCCAATGAGTACTATCTAGTGGGACGGAGGGAGTACAACAAAAATGTTACGGGAGAAGAGACACGAAATTTTTCACCATACAAACAACTTCTTCCAGATCGTGTACTTGGTAAAAGTCGTATACAAATTTAAATAGTGTATTTTTTTAACATTTATTTATTTTTTTCCGTATTTTTGTATGCCATAGATATCTCCTATAATGATGATAATAAAGTGCACAGATATGAGATATCCTACAGTTAGAGCTATAATTCGAGCCGAGCGGTTCGTGAGCTCGCTCGACTCGAACTCGTTTAATTAGGTTCGACTTGGCTCGTTTAGTTAATCGAGCCGAGTTCGAGTAGAGGTTTCGGTTCGTTTAATTAAACGAGCCGACTCGACTCGTGAAATTAAACAAATCAAGTTCGGGTAGATGTTTAGACTCGAGTCGACTCGTTAAAATCGGCTCGTTTAGCTAAACGAGCCGACTCGACTCGACTCGTAAAATTAAACGAGTCGAGTTCGGGTAAAGGTTTAGGTTCGATTAGTTAAACGAGCCGACTCGACTTGACTCGATTAATCCCAGCTCGATTAATGTCTGGCTCGAAACTCGACTCGCCCAGCCCGAATTACAGCCCTACCTACGGTTTTTGATAATATAAATTTGTTAGTATTATTTTTGTAGGATTCATATTTTCTAATAAATATTAATTTATTTTTGTATTTTATTTGTGTTTTTTGATTTATTTAATATTGTCAATATGTTTTATTTGTGCTTTTTTGACTAAGTAATATTACTTCATCATTTATTTAATTTGTGTTTTTAGATTTATTTTATTTGTTTGTTTTCAACGGAGATAAAATTTATTTTATATATTTTTACTTTTAAAGCCGGGTAATTTTTGTGTAATAAAAACTGCATATAATTGTTGAGTCAAGTGGTGTCTTTATTTGTGCGACATGGTTGCACTTGTGTTATGTTGTCGTTACAAATAGAGATGTTCAAAAAGCCTGAAGTCCGAAGCCCGGCCCGATCCGGCCCGAAAAAAAGCCCGAAAAGCCCGGCCCGAAAAAAGCCCGGCCCGGTTCGGCCCGGCCCGGAGGCCTAAAATGGGCCCTCTATTTTTCACGAAGCCCGGCCCGGCCCGAAGCCCGAAAAGCCCGGTTAAAAGCTCGGGCTTTTAAAAAGCCCGGATAAAGCCCGGGCTTTTAAAAAGCCCGGATAAAGCCCGGTCCGAAGCCCGGTTAAAGCCCGGCCCGGATAAAGCCCGGCCCGAAGCCCAGATAAAGCCCGGATAAAGCCCGGATAAAGCCCGGATAAAATTTTTATTTTATTAATTTAACTTATAATCTTCAACCAAATTAATTTTTTATTTTTTGAAAATTTGGGAATATCATTTAATTAGATATATCTTGACATCTGTACGGTTGGATCGTCGAGAAATATTTTTAAAAATATAGAAACAGTAATCTGGGATGAAACACTAGTTAGGAGTACTAGACAATATAGTAATGTTCTATTAAGATCTCCAACCAAATTAATTTTTTATTTTTTGAAAATTTGGTTATATCATTTAATTAGATATATCTTATCATCCGTACGGTTGGATCGTCGAGAAATATTTTTAAAAATATAGAAACAATAATCTGGGATGAAGCACTAGTTACGAGTACTAGACAATATAGTAGTGTTCTATTAAGATCTTCAACCAAATTAATTTTTTATTTTTTGAAAATTTGGGAATATCATTTAATTAGATATATCTTGACATCCGTACGGTTGGATCGTCGAGAAATATTTTTAAAAATATAGAAACAATAATCTGGGATGAGCACTAGTTACGAGTACTAGACAATATAGTAATGTTCTATTAAGATCTCCAACCAAATTAATTTTTTATTTTTTGAAAATTTGTTTATATCATTTAATTAGATATATCTTATCATCCGTACGGTTGGATCATCGAGAAATATTTGTAAAAATATAGAAATTACATATATATAATTTTTTTAAAAAAAAGCCCGAAAAAAGTCCGGCCCGGCCCGGCCCGGCCCGAAGGCCTAAAACGGGCCTCATATTTTAGAGAAAGCCCGGCCCGGCCCGGCCCGATTTTTGAAAAAGCCCGGCCCGGCCCGGTTGTTAAAAAGCCCGGGCTTTTTAAAGCCCGGATAAAACCCGGTCCGAAGGGCTTTTTGTGCATCTCTAGTTACAAACAAGTTAAGCTGATACAGTGATATTATACTGATATACATATGTATGAAGCCAGCTTGAAATTAAATATGATTTGGTGCACAATCGTAATTTTATGGCCAATCGATTATTATTTGTATAAAAAAGTTTGCAAAAGTGGTCATGGGCAGGTATTTTGTTAGGTGCAAGAATCTTAAGACGTTGACGCTTTTTTAACTTATACTAACTCAGACTGTGCTCCTCTTCCTTCAAATCTAATCAAATGCTACATGACTAAATAAAAGCTTCAAAGTTTAGATTATTCAAGGAATTTCGGTTCATGATTAATTCACATTCTTAATTTTGATTTTCATTAGCGATTCAAACTTATCCTTAGTCTTTCTTGCAAGTCTATAAAGACCTTTTTGAACTTAAATTTTAACAATTCCTCAAAAAAGATTATGAGCAACATTTGCTTAACAAGTATATAAAAAATTGAAAATCTGAATGGCCATATAAAAGTTATGTTTTATACACATGAGTTTCTCATTGGCAGTATTCTAAAAAATAAAAATCGACATTAATTGGTAAAAACATCTTATAATGATTAATTAGATAATCGGTAATTAATTAGATCGATTAATTTGAGCATTAGTCGAAAGAAATTTAATATAATAAATAATAATGTATAGTCTTATTTAAATATCATCAAGCTGCAAAAAAGTAACAAACAAATATCACATATCAATAGTCCAATATTGATATTCAAGCGTTAAAATTTTTCAAAAAAATTATATATCATCATTCATACTTTCTTCAAAAAGGTGAATTACAGAACATCATAGGCCTGCCCGGGTTTATTCCGGGATCTTCCGACCAGCCCCATGGCCAACACAGGTATGTAAATCTGTTAGTACCAACTCAGTCTTCAAACCTTCCACTGTCTCACCAACTCAGTTTTTGCACAGGGGCAGATGAGGTTCGAACCCGTGACCCTTTGGATCAACGCAAGACCCCGTTTCCACTGGGGCAGCTCTCACACTTATCATCATTCATACTTGACATAAACGAAAAGAGTAATTCAGTTTGAAAAAATAAATAATAAATTAGAATTTTAATCAATGATTTACTTGATAAATTAACTTATACTCGTATATAATAGTTAATATACTATTTATTAATTATTTATTAATTTTTTAAAAATATTTTTTCCCAACTTTAACTGATTAATTAATACCGATTTTTGATCGTTTTGACTGATTGATTCTATTTCGCTCAACCAATTTTCTTAAACAACCACTTTTTGATCCAAATTCCGCTTAATCGATCGATGTTTAGAATAATGCATTGGGAAAATAATTAAGATTTCTTTCTTTTTTAAAGAAAAAAAATTATTGGAAGGATATTGGGAGTTGGGACCAACCCAAGTGTCAATAGTCAATACTATATATACATGATTTTATTATATTTATTGGTCAGGATATATACATGATTTTTATGGTTAGCTAAGAAGCAAGGTTTTCCAAGTAACTGCACAGTATTTGGTCAACACATCACATATCATCATCGCTGCAAAGACTAAATGTGTGTATGTATGTACAGTATATAGAAGTAATATTCACATGAAAGGACAGAAATAAATTGATATGAACTTGTCCAACTTTCACTTCCTTTATTACACAACCTGTAAATTACTATATACACCAGCACTGGGTTTTCAGTTTATGTGTCATGTATGATATCATTCATATTTCATACTCGTTGTTTTATTAGTTTTCTATAATTTTCTTATAATAGTAGTACTTTGTTTTGCAAGTCAAAAAAATTAACTTTGTTCAGTCTAATTCTTATATACAGTATAATATAAGTGGAGAAAAATTCTGCTTACGATTGCATGATCTCGTACATCTGAAAAAAATTGTTACAAACATTCAGCTCAAAATTATAGTTTCGAATTCTGATTCCACTAAAATAAGTTAGTTAATTAATAAATTTATTTATTTATTTACTTGGCCCTCAATCAGCTCTGTCTTAACGTACGTGTATACCCATATATACTATTGTTAATCAACTAAATAATTATAATTAGTACCAATCCCTGTCGTCATCATTTCCAATCTAATACCATCATCTAATACAAAATTTAGAAGTGAATTAATTGTCTTCACTTGGTTGGATTCTTTCACTTATAGGAGTATATGTTTGACTGATTCTAACAAGTGATTTATTGGTTTATATCTTTATTCCAGTATACTGTCTTTTATTATCCTAGACTAGACTTCTGGTAATCTAGACTAGAAATCAAGTCTCATTAACTTTCCGCTAATCAATCTTTTATATGTTTATGAAAGGTAAGCAAGTGGTAAATGACCAGAATCATGGTATTCACTAGCAACAAAAATGAATACAATCGTTTGTAAAACAAAATTTGAATTACGAGAGCTTAACTCAACTCAACTCAGTTTGTTGAATATTAAATTCGAGCTTGAACAATAAATATATTCGATAAATAAAAATGGTTTGAACCAATTTTTATACCAGCTTGTTATAAAATAATTGAAAAAGATTAAGAAATATGAAAAAGCGTAAACACCTACCAAAAAACAGTACTTTATGCTTGTGAAACTCTCTTTTTTGCCGCTAAATTTATGCTTGCGAAGCAAAGAATGAGATATTTTGAACAGTCGTTCACTCCCATATTTTTTCACTCGGAGTTTAGCCTGTATTTGGAAATATGTTAGTATCAGTCTAATCCTGTAACGTGTCCTGGAATATTTTCAAGGGAATAAAAGGAATAAGGAAACCTTGTGTTTGGTTCCTATTAATGAAATAAAATATGTACTACACTTAACCATATGGTCGATATTTAGTCCGTATTTGAAAGAACCGTATTACGGTTCCCATGCTAATTCTCATTATTTTGCTCAGCAGATTGCAACATGCAGAAATCTAGAAGAGACTACCAATCTCCTTTTAAATTAGAAAAAGAATGAATACCTTTGGTTTATACAGTATTCCATAATTTTAGTTTCAAAAGAGAGAAACAAATTATGGCCCCGTTTGGCAAGAATTTATAATTTACTTATTTCGGAAAAAAATTCGAATTTACATACTTTTTTTAGAGAAAAATAAAAAAAACTTAGCTTACTCAGTTATAATACCACTCAAAGTGGTGTCTGAGAAGGGTAGCTGTACGCAGACCATGCCCCTATACAATAGGGACGCTGTTTCCGAAGGACCCCCGGCCATTACAAATACAGAAATACAAATACAGAAAGGAAACCTAATACAAACTAAGAAACTCACGCACACGCAGGAGTCGAACCCCTGACCTCCTTCAAAGGAGGCCAGTGGCTCAACCACTGCACCAACATGTTGTTGGCTTTGTTTTTTTTAGAGAAAAATGTGTATGAAAATTTTAATATTCGTTATCTTGCAAAAGTAAATTACTTATTTCAAAAAAAAGTACATATTTACATACTTTTTTCCGGAATAAATAACTTATTTATGAAAAATAAGATTTCCCAAACGGGACCATATTTTGTTTGACTAGGCTAAATGAACTGAGTAGGGGTGTGCATCGGGTGGTTTGGGCGGTTTGGGACGGCCAAACCAACCAAACCATAAATTTCGGGTTTTTAATTTTTCAAACCATAACCAAACCAAAAACCATATCATTCTAAAAAAACCAACCAAATTATAACGGTTTGGTTTGGTCGGTTTCGGTTTAAAACCGTTATTAAATATATATTTATACTTGATGTTATTTATTTTCTCCAACACTAAATACAAGATTCAATTTTATTTTAAAAGAGCCAACAAAATATATGCACAAATAGTAGCACAAAATATCATCAAAAATAGTTATAAAATAAATTATACTCCTCAAATATTTTCATTAAATCATAAAATAAGTCTCAAAAGTCTTATATATAGCTTTCTGGTACTTTCTTCTTTTAACTGGTTTTTGACATGAAATAAAACAAGTTAACCACTATAAATCTAACTAAATACAAAACACACGTGCACACACGTAAGCATGGTTAAGGCATATAATATTATAGTCTATAAATGTGTTGAAGATAGGTGTGTTGAAGAAATAACCACACGAAAAATACAATATATATATGTATATATATATATATATATAATATTTTTATACGACTTGATGGTCGGGTTGGTTTAATCGGATGGGTAAACTAGTAAAACCAAACCCAAACCAAAATTTTCGGTTTTTAAAAATATAAAACCATAACCAAACCAAACCGAAAAAAAACCAAAATTTTCGGTTTGGTCGGTTTGGTTTGGTCGGGTTGGTCGGTTTTTGGAAAACCATCCTCACCCCTAACTGAGAGTGAATGAAATAAGTTATATAGGAGTAGATATGTAATTTCATTAATTCCTCCGAATTCCGATCCCAAGTTGCCCAGCCCACTCAGGCCCTCACTGCCTGCTGCCAAATAAAATTTGCAGGAGACGTTTTAAACTTTCATTATTTCCTCCATCCACAGAGAACAATGCTATATTATCCATCCAATGCATTTTCTTCACAAATCTCAGCATAAATAATTTCAACACCCTTATTTTACTTCACTCCCCTCCTACCTTCCTTATCTCTCCCTTTACCTTCTTCACAATTTCTGACTTCAATCCATTTTTCCCCAACTAAAAGGAACATAGAGATTCTCTCAAAATATCCTCCTACAAAAAAAAGCTCATACTTCCTACGTATACCATCACATTCAAATATTTCACCTACTATATTCCTCACATTACCCATGATTCTGGTTCTGCCTGCATTCCTTAATTTAAACCGTTATGCATCACCCGTGGATGCTAATTACCGGTCAATACCTCAGTACAAAAGTTCAACTCATAACATCAGTTCAATCAAGCGACTGAATATGACTCTTCCCTGCACGATAAACTTGCTCATGGAAACAATATATACTTCAAAATGAGACAACAGGAAAAAAATGTTCAAAAAAAAAATTAAAAAAAGAAAGCAAAAATGTCGGTAGAAATGTTAAGCAACGGCTTACTAATTTATATTAGCAGTTCCCTATGTTACCCTTAAACTGATGATATGTAAAATACAAACTATGAGGTACATGGGCTGCACGCAATGACACTCTTTGGGAGAATACACATCTTATCAAATTCAACCATGGACTGCTTGATTGGCCACTTCCAAACGCATTGCAGATACCATGAAGAACCATGAGATGTGACAGCCCTAGTAGCTGTTTTGCCATATCTGCTGGGGCTGCTTGGATTGGACATAGGATCCACCAAGGGACCCATTCCCCGAGATATGCAGTTGCTTATCCAATGGCATCCCTGTCTGAGAATTGTAGAATTTCGTATCCCCACAATTTAGGGAAGATTGCTGACCTTCCCCAAATCCACCAGGGTGCTGATCCTGGCCCTGCAAGCTGTAATAAGTATTTTCTGGAACAGCCGACACTGTTCTCGAACCATGTCCATGGAGCCACATGGCTGAATTTTCATTCTGACAAGAAAAAAGGGATATGTGAGTTCAAAATATGCAGATACTGCTTCTTCTAATATATAAACATACGAGTCAGTAAAATACTAGCTTTTGTGTCAGTATTAATTAACAATGGCAAATCTCATGTCAATCCAAAGAACAATTCAGGAAGATTCGTATTCCAGAAATCAGTTTTAAAAAATTGTGGTTTAAAAAATTCTTCCCAAGAACGTTTGTTAAACTGAGAGTCCATTTGCTGGAATAAATTGCATATAGTTCTTTCTCTACTCACTCGCTGGTCAATAACTATAATGTACTAAAGTTGTTACGAAGTTCATGTGCAAACGACATCCTTGTGTAATAGATACTAATTGACTACTGCTTACTAACAGCCTAGTAAGAAAGAGTGCCAACATGATATAGGGTAAATGGCCAAGATAGAGAAGAAGGTATGTAGGACGAAAATTTAACCAATAATAGGTCTAGCAGTGTGCATAAGCAACAAGTCTTGTGGACCATTATGGCAATTTTTAACATAAATCTTTAATAATTTTATTCCTCCTCTATAAAAAGTAGGCCATAAATTAAATTCTTAACGGCTAAGTTTTATACCAATTATTTAGGTAGGTACCTGCTGAAGGGGAATCGAATAAGCGTTGTCCTTGTACCGAGTACTTAAAAGTTCATCATAGCCGATGGCAGGCCCGGCAGGAATAACTGATGGATTCATGACATAATTTCCAGAAATGTTGTTTAAATCTCCATAGTTCCCATACCCAGAAGGTACAGTGGCAGACTGAGGCAAGCTACTGACTGATACACTGTTTTTATATTGAGGGAGGAGAACAGTAGCCTGTGATTGATGGTATGCATCATTACCAGCAAATGCTTGCTGGAAGGCATATGGCATGTACGCCTCATTCTGAGGCAAGTAAGAGTAACCATTCATCTTGGCAAAAGGTCCCAATTGATGTGTGGGTTGGGAATTTTGGTGGCCAGCTAGGTGTTGGTAATCACTTTGTTCTGAAACAACTCGTTTTCCAGGAAAGTGCTGTTGTGCAGGATGAAGTGATTGCAAACCAGTCTTTAAAGCCTGCACATGCAAAAGAACCATCAGATACAAGACAGACACCAGAAAACTCAAAGAATTCCACACATTAACTCAAGTCGGATTTTTACACATACAAAAGAAATTTTTTTACGTCAACAGTTTGTCAAGACCTTAGGATCAAAAAAGTTGATCGACTCTTTATCTCGTTACATAAATTATAGGAACAGAATTGCTGCAGAAACATCAGATTACATGTGCAGCGCACATGTCTGATGTCTCCCATGCAGAAGCAGATAAAACGAGGTAAACACCTATTGGTCAGAATGGAGCAAGTTGTTTCACATGCATCATAAATAAAAATTGTAATTAAAAGGTGGGTGAGAAAGAAACAACCTGGCCCTTAAATACACACCAATATTTAGGCCCAACATATATACACATCCTAAGATTTCAAATTATATGATATAAAATAGATAGCCTAAATGTATAATGGAAAATGTAAGTAACTGAATAGCAGAACGTAACATTTGTCCAACCCTCTTAACCATTAAAAAAAATCGTAATTCATTTCTTCATGTGCATATACTATGTAATTTCGTAAATTTGGTATGTAATAAAAAATTCCCAAAGAAAGATAAGTAGTTACCGCTATATTGTGCCTACAGAAAAATCTATATTAACAATATAATGGTGCAAATTCGGTAGCTAATTAATATTTATTAAGTTGTAATCTCTAAGACTCTAACTCATATGAACAATTGTCGCTATTAACTCTGAAACCAGAAGTAGTTCTCAGGTCAGCAGGGTAGAGGAGACCACCCAAGTTACCAGTTGATACATAGCTCAGGCACGATATCAAGTGGAGTGAATCAATATAGTAATCTCAATTTCGTGCTATGTTTCTGAAGCACCTCAACACAAGTAAGATTCTCTCACGCTAAAATCGTTATCACTCTCTAAGGCACATAAAGTACACAAGTTAAAACCCTAATGAGAGATATCAAGCCTTATCATACTTCTCATTCTCCCAAAAAACCTAGTACTTTCTTTATTTTGAAAAGATTTAGTCTATCCCCGTAACTATAAGTTACTACAGAAAGTTGGCAGGGGACCAATATATAAGATTCTACAAGTATGTCCGAACTTTTTTGTTCTTTACACAGATCCAAACAGTCTCCAGAATTTCATTGTGCACTTTAATTAATCAATTGCCAACATGTTTTCATAATAGACGAGCTAAAGTTGTTACAGTTATAATCAGTGGGTAATTATGAGGATCTGATACAAATAGCCAGCTCTATGTTTAATTTATTTCCTTACTGGAGAGATTCTCTCCAACCATTTACTTAGTTTTATCAGGATCTAATAAGGTGCCTATTTAACAACAGTTGATCAGTTGCATACGCATCACAGACTTTACCCATTTTCTGGAATTTGATAAAATCCTTTTTCCATGCTATATATATCACTAGGTACCATATTTTTCAGCATCTTCCCCACCCCCTGACCCTGCTACCAAAAGATCAAAGGTAGCCACCAGCTTATTGATTTTTTACAGGCACGACAAATCTCTATGAGCTATTTATAAAATAACCCATATCCTTCAACCACTTAACTGCAAAAACTATAAAGCTTTTGGCTACTTTATAAATAAATAATATTAATAATTGTACAAGAAAGGATAAAATACACGTAAGCAAGTAAAGGAATCACTTGCTCAAATTTACTGCTTACAAAAATTTCAAAATTCTAAATAGACATGTACGGAAGGAGGACTAATATCTACCTGAATGGGGGTCAATTGGTTCGGGGAGTGGTATGGGTTTGGAATCAGGAATCGGGTTGAGGTGGTATGGGGTTGACAGTTCATTTATGATATTATGAGTTTGGTTCAGTGCTCGAATGACCTTCAAAGTAATAGAAAATTATTAACTAAATTAATTTATTATATTATATAAAAATTTAAAAATATTTTTTATTATTAGCAACAGTTGTTTGTAATTAAAAATAACTTTTAATATTTATAATGTTTGTTAGATGGAAGAAAATAAATGATATTAGAATTGATACCTCATACCCCTTTTTCATACCCACCTCCCCCCTTAGGTATCAAAAACCCATACCTTGTGGGTTTGAGGTATGGGTTTGACAAGGAAAAAAAGTTGAACCAAACATGAGATATGGGTTTTGCTCACTCTAAACCCATACCTAATTCCTGGTACCAGCGAACCAAACAATCCCTTAAAAGGAATGCAATGATACATCAGACTACGAAATTTTCGCTAACCAAACTGATACACATCCAGAATATAACTATAATTTCTTTTCCTAAACTGCATAAATTATTAATCAGAGTGACAAGGGGATTAACTTAAACCGTATTCACAATTTCAAGTTTTCAACTAAAAGAATAAGCAACTTTACAATTTTCTTCAAAATCACCATGTGTTTTAAGTAACTAGAACTGGAATTGTCAAGGACAGCGGAACTGAAATTTATAAAGAAAATCCAATGCAAGAGCTAAAGAATCCATCTTGAAGTTGATCTAAAAAAATAATAATACAGCGAGCATGTGTACGTACCTCTTCCAAGGAAAGAGATGAACCACTGATGGAGGATGCTGTGTTGCCATACTTAGCCGCCACTGATTGTGCTGCAGGGAAAGGTGAGTATGAGAGCTCAGAGTCTCTTACAGAGACATTTGCTGCTAATAGAGTACTGGATAATGAATCTGCATGTACCTGCATTAGTTACAAAGTAAGATAAACATAGCGCCTTTAAAAAAAGATCACTCAAAACAACAGAAAGAGAAGTGATTTCACAGGCTACAACTTCCAATAGTTCAGAAGCTTTTAATCATTCTGAGTTCATATTCATATGCCTAGCCTAAATCAGGTCTGGTTTGGGACCATGTATCTCCAAGAAGTTGAGTGTCAATTCTAGTATAAACAGCACTAGAGATGTAATGCTGTTAGTTACAAGCACTCGAATAAACTTTTAATTAGGCAAGGAAGCATAATTAGCATCACACCACCACATGAACTATAGAGATCATATGAACACAGAATTGTGAACAAAATACATAATTATTCCCGGTAACATTCATCCACCTGGGCACTAGGCCCAACTTGAGTCGGGTCACAATTAGTTTTGGCACCAATGAGAATCCTTTCAGAGAGTCATATTCCATTAAAGGAATGGTCCCGATTGCTGTCGCATTTTCCTAAAGATTTGTTGATTTCTTATGTAACGTATATATCAAGATGATCATGCTTGCATGTTTCTACATCTGCACCTTTCACAGATGTGAACATCTAATTGACCCAACGAACTATGTCTTCCTGCTATGCTGGAGATGGATAGATCCCCTTGACTGTAAACAAACTTATTAATATTTAAGTTTAATAGGTTTCCGATTTTGGTACACATTTTCAACCTGCTGAGATAAGAGGTTTTATAGTCTGCTTCTCACACACTGAGTGATGAACAACTGTAAAACAAAGAAACTACATCAAGATGTAGGAATATTTTACCATTGCATCGGAGAATGAAGTAAGATCTTGCATCCATGAGCTCGTCTGGGCATATCTAGGTGCAAGGTTCAGTTGGTGGGCGTTTTGAAATGGATAATCAGTAGAATCTGTAGTAAAGTTATATTGATTTCCATGTGCGGCTGCTTCAGGGTGTCCCTTTTTAAAGAAATCTAATTGTGGGGCAGATGCTGAACCAAAAGTCCCAGCAACTCCACTAGCCCTATAAGCTAATATTTCATCTGCTGCAGTTGAAAATGCCTCCTCGCCATGGTACTCCAATTTCCTGCGGAGAAGAATTTCATAAGGAAGACAACAAACGAAAAACATGGTAGATAACCAAAACTTTCAAGAAAGTTGCATACCTCTTGTCAGTCTTTCTGATCACTGAAGCATCGGCAACTATAGGTGTCTCTTCCATGTTATTCATTAATGACCTGGACCCATAGTAGCCAATGTCCAGACCAGATCTAAAGCTGCCAAAACTCAAATGTGAACAGTCAACAGACTGGACTTGCAGATGATCTGGTATTACAACAGAAGGGCCATCCTCTTCATAAGATGGTTTTCTTTCTTCCTCCTGTATACTAAGTTGCTGTAGGTTAGCAGTCTCGGACAATACTGAGGTAGCCACACCATCTTTTACTGAAAAGTGATGCACAGACACAAATCTAAGTAAGACATGCAAATTAACATGAGACAAGCTAGTTTACGCCCACAAGATCAGCATACCACCACTGAAAAGAGAAAACCATCACCAAAATTGGCAACTTCCTAAGCCACAACTAACACCTCACAGCCACACAATTCAATTAGTTAGTTTCCTCACCCCTAAATTGCTAATATACAAGGAAATTGTGAGATATTTCAAAACACTTCATACTGCTGTGCTTAGCATCTTTAATATGTAATACTGCATACTTAATTCTAGGTAATTCAATCACTAAATTGACAAACAATGAAACAAGTACTAAAGCTCAATTCTTCTGCAAACAAATGGGATAGAGCAACTTCGTTGCTTTGATGGAAGTCCAACTACTCGATCATCATAAGATTAAAGACATTGAACATCTGTCTGCTAGATCTTCATTATCCGTGTCTCATGATCCAAAAAATAAATTAAAATGGAGGGGGGGGGTGTTGCTTGGCAAAACTAAAGACTTGCCATGTGTAAAGAAGCAAATAATTTATTTCAGGTATAACAATAAAAGTGGAATATTTACCTTCCTCATTCTGGAAAGCATAACTGGAAGACTGGGAGGGACCAAATTTGGTAAACTTGCCATTACCATATAAAGATTCATTTCCAGATTTGATTCCCTGTGTCCTATCAGAAATCGTAGCAAAACCAACATGATAATCATTGCGATTCTTAGAAGACTCTTCCTCTTCTCCCTTAAACTCACCATTTTCAGAATGCAGACGTTGAGTAGACTTATCATATGGCAAGTCTGATCGAACTACCGGCAACTTAGTGCTTTCTGGTGGCTTAGATAAGGGCCATTCATCAGGACCAGCCCCCTGTTTTTCATATTGTTCTGTGACCTTAAAAACTTGATTTTCAGAAGAAGAAAATTCTTGTAATGTGTTGGCAGCACTGCTCTGAGGTCCCCCCGTCTTTACAACGTCAGGTAATGACTTTTGACCAGGCACAACCACCCAAGCAGACTGATAACCAGAATTACTTTGAGAAGCCGGCTTCCCCCCAACTGCACTTCCCTTTGACATTTCATCATCCATGTTTACACAATTACTGCAAAAACATATCAATTAGATCATTATCGCTGGTGTGCATCAGCCACGTGATATTATATTGACAACTGTATAGCATTAAATGACCTCAATTTCTGAAGCAATACACTTTAAAACTGAGCAAATACAGCAGCTTTTTAAAATGATATGCACATAGAGGAATGCCCTACACCAAGGCAATAAGCTGAAATTCTTTTTTACTTACCAAGAAATAAATGAGATAATATCATAAAAGAGGGAAAAGGTTGAACATCACAAAGCAAGCGTTCCAACAACTTAAAATATAATCATGGCTAGATTCCTTTCTCAACTTGGACAATTTCAGACAAGAAATATGATATTTTCTTTAAACACATCAACCTAGGCTATACATACGTTTCTACTATTCAAAATGTTAATTTTCTTTTCTGTATTTCTTAATTATATAAAGGAAACATGGCCAAGATCAATGTCATTAAGATTGAACAAGATCAATATTTAGGCATTACTGCTATAAGCTAATATAAATAAATAAATAAACAAATAAAATCCAATCCGAGCATTGATATTAATAGTTATCTTCTCATTTGCATCCAAAAATGCCCCAACATCTTCCTCTTTGCTGCGGAAGTGAACACCAATCCTTCAAATCCCACATGCCACGACCCACAGGTATCTTCTTCTTCATCACAGCAACGAATTCTCGCCACTGCTTTAATTTTTCACCAACAACTTATGACGTTTTTGCCTTGGTCACTTGACTCGTGTACCATTTCTTATCTATTTAGCAAGTATTAATTACATTATATATATGGAACATTTCATCAGAACGGTCCTTGGGAAATGGGTATGAGGTGGTGGTATTGAGGGGAATGTAAGTGTCATTAATGGTAAGGTGACGGACAATATAGAGACCCGATTCAGATACACAGTAATAATTCATCCAACCTGTCCTACTTGTTAAAAAACAAGCTCCAACGCAACCTTATTTATTACTCCCCCCCCCCCCTCCCCGCCTTCTTCCTCAACCCCGATACTGCAAGTAACATGACCAGAGCACTACCAGAGCACGCAATGCGCAATGCGCTAACTTCTTTCACTTCACGTGTTTTAACTGCTCCCCCCCCCCCCTTCTTCCTCAACCCCGATACTGCAAGTAACTTGACCAGAGCTCTACCAGAGCACGCAATACGCTAACTTCTTTCACTTCACGTGTTTTAACTGTTTAAGTTAAAACATAAATCCAGGGGCACAAGTGGAACAAGTTTATAGTTCCAGATGCAAACCGTTTAAGTTTCCGAGTTTTAGGACTAGAGTGACTTCGGGGAAAACTACATGGAAGCAAGTGCAATCCTCGCTTATACGCGCAATGCGCTAATTTCTTTCTCTTTGCATTTTTAACTGTTAATTGGCTAATGTCCAAAATAGCCTTCATTTGGACAAAATCAATCTAGGGGGACAAGTGGAGCTCGTTTCTAGTTCCAGATGCAGCTGTTGAGTTTCCAAGATGTAGGACTAAACTGACTTTTGGGAGAACACGGATGCAAGTATCTGTACTCGATTAATGTTGGTATATTTACTTTAGAATATGCAGAGAGAAACAGATGATGAGCTAATCATATTCCAAAAAAGGTCTGATGAGGAACGGGATTGAAGATTCCAAAAAAGGTCTGATGAGGAACGGGATTGAAGACTTTTTATATATGTTAATAATAGGTTTATTTGTATTTAGTTTAGAGAGAATTAAAATTATTTGTTTATATGTTTTATATGTGGGGTTAGGAATTTATCATATGAGTAATTTATTTATAATAAAGCCCAATTGTTACGGGCCTTGGTCTATTAGGTTCAATATTAGGGTTTGAATTTACTATATAAGTGATGTAATCCCCCACATATTACTTAGCTTTGATTATACATCTTTCTTGGGAATAATACTATTGATTATTCTTGGGATTCGTATAATTTATTGCTTATTATCTGGTTTTATTATCTTTTTAATATTCTGTCCTGCATCAAGGTCTAGGAATCACCATTTGTAACAGAGCGAGCTATTTAAATTGAAATGTACGTGTTTGGATTGGGATCATTAAAAATTGGAAATTATTTGATGAATGAAAAAATGACTCCACTCCACTGTCATTAAGCAATTTTTTAGTTATCTAAATTAAAGGATCTTGAAAGGCAGTGAAAACTAGAAATGGCCGATGACCTAAAATCATAAACCAACGTACCTACGGAGAAAGAAAGCCATTTTCCACAGCTCCACTAACTTCCAAAATCCCCTTACAGGCTTTACACTAAGCAGGTTACTTCCCTTAAATCACAAAAGTAGGGCACGAATGTGCCAAATGATCAACAATGAGTGTCAAGATTCCTATTGCAAAATCCAAAACTGGGATTTGGGAATGGCAATCAGCCAATCACTGCCATAATTATGTCAGACAGAAATGAAAAAGAAAATGTAAAAACTGGAAGGTTTCAATATGAACAAAAAATAAGATAAGGATTAAGGATGGAAGATTAAACTCCAGAACAACTACCACAGTAAGGATTTCTTTCCTAACTGCAGCAGGGAAGAAATACCTTAATTGCAACCCACAACGAGGGAAGAACCGTTATTCTTACGATCAGACTACATATGCTAACAAATACGTAGGGTGGAGGTTCAAAAGAGAATAAAATCTAAGCTAACTTAGGAATTGTGAGAACTAGGGTAATTTAACATTTATTAAAGTAATTTAACACTTATTAAGGTATTTAAGTAATTATGTTAATAGTATTTTAACATTTATTAAGGCATATTTGTATACTTTTATATTGCTGCCCTTATAAAATTTCATTCTTTTCTCAAATAAAGTAATTAAACACACTAGTGATTGTGCTACGTTAATTACTCAAAACAAAAACATAACGTTTAAAATACTTGCGCTGTTGTTCGAATCATACGCAAAGTTCAATTTTTGTTTTCTTTAAAAACGAAGCAGAAGCATTCCGAAACCTTTTCAAAAGAAATAAAATTTTAAGAATATCAAGAACCATAAATTTGATTATCAAATTTCATGTAAGTAAAAAAAATACAATTTTTTACATATATATAACAACAAATGTAGAATCAATTTTATTTACAAAAATTAAGATTAACAATTTTATTGACTTCAATAATAAAATACTTATAGTAAAACAATAATTTTTTAATACTATTAACTACAATATATATCTTTACAATAAAATAGTAACACATAATAGCCACATATGCCTTAAAAAATAGATAAGACATATAAACTTACAATAATACAATACAAACATTTTAAAATGTGTCAATGTTATAATTAGTCTTATTTTGGAACAACCAGCTCTACAAGATTCACAAGCAATAAATATAATATATCAATACTAATTGTAGCTTAATATTTCATTCTAAATCCCCAGTCCTCACTATTCCTTAAATATAATAGCAAGTCCAATCCTTACATATGGAATACATAAAATATTTCACTATAAACATAATTTGTTAGGAAGGCTATGTGTTAGCAATGCTATATATGTATTAGTAGTATTACTTATGTGTGGGTGTGGTATTAGTAAGGGCTTTTATGTCATTCCTGTGTAATACACTGTGCCTATAAATAGTCCTTCAGGTGTAAACATTTTGATTATCTAATATATGAAAATGGAATCTTTTCCACCACTCTCTCTCTCTCCTCTCTACTCTTTCTCTCTCTATAACTAACTCTCTCTGGTTTTCTTCTTCTGCACTCTACCTCTCTCTCTGATCTCTCTCTCTCTACCTCTCTGTTCTATCTCTCTAATCTCTGTTTCTTATCTGCATCATTTACATTTCAGCACTTACATAGAAAATCACAAAAACACCATAAAATATAAAACACAAAACACAGTTCCTGACATAATTATTGTTTTTATTTAACTAAAAAGATTGTAAAAATCGGAAATCGATTGTACTCGGCTGTTTTGTTAAAATCCGAGTACTGTTCCAAGTTCAGCAAGTACTTTTCCCAGTACTCAGTTAAACTCTGAGATGGTCCCCAAATTTCAGGTACTCGCCCGAGTTCACCGATTTTTACAACACTTCCAGTCACTAAAGTTGCATGCTTGATCATTACTAAATTGGGGAGACATCCAAACTTTGACAATGAATAGCTCCAGTAATAAATGAAAATTAAATTCTGAGAAGTACATAACAAAATTGTTTAAAATAAAGTCAGATGGCCACGTTAGATTCAAGCACGAATTGAGGACTAACCTGAATGCTGAAGGACACCAGTTTGGGTTATCCACTGCCACTTGTGGAACTGATAAAGAGGTTGTGTAAGAGTTTTTTCCGTTCTCCTTTTTGTATGCAAGCTTGCCTTGGAAAGCACTCGAGTCTAAAAAGTAATTTGGTGAGCAGAATATAAAGTGTGTACAAGGCGTAATAAAATTGCCAGAAGATAAGATTGGTCAATCATTTGCGCAAATCTTCTTCTGCTTACCATTAGAGCTGTATTGAGCTGACCCTCCACGTCCTCGGTCACTTCTAGAACCACGATGCGAGGTGCTACTACTGACACGAAACTTTGTTTCTGGTAAATCCTTATTCTGAGACAGAAGGAGATTTCAATGAAGAGGACTGAAAACGTATATGCTGAAGAACCAATGAAAGCTGGATAAAACTATAGGTGATTGCTTTATAAATAGAAGCAAAAGAAGATCCTCATCGAAGCCAATCAAATATAAGACTCAACTCCAGGAAGCTTTACATGGCATCTAGTTGCATTTGAATAGCTGAATGTTTTTTTCTCTACAGCATACCATTTAGTTCTATTGTAGGTATTATGTCAATCAGGTTTATATATTAAAAATCCTTGGGAATCATATGAAAGCACATGTTAAATGTCAAATATAACTATATACGAGAGTGTAAACATATCATAGAGAGAATATCACATCAAAAGCCTCCACAATTGTAAGAATTGAAAAATTAAATCAAGATGTCAATGTCACATTGACCTAACAATAAAATTTTTACCCGATACAGAGATGATTAAATTACTTTTGAAGTGAAACCACACAAATTTTAAGTATTTTCGACAAAAACGCACCTCTTTTTTCTTATCTCTTTTGCTCTTTACCTGGAGAAAAGGATCTGAAAAATCGAAACTTCAGATAAAATAAAGTGCAAACTAAAGCAAAAAATATGAAAGGCACTTCAGAAAAAACCTCTAAGCAACACAAGGATGACAAACACCAACATATGAACATTTAGTAAAGTTCCGACAAAAAAAAACAGTTAGACAATTACGTAATTAATCTTAGTCTCCAACGCCACAATATATGAAAAAGTAAAAGAGCAATTTAATATGTATAGTAGTTACCATGAACAATGCATCTTACATCATTGCCGCTTAAACCACAATTAATACAGACAAACAGTAGAGAACAAGAAAATCTCAAAAACTAAATCCGACTTACAAACCAATTCCTTCATCCCCCACAATCCAATGATACACACACATACATTACTTCCTTCACATATCGCATCAAGACATACATTACTTCCTTCACATATCGCATCAAGACTACTGAACAAATGAACAAGAACATAAAACTCTTCTCAACACACTAACATCAAAATAAATTATCATCAAAATAAGAAAAAAGCAGTTACACACACGCATACACATACAGTATACAATATTTACTAATATATATCACTGATTAATTCACACACAGACACATATATACAGTGTAACCTTCAAGCACACACACACATATCACCACCGATTAATTCGAGCATGCCCACACACATATCACCACTGATTAATTCGAGCATGCCCACACACACACACAAACATTCCCTTCTGTATCATATCAAAACTGCTGCTAAACAAAGCAGCAATAAAAAACTAAAAACAACCTCTTTTTCAAAACATTAAAATCTAATAAAATTCTAACAATAACCTACCAGCAACACACAAATATACATCACCTATTAATTCACGCACACCCACCCACACAAATATACAGCACCAATTAATTCACACACACACATATCGCCGATTATTTCAGAAACACACACATGCAGTTGCACAATAACCTTAAAGCACAAATACACACACAATCGCACATATGTACAAATATCAAGTAATGTATAAGTGAAAAAAACTTTGACAGACAGATATCAAATAATCATATAAACAGAGAGAATTAGAGAGAGACAAAGAAGGAGAGAGAGTGAGAGAGAGAGAGAGAGATAGAGCAGAGAGAGAGAGAGAGAGAGAGAGAGAGAGAGAGAGAGAGCAGAGAGAACAGAGAGAACAGAGAGAAAAGACCTTGAGAGAGTAAGCGATTAACAGCTTCGTTAGGGTCCATGCTAGAGTCCTTAAGAGCAGTATAGATCTCCAATTCAGAACAGTTTACTATCTCCTTCAAGTTATCCACCATCCTCTTAGTCGCTGCCGGTATCTCTCCAACTCCGGTACCACCGCCGACGCCGCCATTGTCACTTAGTTCGCTACTCGTCATCTCTCTCAAAATCGCACTTTACTATATCTCTCTCCTAAATTTCTGTCTCTAAATAGATTTTATGTGTATATGTTTTATTATTTTCTATTATATATATGTGAATTATGATGATGACTGGCGTAACGGAAGAATCCACGGCGAAGAGGAGAAGGATATAAGGAAGCTTTCTCTCTCTACGCCCACTGTTTCCAAACCAAAACCCCCCACTCTCCCCTTCTCTCTGTACAATCTAAAGTGTATTTCTTTTTTAATATCCCTTTTTGTTATTTTCGGATATTTTTTGATTTCGTATTTAATTCACAATTGATTACAGATATAATTTGATTTTTAATTTAATAAGGATTGGAGTTTGAATAGGAAAAGTTGGAGTTTATTCATCAGTTTTCTATTCCTAAACGTGTTACAAAACTGATTTCAATGTAATTTTTAAAATAATGATTGGAGTTTAAATTGTAAGACTTAAATTTTCCTATTTTGAATTGTGATATTAAACCAATTTTAATTAGGGCTTAGTGATCCTAAAGTTAACTATAGGAGAATTTCCTACCATTAACCACTGAAATAAAGACATATTACATACTTTTTTATTCATCAATTTTCTATATTTACGTGTGATATAAATAAATTCTAGTTATAAGTTTAATTACAAAACTCTTTTTTATATATTTGATCGAATTTTGGCATAATTTTTTTTAAACCAAAATTTTGTCATAATTTTGTTTCAAATAAAACTGAATCTTTTTATGTACTAGAGACTTCAAAATAAAATTTAAATTTATTCTAAAAAAACACATGACAAATTCTAATTTACATTATTTATATTTAGAGAATAATGTTTCTGAGGTTGATCTCGGGAAACTAACCAGAGGTCATGAACACAATTTTTTAGTTATAATTTTGTAAAAAATGAACATGCCCTTGTATTTACAAAAAAAAAAATCATATTTTTACATTATTTTTTTGTAACTTCATGAGATAACCTCTGGAAAAACAAGCTCCCCTTGTATTTATCTGGGTCCACTAATTATGGGTGGTATCAACATTTATAACATACAGCTAGATATTTGACGATTTGGGTACTTTAGCATTTCTTGGTATTTATCGAAATAATTTTGTATATTAATATGCATTAATTGAAAATATCTTTTTAAGATTTCATGAGATTTACATTTAAATTATTAAATTCAAAATTTTCAAATTTCAATTAAAATATTTGTAAAAATCTAGCGGATTTAGTGAGATGAAAAGATTAAATTTGTTGATAGACAATTAATTAAAAAATTATAATTCTGAAAGGATTTTGTATGAAAGAAAATTTTAAAAACTTTTAACATGTGATAACGCATGGAAAATTATTTGATCTTTAAAATGAGAATGTTAGGGCCTCTGTTAAATTTTTCTATTTTGAATTATGATAATAAGCCAATTTCAATTATGGGTTTCATGTGCTTGAGGTTGATCTCAGGATTACACCTGATGTTAAAACAATTTCAATATAAATTTAAGGGTATTTATGTAAATCATTGAAAAAAGTTTAATATTACAAAAATGCCCTTACGAGGCCCTTACTTTATAGGTACATATCTGTTATAACCTTAGGAGAGATCCCTAAGGTTGTCCTGAGGCCCAGTTTTCTCTTTCAATTATAATGATGGAAGTTTATCAATTTTCTATGTGTGATATTAAATTAATTCTAGTTTTAAGTTTAATAACAAAACTCTTTTTCATATATTTGATCGAATTTTGTCATAATTTTGTTTCCAATAAAATTGAATCTTTTCATGTACTAGAGACTTCAAAACAAAATTGAAATTTACGCTCAAAAAAAACACAAGACATATTTTAACTTACATAATTTGTATATATCTGGGTCCACTAATTATGGGTGGTATCAACATTTATAACATACAGCTAGATATTTGACGATTTGGGTACTTTAGCATTTCTTGGTATTTATCGAAATAATTTTGTATATTAATATGCATTAATTGAAAATATCTTTTTAAGATTTCATGAGATTTACATTTAAATTATTAAATTCAAAATTTTCAAATTTCAATTAAAATATTTGTAAAAATCTAGCGGATTTAGTGAGATGAAAAGATTAAATTTGTTGATAGACAATTAATTAAAAAATTATAATTCTGAAAGGATTTTGTATGAAAGAAAATTTTAAAAACTTTTAACATGTGATAACGCATGGAAAATTATTTGATCTTTAAAATGAGAATGTTAGGGCCTCTGTTAAATTTTTCTATTTTGAATTATGATAATAAGCCAATTTCAATTATGGGTTTCATGTGCTTGAGGTTGATCTCAGGATTACACCTGATGTTAAAACAATTTCAATATAAATTTAAGGGTATTTATGTAAATCATTGAAAAAAGTTTAATATTACAAAAATGCCCTTACGAGGCCCTTACTTTATAGGTACATATCTGTTATAACCTTAGGAGAGATCCCTAAGGTTGTCCTGAGGCCCAGTTTTCTCTTTCAATTATAATGATGGAAGTTTATCAATTTTCTATGTGTGATATTAAATTAATTCTAGTTTTAAGTTTAATAACAAAACTCTTTTTCATATATTTGATCGAATTTTGTCATAATTTTGTTTCCAATAAAATTGAATCTTTTCATGTACTAGAGACTTCAAAACAAAATTGAAATTTACGCTCAAAAAAAACACAAGACATATTTTAACTTACATAATTTGTATATATCTGGGTCCACTAATTATGGGTGGTATCAACATTTATAACATACAGCTAGATATTTGACGATTTGGGTACTTTAGCATTTCTTGGTATTTATCGAAATAATGTTGTATATGAATGTGCATTAATTGAAAGTATCTTTTTAAGATTTCATGAGATTTACATTTAAATTATTAAATTCAAAATTTTCAAATTTCAATCAAAATATTTGTAAAAATCTAGCGGATTTAATGAGATGAAAAGATTAAATTTGTTGATAGACAATTAATTAAAAAATTATAATTCTGAAAGGATTTTGTATGAAAGAAAATTTTAAAAACTTTTAACATGTGATAACGCATGGAAAATTATTTGATCTTTAAAATGAGAATGTTAGGGACTCTTTTAAATTTTTCTATTTTGAATTATGATATTGAACCAATTTCAATTATGGGTTTCATGTGCTTGAGGGTGATCTCAGGGTTGCACCTCAGTTTAAAACAATTTCAATATAAATTTAAGGATATTTATGTAAATCACTGAAAAAAGTTTAATATTACAAAAATGCCCCTACGAGGCCCTTACTTTATAGGTACATGTAATAACCCTAATTTCTGTACCTGAGAAAGATTTTCATTTGAGGGATGAATAGTGATTTGCATGGATGAATAGTAAAATCATGGATGAATAGTGATTTTTGAGGATTAAGAAATTTTTCATGTCACCCTATGTACGGGATAGGAAATGGATATTTCAAAGTTATATTAGTAATCTACGAGGTAAATAAGTGTATGTAAACGCGATCGGAATTCAGAAATTCCAAAATTTATTTTTATGGAATACTTGACCGAGCAGTGAAGAGCAAATCAATGCGATCAAGACAAGTGAGTTATTTAAATCAAGGATTCAATGATTTTATATTTTATTATTTTATTAAAGGTAATTTAAGGATTTAGAACAAAAACCCTCGAGTTAGTATAACGAGCGTTTTAGGAATCGCTAGAACTTTATAACGAGATTAAGCGATAAAGCGAACGCGAAACAAATTATGGATTAAATACTTAACAAAATGAAAAACAATGCATGATCATCTAGGGTTTATTATTAAGTGAATTTTGATGGAAAAGAAATCAAGAAAAGAAAAAGAATTGATGAGGTGTGTGAAGGAGAGCAAGACAAGAAGGCTACACATCACTATTTTTCTAACACACCACACAACAATTACAAGTGTAACAAGGGGAAGTATAGGCTGGTTATATTGAAAGTGTTTGTCCTAAATCCAATCATGTATGATGAGTTAGGAAGAACTTTCATGTATTCTTGTTTGATTTCATTAATAATAATAAAAGACTTGTTTTGTTTTTATTACGGGCATTATCTGTTTGAAGTGTTTTAAATAAGATGTTCCATAGTTTAGAGTAAAGCTTCTATAATTATAATGAGATTATAATAGTGAGATCTAGAAGATGATAACTCTAGACTTAAACAGTTCCTGATCATAGGATAACTAATCGGAAGTTAGTGAATCCGCAAAGATCGGTACATATTATGCTTGCTCCCGTCAGGAGGATGTCTGTTCTCATAGGCATTTGTGTGGTGACACTATAGCTAGTATGTAGGTGCTTATTATGGAATAAGTTCACTGAACATGACTCGATAAGTTGGACAACTAATGGAGTTTACTCACGTGTCAATAGTTATTCACTGAGTGATAGTTGTACAAGTGTCCTTAGACTTGAGATCGTTAGAGTAATCTTGTATATAATGAACTGTGCTTTGGTTTAGTCCTTAGTCTCAAGGACATTCATTAGGTCTATTCTGGGTACAGGGATTTATGTATGGAGATAGTTAACGATCAATAAAGAATCTACCCCTTCCAGTAAGGAAGTGAATATCCTATGTTATTCTTAGTATGCGAGTTCTGGAATCTCTGGCCAGAGTGTATGAAATTAGAAAGGAGTTTCTAATTTGCATTAATATGAACTTTGCGTTATGAATAAGAAATCATATGATTAAATTTGATAGGCTTGACACGAGATCCATGCCTTGTATTTAATCGGGATATTGTAGGGTAGAAGGAATTGATTGTACGGTAACTAGTCACTAGCAGGTTCTTGGTATTCTAAGCAGTGAATTCATATTATCCGGATAGTCGCGATATGTTGAGAAGCATCACTCACGATGTAGAATAAATATAATTAATCAGTTAATTATATTTAATGAATTATTAGAATTCATATAAATAATAAATAAAATGTTTATTATTATTTATTTCTACTACCGGCTTAATATTGAACCTACAGGGTCACACCATAAAAGAATATTTTCTTTGATGAAAGGTTTTAAATTTTGAGAGAGAGAATTATTTTCTAAATAGTTTAGAAAAAGAAATAATGATTAAAATAGTTTTAATTATTATTTAATCATTTTATTAGATAAAGTGTAGGATTTATATATTAATATATAATGATATATTAATTACATTAAAACCCTACTTTATCCCTATAAATAGAATGAGATGAAGGAGTTAAACATACTTTTGGTTTTTTGTGAAAAACCTAGTTGCCTCCTCCATCTTTTTCTTCATCTCTCTCTCTCTCTCAAATTTCTCAAACTCCAATTTTATAAAATCAAGATTTTATAAAAGGTTTCGTCGAAGAACAATTCTTGGTGGATACCGGTAGAGTGCTTCACACTCTGAGGAGCAACTGCTTGCAACACCATTTTTGTAAAGCTTCGATTTCAAGGTATGGTTACGATTCCTCGTTTATTCATTTTTACATAATTTTCTATATGTGCGATACACGGTTTTTACGGAAATAATTGTTATTTGCGCTTCCGCTCATCCGTAAATTCCTTCAATGGCATCAGAGCTAGGTTCTTGCATATAGAGAGTCATATAAAAATTTCAGATTTTTTTATGCATGTATGGATTTATTATGATTTTTGTAAGTTTATTTGGATTTAATTATGAATTAATTCGAAATAATTTTTGCATATGATTTTGACCACTAATCTGAGTTCTACAAGTGTTGTAGATGATCTGGGTATTTTTCTCATAATTTTGTGATGTGTAGATTATTTGTTATGAATTTTTTTAAAATTGTTTTAATTAAAATTCATAAAATAATCATGCATATGGAAAATATGAAATAAAAATTTTGCACAAGAACCCCTTGTTGATCTATTAATTTTTGCTGCTGATTGATTTTAGAAATCATGTTTTGATAATTTTTTATTAATTTATTAATTAATTGTTAATTAATTTATTAATAGTAAAATTAAATAATAATAAAAGTTATTGTTATTCAGGGGGGCATTAATTGATTGATCAGTTTTTTCTTTTTATGTAACTGTTCAAACCTGACCTGCCGTTTTTATATAATCAGTACTGTACAAACATTAAAAAAAAAATAACTGCTGTGTCGGCGTGCTGTCGGGCGCGTGTCGCCCAAACGCGGGGAAAGGGGTGTCACGCATTTGGAAAATGCGTGACAGGTTGTTGCGCATTTAAGAAATGCGTTACACGCCTGTTGCGCTTTTTCCGGATGCGTTACAGCGTTTAATGGCTTTAAATACTTGTAACGCATACCGGAAATGCGTTACAGCCTTTCTGTCCACAATAAATTTGATTTATTGGGAGTTTCGTAACTCCGTTTTGGGCGTGCAATATATCGTTGGATTCGTATTTCCGAGACGGATCTAATGGAGTGGTCAAATATTTTTTATATAATAATTTTGAATTATTTATATTTATGGGAGTGTTTTAAAGCATGTTTTAATTGGATTAATTGCTTTTAAATACTATAATAAATCCATACATCATTATATCATTGTGTGACATGATATTGCTTGCATGCTTACTTGTTGATTTAATTTTATATATGTGATATATGCCTATGTTTACCATGCGATGATAGATTTAGGTGAACTTAAATCAAAATAAGGCGTGCTCTAGAAAATCTAGAAATAGGAATCGTTTCTTGCCTTAATAATAATATTATGAATACAATCATGAGATTCTTGTGTTTGTGAAACACGTAATTAAATATGAATTTTCAATATTGAGAGAATGGATGATTCTGTCAAAAACGGATTTCGATCTGTAAGAAAGGGGTATTAAGTGACGCCTCTTGACAATGCTCCCCCCGATCTGGGAATCATCCAATTATCGATTATTGATTTGAAATATTTAATTTAAAAGGAAGAATCTCTTTATAATATGATTATGATTGTAACATAATATAATCCCTCTAAAATTAAATAATATCAAGTAGTAATTGGCCAATGACACAACGGGCTTGTGTCGGTCATAGCCTTCCAACATGGTAGAAAGTAGTTCTTATTTTTGAATCATTGTCGTTTCGTGCTACAGCCGAGGGCTTTGATTTTGAAATAAGAAATACTTGTCTATTACATAGAGATGTGTACAATGAATTAGAATCTATTGGTCGTTACGTGCTACAGCCGTGGGCCGTTGGAGACTGATTCAGTTGTACGGAATGTTGGGTTAGACTTGACTTAGAATATTGAGTTTGTCGTGCCACAGCCGTGACTCAATTATTCAAGAGGCTAAAGTTTTATTAGGGAATAACATGAGATGTAATTGACAAGAGTTGTCTGCCTATTGAACATCACATGGCGTTTCGTGCCACAGCCGAGGTTGTGTGATGGAATATAGGATCCCTATTTCCACTAGCATTATGAATGCTTAATTTTTCACTTAGGGGGTTGAATAAATTATATAAACTAGTGGGAGTCACTTATGAATAAAGACCCGATTCATATAGTGTTTTAAAATGAAATTGAATATTTGCTAAGTGTTGTTATGTGTTTATCATTTACAGATTTACTATATACACTATGTCTTCTGCACTATCACTCCGGAGCATACTGGATGCTCACAAATTGACTGGTCCGAATTTTGCTAACTGGCTTCGAAACTTGAGAATTGTTCTCAGGGTTGAGAAGCTGGAATATGTGCTTGACTCACCTAAGCCTGCTGAACCTGCTGACGATGCACATAATGATGAACATGTTGTGTATCGTAAGTGGATAGATGATGCTAATGTTGCTCAATGTATCATGCTAGCTTCCATGAACGATGAGCTACAGAAGCAACATGAGCTTATGGATGCTCACACTATCCTAGGGCATCTGCAAGAGTTGTATGATGTGGCAGGGAGGACAGCTCGATATGAGATATCGAAGGAGCTGTTCCGTTGTAGGATGTCTGAGGGATCATCCGTGAATGACCATGTACTTAAGATGATCAATTTGATTGAACGTCTTGGGCAACTTGGTTTTGTCATGGATAGGGAACTGACTCAAGACTTGGTCTTGCAATCACTTCCGGGTTCATTTTCGCAGTTTGTTGTGAACTTCCACATGAATAAGTTGGACGTCAGCCTGGCTGAACTCCACAACATGTTGAAGACTGCGGAATCGAATTTTCCCTCTAAGAAGAGTTCTGTTCTTCTAATTGGTGAGGGTTCCAATCCTAAGAAAAGGAAGAAGAACCCTTCCAAGAAGAAGAAAGTTGGTGAGAAAAAGCCGGTTCCACCAAAAGCTGAAGACCCCAAGAGCAAAGCTGTTTGCTTTCACTGTAACAAGGTGGGGCACTGGAAGAGGAACTGCAAGGTTTACCTTGCAGAAATGAAAAAGAAGAAAGATAGTGAGACTGTCGCTTCTGGTTCAGGTATGTTCATGATTGAAGTGAATATGTCACTAAATCAAAATTCTACTTGGGTATTAGATACCGCCTGTGGTTCTCACATTTGCAATTCGTTGCAGGGACTAAGGAGAAGTAGGACTCTCGAGGAAGAGGAGGTGATTCTACGGATGGGAAATGGAGCAAGAGTTGCTGCTGAATCTGTAGGATCGTTTGATTTACATATGCCTACGGGCAAGACTATTGTTCTAAATAATTGTTATTTTGTTCCCTCGATTGTGAGGAATATTATTTCTATTCCTATGTTAGACTTGGATGGATTTTCGTTTATTATTAAGAATAATGAATGTTCAATTCTTAGAGATAATGTTCTTTATGGTAGTGGTATTTTAAATAATGGTCTATATGTGTGTGACATAGAGCATGATTTACTACAAATTGAACATACTAATAAAAGGAAAAGAGATGATGAAAATCTCACCTATTTGTGGCACTGCAGACTTGGTCATATTAGTGAAAATAGACTGCGGACATTGCATAAGGAAGGGTTACTTGACCCCTTTGATTTTGAATCATATCCTACATGCGAGTCTTGTCTATTGGGTAAAATGACCAAATCTCCATTTAGTGGACATGGAGAGAGGGCTGCAGATTTGCTAGGACTGGTACATACAGATGTATGTGGACCGATGTCTACGCAAGCCATGGGTGGATTTTCGTACTTCATTACTTTCATAGATGATCGATCTAGATTCGGATATGTGTATTTGATGAAACACAAGTCTGAGGCTTTTGAAAAGTTCAAAGAATATAAGAATGAAGTGGAGAAACAAACCAAACGTAGTATTAAAACTCTTCGATCAGATCGAGGTGGTGAATACTTGAGTGGAGAATTTCTAGATTATCTCAAAGAAAATGGTATAGTCTCTCAGTGGACTCCTCCATATACTCCACAGTTGAATGGAGTATCTGAAAGGAGAAATCGAACTTTGTTAGACATGGTTCGGTCCATGATGAGCTATGCAAATCTTCCAGTATTCCTTTGGGGTTATGCATTGGAAACCTCAGCATATTTACTGAATAAGGTGCCTTCCAAATCTGTTCCTAAAACTCCATATGAGATATGGAAAGAAAGGAAACCGAGTCTTAAACACGTTAAGATTTGGGGATGTCCGGCTTATGTCAAGAAAGTTGACCCTGATAAGCTGGAATCTCGATCCGTGAAATGTAGTTTTGTGGGATATCCTAAAGAAACTTTAGGGTATTACTTCTACACCAATCATAGTGTATTTGTCTCCAGACATGCTACCTTCTTGGAAAAACAGTTTATCCTAGAAGGAAACAGTGGGAGCAAAATAGAACTTAATGAAGTTCAAGAAGCACAAACTACTACGGTTCAAGAGGAAACACCTGTTCAAACTGAACAACCTTCTGTGGTACAGCCCATTCGTAGGTCAGAAAGAGTGTCTCGCCAACCTGAGAGGTATTATGGCCTTGTCATTGAGAATGACAATGAGTTATCAATCGTTGATGATGACGACCCTATGACCTATAATGAGGCTATGAGTAGTGTTGACTCAGAGAAATGGCAGAGTGCCATGAAATCCGAAATGGATTCTATGTATGCCAACCAAGTATGGACTTTGGTTGAAGCACCAGAGGATGTGAATCCTATTGGATGCAAATGGGTATACAAAAGAAAGATTGGAGCAGATGGCCAGGTGGAGACCTATAAGGCCAGGCTCGTGGCAAAAGGATTCAGACAAAGGCAAGGGATTGACTTTGATGAAACTTTTTCGCCTGTAGCCCTGTTAAAATCAATTCGGATTTTGCTTGCGATTGCTGCTTACTACGACTATGAGATCTGGCAAATGGACGTGAAAACGGCCTTCCTCAATGGGAAACTTGAAGAGGAAGTGTATATGACACAGGCAGAGGGGTTTGTTTCTAAAGGGAATGAACACCTAGTGTGTAAGCTGCTAAGGACCATATATGGATTAAAGCAAGCTTCTCGTAGATGGAACATTCGTTTTGATGAGACAATCAAAGAGTTTGATTTTATCAAGAACATAGATGAACCATGTGTCTACAAGAAGGTTAGTGGGAGCGCGGTAACTTTTCTTGTATTGTATGTGGATGACATACTTCTTATAGGAAATGATATACCGATGCTGCAATCAGTCAAAGTGTGGTTATCAAAGAACTTCACTATGAAGGACTTGGGTGAAGCATCCTACATTCTCGGTATGAAGATCTATAGAGATAGATCTAGAAGAATGATAGGTCTTACCCAGGGTACATACATCGAGAAAGTGCTTAAAAGGTTTAGCATGGAAAACTCCAAGAGAGGTCTCATACCGATGAGCCATGGAGTATCTCTTTCCGAGAAGATGTCTCCTAAGACACCTGAGGAAAGAGAGCGCATGAGTAAGATTCCTTATGCTTCAGCAATAGGATCTATCATGTACGCGATGTTATGTACTAGGCCTGATGTTGCTTATTCAATTAGTGTGACAAGCAGATATCAGTCCAATCCAGGTGAAGACCACTGGAAAGCAGTGAAGAACATCCTTAAGTACTTGCGAAGGACTAAGGATATTTTTCTTGTTTTTGGTGGATCTGAATTGAAAATAGAGAGTTATACTGACTCTAGTTTTCAATCAGAAAGTGATAGCAAATCCATGTCAGGGTATGTGTTTACTTTGAATGGTGGTGCGATTAGTTGGAAGAGTTCCAAACAGTCGACAACGGCTGACTCCACAGCGGAAGCAGAGTATATAGCTGCAAGTGAGGCTGCAAAAGAAGCCGTTTGGATGAGGAAATTTGTTTCTGAGTTGGGAGTTGTTCCAAGCATTGAAGAGCCTATTGTGTTGTATTGTGATAACAATGCAGCAATAGCACAAGCCAAGGAACCTAGGTCTCATAAAAATTCCAAACATGTTTTGCGGCGCTTTCATTTGATTAGGGAGATCATTGAAAGGGGAGATGTCAAGATTGAGAGAGTTGACACACATAACAACATAGCAGACCCACTCACAAAGTCATTGTCTCAGATTCACTTTGATCGTCATAAAGAGAAGATGGGTATTAGATACCAGGGTGATTGGCTTTAGTTCAAGTGGGAGATTGAAAGTGTTTGTCCTAAATCCAATCATGTATGATGAGTTAGGAAGAACTTTCATGTATTCTTGTTTGATTTCATTAATAATAATAAAAGACTTGTTTTGTTTTTATTACGGGCATTATCTGTTTGAAGTGTTTTAAATAAGATGTTCCATAGTTTAGAGTAAAGCTTCTATAATTATAATGAGATTATAATAGTGAGATCTAGAAGATGATAACTCTAGACTTAAACAGTTCCTGATCATAGGATAACTAATCGGAAGTTAGTGAATCCGCAAAGATCGGTACATATTATGCTTGCTCCCGTCAGGAGGATGTCTGTTCTCATAGGCATTTGTGTGGTGACACTATAGCTAGTATGTAGGTGCTTATTATGGAATAAGTTCACTGAACATGACTCGATAAGTTGGACAACTAATGGAGTTTACTCACGTGTCAATAGTTATTCACTGAGTGATAGTTGTACAAGTGTCCTTAGACTTGAGATCGTTAGAGTAATCTTGTATATAATGAACTGTGCTTTGGTTTAGTCCTTAGTCTCAAGGACATTCATTAGGTCTATTCTGGGTACAGGGATTTATGTATGGAGATAGTTAACGATCAATAAAGAATCTACCCCTTCCAGTAAGGAAGTGAATATCCTATGTTATTCTTAGTATGCGAGTTCTGGAATCTCTGGCCAGAGTGTATGAAATTAGAAAGGAGTTTCTAATTTGCATTAATATGAACTTTGCGTTATGAATAAGAAATCATATGATTAAATTTGATAGGCTTGACACGAGATCCATGCCTTGTATTTAATCGGGATATTGTAGGGTAGAAGGAATTGATTGTACGGTAACTAGTCACTAGCAGGTTCTTGGTATTCTAAGCAGTGAATTCATATTATCCGGATAGTCGCGATATGTTGAGAAGCATCACTCACGATGTAGAATAAATATAATTAATCAGTTAATTATATTTAATGAATTATTAGAATTCATATAAATAATAAATAAAATGTTTATTATTATTTATTTCTACTACCGGCTTAATATTGAACCTACAGGGTCACACCATAAAAGAATATTTTCTTTGATGAAAGGTTTTAAATTTTGAGAGAGAGAATTATTTTCTAAATAGTTTAGAAAAAGAAATAATGATTAAAATAGTTTTAATTATTATTTAATCATTTTATTAGATAAAGTGTAGGATTTATATATTAATATATAATGATATATTAATTACATTAAAACCCTACTTTATCCCTATAAATAGAATGAGATGAAGGAGTTAAACATACTTTTGGTTTTTTGTGAAAAACCTAGTTGCCTCCTCCATCTTTTTCTTCATCTCTCTCTCTCTCTCAAATTTCTCAAACTCCAATTTTATAAAATCAAGATTTTATAAAAGGTTTCGTCGAAGAACAATTCTTGGTGGATACCGGTAGAGTGCTTCACACTCTGAGGAGCAACTGCTTGCAACACCATTTTTGTAAAGCTTCGATTTCAAGGTATGGTTACGATTCCTCGTTTATTCATTTTTACATAATTTTCTATATGTGCGATACACGGTTTTTACGGAAATAATTGTTATTTGCGCTTCCGCTCATCCGTAAATTCCTTCATATATATCACAAGTATCTCACAAAATTCAATCACCAACTAGTCAAAGTAGAGCAAAAGCAAAAGAAAGCCAAGAACACCATTTCCTTAAAAAAAATTATACTCCTTTTAGAAAAACCATCGGGCCACTTCCAGCCACTCAAATTTGATGATCTATAGCTCAAAAGAAATCCATTGAAGATTAGAAGGTGTGGTAAAAATTTGAGAACAAAACTCCTATTTTCGATTTTATATGAATTTTACAAGATGATGATGAATAGTGGTGAATAGTAACTTAACATTGTTTTCTTGTTTTGATCTTAAGGTTTAAGCTTTATAAAAGCTATCTAAGGCTTGTTAAGTGTTTATAAACACTTGTTAATGTTGCTAGAGCTCCCAAGAAGGTAAAAACGCTAACCCACCTTTGAGTTCATATGAGTTTTTGATGTGGTTTTGATGTTATACAAAGATAGGTTCATATTAAGTAGTTTTATGATTATTTGGCTTTATAAAAATATGTAAAATGATGGGTGATGGATGTGAGCCTCACCACTGACCTTAGATGTTGGTTGATGTTGGGGATGTATGGTATGCCTTAGTGACTGATTTGGAGTGGGCGTAAAATGAAAATGTTCATTTTATAACCGTCGTAATGACGAAATTTTGTTAGCCCCTAAAAACAGTGAACCCCGAGACCATAGAATTGATTTTAGAATCACCATTGCATATGGTTGTGTAGGTATGGTTGTCTAGTTTATTTCGCCGCAAGAATCATGTCAAAAGAGTTTACGGTTTAGGAGATATGACCATTTTAGTGAAAGTTGTTCGAGTAATGGAACTGCAGAAATGTACCAACTTTGTGGCTATAATTGAGACCCTTAATAGTCGAATTATAATGTGAAATTTTGAGGATAAATACTAAGGTCAGTTAGTTAAGTATATGCGGAGGTTTTGAGTCCAAATCATTATTTTCCGATTTTATTAAAATGTGTTAGCCGAGGTTGCGCAAGTGGAAAAGCCCTTTTAGGAGACGATACTATTCAATGCAAAACCCCTGTTTTGGTAAATTATGAAAAATGAGTCTTCTGACCAAATCCAATCTTGAGTTAGTTACCTTCTAGACATTCTTTAGATCGTGCACACAAAAACGGTGCGTCATTTGAGTTAACGGTTATCGAGTTATGAACGTTTTAGTAAAAATGGTGCAAATAGTAAGAGTCCGCAGTTAACCCAACTTCGAAAATACATTCCACCTATCTAGACCCATGTTTTTGAATCAAGATTTTTATGATAAATATTGCAAATACCAAAGATGATTTTAGAAGTGGTTTCGTATTTAAATACGTTTCCAGTGATTTATTAAAAGTGTTGGAGTGCGAGTCAAGGAATAGTAATTTTCAAGAAAGTCAACTCTAGAGGTGCTACTTTGACCATCCGTTTTGGCTAAGTTAAAAGAGGAATTTCGAGTCGACTAAAACACGAAACTTGTTAAGGATTATCAAGGCAACATAATTGTGTAAAGAACGAGGTTATAAATGGTTAAGTATAACTTTAATTTGAGGAGCGATTTCGGACTAAACTTATGACTTAAGTGTTTATCGAGTAACATGGACTTAGTATGAGTCTAGAGGGACCTCTTAGTGCCATGTTTGTGATTGGCTTAATTGTCTGAGCATTGAGTTATAAGTGGATCGTATAGGGGATTAATCGCGTGTTTTCTTGACCTTGTTTAGATTGTCGGATTCCGCTACGAGCCCCTGCTACATCAGGAGTACCAGGCAAGTTTACTAATTCACACTCTATCATTCAGAGTATTTATATATTTTAAATTCATAAGTATGCTGATTAAGTTTTCAAATTCAAGTATTCTATCTAGTTGTTTATACCGGATATTATTCATGCAATTTACATGCATATATATTATTGTTTGTTATCCGGATATTTTTATTCGAGTTGTTCAAATTTATTTCATGAGTTGGTCCATATTGTTGGGACGTTTAGCGAGTTACTTCATTTGTACTCGGAGAGGAGGTGATAGAGATATATTAAGTAATATCTTCATACTATATATGATTTGATATATAAGAGTTGAGATGTATATATATAGAGTATGTTGAGAATACTGATATGGGTCATCTCATTTCGAACCCATGATCAGAACATTTCTTCATAAATATTTCCTCTACTCATTCCAGATGAAAACCAATTATTGGAGGTGTTTATCGTTCATTGTTTCTGAACGATATTGGAGTAATCTTTTATTGAAAGTAAATAAAGGTGCATGTGTTCTTTTACCGTGATGCCTAAGCGAATTTCTTGTTGAAGGTGATCGAAGATTCCAACACCTAATATTCTGGACTAAAAATATCGTAAGAGACTGGGACAGGGCCGGCCCAGCTTAATAATTAACGTAAGTGACCGGAGTAACGCACCGGCCCAACCTGAGGAGTTTAGGATGGTCGAGACGTCGGCTAATCCTTCTATCGATAGAAACGAGGCGATTGAATATTCCGCAAAGGTATGTATGCGAATGGTTAAGGTTGTGATGACCCGAATTCCTGGTAAGTGATTAGGGGGCATTACAGTACATATCTGTTATAACCTTAGGAGAGATACCTAAGGTTGTCCTGAGGCCCAGTTTTGTCTTTCAATTATAATGATGGAAGTTTATTTATCAATTTTCTATATTTATGTGTGATATTAAATTAATTCTAGTTTTAAGTTTAATAATAAAACTCTTTTTCATATATTTGATCGAATTTTGTCAGAATTTTGTTTCCAATAAAATTGAATCTTTTCATGTACTAGAGACTTCAAAACAAAATTGAAATTTTTGCTCAAAAAAAAACACAGGACATATTTTAACTTACATTATTTGTATTTATCTGGGTCCGCTAATTATGAGTGGTATCAACATTTATAACATACAGCTAGATATTTGACGATTTGGGTATTTTAGCATTTCTTCGTATTTATCGAAATAATTGTGTATATGAATGTGCATTAATTGAAAGTATTTTTTTAAGATTTCATGAAATTTACATTTAAATTATTAAATTCAAAATTTTTAAATTTCAATAAAAATATTTGTAAAAATCTGGCGAATTTAATGAAATGAAAAGATTAAATTTGTTGATAGACAATTAATTAAAAAAATTATAATTCTGAAAGGATTTAGTAAAAATAAAATAAAAACTTTTAACATGTAATAACGCATGGAAAATTATTTGATCTTTAAAATGAGAATGTCAGGGCCTCTGTTAAATTTTTCTATTTTGAATTATGATATTAAACCAATTTCAATAATGGGTTTCATGTGCTTGAGGGTGACCTCACAGTTGCACCTAAGGTTAAAACAATTTCAATATAAAATTAAGGGTATTTTATGTAAATAACTGAATTTTTTTTATTAATATTACAAAAATGCCCCTACGAGGCCATTACTTTATAAGTACATATCTATTATAACCTTAGGAGAGATCCCTAAAGTTGTCCACAGACCCAGTTTTCTCTTTCAATTATAATGATGGAAGTTTATTTATCAATTTTCTATATTTATGTGTGTGGTATTAAATTAATTCTAGTTTTAAGTTTAATAATAAAACTCTTTTTCATATATTTGATCGAATTTTGTTTCCAATAAATTTGAATTTTTTCATGTACTAGAGACTTCAAAACAAAATTGAATTTTATGCTAAAAAAAAAAATACATGACATATTTTAACTTACATTATTTACATTTATCTAGGTCCACTAATTATGAGTGGTTTCAACATTTATAACATACAGCTAGATATTTGACGATTTGGGTACTTTAGCATTTCTTGGTATTTATCGAAATAATTTTGTATATGAATGTGCATTAACTGAAAGTATCTTTTTAAGATTTCATGAGATTTACATTTAAATTTTTATATTCAAAATTTTCAAATTTCAATCAAAATATTTGTAAAAATCTAGCGAATTTAATGAGATGAAAAGATTAAATTTGTTGATAGACAGTTAATTAAAAAATTTATAATTCTGAAAGGATTTTGTTGGAAAGAAAATTTTTAAAACTTTTAACATGTGATAACGCATGGATAATTATTTTGATCTTTAAAATGAGAATGTTAGAGCCTCTGTTAAATTTTTCTATTTTGAATTATGATATTACACCAATTTCAATTATGGGTTTCATGTGCTTGAGGGTGATCTCAGGGTTGCACGTGAGGTTAAAACAATTTCAATATAAATTTAAGGGTATTTATCTATATCACTGAAAAAAGTTTAATATTACAAAAATGCTCCTACGAGGCCTTTACTTTATAGGTACATATCTGTTATAACCTTAGGAGAGATCCCTAAGGTTGTTTTCAGGCCCAGTTTTCTCTTTCAATTATAATGATGGAAGTTTATTTATCAATTTTCTATATTTATGTGTGATATTAAATTAATTCTAGTTTTAAGTTTAATAATAAAACTCTTTTTCATATATTTGATCAAATTTTGTCATAATTTTGTTTCCAATAAAATTGAATATTTTCATGTACTAGAGACTTCAAAACAAAATTGAAATTTTTGCTCAAAAAAAAACACAGGACATATTTTAACTTACATTATTTGTATTTATCTTGGTCCACTAATTATGAGTGCTATCAACAATTAAAACATACAGCTAGACATTTAACAATTTGGGTACTCTAGCATTTCTTCGTATTTATCGAAATAATTGTATATATGAATGTGCATTAATTAAAAGTATCTTTATAAGATTTCATAAGATTTACTTCGAAATTATTAAATTCAAAATTTTCAAATTTATATCAAAATATTTGTTGAAATCCAGCAGCTAATGAGATGAAAAGATTAAATTTGTTGATAGACAATTAATTAAAAAATATATAATTCTGAAAGGATTTTGTAGGATAGAAATTTTAAAAACTTTTAATATGTGATAACGTATGGAAAATTATTTGATCTTTAAAATGAGAATGTTAGGACTTGTTTACTTATGGAAATTTATTTCACTTTTTACTTTTTACTTTTTCAATTTTTTAAATTTTCTTTTAGAAAATTATGAAAATACATTTCAAACACTACACAACTTTGCAAGAAAAAAACTGAAAGATGTGTTCGAATTTAAGAATTTTCTATTTTAATAAAATTATTTAAAATTGATTGATGAAACTCATAATTTTTTTAATTAAAAAAATTACTCACAATCATTTTATAATTAAAACTCTATGCAAACGAAATTAAGGAAACAAAACCTAAGAGCATATGTAAATTTATTGATTACATAACATGAATTTATTGTCAACACTGTTAGTCACAGAGACATGCCTGTACTCATATAATAACAAGCCTAAGTATGTGTAATGCTATGCATTACCTACATGACCTCTTAACTGAGGGAACCTCTAGTTGTAGAGTTTCTATTTGTTTTGTACTTGTAATAGGCATCAAATCCTAGTTGTGTAACTGTACTTGTAAAGTCAAGAATAATGCTTGAAAGTAGTTCCAAAGTTCATGCCTCAAGCAAGGAGATAAAGACTGTCAAATAATCAAAGTTGGGATTTGAATAAATGAAGAATTTGCCTAAGTACCAATTCGAGCAGTATGTTTGTTATATTCGAGAAGTCTAGCATTCGAGAAGTCAGAGATTTGATATCTCAAAAGACACTGTTCAATATCTCTGAAGGTCAACTAGTCAAAGCCTTATTCGAGAACTCAGAGATTCGACATGCCTAAATACTCTATTCGAGAACTCGTGGAGTCAACAAGTCAAAGCATCATTCGAGTTCTCTAAGAGTCAACAAGTCAATGCTCTATTCGATATCTCAAGGACTAAAGAAGCTATTCGATATCTCAAGGATTCGATAAGTAAAATGCTCTATTCGATATCTCAAGGATTCCTGAAGAAAAGACTTATTCGAGAAGTCATTTGATATGTCTGTTTAACAGTATTCGAGAACTCAGAGTTATCGATCAAGCCAATTCTAGTTCTCAAATCACCAACAGAGTTACTTCTCGAATACAATCTTGGAGACAAAATACTGAAGAATTGTACAAGTCAGAAACCTGCAACAAGCTAAAGCACTTTATGGACCACAATCTGTAATGTACTTTGGAAAAGCCTACAAAGAAGCTTGGAGAGATGTACAAGAGACAAAGAGCTAAAGAAGTGGATCTGAACAGAGCTTTGCAAAGTAAAACCTGTAGCCGTTTGGATGCTTACTCAAAAAGGATAGACACACTAGAAAGTAAAATTGTTTAGCTACCTTATTTGTAGTAAGTAGGTTGTATTCATGCTCTATAAGGATACAGACTCACTTCCTTAGAAGTTAAGTTTTTCATACACAAAAGAAAACATCTCTCTGAGAAAAACGAAGCTTAGAATACTAATTTTTTGTATTAACAGATTGTAGCAAAATCTTTATCTAATAGTATATTATATTAAAGTGATATTGTGTTGTGTTGCTCGCTTATTATTTTCCGCACGTAAATTATAGCACACACTTAACACATATCTTGCTATACAGATTCAAGAACAACGAAAAGTTCAAGAATCCATTCACCCCCCCCTCTGTATTCTTTATTGTGTTCTATACTTAACAAACACTATAATGAAAAATCACAATAATTTGTGTTATTGATTGGGTTTGAATTTTCATGTGTGTAGCGGGAGCCGTGTTTTTCATTTTTCTCAAGTTAGAAAATCACATTTTTATTTGAATGGAAAACTTGGAAACTACAAAATTGTGTTTTCTAAACTTTTATAATACATAGTTATAATTTAGAAAACACGGTTTTCCAATTTTTTGAACTTTTTTTTAGATTTTTTTTAATTTGAACATAATTAATATTTTTTTATTCTCTCATAAATAATTCCAGAAAATTGTTCAAGTAAATAGGCCCTTAGAGGTTTCTAAATCGTTCCGAAAAACCATCTTCAAGTCGACCCTTGTACATAAATATGAACTTTACAAATAAAAACACTATCATGTATTATTTGAAAATATTTTTAATTTTTTAGGTATATAGTATTAATTTTGTAGAATTTAGAAATTGTGGATGTTGTCAAATTATATATATTGAAATTTGACTAAACTATTAAACCAATTTTAATATATATTGGAATCACAAGTAACCAAAATTTTGCTCAATAAATTACTTTCAATAAAATTAACTAAATTGTAGCTCTAGAATATAATCATGTCGACTATCATATTAACGTTCAAAACTTTTGATATTTAATTTATAAAGATGCACTTCTTTATCTTCATTAATATGACATGATTAGATTTAGCGTCACAACCAATAATCTAATTTTCATTTTCAAAAATAATTTTTTTTTTGTATTTGAATGAATTCATGTCATTATTATATTTTCGATGAAATTGAATATATCTCAAGTAAGTAATATTAGATATCTTAAAAAAATCAAATAACACATTACTAGTTTTTAAATCACTAGTCTATATAGGATCTTACTCTAATAGAAACCACTTTTAAACTAGAAACTAAAAACTACATAAAAAAAATTCTAAATCGCGTCGGAATATAGCACATATAATATGCAAATTGATCGTTGGGAGATGGAGAAAAATACAGTGAAGCCGGGTTTCAAAAAAAACTTACCGATTGACGGGAAAAATTAAATTAAAATGGAGAGGATTAGTTGGGAATGTGTGTGTGAGGGTGTATTAGATTTGTGTGTGATGCACCATTAGATGACATAGATCTAAGAGGTAAGATTAGTTTTTAGTTTATATTTTAATTTTAGTTTCTATTTGATCACTAACACCATATAATCTTATATAAAATCGTATTTAGATTCCAATTTTAACATAAAAAATGGTTCTTTATGCATAAAAATAGAATCTAACAAAAAATTAGGATCAAATATAACATGATTACACATATTTTTATTGATACAAAAAAAATATGTAAGATTGCATAGCGGATGCTATACTGAATTCTATGTAACATTTGATTTTTAAAATTAGATGAGATTTTACATTGGATTCGATATGTTAAGATTAATTGTTATTAAAATTGGTGATTCTTACAAATCAATTTTTATGAAAAATAAAGTATTATGATTGTGTTCCTTATTATTCTTTATATAAGATGTTTTCCTAAGGTGCAACTCATATATATATATATATATATATATATATATATATATATATATATATATATATATATATATATATATATATATATATATATATATATATATCCACTAATTATGAGATTATGAGTGGTATCATCATTTATAACAAACAGCTGGATATTTGACAATTTAGATACTTTAGCATTTCCAACATATCTCTCTAAAATATTGGGTACATGAATGTGTATCGATGAGTGCATCTCCTTGATTTTATTAGATTTACTTCTATATTGTTAAATTCAAAAAATTTCAAATTCCAATCAAAGTTTTAGTAGAGATATGGTAAATTTAATAAGATGTAAAATTTATATTTGTTGATAGGTAATTAATCTAAAAATTTAATAATACTTGAAGGAAGATTGTGAAAAGAAAATTTTAAAAACTTTTAATATGTGGTATTGGTAATGTATAAAAAATATTATTGATTTCAAAGTTAAGTTATTTTGCTCGATGATAACGTAGGTAGATAATTTATTTGTGTACGTTTCATGTTTAGTGTATAAATTTTGTCATGTATTAGATGTTCCATAACTCTAACTTATAATGATGTAGCAGATTTTTAAATAATAATTTAGATTAATGATTGTCATCTACTTATTTTAACAGAATTGTCATGTCCAAGCATATGTATACTCTGATAAATGGAAATCAATTTCTAACGATATGGTTGAAGGGGGTCTTTACAGGTCTTTACATAATAACCAATTTTTTTTATCCAACAAGTTTTTGATACTCTAAACCCGAAAAGTTTTAAGTTCATTATTAACTTTTCCAACTCAACTACTGTTGAAAGAATCACAGACGATGATATTATGATACCAATGCACAAGTTTGAGTTTGTTGATTTAAGCGAATTATTCAAAATTGCAAATAGGCAACGTTGATGATCATGAATTCTCAACAAATTCTTTAATTACTATATATTACATATTAGGTAAATTATTATATGAAAATAAATTATTATTTTTTGAAAGGTAAAAGAATTCATTAATAAAAAGTCATACGACATCTGCAAAAATAATCAAAACTTAACGAAAACATAATAAAGTTCGAATCAAAATTTTCTTCGTTAAAACTACAATCGTCGAGTAGATCTTGCACTGTGGAGCATCCCTCGCTCATATCGCTGAAATATACAGCCTTCTTGGAGAGACAATTTAACGATTTAGTATAGTGATGAAGAATATGCATATCTGATTTGTCATAACGCATTCGAAAAGTCAACCATAACTGCGACACCATATAGACCTTCATCAATAAATCGTTATTATAATAATCCCACATATCTACGACCCCCAACATAAAACACACCAAGACTCTTATAAGAGGAGAAAACAAACTAAACTCTCATGATGAGAGACAAACAAATCCAAAATATTGGTAGAATAAACCTAATAATTGGGTAAAACTACTATCGCAAGGAGAGAGATTATTAACTATTATATCAAAATAATTAAAACTATTGCTTATATGAGTTTAATTAATATTTTCTAGATGTCATTGGTGTTGTGGAGGATTTTTTGAAATGGTTGGACAGATAAAGACTATGTACGGAAACAAGTTGCCTACATACCCTTTATATAGGGATTAAGCTCATGTAGTTCTAAGTCTATACTGATTCTGCTAGATTAGCAATATGTCAAGGTCCCTGTCCGAGTTGGTCTCTTTTTCCTCTAGAGTCAACTACGAACAATTTGTCTAAGTAAAGTAGAACTCGAGTTCATACTCTACTATGAGTTGTCCATCTAATGTCCGTCCATTGGAGGTAATTTAGGATTACCTGCGTCATAGGAGTATTCTCCAATAATAAGTATGTCTCTCTTTTTACTTACTTGTAGATCTTTTTACTATCTGCGCTCAGGAACCTAGATCTTAGGAACCTATGTCTCGGAACCTGGTGCTCAGGAACCTATATCTTGGAACCTGTTTCTAAGGAACATCTCTACTGGAAACTGTACATGCACAAATAACAAATATATTAGTCTGGGGAACCTTTCAGAGGTTCCCATACACTCTTTGTTGCTTCCATTGCTACAACTAGGCTAACTCAAACTCTTTTTCGGGAAAGAACCTGGTCCATTTATGATCTGCTCAACTATTGCTTCATAAGGAACCTCTAAATACTTATAATCTCTTGGATAATGCTAATTTCTTTATGTCTGGTCTTCATTTCTTATACTAGTTCTGTCTCCTACCTCATCTGCTGCTTATGGACTGGACCCTATAGCTTAATGGGCCTAAATCTTGCCCGCGGTGATTTTGGACACAACAATAATATTGTCAAAATTACTACAATATACAAAAACAATTATCTTTGTCAGACATAATCCTGAATTGAAGTGACCAGACAATTAGACATACAAGTCAAGAATTCAAGTTCGAGATACCAATTCTGTTGCACGAACATATACAAACAAATAATATAGATGCGTATATGGATTTACCATGATGTATTGATGTGGATATCAATGAATAAAATTGTGAGAAATGGATATTCAAACTGCAACATAAACATGTAGACCAAAAACAAATTAATCAAGATAAACACTAGTTTCTTGTCATCAAAATGCATCCTTCACATCACTTCACAATGAGCATCTTCATTAACCAAACAGATACACCCTCGACCACATAATTGGTTCTACAGCTAATAAACATCCACACGAAACTTCTCCTAGTGCCCAAAGAGGTTCACACTTACATTCTTACCTCCCCATCCACTTAAAAACTAACATCGAATTATATGTCTAAATACCGATCCTAAAAATCCCATTATCATCTACTCCCTTCAATCATTTCCACAAATTGTACAATAAAAATTATACATAAAATCAAAAACACAATAAAAAACAAAAAGCACACAACAAATAAGAATATAAACAATCAAAAACAAAATTAAGAACAACACTATCTACAAGTACATGCTAGTTGTAAAAGAACCAAAACCAATCAAGAATAACATAACTATTCACACAAGAATCAACAAATTACTTTCAAATTGAAAACCCACAATTCTCTACATTCACACAATCCTCGACTAAATTCTCAATTAGCTGACAACAAATATTTACCGAGAGGGAGAGAGAGCCAGGGGAAGGAGGGAGGGAGATAAGACAGGGAGGGGGAGAGATGGAAAGAGAGAGGAAGAGATAGAGAGAGATGTTGAGTATTGAATATACCGAAGAGAATACAGAGGGGGGTGAATGGATTCTAAAACTTTTCTTCTGATAAGTGTTTTAGGTGAAGGTTGTTTGAAGGGTTTGAATCTGGTTGTGTAACAAAGTGTGTGTTTATGTTTAACAGATTATGTAAGTGCGGAATATAAACACAAGAACAAGATCACTCACTTTAATCTAATATTGTATTAGATAAAGATTTGCTACAATCTGTGAATACAAATGTTAGTATTCTCAGCTTCTTTCTCAGAGAGATATTACTTATAAAACTATTGATCACTCTGTTTGATATTTGCTAAAGAAGTAGGGTTGTTCACTTATATCACATGAACAACTTGCTTACAACAAATAAGGTAGCAAACAGATTTGCTTTCTAATATGTCTATCCTATTTGAGTAAACATCCAAACTGCTACAGATTTGACTTCTTAGAACTCTGTTTAGATCCACTTCTTTAGCTCTTTGTCTCTTGTACTATCTCTCCAAGCTTCTTTGTAGGCTTTCCAACGTGTTTTACAGTATGTGGTCCATAAAGCGTCTTGGCTTGTTGCAGGTTTCTGACTTGTACAATTCCTTCAATATTTTTATCCCCAAGATTGTATTCGAGAAGTAACTCTGTTGGTGATTCGAGAACTAGAATTGGCTTAATCGATAACTCTGAGTTCTTGAATACTGTTGAGCTGACATATCGAATCACTTCTCGAATAAGTCTTTTTTCCAGGAATCCTTGAGATATCGAATAGAGCATTTTACTTATCGAAACCCTGAGATATCGAATAGCTTCTTTAGTCCTTGAGATATCGAATGTAGCTTTGACTTGTTGACTCTTAAAGAACTCGAATGATGCTTTGACTTGTTGACTTCTTGAGTTCTCGAATAGAGTATTAGACATGTCGAATCTCTGAGTTGTCGAATGAGGCTTTGACTAATTGACTTCCAGAGATATCGAATAGTGTCTTTTGAGACATCAAATCCCTGACTTCTCGAATGCTAGAATTCTCGAATATAACAAACATACTTCTCGAATTGGTACTTAGGCAAATCTTCATTCTCCAAATTCCAACTGTGTTTATTTTTACAGTCTTGGTCTTCAAGCTTGAGGCATGATCCTTGGAACTTCTTTCAAGCATTATTCTCTGACTTTAATTACAGTTACACATGTAGAATTCGATGCCTGTTATAAGTACTACTGATAAGTGGATTATATCCACTTGGATCGCTTCATTTTGGCTTGAATTGATCGCTTTGACCTCAAGTATTTGTGTGTTTTAATGTGTTTTTGTGGAGATTGTGCAGGGCATTGTTTCTATGTAGGTGTGGAGTTTTCAGGGATTATATGGTGTTTTTAAGGTCAAAGAAACAAGTGTTGGAAGTTGCATTTGAATTGGGCAAAGAAATCAACAAGAACAAGAAGAAATTTATGCTGAGTAAAGAGTCAGGCGCGTGCGCGCCTGATTTGTATTGATTCTGAGCGCAGGCGCGCTTGGCAAGTGTTTCAGAAATCCTACGCACGCGGGCGCGTCTGAAATATATGTGTGGTGCGCGCGGCCGCGCCTGCCACCGCCAGAATCTGCCAGAAGCTGTTGGAAACCCATTCTGACAAGGAAATTACATTATTTTCTAATTCTAATCATTGTGGAATCACATGAACGGCTAGAAACTTCCAGAATCAGATCTATACATGGAATTTGCAATTCTATTTTCATTCAAGAACGAAAATTGCCACAATTCTATTCCAACTCAAAGATGGCAATTGCTTGATGAAGAGGCAACTTGGGGCTATAAATACACATCTTGGGGGACAGAAAAAACACACACATCATTACATATCAATTACTTAGATTTATTTGTATCTTTTCATACTTTGTTTTTATCATGGTTTCATCAGATCCCATGATGACGAAAGGTTCAATTATGAACTAATCGTTGTCATGAGGTCCTAACGGATTTATTTATGGAATTTAGTAGTTGATTGCCTTATTGATATGTGTGTGATGAATTATTGATATCCTAGTATGATTGCGCTTATTCTTCTTTGATGCGTCGCGAACATCTAAGTTGCCTTGTTAATTTCTAGTGAATGCAAAAGTGGATCTAGAGATTTAGAACTTGCCGTGCTAGCATAAGTTTATGGATTATATTCATGATTGTGGTGTGATTTGAACTATCTCATACTACCTTATGTAATATTAATAGATAACTTGTTCTTTAACCATTATGTTTTCAAATCTTATAGACATATAGGGTCTAAGCATAATTGGTGTCTACATAGCTTCTATTTATCTTGTGGTTGATGTGTAGTTTGGTATGCGTATGTCGAAAGATAGCGTGTACTAATTTCGTGTTATCTGATTAGTTATCAACTCATCACATATATTGATTAAGGCATGATCTCTAAAGGAAGTATTTAATGAAGTTAGGATCCCATGTTTTATTCCCATATAAGTAAATCGAATTTAATTTTCGTTAGCTAGTTAATTGTTAGTTAATAATCTGTTTTAGTAGATAATCAATACTCAAATTGTTATTTGTCTTAGCAGTGGATAAAAACCATACATCGGTGCATAGGTACATTAATTGAATTGAACGCCAAACTAGATCTCTGTGGGAACGAACTTGACTTACTTATATATTACTTGTGACAACGTGCGCTTGCGTGATTTTGTGTTAACAACTACAACAAGTAGAAACTCTACAACTAGAGGTTCCCTCAGTTAAGAGGTCATGTAGGTAATGCAAAGCATTACATGTTATTAGATGTGTACAGGCATGCCTCTGTGACTAACAATCTCCCCCAAATTGTGAGTAAGACCTTTAGTCACAATTTCATGTCTGATAACAAGCCTAACATGCATAAAGATAAAACTTGAAAAGTACAGGCATGTAACTTGATTGAAAATACAAAGAGGCATCCTTACAAGTTATGAAGAATTACTAGCCATATCCTTTTAGATTCATCTCTTGAGCTTTGGCTTGCAGATTCTCATTTTTCTTCTTTTCTTCAGCTTCTTTAGCTTTCTTCTTTGCATTTTCTTCCATATCAAGAATAATATCTTCTGTAGCATTGAGTTCCTCAATTAGAGGAGAGCCTGATAGATTTTTAAGAACTTCATTCAGCTGTTTCTCAGAGTAGGAACTGATGTAGTCCATTCTAATCTTCACAGTTCTTCCATATTTCTTGTATTCAATAATGTAAGGATTATACTTGACTCTACACAGACCCATGGTTCTTAACTCATCAGCCTTAGCTTCCATAGCAACAAACTTCTCCTCTCTTTTCTTTAACAGCTCCTCACTTTTCTTTTTCTGTTCCGCCTGGTGATCTCTCTTCATCTTGACAAAGTCAATCAACTCCAGCTTCCAAACTCTTTCCACTCTATCTTTAGAATCCAACATAGCAATATTCATTTCTATATCATCTAGCTTGCCCCAATGCTGACATGTCCCTTGCCTGAATTTCTTCTGTCTTCCATCAGTATATTTAACTTCAAGGCAGTCATCAACAATGGCAACATGGTAGATTCTTTGAGCCCATAGGAATTGTAGTTGGTCTTCATCAAAGTCTTCATCTAGTGGTTGGAGTTTTAATCCTGGAATGATAGTTAGGGCCCTTGATTCAGATGGCTTTACTCTTCTTGCAGCTTGTTTGAATTTGATCTTTTTCACTTGGTTGCTTGGCAAAAACTCGTGACCTTTGCTTGTAGACCACTGTAGTATACCATTAGCAGTGTGCTTTTGGAAACATACAGATGGTTTCTTGATTTGTATCTTCTTCTCTTCATGAGGTGCCAAAACAGTTGCAGAGGCCATATATGTAGATTTTGGTAGGTCATTACTAACTGTATTCACCCTAGACTTAGAGTCTTGTGTTATGGTGAGGTTACAGTTAGCAATGCCTAAGGCTTGATGTTTTCCACTTTTCCTCTCATAGACCTTGCCTTGGTCATCATCATCCTTCTTATCCTTGTTGTCCTTCTTCTTCTTGTCTTCATCACCCTTATCACTCATGTGATGTCTTCTTCTCTCATCACTTTTGTCTTTATCTTCATCATCCTTATCTCTCCTTCCTTTGGCTATTTCTAGAATCTCACCTGTGGCAATGAAGGTTCTGAGAATGTGCAATGCCTCTACTTCTTCACCAGTTCTTATCCCATTCTTCTTTTGTAATTGATCAATAATGTCAATGATAAGTCTGTGATTCTGGAGAGTGAGATCCTTGGGAATGACCAGCTATTTGATATCCTCAATCTTTGTGCCAGACTGATAGATAATTGTTCTTGGATAATTGCAAACTTCAGGCAACCTAGCTTGTTGACCATTCCTCAGATCATCATATATACTCTTATTGTTCTCTCCCTTCTTCTCTATCAACCCCAGGATAGAATCAATTTCTGTGAATTTTAGAGCCTTCAAGGTATCATAAGATAGATGCCATATTTTACCACTGGTCACCATCATAATCTCCTTGAGATAGATTTGATTTAGCTTCCTTGGAATCATTGTCAGAAATTTGATTTGTTCTCTCAGACTCCTTCTGTATTCCAATGTATCCCCATCAACCTTTGCTTGTGAGACTTGTAGAAATTTCAAGAAGGCAACATCATGATAAGTTTCTGAATTTGCTACTTCTATCAGCTTGGCCTCAGTAACTATATCCACTTCAACTTGTTGATCTTCTTCATTTCTGGAGGTTTTAGCTTGCTCAGTTGGCATAGATCCTGCAACCACTATAGAGGTGATGGTTTGTTTTTGGCCACTTAGGGTAGTGATTTGTACAGGAGGTAGAGTGACATTTGGTAGAGAAGGTAGAGGTGCATTGACTTTGGCTTTGCCCTTGCCTTGAACATGAGAGGTTGTAGGTTTTGAGATTTTTGGTTGACCACCCTCAGTTATGATTATGCATTTCTCCTTAGGCTTCTCTCCCTTAGATTGCTGCTCCCCCTTAGGCTTTGATGTCCTTAAGTTCCTTTTCTCCCCCTTAGGTTTGTTGTCAGGCACAAAGGTTTTGGTAGGGGCCTTTGGGTTGGATGAGGTGGGATTAACAGATTTATCAGGTAGAGGGAGTCCCATATGCTTCATCATAGCAGACAACATCAGTTGTTGATGTAGAAGAACATCAGCTGTTGTGGTGGCTTGAGTGTTCAACTGCTCAGTGAGAGTTGTTACTGTGTCTGTAAGATGAGCATTTGACTGCTTGAGTGAGCTCACTTCCTTTTTAAGAGTATCCACTTTGGTGAATAGCTTAGAGGCTTTAAATCCAGAAAGAGATTGATCCTTGAGTCTCTGCACTTCAAATTTGGTCATTTCATGAACAGGGACTTCAGTCACCAGCTTATCTCCCTATTGATTTGCAAAAAGAGTCTTCAGCATGGCATTTGCATTTGCATCTGTTGTCTGATTTGTCAGTTTCTCCTTTTGAGTGGCCATATTCTTGATAGCACTTTGAGCTAAGACCAATCCATTGTCCATCTTGGTGCAGGTAGCCTTGCATTCTTGAATGGTCTTGATAACAGAGTTGAGTAAAGGGAACTTGGAGTCAAAATCTCTCTTAATGTCATTTACTTCCTTGACCGTGGCTGTACATACCTCATTAATTTCAGTTTTATGACCCTTGCCTAGATAGTGAGCAGCCTTCAGAGTTCCCTTGTAGGTATCATTCACAGCTTCATACACTTCACTAGGGGTTAAAGATTTGGCATTTGGCCCTAATGAAGTGATGTAATCTTCTCTGATAAATTGAAGACCTTCTGAGAGAGCAATGTCATACTTTCCTTGTAACCAGGCATCTACATTGCCATCTCTCTCAGCATCATCTACTATCTTTTCCTTCTGCAGCTCCACATCATCTCTGTGACATAGGAGAATAGCCTCATAGTCTGGATCTGGCATGTCTGCAGTGAGTAGGTTTTGAGCAATCTTTGTGAACTCAGGAATTTGATCCACAATTAAATTTTGAAGAGCTTCAACCGTCAATTGTTGTGGAACAGACCCTGATCCTGAAGCACTGTCATGTTGCACAGGCTTCAGCCATTGGGACATGAAGTTAGAGCTAGAGCTAGGCATGCTAGACTCCTCAGTTACAGATGCAACTTCTGTAACCGGATGGAATGATTCTACTACTGGTGTCTCCACAGAAGTGGGATGAGTTACACCAGTAGTTGACACATGCACAAAGTCTCTATTGAAAACTAGTGAATCCTCTGTGTTTGTGATGGTGTCATTAGGATATGTCCCAGCTAGCATTCCCTCACCATCTAAATGTGGTTCTTGGGTGGTGAGAAAAGTGTCATGCACTAAGTCACTTGAGTCCATTGGCTCACCAAGAGAAGAAAATTCTTGGTGATCAATGCCTTTCTCCTCAGTTGCTTGAGTTGTAGGCTCCAAAGAAATTTGAGTGTCAGATTCTGGAAGAGTAGTGTCTTTTAGAGTAGATTTTGGCAACTCCCCCTGAGAAATAGAGGGAGTTTCAAGTGTGATGTGCTCTCCACTCTGTGTTGTGCCAGCCTTATCACCCCTGGTGCTAACTCTTTACAAGATAGTGCATTGGGGAGGATGCTTGATTCTATAGATGCACCCTGTTGAGAGGATACATCTAGTGAACTGTGTGCCCCTGATTTTACAACTTCACCCATTTATGTGACTGAAGAGGTGGTTTTAGATTTCTTCTTCTTCTTGTTTGGCCTTAGTAAAGGTGGCTCAGGTTCCTCACTTTCTAAACCTAATTTTACAGCCAATGCTGCTTCAGTTAAGATATTCAATGGTTCAGAAACAATCTGTTTTCTCTTCTTCTCCTTTTTACTAACACCACCCTGTTGAGAGGATGATGCAGGTGGCTCTGTGTTTGGTAGTGTGTTTGGTTGAGGGGGTTGGTTAGCAGGCCCTGGGTTAGCATCTTGTTCTACTTGCTCAGGCCTAGCTAACTCATATTTAGAGGCAAATATTGGCATGTTGTGGGGGTAAGTCCTAAATAAACTCTCCATATGGGGAGTTATTTTAAGTCTTACATCCACATCATTCCTAGTCTCCAAGCTACCAAAAATGAGTTTGGTCATGGATCTAGGATAGCCTATTCTCTTTCTATCTATCCCAGGCAATTCAATCAGTTTATTATCTACAAAATTAAGTGTAGATTGAATAAAACGAGGGAAGAAAATTTCAGTACCTCTCTTGGTTGAGTTCTTACCAAGTCTCTCATACAGCTCCTGCATTATGATTAGTCCAACATCAATCTTTTTCCCATATGCTAGGGCATAACCTATTTGTTGAACAGGTGTACTGATTTGGTCAAAGCTAGACTTCCTTGCTGTGAAGACTTGGAGAAGAGTGGCAAATACATAGCTCCATTCTTTTCTCAAGAAATTCCTATTCAAATTTCCAAGTTTGATTTTATCTGAGTAGTTGATAAAATCAAAGAAGTCCTCCAATTCAGCATTAGTGGCTAGTGGGTCATACACTCTTTGTTGTAGCCCCAGTGCTTGATTCATGTCTACAGTAGTGATGGTGATCTCCTTGTCCTGAATCTTACAGTAGACTACATATGAGGTTATAACATTCTCAAGAGCAATGACCTCCACAGTAGCAGTCCTCCAAAATTGTTCTAGCAAATCTAGATACAGTGTTGGGTTGGCTGAAAGTGCTTCCACATCACTAGTAATAACAATGAAATTGGTGTGAATAGGAATTGTGAGTTGGGTATTTGCCATTGTTACACAGAGAGACGAGAGAAGAGAATGAAGGTTGAAGAAGAAATTTAGCTTTTGAAGTTAGGGTTTTCAGAGGTTTTGGAACTTTAGATGCTTGAGAAATCGAATGAAATGAAATGAATAGATGTAAAACTGTATAAGTATGAAGTACTTGAATTGTCGATTAGATATAAGTTTTGTATCGACAAGTCAGGCATTCGAGAAGTAGAAATCAACTATTCGATAAGTCAAGAAAGGCTTATTCGACAACTCAAGCAGGGTGTAACTCACAGCTGGCAGTTATCTAACTTAGAAATAATTCTAAATTAAATAAGATATATTTTTATGAGTGATTTAAAATTCTGAATAAAAATCCAAAAACGGTTAAGATTCAGCGAAAATTCAGCCTTTTCAAATGATTCGACAACTCAAATGTTCTATTCGAGAGAACTAAAATGTCCTATTCGAGAAGTCAAGCAAGTCTCTGTTCGATTTCTCCAAAATGCACTATTCGAGAACTCAAGAGTGTTCCAAATAGACTTGTTAGAGAAGTCGACCATAGACATGAAAGTCATTAGAGAAGTCTGACTTATCGAGCTATACTTTCCACTCATAAAAGTTAATTTTCACTATCTTTTCAAAGTTCACTGGAATTATTCAATGAAGATTATTCTAACAAATTAAATAGTGATAATCTTAAAATTTCATAGAAATTTCAAGCTAATTTGAATATGATTTTCAATATATGCAACAGATTTGAAATATTTATAAATCATATTTCAGCCAATACTTACTTCAAAAATATTAAGAATTTAGATAAAGTAAGTGTTTACTGCTATAACAATCTAGTTGATATTTTCACTTAGCCAGATTCTGAAGAATTTAGCATTCCAATTTCACTAACCAACCTTGTGAAGGTGGCTTCATCCAATGGCTTAGTGAATATATCAGCTAACTGTTTATTTGTAGGAACATAATGCAACTCAATGGTTCCATTAGTTGCATGCTCCCTAATGAAATGATATTTGATGTCAATGTGTTTTGTCCTAGAATGATTGACAGGATTGACAACTATAGAGATTGCACTTGTGTTATCACACATGATTGAAATTCTTTCCAACACAAGTCCATAATCTCTTAGCTAATTTCTAATCCAAAGCACTTGAGCACAACAACTTCCAGCAGCTATGTATTCAGCCTCAGCTGTGGAAGTTGACACAGATTGTTATTTCTTGTTGTACCAAGAGACTAACCTTTGTCCAAGAAACTGACAGCTACCTGAGGTACTTTTCTTATCCACTCTGCATCCAGCATAATCAGCATCAGAATAACCAACCAGATTGAACCCTGTGTCCTTAGGATACCATAAACCCAAGTTTGGAGTGCCCTTCAGATATCTAAAGATCCCTTTTATAGTAATCAAATGTGACTCTTTTGGATTTGATTGAAACCTTGCACACAGACATGTAGCAAACATGATGTCTGGCCTACTTGCAGTGAGATAGAGTAGAGAATTAACCATGCCTCTGTAGACTAAGATATCTACTCTCTTGCCTTTGACATCTTCATCCAATTTGGTGGCAGTGGCCATGGGTGTCTTTGCAGGTGAGCAGTCTTCTAAGTCAAACTTCTTTAATAAATCCTTGATGTACTTGGTTTGACTGATGAAGATACCATCCTTCCTCTGACTAACTTGCAATCCAAGAAAGAATGTTAACTCTCCCATCATATTCATCTCATATCTGCTTTGCATGAGCTTAGAGAATTTATCACACAGCTTCTCATTTATAGAACCAGATATGATATCATCCACATAGATCTGAACTAGGATAATATCATTACCATGCTTCTTGTAAAACAGTGTCTTGTCCAATGTGCCTCTAGTGAATTGATTTTCAAGAAGAAATTGTGACAAAGTGTCATACCATGCCCTTGGAGCCTACTTAAGTCCATACATTGCCTTAAGCAATCTATAGACAAATTCTGGGAAATGTGGATCCTCAAAGCCAGGTGGTTGTTGCACATAAACTTCTTCTTCCAACTCCCCATTCAGAAATGCACTCTTGACATCCATTTGATAGACTTTAAAGTTTGAATGAGCAGCAAATGCCAAGAAGATTCTGATGGCTTCCAATCTAGCAACAGGAGCAAATGTCTCATCATAGTCAATGCCTTTCTGTTGAGAGTATCCTTTTGCAACCAACCTTGCTTTATTTCTTACTATTACACCATCTTCATCCATCTTATTCTTCAGAACCCATTTTGTTCCAACAATGGTTCTGTTCTTTGGTGCAGGCACAAGTTCCCATACTTTGTTTCTTTCAAATTGATTCAGGTCCTCTTGCATAGCAATAATCCAGTCTGGATCCAACAGTGCATCATCAAGTTTCTTAGGCTCAATCTGAGATAGAAAGCAGCCATAGAGGCACTCATTTTGAGTTGCTCTCCTAGTTCTCACTCCTGCATTTGGATCTCCAATAATTTGCTCTACAGTGTGTGACCTATCCCATTTCCTTGAGTGCTAAGTTTGATTTCTCAACCTTGATGTTGCTTCATCATCCAAGTCATGATCATTTTTATTTCCTCCCCCTGTGAAGTTGTTACTATTCACAGGTGTGTCTTGGATGCTAGTCTCTTCACTGTTGATTGGATCAGATTCATTTCTTTCTTCATCATTCACTTGAGTTTGTTGAACTAGAGTTTCAACTTCAGTTTCAATCTCTTCATCAGAATCATCTAGATTTTCAAACTTTAATGGATCTCTATCTTCATCATTGGCTTCTTCTAATCCAGGTAGTTTGCTGTCATCAAATGTCACATCTGTGCTTTCCGTAACTTTCTTTTGACTGATGACATAAACTTTGTATGCAATTCTCTCCATATAATAACCAAGAAAAATTCTTTCAAATGCCTTTGCATCAAACTTCCCAACATATTCTGAATTGTCTTTCAACACAAAACATTTGCTTCCAAAAGTATGAACATACTTTAGAGTAGGCTTCTTTCCAGTCATCAAATTGTAAGGTGTCTTTCCAGTGTTTTTGTTGATGAGGGTTCTGTTCTGGATATAGCATGCAGGGCTCACAGCCTCAGCCCAAAAACATGTAGGCATCTTTGCATCAAGCAACATTGTTCTAGCAGCCTCAATTAGAGTTATATTCTTTCTCTCAACTACTCCATTTTGTTGTGGAGTCCTTGGAGCTGAGAATTGTTGAGAAATGCCATTCTCTTTGCAAAATGCTTCAAGTAAGGCATTTCTGAACTCTGTTCCATTATCACTTCTCAACGCAATAACACCCATGTATACCTTGTGTAGTCATCAACCATCACTAGGACATACTTCTTTCTAGAGAGTGACATAATATTGACAGGCCCAAACAAATCCATATGAATTAATTGCAGGGGCTTAGTGATTGATGTCACTATCTTTGACTTGTTGCTTGACCTTTTCATCTTTCCTTTTTGGCAAGCCTCACACACTCCTTCTTGACAGAATTCAAGTGTGGGCATTCCTCTCACTAACTCTCTTTTGACTAGAGAATTAATGGCCTTGAAGTTCAGGTGTGATAACTTCTTGTGCCATAGCCAACAATCTTCATTTGATGCTTTTGAGTAGAAGCAACAAACTTTGTCCTTGTTTGCAGAGTCCATATTGGCTACAAACAGGCTTCCTTTTCTTACTCCAGATAGAGCAAAATCACCAGTCTTCTTGTGGGTGATCAAACATTCATCTTTGTCAAAATTTACCTTGAATCCTCTATCAGTAAACTGATCAACACTTAACAGATTATGCTTGAGACCCTTGACTAGTGCTACATCTTCAATGATGACATTACCAACTTTTAACTTGCCATATCCAAATGTGTTACCCATGCTGTCATCTCCAAAAGCAACCATTGGGCCAGCCTTCTCCTCATATTGTGATAGTAGGGCCATATCACCAGTCATGTGATTTGAGTATCCACTGTCCAAAATCCACATGACCTTCTTTTCACTTTCTTTGCCTTGCAAGCACAAAGGTATTACTTTGTCTTTGGTACCCAAACAAGTTTGGGTCCACTTGGCTTAGAAACAGATTTATCAAAAACAACATGCTTATCAACTTTCTTAGGATTAGTCTTCTTGTCACTGTTAGAAGTCTTAGAATCTGAATTCTTTGACTTATGTGACAGAGGTACCTTCCTAACTCTAGAAGGACTTGAAGACTCTGGCCTTGTGTAGTGTATGTGAATGTTGTGACTGATGCAACCATCCATGAATTGTCTTCTCAAATTAAAATATCTAGTCATAAGATTCATGTTGTATGGCATATAGTCAAGTTTATCACAGAAATGTGAATCTCTATGTCTTAAAGGCACAGAGCAATCATAGAAAGGCTTAGCTATACTACCAGTTGGTTTCTTGCATGCATGAGTTAAGTGATTAGTGCTAAAACAGTTTTGACAAAATTTCCTAGGGTCATTTGGCACATAAGCATAATTATTATTCTTGTTTATCCCTAGCTTGCCATTTCTGTTTTGTTTCTTATTAGCCACTTTCTTCTCAGATTCATTTTTCCCAGCTGAAACAAACTTCACAAACTTCTCAGGTCTAGGTCTATCTCCTACTGGCTTCTTGGCTTTTGCCTTGACACTCTCACTCTTAGAGGATGCTGGTTGTTCACTAGGCTGTGCCTCATCCTCATCATTCAACATTTGATTAATGAGTAAGGCATCCTCATCAATTTCAAATGTTGGTTCTTTAAAAATTGGAGACTCAGTCTTTTTCAAAATGTGAGGCACTTTATCCTGAACAACTATGTCATCTTCAATGACAACATAGCCTTTCCTCTGTTTAAAAGTGCCATAGTCAAGTCCAATGGTAGCCTTGGGTTTAGCTTGGTTTTTCTCATGGTAGGACTGCAATAGACTAGAGGAGTTCTTAAAGGTTTTCAGTTTGAATTCATTTTCAGCTAGTTCATCCCTAAGAGCCTTCTCAACCTGACTAGCACATAGATTCTTATTCTGCAGATATTCAACTTCTTTCTTAAGGTTATCTACTTGCATAGCAGTTAGCTCTAGTTCCTCATTCTTCTTGTTTAACAATTCATTCTTAGCAGACAGTTTGGCAATCTCTTCATTAGCAATAGTCCTACTAGTATGAATATTAAACATTTCAATAGATAGTTGGTGAACCATGCATTTATACTCAGAAACAGACATATCTATGGTAGTGAAAGATGGTACCTGAGAGTCAGACAGAGATTGTTCATCCTTGGAATCAGCCATCAAGGCATAGTTGCAGAATTCTTGCTCCTCTCCATCACTATCAGAGTCATCCCAACACTTCCCTTCAGCTATGTAGGCCTTGCCTTGTGTTTGCTTTTTCAGAAGGGCCTCATACTTAGCTTCAAGCTCTAGAAACTCCTTATCCTTCTTTTTAGGCTTCTTGCATTCACTGGCAAAATGCCCTAGGTCATTACATCTATAACACCTTACAGATGACCTCTCCACATGGCTGGTTTTGAATTTATTCTTGTTTGCTTTCACAGGTGCCTTGCTCTTGTTGAATGAATGGTTTTGGGGTCTAGGTTTGAAGGGTTGGTTCCTCTTGAATCTGATGTTTGAAAACTTTCTGGCCATGAAAGCATATGAAGTGTTTTCCATGCCATCTAGCTCTTCAAGAGAATAGAACTCTTCATCTTCCTTCCCCTCAACAGGTTCAGTCACTTCACCTTCATTTTCTTTATCATCTACTATCTCTTTTATCCTCAGTTGATTTGTAGATGCTTCTAGGTCTTGAACAGATTTGCTGACAATCAAGGCACATGATGTGTTTATCATTCTGCCTTGGTTGGCTTGGATAGCCCTCTTCTGAAGCAACTCAAGCTCATGAGTCTTTAAAACCCCATAGAGCACATCATATGTGACTTTGTTCAAATCTCTTTCTCTTAGAGAAATGACCCTTTGCTCTAGATGGTTTGGTGAAGATAGTAGAAACTTCATGTTCAACTCCTTGGTGTTGTAAACCTTCTTATTCATCTGTAGCTCAGTCACCAGCTTATGAAACCTTTCAAACATGTCAGTAATGCTTTCCTTGGTCTGAGCCATGAAAGCTTCATACTGTGTGACCAGTATCTGTTTCTTGTTTTCTCTAACCTCCTCTGTTCCTTCACATAACACCTCAATATGATCCCACATCTCCTTTGCTGTTTTGCAAGAGGATATGTTAGCAAACATTGACATTTCCATAGAATCTATGTTTAATAACATGAAATGACTATCGAGAGCAACCATCTCCTTTTCTGTCTCTGTCCATTTGGATGGTTCTTTAGCCACATAGGATCTTGGAATGGTTACAGTTCCAACAGTCTTTTCAGGAATCTCCTGTTGTGGGAAAAAGGGACCATTCTTGAGTATCTTTGGATATAGAGGGTTAGCAGCTTTGATGAACAACAGCATTTTAATCTTCCAGAGGTTGTAATTCTCTTTGTCGAACTTAGGGACCTTCACTGTTCCTGTAGTCTTTGGTGTATTCATGATCTTTTTCTGTTTTTAAATAAACAGCTTGCTCTGATACCACTTGTTGAGTATTGAATATACCGAAGAGAATAGAGAGGGGGTGAATGGATTCTCAAACTTTTCTTCTGATAAGTGTTTTAGGTGAAGGTTGTTTGTGTGTATTTGTGTTTAACAGATTATGTAAGTGCGGAATATAAACACGAGCACTCACTTTAATCTAATATTGTATTAGATAAAGATTTGTTACAATCTGTGAATACAAATGTTAGTATTCTCAGCTTCTTTCTCAGAGAGATATTACTTGTAAAACTATTGATCACTCTGTTTGATATTTGCTAAAGAAGTAGGGTTGTTCACTTATATCACGTGAACAACTTGCTTACAACAAATATGGTAGCAAACAGATTTGCTTTCTAATGTGTCTATCCTATTTGAGTAAACATCCAAACTGCTACAGATTTGACTTCTTAGAACTCTGTTCAGATCCACTTCTTTAGCTCTTTGTCTCTTGTACTATCTCTCCAAGCTTCTTTGTAGGCTTTCCAACGTGTTTTACAGTATGTGGTCCATAAAGCGTCTTGGCTTGTTGCAGGTTTCTGACTTGTACAATTCCTTCAATATTTTTATCCCCAAGATTGTATTCGAGAAGTAACTCTGTTGGTGATTCGAGAACTAGAATTGGCTTAATCGATAACTCTGAGTTCTTGAATACTGTTGAGCTGACATATCGAATCACTTCTCGAATAAGTCTTTTCTCCAGGAATCCTTGAGATATCGAAAAGAGCATTTTACTTATCGAATCCCTGAGATATCGAATAGCTTCTTTAGTCCTTGAGATATCGAATGTAGCTTTGACTTGTTGACTCTTAAAGAACTCGAATGATGCTTTGACTTGTTGACTTCTTGAGTTCTCGAATAGAGTATTAGACATGTCGAATCTCTGAGTTGTCGAATGTGGCTTTGACTAGTTCACTTCCGGTGATATCGAATAGTGTCTTTTGAGATATTGAATTCCTGACTTCTCGAATGCTAGACTTCCCGAATATAACAAACATACTTCTCGAATTGGTACTTAGGCAAATCTTCATTCTCCAAATTCCAGCTGTGTTTATTTTGACAGTCTTGGTCTTCAAACTTGAGGCATGATCCTTGGAACTTCTTTCAAGCATTATTCTCTGACTTTAATTACAGTTACACAGGTAGAATTTGATGCCTGTTATAAGTACTACAACAAGTAGAAACTCTACAACTAGAGGTTCCCTCAGTTAAGAGGTCATGTAGGTAATGCAAAGTATTACAGACAATTAGGCTTGTTATTAGATGTGTACAGGCATGCCTCTGTGACTAACAAGAGATCGTAAAGAGGGGGAGAGAGTATAAATTAGAACGGAAGAAATATGATATACCATGAGATGTTAATGACAGAGACGGAGTAGTGAATTAGGCGGAGGCAGAGAAGAGGTTGCAGGTGTTGAAAATACTCAAATTTTATTTTAAAATGTAACCCCTCCAACCCTCCAAAAACCAACCCCTCTCTATAAAATATTTTCCAAATGAGGTTTCTTAAAATCCACCTCAACCCATCTCAGCCCAACCCCCTTTAATCCCCAACAAAACATGCCCTTAAGGTTTGAGTTATATCACCATTTATAGTAGTATACCATCATTTTTTTCCGTTCGAAACCATACATCGAAAAGGATCATCTATATAAATTTTTTTACAGAAACTAATTTTTTATGAATTGTCAAGATCACACATGTTGAGGATATCAATAACTTGTGATATTTGAGTTGTATCGATTATGAAGAAGAAGTGCCTAAATTAGAAGGAAAGTTAAGTGTAAGAAATGTCCAAAGAAAATGCATGTTCCAAAAAAAGGGTCAAAATAGGCACTTTTATTTTTTTTTATAAACATCCTTAAGCTAACATAACCATCTTATTGTGTGATTAATATGCCTGAAATATCATCAATTCGCGATCTTTTTATGAAATAAAACACGTTAAACTATTTCAAGTCTATAGTTTCATGCACAAGTTTAAGATTGTTGTTTTTGCTGCTGATTCATGCGAGGCATATAGCTTCATTCTCATAGTCATAGACCGTATGGCAAAGCGTTTGATTCGTAAGACTATGATCAAATTTATATATGAGAATGAAAACTTATATTTTCAAACATATATGAATAAAAATAAAGTTTAATCTTACTAATACAATCTATTGTATATAGGCCGAGACCAACATTATATATCCCAATATGATCAAAGAAATTACCGGAAAAGATGTCACTCTTAAGATAGAAATAAGTGATGATAATGTTTAGCTTAAAAGTACAATTTTTATTACAACTAATGAGTACGATAACTCCAATACTTCTTTATTATCTTCTTCAACATCTACAGGAGGTTACACACCTTCAAACTTTGGAGATGTGAGAAACTATGCATATTTTAGTTTATATCTTTGGTTTTTTTTACTTTTATTGCTAAAATTTTTTGATTAATTTTTAAATTTCATTCAAAAAATGATTGATTTATCCAATTATGTGGATGGTGACTCCTCTTTCTACAAAATTAGCTACCAAGAAGATCAAAATGGTCTTATATTTTACCTACAATTTCATAGTTTGGGAATACTTATTATCATTTTTTTTATTTTTGGTATTTACTATCAATATTATACCTTTTTTCTGGTTGTAATTCAACAAAAGAAGTGAGAACTCTACTTTCCAGTCAATTTGTTCTTTCGTGGATCAAGCAATGGCTTGCAACTATTTACTTCAACTACTATTTATGAGGTTTTGACTTTCAGGAATAATTTTTGAAGATCTTTGGTTTCTATATGATTTATGTCCCCCAATATTTTCATTTGGACATGATTTTATGAATGCTTTATATATCGTTTTTGAATAACGAAGTTGCTTTCTTCTATATGTATGGTTATATTTATCAACTCAACTTTTTCCGTTTGTGAAAAATAATTGTACGCCAAACTTAATATGTTATATTTCGTTTAAGGTAATAAAAGACAAAAAAATCTAAACAAGTCTTATGTTTTTAATTTTTAGTATATTTGAATAATTTTGTGTGCGAAGCACTGTCATAGTATTAATCATTTATAACATATAGTTGTACATCTGAAAATTTGGATACTTAAGCATTTCTAACATTTCTCTCCAAAATATTGTATACGTGAATGTGCATCGATAGATGGCATCTCCTTGAAATTTCATAAAATAAATTTTAAATGATTATTTCAAAAAAATTCAAATTCAATTCAGAATTTTAGTAAACAATTGGTAAGTTTGAGGGGAAAAAACTTAATAGGCATTTAATTAAAATTTAATAATACTTGAAGGAAGATTGTAGGAAGAAATTTTAAAATTCTTTAATATGTGATAATGTATAAAAAAAATTATTGATTTTTTAAGAAAAGAAATGTTGGAGTATGTTGAACGAATACATATGAATCCCACAAATTTCTTGTAAATGAAATGGAACCTTCGTGCATACATATAAATCCCAACAAATAAAACACTATATGTATCATTTAGAAATATTTTTCAAATATCTTTTGAAATATATAAAATTACTCTTTTAAGATTTAGAGCTCATGCATATTGTCAAACCATATAAATTTTTATAAAATTTAACATATATGTTATACTGCTATAACCGAGTTTGACAGATTTTGGAATTACAATACTAGTTTATAACCCGTACGATGCACGGAATTATTTTGATATGTTATAAATTTTATTTTATGTTAGAATTATGTATTTATATAATCATTATTTTCGGTAGTTAATTTAATTTTAATTTAATATAAATTAATATAAATTTAATTAATGACATGCATGGTTAAAAACTTACGGTATAAATTTTTAAATTAATATGTTATTTACGGTATTCGAACCATGGATCTTTAGTACAGTGATTTAAATATATAATATGCATTGTCATTATATATAATGGTTCTTATTTATTTACTAAAAATCTAATGGTTATTATTCATTGTATGGTTGAACCGTTGAATCAAAATACAAACAATTATAATAATGTTTCTTTATTATAAACGTATAAGTTGTTAATACATTTTATTAATGATTGCAAGATTATGTTTTAAATTAAAAGGTAACTTGTTTTAATTAGAAAAAAAATGTTAATGATTGAAATATATGGTATAATTGATATTTTTAGATGTTTATAAAAGGTAATATCTTTTTATTAAAAGGTAACGTATTTTAATTAGAAAAGGCAATCGGTGGCAATCGACTAATTACCATTAATTATAATATTTTCTTATTAATTAATTATTTAATTATGATAACCGTACTGAAAACCGAATACAAAAACTTTCAATATGCCGGTTTTAATATAATAATATAGATAGTTTAATTTAAGAGTAAATTGTACTTTGTATCCTTTATCTTTGGACGTTTTTTCGATTTGATCTTACATTATGAACTTCGGCACTTTGCATCCCATACTTCATGTTTCGTTTCACTTTGCACTTTTTCCGTTAACAATTTTTAACTTCGTTAAGTTTGAATTTTTTTTCTTCAAAATTTGATAGGGGTATTTTCGGTATTTAAAAAATTGTTCTTGAAAAAAATTGAAGAAAATTCAGAAAATTATATTTGTTTTAAAAGAATATTTTTCGGTTTTTAAAAAATATAAGATTTAAAAAAAATATTTGTTGGGGAAAATTATATAATTCTTTTGGTAAAAACAATTTCAAAAATGAACTCTGTTTCTTATTTATGTTCTTTTTTTAATATATAATCATTCCCCAATTTTTTTTTTAAAACCATATATCTTTTAGAAACTGAAAATTTATTTTTTTAAAGCAAGTAAAATTTTCTGAATTTCTTTCAATTTTTTTTGAAAAATAATTTTAAATTACTGAAAATATCCCTGTCAAATTTTGAAAAAAAAAATTCAAACTTAACGGAGTAAAAAATTATTAACGAAAAAAGTACAAACTGAAGCGAAACATGATGTATGGAATGCAAAGTGCCGAAGTTCATAATGTAAGACCAAATCGAAAAAATGCCCAAAAATAAGGGGTATAAAGTGCAATTTACTCTTTAGTTAACTAAAATTTTGGCCAACAAATTATTTTCAATAAATTTTATAACTAAATTGTATCTCAAATATGATAACATAATCATGTCGATTATCAATTCATTTTCATCACTTTTCAAACCTTTTTTATATTTAAATTTTTAATATCGTAACTCGTTTTTCTTTATTAAAATCCTAAACAAGATTAAATTGTACAACCAATTATCTAATTTTTATTTTCGATTAATCTAGTATATAATCATAAATATTATTTTTATGATATATGGTAAATATGCAGTGTACATCATATAATTATTAGACCATTTAGGCATTTCATGTTGATATGTATAATTGTTGAAAATTATAGTACATAAATCTGAAAATTACATATTAATGAACTTGATTGACAAAATAAGGTCCCGTTTGGTATTGTTGTTACTGATAGCAATAGTAGTTTATTTCTGAAAAGTAGGTAAAATGCTGTTTGGTAAACTTTAAAAGCAGCTTTTTCTGGAAAGTGTTTTTGCCTAAAAAGCTGCTTTTAGAGAAAATACGTCCCCCCATGTTTTTAAAAAAAAATTGTTTTTCAGCTTTTATAGGAAGCAGTTATTAATATCAACATCAAATCTCATCAAAAACATTATTTTTTAAAATATAATATGCAAAACATGCATATGTTAAAAATATTACCAAACAGTTATCTGATTTTCGCAACAACACTTATTTTAACAACATTTTTTTCAATAGCACAACAGATTTTTAACAGTAATTCCAAACGGAGCTTAAATTTATTTAGACCATGAAATTTCCGGGAGATGAGATTGTAGATCTCCGAGAAGAAATTGTAGATGGTCCGAGATATAATGCATACAATACATGTAAACATTAAAACCAATATTAGAGAAAAATATATTATTTAATATATATGTGATCTAAGGATCTATGGGTCGACACTAAACACGATTTTATGATACTAGCCATAAGGCTCTTTTTCTTATATCTATAATTATATTAATCTTTTTTAATATTTATATGTTATTAATTTTCATATCAAATTATTGTTAAAAACTTATTATATATATATATATAAAAGATTTTACACGTTTAATTTAATATTTGAGCTACACCTTGAATTCTAAAATTTGATTTGGACGATTTTACAGTCCACATTAAATTTATAAAATAATCTTTATATTAATGATGGTTTAACAATTATTTTTCAATTAAAATTACGCAAAAACAAAAGAGAGAATAAATTGACCATTTTTTACGTTAAACATTTTGTTCGATTTATGAAATCTACTTATATTTTGTTTCGATTATCAAAATACCCTTCTTATTATTTAAAGATAGTTCTACAAACAACAAAATATAGTTTTAATGACGAGTGTAAGAGTGATTTTGTCTAAAATTTTGGTAGTCGGTAATCTGGTTTTCAGTACGACAAAATAAATAAGAACCGTTAAATCACAAAATAAATAGATAAAAAATGATGGATATAGCATAAAAAATATTTTATTTTTAACATGTAAACTAAAAAGTATATTTATATTAAAATACGAAAAAGTGTACGTCAATTAATTAAAACATATAATTTGGTTTTCTACATTAATAAAATTATCAATGTGGGTATGATTAATATAAAATTCGTAATTATATTTCTCTTGATATTCTAAGTGTTTCCATTTCGATAATAATTGTTAAATCATCACTAAATTAAATATAATTTTGTGAGCTTTGTGTGTGTCATAAAATCATCCAAATCTTATTTCTAGACACAAGATAGAGTCCAAATATAAAATATGAACTTTTTTTAAATTAATAAAAAATAAATAAAATTTAATTGTATCATTTTTTAATTATATCCTTTTTGTATTATAATTTCCTTTTTAAAATTTAGTTCTAATGCAAACTTTTTAAATTATGTCCTTTTTACATTATAACTTTTTTAATATCATATAATCTTAATCGTCTATTTTTAAAAATTTTATATTCGACGGTTGAGATTATTTTGGTAGTATAGTGACCAAACCAAAATTATGGATAAGATCCCTTTAATGCTTATTATATACAGTATAATATATAAGGATATTCCAAAATTTTGATAGTCGGTAGTCTGGTCTTCAGTATGATAAAATAAATAAGAATCGTTAGATCATAAAATAAATAGATGAAAAACGATGAATCTAGCATAAAAAATATTTTATTTTTTAACATGAAAACTAAAAAGTGTATTTATATTGAAATACGAAAAAGGTCATGTCAATGAATTAAATCATATAATTTGATTTTATACATTGAATAGGATTATCAATGTAGGTATTCTACACTGAATAGGATTAATGTAAAAATTCGTTTTATTTTCTCTTGATATTATTAGTGTTTCCATTTCGATAATAATTGTTAAATCATCACTAAATTAAAGATAATTTTGTGAGTTTCGCGTGGACCGTAAAATTATCCAAATCAGATTTCTAGAAGTAAATATGAATTTTTTTTAATATTAATAAAAAAAAATCAATTGTATCATTTTTTAATTATATCATTTTCATATTATAATTTCTTTTTTAAAATCAATTCTAATACAATTTTTTTTAATTATATACTTTTTAGATTATAATTTTATTTTTAATATGATATGATCTTGATCGTCTATTTTTAAAAATATTAGATTCGACGGTTGAAATTATTTTGGTAGTACAGTGACTAAACCAAAATTATGGATAAGATCTCTCTTATTCTTATTATATATAAGGACTAGCTTATAACCCATGCAACGCACGGTTACTTTTCTAATATCTATAATTATATTAATTATTTTAATATTTATACGTTATTAATCTACATATCAAATTGTTGCTAAAAGATTGATATATATATATATATATATATATATATATATATATATATATATATAATTTTACACGTTCAATTTAATATATTTGTGCTCTTCTTTAATTCTTAAAATTTGATTTGGACAATTTTATAGCCCACATGAAATTAACAAAATAATCTTTAATTTAGTGATGATTTTAACAATTATTTTCCAATTAAAACTACGCAAAAACAAAAGAGAGAAGAAATTGACGATTTTTTACGTTGAAAATTATGTTCGATTTATGAAATCTACTTATATTTCGTTTTGATTATCAAAATACCTTTCTTATTAGTTGAAGATAGTTCTACTAACAACCAAATATAGTTTAAATAATAAGTGTAGGAGTGATTTTGTCCAAAACATTGGTAGTCGGTAGTCTGGTCTTCATTAAGACAAAATAAATAATAACCGTTAGATCGTAAAATAAATAGATGAAAGACGATAGATCTAACATAAAAATATTTTATTTTTTAACATGTAAACTAAAAAATGTATTAATATTGAAATACGAAAAAGTGTGTGTCAATGATTCAAATCATATAATTTGGTTTTCTACATTGAATTGGATTATCAATGTAGGTCTTTTACACAGAATAGGATTAATGTAAAAATTTGTAGTTAAATTTTCTCTTAAGATTCTGAGGGTTTCCATTTCGATAATAATTGTTAAATTATCACTAAATTAAAGATAAATTTATAAGCTTCACATGGGCAGTAAAATCATCCAAATTTGATTTCTAGATCTCAAGATATAGCCCAAATATTAAATATGAACTTTTTTTAATATTAATAAATATAAAATTTAATTGTATCCTTTTTTAATTATATCCTTTTCATATTATAATTTTCTTTTTAAAATTCAATTATAATACAAACTTTTAATTATATCCTTTTTAGATTATAATTTTTTTTAATATGATATAATCTTGATCGTCTATTTTTAAAAATATTAGATTCGATGGTTGAAATTATTTTGGTAGTATAGTTACCAAACCAATATAAAAATAGGTTTTGTGTTCTATTTTGTTGTCTGAATCTGTAATGGACACATGACAGCTATCTCTTTTTTACTTACAACCCCCACGGTCTTCTTGAACAAAAGTTGAAACAGATCCTATCATAAACCACATACCAACTTCATAATTGCATAATGCATGGCATTATCCTTAACAACTACTATTAAAACCTTCTCCATTATTCATGGTAGACACTTGAGTGAAACGAAAAGTGTCTAACGAGGATAAAGCCCTTTATAACGCAATATGAGCTTATTTAGGGAAAGATTGTTGGACAATAATAGACTATTATATCCTTTTCATATTATAATTTCCTTTTTAAAATTCAATTTTAATACAATCTTTTTTAATGATATCCTTTTTAGATTATAATTTCCTTTTTAATATGATATAATCTTGATCGTCTATTTTTAAAAATATTTCCAATACAACCTTTTTTAATGATATCCTTTTTAGATTATAATTTACTTTTTAATATGATATAATCTTAATCATCTATTTTTAAAAATATTAGATTTGACGGTTGAGATTATTTTGATAGTAGTGACCAAACCAAATTTATGTATAAGATCTCTCTTACGCTTATTATATATAAGAATATAACATAATGAAAAATTTATAATCTACATTGAAAAATTTACAAAATATTTAGTTTATAAATAACTAAAAATATCACTTAACAATTTTTACAACTTAACAACCTTTATTACAATCACTAGATATCACTCATTTCCAATACAATAACCTTAATTTATGCACAAATTCTCTTCTCTTTCGTAGTTCGAGGCATAAACCTCAATTTATTACAACATCACATTTGTTTATATAACCAATCATAACCAATCCATATTATATCCTTATATATAATAAACGTAAGAGGGATTTTATCCATAATTTTGGTTTGGTCGTTGTACTACCAAAATAATCTCAACCGTCACATTTAATATTTTTAAAAATAGACGATCAAGATTATATCATATTAAAAAGGAAATTATAATCTAAAAAGGATATCATTGTACTATCCAAATAATCTCAACCGTCGAATCTAATTTTTTTAAAAATAGACGATCAAAATTATATCATATTAAAGAGGAAATTCTAATCTAAAAAGGATATCATTAAAAAATGTTGTATAAATTTATTTACAATTTTCCTTCCATTGCATGTTTTTTCTAAAAAAAAATTAATTATATCCTTATATATAATAAGCGTAAGAGGGATCTTATCCATAATTTTGGTTTGGGCACTATACTACCAAAATAATCTCAAGTAGACGATCAAGATTATATCATATTAAAAAGAAAATTATAATTTAAAAAGGATATCACTGTACTACCCAAATAATCTCAACCGTCGAATCTATTTTTTTTTTTTAAATTGACGATCAAGATTATATCATATTAAAGAGGAAATTATAATCTAAAAAGGATATCATTAAAAAAGGTTGTATAAATTTATTTACAATTTTCCTTCCATTGTATGTTTTTTTATACCTTTCGTTTTGATTACTTTTAAGCGTCTGCAGTGTCTAAGATTTTGTTTGTTTCATAAAATATTTAACTAATCTATACTATTATATTAAAGCCGAAACATTGAAAGTTTGTCGGTTTGTTTATTCTAATTATTAAAATAAATAATGACATAAATAATTAATGGTAATTAGCTATTGCCATTTTCACATTTACTTTTTGAAAATATTATCTTTATAAAAACACCAATCGTATCGCATCTTCAAATCATCAATATTTCCTTTCTAACTAAAATACATTACATTTTTAAATTAAAACTAATCTTACAGTCATTAATATATATCAAAAAACATCATACCATATTTTCAATTATTAATATATTAAAAATTAATCATTCAACCATATTTGTGTTGTAATGCTGCAGAGCAGCCATGAAAGAGTTCGTGGATATAATCGAGGTGACAATTTCTTTTTTAATTTTCTCAAATTTCGAGTTCGTGGATAGAATTATGGCCGGTGACAATTTTTTTAATTTTTTAACTTCGATGACCCCTACATAAAAATAGCAATTTTTAAAATAAAAAACACAAAAAATAATTTATTAAATAGAGAAAATTAAAAAAGAACCGTGCATCGCACGGGCTATAAGCTAGTATTAATAGTAACCGAAATTAACATAACAAGGGAACTGTTCCTATTTTATCATGAATAATAATCGAAATAACTCTCTTTATATTTCCACAATAAATATATATTATATAGGGTTTCATGTGCCATAGGATATCTCAGGTAGAACCCTGAGGTTAAAACAATTTCAGTATAAATTTATGGTACATATGTAAATCAATGAAAAAAAATTAATACTTACAAAAATTCCCCTACGGGACCCTTACCTTATAGGTACAAATATGTTATAACCTTAGGAGAGACACCTAAGGTTGTACTCAGGCCCAGTTTTCTCTATTATATATACTATCTTATAGCCCGTGCAAAGCACATGTTACTTTTAATTTTTATAATTTGTTTATAGTGTAGTATAATATTATAAATATTAATTTTAATACGTTATTAAAAGAATTTGAACCTTACATCTTTGTACATAACAATTTTTAGTAATAAATATAAATTAATATGTTGTTGGCGAGAATCGAACGTTAGACCTTTGTATATAACAACTTTTAGTATTGTTGAATCCAACGGTCGTGATCTATTTGAGTTGAAGATCTAACGGTTGTAAATGAGGGATAACCAAAAATGAGGGATAGCCAATGAGGGATAACCGAAAATGAGGGATAGCCAAAAATAAGGGTTAACCAAACTACAAATTATACCCCATTTCGCCTATTATAGTAATTATTATACTCCAATTAATACCAAATTACATACTCTTTTAGTTATATTTGAATTACAATTCTTCACCTACACCCAATTTTTTTAGACTCTTCAATTATTCAATTACTTGGAAATCAAATATTTTCAAAATCAATTTAAATAATTTTAATTAATATCACATATTTATTAACAAATTTACAACAAATTATAAATCAACAAAGTGAACACAAACTAAAATATATAATAAACAATAAAAATTTCACACAATTACAAATTTATACTATTATATAAAAGCCGAAACATTAAAAGTTTGGTTGGTTGGTTGGTTGGTCGGTCTGTCGATCGGTCGGTACGTTACCTGTTGATTTTACTTATTTACCCTTATTTAAATAAAATACATCATACTAACAAATCAATTTCCTTTTTCAGGTTAAACATATTACCTTTTCTATTTTTCAATAACTAAATAATTTCCTTTTCCGGTAAAATACAATATCTTTTATATTTTATCTAACTAAAATTTCTTCATTATTAATCAATTTCCTTTTTCAGGTTAAACATATTACCTTTTCTATTTTTCAATAACCTGAAAATACAATATCTTTTACTAACTAAAATTTCTCCTTTTTTAAAAACACTACAAACAATTTTGTTTAATAAAATAACATAATTACATTATGATTAATATTAACTAATCAATTACCTTTTTCAGCCAAAACACGTTACCTTTTCTCTTTTCTTTAACTAAAATCTCTCTTTTTCCAATTATATCATGGACGGTTACCTTTTTCAGCCAAAATACGTTACCTTTTTTCTTTTTTTTTACTAAAACCTCTATTTTTCCAATTATATCACAGGAATTTTGTCTAATAAAATAACATAATTACATTATGATTAATATTAACTAATCAATTACCTTTTTCTGCCAAAACACATTACCTTTTCTCTTTTCTCTAACTAAAATCTCTCTTTTTCCAATTATATCATGGGCGGTTACCTTTTTCAGCCAAAACACGTTACCTTTTTTTTTCTTTTACTAAAACCTCTCCTTTTCCAATTATATGACGGAAGTTTATATTTAATAAAAATAAAATAATAATATTATAATACTAATAATTAACCGATTACCTTTTCAGCTAAAAAGTATCATCTTTTCTATTTTTTCTGATTAAATTCCCTTTTTTTTTCTAGAAATATCACGGGCAACATTAATTTCTCATTTTCTAAAAAGTAAGAGTAATTTTATTTAGTAAAATAACATAATTAAATTTAATTACTATAAACTAATCAATTATCTTTTTTACATAAATCATGTCATTTTTTTAATTTTCACGCTACCTTTCTATTTTCGCTAACTAAAATATCTATTTTCCAATTATATCACGGGTGGTCTATATAATACAATAAACTAATAATATTATAATATTAATAATTAACCGATTACCTTTTTCAGCTAAAACATATAATCTTTTCTATATTTTCTAACTAAAATCCCTCTTTTAATAGAAATATCACGGACAATATTAATTTCTTCTTTTCTAAAAATATTACGAGCAATTGTATTTAGTAAAATAACGTAATTAAATTATAATTATTATATATAAACTAAGTGGCCACTCTGTTCGTCAAAAACTATCAATTAACCCACCGTTCTCATCGGGGTCTCATTTAAACCACTAAACTAAGAAAACATATCATTTGCCCCCCCTTATATAACTTAGACCACCATAAATTGTATTATTTTTGTGAATGCAGGTGGGGCAAATGATATATTTTCTTAGTTTAGTGGTTTAAATGAGATCTCGATGAGAACGGTGGGTTAAGTGATAATTTTTGACGAACGGAGTGGCCACTTTAATATAAAACCCTAACATTTTTCACCTAGAACATGCTACATTTTTTATTTTCTCTAACTAAATTCTCTTTTTTTCTAATCATATCACGGGCATTTTATTTAATAAAATAAAATAATAATATACTAATAATTAGCCAATTACCTTTTTCAACTAAAACCTATCATCTTTTCTATATTTTCTAACTAAAATCCTTCTTTTTTCTAGAAATATTACAGATAACATTTATATAATTATTATAAAATCATCTCATATAAAAATTTAAGCCTCCAGAATTCATGTTTTTAAAAAATTTAAATTAATAAAAAAATCCATATAATATTAAAGAAATCCGTGCATCGCACGGGTTTTAAGCTAGTTAATATTAAATTCTATTTTAGACAAATATTACATTAGTGATTATTATGGAATCATAATTTGAATATGATAATATCAACAAAAATTTGAATGTAATATGTGGTTTATTTTTTGTAAAATAAAATTTTATACTCCCTCCGTCCCAGTTTATGTGAGCTCCTTTCTATTTTGGAACGTCCTAAAAAGAATGAACCTACTATACTTACTATTTTTGAACACTATTTTTCACTATTACACCCACTACATCTCTATTATATATTCTTATTTACACTATTACACCAACTACTTTCCTCTACTATCTCAAATCTATTATTAAATATTCATAGGTCCCACCACTTTACCCACTTTTCAACTAACTTTACTCTTTTTTTACTACCTTTTCTTAATCTCCGTGAAAATCAAACCGGCTCGTATAAACCGGGACGGAGGGAGTATGTATTTTAATTTATTTTTTCATTTTTGGATGGTGTTAACAAACTTTTTGGGAAGGTGTTAACCAACCGACCAACCAATTATACCCTATTTCGCTTATAATAGTATAGTATAGATGTTAACATCCCCTCAAACTCACGATACTCAAAATCAAGAGTTTGCCAAAAAAAAAAAATCACTCGTTTCAATCAAATTCCTCGTTGAAAAAATTGCCCACTTCATTTAACATAATCACCCGCTTCAATCAAATTCTTCGTCATGAATCATGATCATTTTCTCGATCCTCGTCCCCATAATCATCTTTGTCTTCATTGTCATCTTTGTCATCGCTATCACGATTCTCCTTAAAAACGAGCCCGGATCCTCTGTCCCTTCTCCATGCCCCCCTTCTGTGTCCCCCTGCTCTTTTAGTATTAAAAGAGTGCCCCTGACGGGGTCATTTTAAGGAAAATAAAAATATTATTTTCATTAAAATGGGCCCCGCTAGAGGCACTCTTTTAATACTAAAAAGTGCAGGGACACAAAAGGGGACATGGAGAAGGGGATAGAGGATCCCTACTTCTTAAAAACTCTCTTTTTGTCGTCGTTGATTTGGTACGATATTTTCCATATATAAATCCATCATCATTATTGTTGTACTTTTCTCTTTATCTTCAATTTCGTTCCAAGACTTTTCTTCACACCCGTGAATTCTCACTGATTTGTTTTCCTTTCTTTTTTCACCCATAAATTTTTTGCAGGATCTTTTTTTCTTTACCCACTAATTCTAATAGGATTTTTTTTTCTCACCCATGAATTCTCGAATAAAATATTCTCACAAGTCTCTTCTCATTTATTGTTGGGGATATTAATTTTAAATTTATTACAATATCATAATTATTTATATACCCCATTCTTATATCAATCATGACGGAAGTTAACATAATAAGAAATTGTAATCGAGACAATTACAAAATCACATATCAACCCATAAACTAAGTACTAATGTCTACTCAATCGAGACCAGCTCATCCAGTGTATACTCTTACTGTCATACGCCTTCGAATTCCACCAAAACCTTGATATGGTACGTTCCATGTCCTTTGTTACCTCTTCTGGGATTAAGAATACACTCATAGCATATGTTGGTAACGACTGCGCAACTGACTTCACCAAGACCTCTTTACCTCCTCTAGAAATATACTTACCATCCCAACTTAAAACCCTTTGTTTTACTTTCGATTTGAGAAATCCCAACGTAGCCACCTTACTCTTTTTCATCATATTGGGCAGTCCTAGGTACGTGCAATCCTCACCTGCCTCCCTCATCCCCAGAATTTGACCCACCTGCTCTCTTCTATCCTGCCTCGTATTTGTACTGTAAAAAACAGAAGACTTTTCTATGTTAACCTTCTGACCTGAGCCCTTCTCAAAGATCTGCAATAATCCAAGTACATGCCTTGCTGAGTCCTCGTTTGCTTTGCAATACAAATAACTATCGTCCGCGAACAACATATGGGATATGCTCGGGGCTTGTCTGCATACTTTAATACCCTGGATTAGATTATTAAGCTCATATCTTCGTATCAACGCCGAGAAACCTTCCGCACATAGAATGAACAAATATGGCGATAATGGATCCCCTTGGCGAATACCACGCTTTGGATAAATTGGCCCAACCTCTTGCTTATCATGAGTAACAGTGTAGGAAACCGTACTTACACATTGCATAATTAAATGAACCCACCATGTACCATATCCCATCTGAGTCAGCATAGCTTTCAAATATTCCCATTCGACTCGATCATACGCTTTACTCATGTCCAATTTTAAAGCCATGTATCCATCCCTCCCTCTTCTTCTACGTTTCAAGTAATGCATGACCTCATATGAAACCATTACATTGTCCGTAATAAGCCTTCCTGTCAGAAATGCACTTTGGTTCTCCGAGATTACTGCTTCCAGCGTGCCTTTCAATCTATTTGCTACCACTTTTGTAATAATCTTGGCAAGCACGTTGCATAGAGAAATGGGTCTTAGATCACTCATCAACCCTGGCCCTTTCTTCTTAGGAATTAAAACAATGTTCGTGGCATTCAATTCTCTGCATAAGTCTCCAATTTGAAAGAAATTCCGCACCATTTCAACAATATCCTTACGAACTATTTTCCAATGTTTTTGGAAAAAAGCCGGAGTCATGCCGTCAGGCCCGGGTGCCTTGTCTGGATGCATTTGGAACAATGCTGCCTTAACTTCGTCCTCCTCCACTGGTTTTAAGAGTTCATCATTCTGGATTTCAGTTATTGACGTAGGAATACAGTTAATCACCTCCTGCCAATCCGATTCAGAAGCCCTGAACAGGTCATTAAAATACCTCAAAACTAGCTCAGGAAGGCCACTATCCCACTCCAGCCACTGCCCAGTCTCATCCTTAAGCTTTACAATCTGATTATTCCTCCTTCGTTTGCTTGCATACCTGTGAAAATACGTGCTGTTACGGTCACCAGCTTCCAACCACAACTGTTTTGATCTCTGCCTCCAGAAAACTTCACGTTGGTTGTAAATAATATTCAACTGTCTCTTAACTTCATTATACTTTTCCGCAGTCTCTCTATCTCTACCACCTCTAAGCTTCTTCAATCTCTCCTTACATTCCTTTATACGCCCACCAAAATTACCTGTCACTTCCTTCCCCCAAACTGCTAGCTTTTCACTACATGCTTGAATCTTTTGCATTATACTCAGCCTACCATCTCCTTCCCACCCATCTTTAACAATTTGTTCACACATTGGTTCCGTCAACCATGCATTTTCGAATTTAAAACGAAACTTGCCAGGGTTTTGGGTTTTATTCTGAATTGCCAAAAAGATGGCACTGTGGTCTGACGTTGATCCCTCTAAATTATATAGCTTGGCCCTAGGAAACATTGTCAACCAATCATCTGTCATGAGAGCCCTATCCAGTCTCACTTCCATCCAATCTGGAGTATTCCTTCCTTTCTCCCAAGTAAATTGATGCCCTATCAACTCCATATCTCGAAGCCCTGCATCCTGAATAGCCTCATTGAAACCTTCAATCAGTCGAGTAGGATATTGAGACCCTCCTGTTTTATCTTGTAGAGACACCACATTGTTTAAGTCCCCTATAACGCACCAAGGCAAATTTGCATCCCTCGCCAGATTGCGAAGAAGATCCCACGTACGACCTCTCTGAGCTCTATTAGGTTCCCCATACATCCCTGTTAATCGCCAAACATTCATACTGTCTACTTGCACCTTAACATCAATATGATTGAGTAGACACAAGTCCTCGGGAGGTATGGGTTTTCGGGACTTTAGGGATTTTAATTTGGCTATGTTGGCCAAACAAGGGTGGAGATTCCTTACTAGACCTAACTGTCTTGTTAGTAAATTATTCAAAGCTCGGTACTTTCCAGAGGGTAATTTCTTGGATGCTGTGAGAGGTAACAATCCAAGTTATATATGGAGTAGTATATGGGAAGCTAGGAGAGTGGTTGCTGCAGGGATAAGGTGGACGGTGGGGAATGGTAAGCAGATTCAAGTGGTAGGTCAACCGTGGTTATTAGATGCTCAAAACCCTTATATCACGTCGGATTCACCAGGGCTAGTAAATAATAAAGTAGCGGGATTGATGGAGATTGATCGTAGAAGGTGGGATGATGAGGTTATAGATGACATGTTTAACGAACGAGATCAACAATGCATAAGAAATGTAACTCTGAGAGACGATGTAGAGGAAGATAGTGTGTATTGGAGCATGGAAAGTTCAGGTCTTTTCTCGGTTCGCAGTGCTTATAGGCTGTTGCAAGCCCAAAAACATAGGTGGAGGCAGGAAGACAATGACAGTTTCTGGCGTAGAATATGGAGAATAAAGGCTCCACCAAAGATTTTGAATTTTGTATGGAGGTCGCTGTCTTGGTGTTTGCCAACAAAAGTGATGTTGCAGTATAAACGTGTGCCGATAGATAGTCAATGTCCAATCTGTAAGGGAGGGGAGGAGACCATTGATCATGCATTGATAAGATGTCCGTTTGCTGCTCAGTGCTGGCAGGTAGTTATCCCAGAAATACAGGTTAGCGAGGAGGAGGACTTAATGCAGTGGTGGGAGCAAGTAATAGCCAGGTGTGAGAATGAAAAACGTGCTGTAGTAGCTGCTGTAAGTTGGTCGATATGGAAAGCAAGGAATGATGTGGTGTGGAACAACAAGTATACTCGTCCTTATGTTGTCATTGCAAAAGCCAAGCAATATCTTGAACAATGGAGTCAAGCCCAAAGAAGTCTGGTAGTAGCTCGGTTCCCGACTATGATTGAAGGGGATGGAGGTAGTTTTTGGGTCAAGCCACAGGAGTCATCAATCAAGATATCGGTGGATGCTGCGACATTTAGTGAGTACAGATCATATGGTATGGGACTGGTAGCAAGGGACTCGACTGGGGAACTCATTCAGGGCAGAACAGTGTGCAAGAATGGAGTGGTTGAGGCAGAATTTGCAGAGGCCATGGCCATTAAGGAGGCTCTCAGCTGGGTTCAGAGTCGAGCATGGCAGAATGTAGTGGTGGAATCAGATTGTTTGGTGGCAGTGCAGGCAATTCGCAGCAAGGTTCCTATGCTGTCTCCATTTGGTCGAGTAGTAGAAGAGTGTCGAAGGTTGGTGCAAGAAATCAACACAGTAAAGCTGTTTTTTGTTAAACGGTCTGCTAATATGGCGGCTCATGCATTAGCTCGAGAGTCATATTCTTTTCCAGATCGAGTTTTCGATAGGAGTTCTGTTCCTATTGGAGTTGAGATTGTATTAAAAAGTGATGTTGCTTAAGTAATAAAAATCTCTTGTTCGTCAAAAAAAAAAAAAAAAAGTACTAATGTCTACTCCGACCCCCTTCCAGTATTTATTGTTTTGGCTTATGTAACCTATTATGTTGTTCTAAACATCGGGCTATTATGGTGTTTAACTGGGATCGTTACTCCATGCTTGCATGGAGTCGAAATGTGCCTAATGCCTTTTAACATATTTAGTTAAATTTATAAAATTAGATGATTAAAAGAAAAAAAAAACATAGGTAAAAGCTAATTCACTAAATAATTTATTCCTATTTTGTCAGATGAAACCTTGGAAAATCTACAAGTTGGAAAGAATAAAGGTGGTGTTTGGCTGGGCTTATAAGTAATTTGTTTTTATGGTTGTATTTAATGTATGTTTGAGATTTCATAAGTTGCAAAAATAAGTTGGAAAATAAGTTGGAATGTTAGGAATCTCTAACATTGACTTAAAATAAGTTGACTTATTCTGGAAATAAGCTTCCTAAACACCCCCAAAATCTCACCTTTTACTGATTTTGGCTAGTACTATGAAACAATAGAAAGACAAGTGAAAAGGGAGAGAGTATAAGAAGTAAATTGTAGCAGCAGCATAAAACGTAGGACCAGAACTCCAAGTAGATTACTCCCTTTCTATCACTTTCATCTTTGTATGGTTAATTGCAATAAGCTAGATAACTTTCTGCCACTTCTCCTCTTCACACATGTACTTTGTTTTCACTTTGGCACCTCCCCTTGCTTGCAATCTATAACTACCCAATGCCTTTTTTGTCAAGTATTCTGATTCCCAACCCATAAATCTCATATCATCTTCTCTAACACAAAGGAAGCTCTGATTCTTGCCACTTTCATACATACACTAAATGAAGCCAATGAAGGCAAGAAAACTGTATCTTCATCATTCCATTTACATTGCCATCTTCTTAGAACTTCTCAAGTTGGAAGTCCATTATTATGCACATATTCGCTCAACAAAAGAGAACTTCGGACTGAAAATCTTAGAATTAATTCTAGAAGATGGGTGCCAGAGTTATTCAATATCTAGTTTTCTATCTCCTGTGTCAATTTTTCGATTCAGGTTCGTATAGCTGCATGCTCAGGTTCTCAATTTATACAGTTCCGGTCAGACTTGCAACTTTCTGTATTCCAAGTTATAAACATAATTTTTTCATTACGAAATGTAATGAAGAACATTACAACTTCGAACTTTTAGTTGTGACTATTACTGTCTGAATTCTTGAGCAATATTCGAACTTCAATGTAAAGATAATTTAGCATTTTAGAGTAGTTTTTATTGTTTTAGATAAAGAAAAGAGTATAAGGATCGAATTCGTGAAGAGTTTTGGGGTCCTGTCAGATCTTGTCACCCCTAATAATGAATAACCAAGTATTTGTTTTATTCAGGTTCAAGCATTGTAGAGAATCCTCCTTCAGAAGCAGTCTGGAAAAATGGAGAATGGATTCATGAAGTAAACCAATCATTAGCAGATGCTTCAGAGCACACATCCCAACTCGATACCATTCCAATCATCAACCCCACAACACCCTCAACCACGACACCTATAATAAACCCTACAAATCCTCCATCACCAACCATGACGACTCCAACATTCAACCCCGTGCCACCGATCATAATCAACCCCATGCCACCAACCGTGACTACAACCCCAACTACTACAACACCAACTAGTCCAACTACAACCACTCCTGCATCCTCTGGCGGATCTTGGTGTGTTGCAAATCCAGCTGCTCCAGAAACTGCATTACAGGTAGCTCTTGACTATGCTTGTGGTTATGGAGGTGCAGATTGTTCTGCAATTCAACCAGGTGCCACTTGTTACAATCCAAACACCCTTCGGGATCATGCCTCATATGCTTTCAACGACTACTACCAGAAGAACCCAGTACCAACTAGCTGTGCTTTTGGGGGAGCAGCACAACTTTCCTATAATGACCCAAGTAAGATACATGTACTGATGTACAGATGCCTGATAATCTTTTCCTGATCTCTGTGGACAAAATATCCTCTTCCTAAATTCCTTACTACCATAATAAACAACTCGAACAAATACCAAGTCAACACATATAAACTTATTTCAAAGTACATAGAAACTTTCTGTATAAATTTTCATCAGAGTTCCTCCTATTGATCTCAATAGAATGATTATCACTACTCCCTGCAGAAGGGTTATAGTTTGTGTACTGTAGCTGAAATTATGAAATTTGGTGGTTTTAAGTTTAATTAAGTGTTGATCTTATTTCAGGTTCTGGAAGCTGTCGTTTTTCAACACCTAAGACCACTTCAAGGTATTATTTGTGACAATTCAGGTTTAACTACTCTGTTAAAACAAAAAAAGCTCTAACAAGTGTATGCATGTTTCAATTGCAGCATAAGTCCGCCAGTCAATCCTTCACCGATTTATCCAACTCCTACCTCTCCTAGTGCACCAACAGGATACAACTCCCCGCCTAGCCCACCAACAGCATATGACTCCCCGCCTAGCCCACCAACACTTGATGGTACAGAACCAACAGGTTTCGGTGGAGAACCAACAGAATCACCGAATTCAGCAAAATTCACATCATTCAACTCGATGTTTCTATTCACGATGACCTGCCTGGTAGCATTACTAATTGCAGCAGAGTTTTAAGCAGAAGAAGATGAAGGCTAGCAACTCCACCACCTGATAGCATCTTACCCAGCGGCCTGCAGTACTTTACAAGTTCCTAGCACATTGAACAAAGAGATATACATCTCAGGCTCCTTGCATCATCATTGTATCATCATATATTATGGATTTTAGTTAGATTAGAAACCAGATAAAGTTAAAAACATAGCAATTCAGAGGGCTTAGTAATTAGCTACTTTTGCTTCTGTTAACAGGACATGTATCTTGGCCAAATTAGCTTTAAAACTGTATTTAGACTAGAGCATGCAACAACTATCAACAAAATTACGTATAATTTAGATGCTTGCTTAAGCACTTATGGTTTAAACTACTTTCTTTTTATACACAATGTAAATAAAATCGATTTGTTATCTTGGACAGATTGTAAGGTAAACCGGAGCAATATTGGAATCACAGGCTTTACCGGGAATTTTATACTTGACATGGTGAAGCACAAATTCAAAAATGCATTTTAATCTTTTGAATTCACGCAAGAGAGTTTCAAAATCAGTAATTTCATTTACTGTCCTAACAAAGAGCACTTCCAATAATGCAAAATCAAGAACATGCTAATGCAAACATTTTGGTTTTTAAATTGGAATAGAGACGGCATGCTTTCGGTGGTCTTTATATATCTACACATTACACCCAGCTACATTTAAACTGAATTTTGCGGGGTAGAATCAAATTTCATGAAATTGCAAGCAGCTTGGGGGCGACATAAAAAATACAAGTAGACATCTTTACAACGCATATAATTGAATCGCATTCAGTGTATTCCTAAAGTTCTTATTACAAGGTTAAAGAAAAAAACTTTATTTCTAGAAAGTATTTCCGTACTTTCTATTCCTTAATTTAGGTTAATAATATACAGACTGCTACATCTATATTAAAACCCAAGCAGGAGCAAGCATGGCACTGCAAGGACACAAATGATGCATATCGTAGCAATTGTGGAACCTTGATCAAATGCTTTCTGTAAGCTGCCTGCTCGTGAAAAATGCTGGAAAGCCAAATATGCAGCTATAACCAAGGAAAGGATAACACCTTCTTGTTTTCCCCTGATGTGAGATACTGTAAGATACATGGAATGCTTAAAACGTAAAGGATGTCAGTCATCTAGCAGGTAGTTTAAGTACCTTAGGTTCATGACTTGATGAGGAGCAACCAATACTACTAGTAGAGCAATAAATGGCAACTCCAGTTCACCTAGAGCAAAGAAGGCACAGGGTAAGATCTCAAATGTAAGGTATAATTCTAAAAAATTAGAAAGATATACTTAAACTTCACAATTCACATATAGTTGTAAATAATAGTCTAGTTTTTTTTCGTATTTTTTTCTTGTATTAAATGATATTGTGGATGAATTGCATGGTAACTGATAGATGCTACATTAGAAGTATCTCAAAAAACATTGATCTATTATAACCATTGGGCTGCTTGAAATGTACTCTTGTGGATAGAGTAGACCAGCACTGACTAACAAAATACTATAGCAAGGAGGAATGGTGTGATTTATCATTTCTTTTTTAAGCAGCTGGGAACTAGGAGAATCACACAGTTTGCTTGACATTACAGCACAAAGGCGTTGCAGAAAGACTGAACAAGAACATTAAAAAAGGGCGAGAAATTCATAACTTAAAAAGGGTTCAAGAAATTTTCAGTTAACAGGGATCAACATAGTGAGCTATATTCCTGAATATCACTTTAAAATGAGATAGAATGACAATTCTGATGAAGAAATCTGGATGGCATTGATTACTCTATGCTTCTGAATTTTTTTGTGTGCAAATCAAGTTCACAACTGAACTAAAGAAAGATCTTTATTTGATGCAAAGCTTCATGGTTTAGAAGTTGGTTATCTTATACAACGTGATACATGATGCAGATAACAGACTAAAGAAGACTAGAACTATTAAACATTATTCAGAGGAAAGGGATGTGATAACCAACTGAGCAGGTGAGCTAACACAGGTATATATGCCAGGCCCAGACATAGTATGAAAACTTTTTATGAATATGTTTTGGGGTAATGAATTTTTGTGCTCATATCAAATGGGTACCAGTGATCAAACCATGTGATTGTTTTATGTCTTGATCCTTGTTTGTTCGCAATCACGATTGATTTTAAACATCTCTTAGTCTTAATATAATAACTGAGACCAAAAGTTTACAGAAAATCAATGCTGTAAGCAGATGAACCATTATTCACTCGAAAGTTAATGTAGTAACATTTAAAAAAAGTACAATTGTACCAGGGATAAAGAAAAAGAGACGTATCAGGAGAGCCAGAAAAGCAGTCCAAACACCGTATTCTCCCCTGCATATCATGATAGCAGCAAGTACAAAAAAGCAAGCTCTTAAGCCACATTAATTAACATCACAATGATGAGAGACTACATAGCAATTCCTAGCCGAAATCAGTAGCATAATTAAACATAAGATAATGAGGCTGGAAGACATACTTGATCCACGACACGAAGGCTGCAGGTGCATGTAGAGCAAATATAGGAACAATAAAAGATTTCTGTATTGGAGTGCCTTTTGCAAGCATTAAGACCCTATAAATGTTACAAAGATAATTGTTAGAGTACATTACTAAGTTTTTCTAGGCCTCAAAATAACATTGTAAAGTCCACTAGATGGCCTTCCAAATAATATAATGCTGCAACGTCTAAATGTGACAAATTCAACTAGTATTAGAAGCTAGCAAATTCATAAGAGTCCAAATTCTAAAACCATGACAATAGATGATCAAAAACGAGGGCCACCCCTATTTACTCTAAATTCTATACTATATCCTACTGAGGCACAAACTAAATTCCAATCGCTTTTTATCCCCTAAAGTGAAGTAGAACATGATCAGAAGCTAGTAGATAAAATTATTCTAAACGATCAATAAATACGAATAATCAAACTATAAATTACAAGTGAAGTCGGAATATCATAATCATTAGGACTTAATATTTCTCTTATTTCAAATTTACAGTCTCTAGTGTCTACGCAAACTTAATTCGAAAGAGCTACATAATCTAGAGTATATAAACATCATAATGGTAATCGTAAATACAATTAAAGTAGTAAATAAAGGGAGTAATAATACGCAGAAGAAATGGTGGCGATCCATTGAAGATTACGAGGCGAAAACAACGCGGCACCTCCTCCTACACCTCTGTAACAAACTGCACCGCCAAAACGACGTCGTTTTGCTTGCACTAAATTGATCAATCCTCCTCCGTTTTTGAACTCAATTGAAGATAATCTAGTAAAAGCAATAAAAACATGTATTAATAAAAAAAAATGAAATAAAAAAATAGATGAATAATGTTGAGAAAGAGTGGAAGGGATGAGAGTTGCAGGTACCTGAGAGGAGTGAAGGAGGTGGGAGTGAGAAGCAGGTGGTGTTGAGGTGGAGATTTTAGAGAGAGAAAGTTGGGGTGAGTGTAGAGAGAGAAAGTGGGAGATGCTGAGACTGAGAGAGAAAGCGCCATCAAAATACCTGTGTACTTTTGCTACAAAAGTTGATATTTTTAGAACTGCTGCAGTTTTGTTTGATCTGTTTGAGGCTGTTTTGTGTCTGCAGTTTTGTTAATTTACAGTTTGTATGTCTGTGGTTTTAGCTTTTTGCATTTAAGGTTCAATAGTTTCATAATTAACACTTTGCATCCCTCTACTTTAGTATCCTGTAACATTTTTCATTTTCTGTGCTAATTTTCGTCAAAGTTGACCATTAATATTAGTCAACAGCGATATTTGCAGGAGTATTTTAGTCATTTACTTGAATAAATATTTTTTAAAAAGTAAAATAAAATTAGAAAACATAAAATTTTGTAAATTTTATATTTTTAAATTTAACACATTTACACATGTCATTGATAATATTTTTAAATAGATTCAATATAATTTTTTATGGTTTAAAAATTTTAAATTCAATTATAATAAATTAAAATTATTATACTTTCAAAAAAAATGAACTACTTATATTGAATCTATTTAAAAATATTATTAATGACATGTGTAAATGTTTTAAATTTACAAATATAAAATTTACAAAATTTAATATTTTTTGATTTTATTTTACTTTTTAGAAAATATTTATTAAAATAAATGACTAAAATACCCCTGCAAATATCGATGTTGACTAACGGTCAAATTTGACGGAAATTATGGGATGGAAAATGTTGTGGAGTACTAAAGTAGAGGGATTCAAAGTGTTGATTGTGAACTATTGAACCTTAAGTGCAAAAAGCTAAAACTAGAGGGATGGAAAGTGTAAATTACTCTTTTAATTAAAAAAAAACAATCGTTGTATAAACACCTAAAAATACCAATTATACCGTACCTTTAAATCATTATTATTTCTTTTTTAATTAAAATAAATTATCTTTTAATTAAAAACACGATCTTACGATCATTGATATTACCCAAAAATAAATATCATAACATATCTTACAATCATTTATAAAATATATTAGAAACCTGTATATATTTATAATAAGAAAACACAAATATAATTGTTTGTATTTTGCTTCAACGGTTCAACCATATAACGAATAAATAAGAATCGCTAGATCTAATTATAAGATATATTATATAATTAAATTATAAATATAAGTTTTAAATCATGTATGTCACTAATTAAATTTATATTAAATTAACATTAGAATAACTATTAAAAATAATGATTATATACAAATATAATTGTAACATAAAATAAAATATAACATATCAAAAAAATTCTGTGCATCGCACGAATTATAAATTAATATAAAAATTATAAATTAGTATAAGATAATATAAAAATGGGAAAAAAATTTGGACTGTTAACAATAAATTCACAAAGTTTACGATGATTAAACCTAATACACTGAATTTAACATAAAATTTTGTTACAAGTATAACATTTTTATAACAATAAAGTATTTTTTTGTTTTTATTTTTTCATCGTAAATTGAGTAGCATATCTATTCAATTTATTATATATAGTAATGATAATATATTAATTAGTATATGGGTCCAATTTTATCAATTCAATATGGTCATTGATCAACTCGGCAAGTAATTAAAAATGTGTGGCCAGGTAAATCAAATTTAAAAGCATATTAAATTAAATATAATAATTCAAACGACTATTTTAATCAGGAGCATGTATAATCGATTTTGGATTTTATTTTGAAGATATCTGGCGGACTCGTATGTGTGTGACTTGTTGGATTTACATTTAGTTTCAAAAAAGAATTATATGCATCGGATTACTCTCTAAAAATAATAGTGGCTTGTAAATAAATTAGGACGGATACAAAGAGATGACTGTTATAGCACCACGTGAAATTTTGTATCTTTATTACCAAGAGCTACCCCATCTCATGGGATATCATCGCACTCCCAAAACGGATCATATCTTTTTTTTTGCCGACTTAAGTTTCTTCTTCTTCATGTGAAATTCAATCTACTCGCTCCATTAAATTAGCTACGTAGAACCTCGATAAATAAATATTTGATAATGAATAACTTCATCAAATAAATAATTTTTTTCAGTCCTGACATAATAGAAATAGTGTATTTTTCATCTCGATAAATGAATAATCTCGATTAATAAATAAATTTTTACAATCCCGAACGTATTCATTTATAGAGATTTAACTGTACAGCTCATCTTATCTAGCTTTTCATGTAAACCCTACATTATAGAAAATGTTACAATATAGCACATGTAGTATTATACAAATTAGCCTCATAACATGTGTAAGGCATATGATATTCTAATTTTATTACTAGATTTTAATTTTTAATAACTGTGATCATAAATATTTTTCAATTTATATTAATATTGCCTAAACATAGATTAACTTAATTTCTTTTCAAGTGCTTTCGCTTTCTAACAGGTTGTATGTAAAAAATTCTAATATTCAATCAATTGGTCATCAAGTTATAGCCGCATTGTAAACTTTCCTCTCAATTTGTAGCGGCGTTGTCTAAATATAATTTAGCAAACTCTCTTCTCAAGAGCTTTATTTTCAATATGATCTGTCTAAAATTTATTATATCGACTAAGATAGTCATCTAATTCAATGTTTTCAGCTGTGAATTTAAATTCACTTTATTCAGAACTGGGAATTTAAATTTGATTATTCGCTATGAACTTTTAAATAATATATTTTATTACAAATAAGACTAATATATTAAATACCATTAAAATACTACAATATATACGTTTATTATTCTTGTTATTGCCACGCTTAATCCCTAATTGCGAACCCAATCGATTAGTTCCAATTCTCGATAAGTTCAAGTATTTGGGTTCGATCATCTAGAAGGAAGGTGAAATTGAAGACGATGTCACGCATCGTATCAAAGCTGGATGGCTAAGGTGGAGGGCAGCGTCAGGGGTGATGTGCGACAAGAAAGTCCCTTTAAAGCTGAAAGGGAAATTCTATAGAGCAGCAATGTAACGCCCCCAAATCCGGGGTCAGGGATATGGGTCGCTACCGCGGAAAACCTTAACAACCAAACAATCAACTGCCAATATTAAATCTAAAACAAGACATCCGACCCCTAACTACCAAGAATCTTTTTAGGTTATAGACTTGGAAACAAGGAATCCAAAAACGCTCATAATAACTTACAACTCTTGGTACAACAATTCTCTTATACAATCTTATGTTGTTAGTATCACCTTGATATAAGGTATACAACAACCACAATATTCTAATACAACAAATATTACAACTCAAGAATATGAATACCATACCAGTCTAACTAAACCTCTAGTAGACAAACTCAAAATACAGAATCACTCTGAGCCGAACATCAACTCGATCCATGACTTGCCCTGCTTCGAGCTAAACTAAGTCAACTGCATCCACTATCTATCTCTGTAAAATAAGATTTAAACAAAAGCAAGAATGAGCGAAAAAGGCGCTCAGCAAGTATATAATAGAGTATACTAAAATACTTTTGGAAAACTTTGAAGGTTTTAAAGTCCAACTATGAGGATGATACCATTCTCGAAATATTCATAACGATAATTTTTCAATAGGGAAGAAGTTTATAGAATTCAACAAGAAGTTCATCTCGACAGCTTTATAAACGATTTTGATATTTAACTCAACAATTTTTATAGCGATTTCCGATAAAAACTTTGAATAACTGAGCGACAGATGCATCAGCTACTAAGAGACAACATTTAAGAAATTCACGAAGCTACATCAACTCTCAATTAAACAAACATTCAAGAAATTCGCAACTATTACAATCTCATTATTGTCCACTAGGTACCCATATACCTAGCTGCCGAACCGGCCTGACAATAATGAGTTGAATAATTGAGAAGATCTCAATTCATTCTCGATTTTTGACAGTCACTGTGCAACAAATGCTTCAACGACAGTCTGAATCTCGAATTAATTTAGAACAAATCAAAAAGATTTGACGCTCGATTCTCAACGAAGAAAATATGATTTTACAGGTAATGTGTCTTGATAATGATAACACTTACTGATAGACAATAACGATCTATCTCAGAATAAAGAACTTGAAATTTGAAAAAAAGCTTGAGATACTGGTCTTCCGCCTCTACGATACCCCACAGCGCGATCAACCGCTGTGTCGCAAGTACCGCACTCCCGTGATACCCCATAGCACGATCACTACTATGTCGCAAGTACCACAATATCATTCTGCTAGCGTAAAGGTGGTTGAAAAGTCAACCTGGCAACATTTGTGCCAAAATATAATCATTCTCTTTCGATACCACGAGTTCATTTTCCCCGTGTTGATCTGAAAGAAACCCATGGGCCATCTCCCATGTTGACCAGTGGATTATACGATTATTCCTCCGAATAAAATTGATTGATTTGGATTCATATTCACTTCTGGCCGATCGCCAGTCTACACTTTGCACAAAACCGACCTGGACAATAGGCCGTCACAATAATCTCAAAAGGAATTAATTTATTTTATTGACACAAACAATATGTCAATTCAAGACAATAAAGTAGCAACCTTGAACAAGAAAGGGTTGCGGATAAGAATGAATCTTGTGGAGTCGTCTTGAAATAATAAGAACGACCTGATACGGAATGAAACTTCTAAATACGTTATGTCATAATCATGACAGAATATAAAACAGTTCTTATAGGGGTAAAGAACAATTGTAAACTTTTATAACACAACGGATAAAATCACAAGTGGGATAAATTGAAAGCAGTTATAAAACTGATTAAAAAGACTTGAACGATTTCTCACGAATTTAAGAGTTTTAAATAAGGCATTTGCAGAACTTTCATTTTTAAGAAGGCATAATAATACACTAGAGCATTCATCATAGATATTTTAAAAACATGCATACTATGAATGAAAGAGCACGATTAGTAGTCATACAACATACTTTCGATATAATATATATTCACTGAACAATAGAGCATAAATTAAATAATTTGCAATCATGGATTTCAATCGAGTTCGCGCATTTTATATATTTTAAAATACGAATACTCTGAACGATAGAGTATGTATAGATAAACTTGCCTCTGGTCCTGAGCATAAAGCAGAAAACCGCGAATAAATCCTTCGCACCTTGTCCAAGCAATTCCATGGAGGTAACTTACCTTCCTTCATACGACGCCTCGATCTCGAAGTGTGGGAAATGTAGAAAAGGTTTATACTCTACCCGTGGGCTCGACTTCGGTCTACGGCTCGAGAATTAGGCACTAACAATGTCAACCAGAAAATACGTGAGCGAATCGTCAAAATGGAATATACCTGATCCGATAATATAATATTTAAATACTAAAATATTTTCCCGAAAATCTCTAACGCTACTTAACGGAAATTAAAACCCCGGTTAAAACTCTCTTTCAAACTTAGAAATCACCTCTCGAAAATATAATATTTTAATATCCGTAAGTCTCGCTTAAGACGACAAATAGGGTTACAAAAAATAACGGCAATTATCTATTTTTAAAACTCGCAAATAAAATAATAATAACCTCTATTTATTCTCACAACAAAATAGTCCAACAAACCACTTTTATTCAAATTTTAAATCCAAAGTTATTATTATTACTCTCACCATTATTAAATCTCGTAAATAATTTATCTCTCTAATTATTCTCAAAATAATCCGACAATCCATTTTTATTCAATTTAATATTATTTCTATTTATAGAAAAACGTACTTCCATTAATAGAAAATCCTAATTTTATTCCAATTATCCTTCATTTTACTGTCACAACTAATAAATCTTTCAATTTTGTCCAAAAATCATCAAATAATTATTTTTAACAAATTAATAAATAATTACTCCATTTTTATCCAACTCCTTTTATTTTATTAAGAAAATTCTCATTCCTCACAATTTAGATAATAAACTAATTTTTAACATTTTTCACCCTTTTCATTATTAATAAATCATTTCTCTCAATTAATAATATTTAACCTCTTTTATCATTATCTTTTTATTTATTTTATATATATATAAATATGTATATATATATATATATATATATATATATTTATTTACTGTTATAATTTTATTCCGTTACTTCGATTACCAAATTCTGACACACCTCGGCCTTCCTATCAGTCTTGTTGCTGGACAACTTTGTGTTTGCAGGTTGCCTCCCTAGTATTCGAATTCCCGAAATTCACCACCTGTAGTCGAAACCATACAGCCGCACAGCACTAGTTCTCTAATTTGTCACATCCCTTCACTAACTCACACCCACAAACTAACCACAAACACACACTCACGCACACCCAACCTCTCTGTTTACTTCTTCCTCTGTACTACCTTAACGACCTCAATAGACACACACCACAAATTGTAGAACACCCACCCACAAACCAAAACAACTACACATACCTGGCCACATTACTATACTTAACAATAAAAATCTTTCAACTAACATTTACACAATACACCACTCATTACATCCCCTTTACAACCTTCTAACAGTCCACATATTTAACCTTCAACATATATATACACATTGACTATTACACTATCACAGTCAAATACCCATATTCGACTAAAACCAAATCTGCACGAAACTTAACATTGAAACCGGCATTGTACTCAACTTATAAACCATCACCCCGCTACACTCTTAATTTTTCTGCAACCACTAACTATACATATGCAGTCATACTACAACATCATATACTAATCTTTATCATTCAAAAATCAAGAACCCACATTATCAATTATAAACCATGACTACCGACTCACGTGTGGCCCTCAATCGATGAGATACCGCTGTTAATCAACCCCCACTCCTCAAACAAACACAATCCCAGCAGCCCCTGAACACTTCACAACAAACCCCTCCCATACTCCACACCACAATCGCCTATCCACACACAACCATCTCTCTCTATCAATTTCCTTTTCTCTCCCGTGATATCTCTTCCCTCTCCTCTGTTTGACTCGCGTTTGGCTACCTGTGTCTGGTGGCTCGTGTCTATGTGTTGTTGTGTGTATATAAATGTATACGAGTTCTTTTGTGTGTGTGGCCTGAATTGTTGGTCGAATTGGAGCATCTATTGGGTTGTTTGACACAAGTTTATACTGTGTACAGTGGTGGGTGCGTGCATATATCGTGTGTGTACTAATTCGTGTATGTGTGTGATAATCGAAGGGGTGTGTGCATAAACTGATCATGTATGTGTGGGTGAGTAATTGGGTGACTGTATTTTCTTTAAGTGGTGTTTATTCCGGCTGTTGATGGTGGTGAAACATAGAGAGGGGATAGTTGGGTTTGATGGTGTCGCTGTGGTAGGAAGAACGGCATGGTCAAGGGTAGTAAAGCCGCTGGTTACATCAGAAATGATGGAAGATAGGTCGAAGCAGCTGGGATGTACTGGGCAGTGGTGATGGTGTTGCTGTGGTGGTGAACTGCAGTGGTGTGTGGGTTTAAGGGTGAGTTGTATGAATATGTGGTTTCGTGAGAGAAAAGAAGAAAAGAAAGTAGTCCGGTATTTGGTTTTGTGAATGAGATAGCAAGCATAGTGTTGTGTTTTTAAGTCTCATCCAATGACTGGACTTCTTGTGTTTTGAGAAAGTAGATGCTGGAACATCTTGTGCTAAACAAAAGATATCTTGTGTTTTGTGAAAGAATTTTCTCAAGTTCCGCGAACGAAAAATTCTGTCTTTCTCGTGTTTAATGATTCGATTAATTAAAGCAGTACTAATAATGTCGTCGTTTTTCTGCTGGCTCAAATAAGCGAGACTCAAATTGTTCTCTAAAAATAAATCCTGCGATATAAAATTAATATCCGTCCCAAAATTAAAATCCTATTTTCCTAATTTCTAATTTTAATAAATACCTAATAATATAAATAAATAGATATAATAAATATTTATTTACATATGAATATAAAATTTTAAAATTTAACCAAAAAAATACGCTAATTAACTATATTAACGCATTGACCTTAAATAAATTTAAATAACGAGTAGAAAATATATTCGAAAATTTGCGGTTATTACAGTCTTCCCTCCTTAACAGGATTCCGTCCCCGGAATCCGCAGAAGAAAGAACGGGATTCTAAGATGCACCGCTTCCTTCCGACTGAAATTCCCAAGGCCTACGGAAATCCCCTCAATTTCGCTATCTCGCGACTCAGACGATTCGGTACACACATTTCGAATTCTTCATATCTATAGTGCTTCGGGTTAAACCGTGAAAAGAATTTCGAGAAACCCCTAATAGCCATGATTCCACTTTCAACGTACAATGTCGATCGAGGAACCTAACCATCGGAAGATCTCGATTTATTCCTTATTCAACGGTTTACCGAGCAACAACGCTAGAACACGAACACCATGTCGCCATTCGTTAAGACACAAAAGAATAATGAAAACAACTGAAATGACGGAATCCTTGAATAAAATAGATTCCTTATCAATTTGAATGTCACACAATGTGATCATGATTATAAAGCTTGAGGCAACCATTAAAGGTTACAAAAGAATAACTGAGAGATCAATATGATCCAAGAAACTCAACGTTGCGTGTCTCAGTTAAGACATTACTAAAGGTAATTAGCCTTCGTGTATTGCACAACACACAAGTGATGGCGTCCCATCTAACTTCTATCACACAGACAGATAGTCCTTGTGTCCCCTATATAATAGGGATGTTTGTCTCAGTTAGAGTAAGAAGTTTTGGAAAAAAAATTTCTGGTTAAACAAATAAATAGCATCTTATAGCAAGAAACTTTCAAACGTACACCTTGGACAAAACTAAACAAATTCCAAAGGTGTTAATCCCGAAAGAAAGATTTAACGGGAGAGGATACTAGCACATGACGAGCAAGCAGTGCTGTACCACGAATAAAATTTTTATCCACCAATAGAAAAATAAAGGCGGAAGTTTGATTTGAACAAACTTGACAGGGCCTCAGAAAAACCTGAAAAATAGGTATCATGAAAGCCTCTGACACAATCGAAACCCAACATTCGGGTGAATACAATTGTTTAAAAGAACTATAACTTAGAAGACGAAATATATCTTCTAACACAATCCTCCAATGAAGGAGTATCAAATGAATTATGGATGAAAAAGAATATTGCCGCGATCTCCACAGATGCATCCTCGGTCGGCTCTTCTGACGAACGATCGATCAATTCTAAACTCTCTTCGCAACGTCTTAAGATACACGATACCCTACCTCGATAACAACTCATAGCAGTCTTTAAAGACTCTACTGCCGCAATCTCCAATCGCAAGGAATTCTACTCGGCTCGGAACCATCATCCTAAGGTAGAATCCTAATCCCGACTTACTCATTGGAATATGTCCGATAATCCAACACGAACTCTATGTGAGTTCAGACACCCTCACATAACTATATATATAATCCTACGCTCTCGCTTGTTTCCAGTTTCTATAACCCTTGCTCTGATACCATTTCTGTAACGCCCCCAAATCCGGGGTCAGGGATATGGGTCGCTACCGCGGAAAACCTTAACAACCAAACAATCAACTGCCAATATTAAATCTAAAACAAGACATCCGACCCCTAACTACCAAGAATCTTTTTAGGTTATAGACTTGGAAACAAGAAATCCAAAAACGCTCATAATAACTTACAACTCTTGGTACAACAATTCTCTTATACAATCTTATGTTGTTAGTATCACCTTGATATAAGGTATACAACAACCACAATATTCTAATACAACAAATATTACAACTCAGGAATATGAATACCATACCAGTCTAACTAAACCTCTAGTAGACAAACTCAAAATACAGAATCACTCTGAGCCGAACATCAACTCGATCCATGACTTGCCCTGCTTCGAGCTAAACTAAGTCAACTGCATCCACTATCTATCTCTGTAAAATAAGATTTAAACAAAAGCAAGAATGAGCGAAAAAGGCGCTCAGCAAGTATATAATAGAGTATACTAAAATACTTTTGGAGAACTTTGAAGGTTTTAAAGTCCAACTATGAGGATGATACCATTCTCGAAATATTCATAACGATAATTTTTCAATAGGGAAGAAGTTTATAGAATTCAACAAGAAGTTCATCTCGACAGCTTTATAAACGATTTTGATATTTAACTCAACAATTTTTATAGCGATTTCCGATAAAAACTTTGAATAACTGAGCGACAGATGCATCAGCTACTAAGAGACAACATTTAAGAAATTCACGAAGCTACATCAACTCTCAATTAAACAAACATTCAAGAAATTCGCAACTATTACAATCTCATTATTGTCCACTAGGTACCCATATACCTAGCTGCCGAACTGGCCTGACAATAATGAGTTGAATAATTGAGAAGATCTCAATTCATTCTCGATTTTTGACAGTCACTGTGCAACAAATGCTTCAACGACAGTCTGAATCTCGAATTAATTTAGAACAAATCAAAAAGATTTGACGCTCGATTCTCAACGAAGAAAATATGATTTTACAGGTAATGTGTCTTGATAATGATAACACTTACTGATAGACAATAACGATCTATCTCAGAATAAAGAACTTGAAATTTGAAAAAAAGCTTGAGATACTGGTCTTCCGCCTCTACGATACCCCACAACGCGATCAACCGCTGTGTCGCAAGTACCGCACTCCCGTGATACCCCATAGCACGATCACTACTATGTCGCAAGTACCACAATATCATTCTGCTAGCGTAAAGGTGGTTGAAAAGTCAACCTGGCAACATTTGTGCCAAAATATAATCATTCTCTTTCGATACCACGAGTTCATTTTCCCCGTGTTGATCTGAAAGAAACCCATGGGCCATCTCCCATGTTGACCAGTGGATTATACGATTATTCCTCCGAATAAAATTGATTGATTTGGATTCATATTCACTTCTGGCCGATTGCCAGTCTACACTTTGCACAAAACCGACCTGGACAATAGGCCGTCACAATAATCTCAAAAGGAATTAATTTATTTTATTGACACAAACAATATGTCAATTCAAGACAATAAAGTAGCAACCTTGAACAAGAAAGGGTTGCGGATAAGAATGAATCTTGTGGAGTCGTCTTGAAATAATAAGAACGACCTGATACGGAATGAAACTTCTAAATACGTTATGTCATAATCATGACAGAATATAAAACAGTTCTTATAGGGGTAAAGAACAATTGTAAACTTTTATAACACAACAGATAAAATCACAAGTGGGATAAATTGAAAGCAGTTATAAAACTGATTAAAAAGACTTGAACGATTTCTCACGAATTTAAGAGTTTTAAATAAGGCATTCGCAGAACTTTCATTTTTAAGAAGGCATAATAATACACTAGAGCATTCATCATAGATATTTTAAAAACATGCATACTATGAATGAAAGAGCACGATTAGTAGTCATACAACATACTTTCGATATAATATATATTCACTGAACAATAGAGCATAAATTAAATAATTTGCAATCATGGATTTCAATCGAGTTCGCGCATTTTATATATTTTAAAATACGAATACTCTGAACGATAGAGTATGTATAGATAAACTTGCCTCTGGTCCTGAGCATAAAGCAGAAAACCGCGAATAAATCCTTCGCACCTTGTCCAAGCAATTCCATGGAGGTAACTTACCTTCCTTCATACGACGCCTCGATCTCGAAGTGTGGGAAATGCAGAAAAGGTTTATACTCTACCCGTGGGCTCGACTTCGGTCTACGGCTCAAGAATTAGGCACTAACAATGTCAACCAGAAAATACGTGAGCGAATCGTCAAAATGGAATATACCTGATCCGATAATATAATATTTAAATACTAAAATATTTTCCCGAAAATCTCTAACGCTACTTAACGGAAATTAAAACCCCGGTTAAAACTCTCTTTCAAACTTAGAAATCACCTCTCGAAAATATAATATTTTAATATCCGTAAGTCTCGCTTAAGACGACAAATAGGGTTACCAAAAATAACGGCAATTATCTATTTTTAAAACTCGCAAATAAAATAATAATAACCTCTATTTATTCTCACAACAAAATAGTCCAACAAACCACTTTTATTCAAATTTTAAATCCAAAGTTATTATTATTACTCTCACCATTATTAAATCTCGTAAATAATTTATCTCTCTAATTATTCTCAAAATAATCCGACAATCCATTTTTATTCAATTTAATATTATTTCTATTTATAGAAAAACGTACTTCCATTAATAGAAAATCCTAATTTTATTCCAATTATCCTTCATTTTACTGTCACAACTAATAAATCTTTCAATTTTGTCCAAAAATCATCAAATAATTATTTTTAACAAATTAATAAATAATTACTCCATTTTTATCCAACTCCTTTTATTTTATTAAGAAAATTCTCATTCCTCACAATTTAGATAATAAACTAATTTTTAACATTTTTCACCCTTTTCATTATTAATAAATCATTTCTCTCAATTAATAATATTTAACCTCTTTTATCATTATCTTTTTATTTATTTTATATATATATAAATATGTATATATATATATATATATTTATTTACTGTTATAATTTTATTCCGTTACTTCGATTACCAAATTCTGACACACCTCGGCCTTCCTATCAGTCTTGTTGCTGGACAACTTTGTGTTTGCAGGTTGCCTCCCTAGTATTCGAATTCCCGAAATTCACCACCTGTAGTCGAAACCATACAGCCGCACAGCACTAGTTCTCTAATTTGTCACATCCCTTCACTAACTCACACCCACAAACTAACCACAAACACACACTCACGCACACCCAACCTCTCTGTTTACTTCTTCCTCTGTACTACCTTAACGACCTCAATAGACACACACCACAAATTGTAGAACACCCACCCACAAACCAAAACAACTACACATACCTGGCCACATTACTATACTTAACAATAAAAATCTTTCAACTAACATTTACACAATACACCACTCATTACATCCCCTTTACAACCTTCTAACAGTCCACATATTTAACCTTCAACATATATATACACATTGACTATTACACTATCACAGTCAAATACCCATATTCGACTAAAACCAAATCTGCACGAAACTTAACATTGAAACCGGCATTGTACTCAACTTATAAACCATCACCCCGCTACACTCTTAATTTTTCTGCAACCACTAACTATACATATGCAGTCATACTACAACATCATATACTAATCTTTATCATTCAAAAATCAAGAACCCACATTATCAATTATAAACCATGACTACCGACTCACGTGTGGCCCTCAATCGATGAGATACCGCTGTTAATCAACCCCCACTCCTCAAACAAACACAATCCTAGCAGCCCCTGAACACTTCACAACAAACCCCTCCCATACTCCACACCACAATCGCCTATCCACATACAACCATCTCTCTCTATCAATTTCCTTTTCTCTCCCGTGATATCTCTTCCCTCTCCTCTGTTTGACTCGCGTTTGGCTACCTGTGTCTGGTGGCTCGTGTGTATGTGTTGTTGTGTGTATATAAATGTATACGAGTTCTTTTGTGTGTGTGGCCTGAATTGTTGGTCGAATTGGAGCATCTATTGGGTTGTTTGACACAAGTTTATACTGTGTACAGTGGTGGGTGCGTGCATATATCGTGTGTGTACTAATTCGTGTATGTGTGTGATAATCAAAGGGGTGTGTGCATAAACTGATCATGTATGTGTGGGTGAGTAATTGGGTGACTGTATTTTCTTTAAGTGGTGTTTATTCCGGCTGTTGATGGTGGTGAAACATAGAGAGGGGATAGTTGGGTTTGATGGTGTCGCTGTGGTAGGAAGAACGGCATGGTCAAGGGTAGTAAAGCCGCTGGTTACATCAGAAATGATGGAAGATAGGTCGAAGCAGCTGGGATGTACTGGGCAGTGGTGATGGTGTTGCTGTGGTGGTGAACTGCAGTGGTGTGTGGGTTTAAGGGTGAGTTGTATGAATATGTGGTTTCGTGAGAGAAAAGAAGAAAAGAAAGTAGTCCGGTATTTGGTTTTGTGAATGAGATAGCAAGCATAGTGTTGTGTTTTTAAGTCTCATCCAATGACTGGACTTCTTGTGTTTTGAGAAAGTAGATGCTGGAACATCTTGTGCTAAACAAAAAGATATCTTGTGTTTTGTGAAAGAATTTTCTCAAGTTCCGCGAACGAAAAATTCTGTCTTTCTCGTGTTTAATGATTCGATTAATTAAAGCAGTACTAATAATGTCGTCGTTTTTCTGCTGGCTCAAATAAGCGAGACTCAAATTGTTCTCTAAAAATAAATCCTGCGATATAAAATTAATATCCGTCCCAAAATTAAAATCCTATTTTCCTAATTTCTAATTTTAATAAATACCTAATAATATAAATAAATAGATATAATAAATATTTATTTACATATGAATATAAAATTTTAAAATTTAACCAAAAAAATACGCTAATTAACTATATTAACGCATTGACCTTAAATAAATTTAAATAACGAGTAGAAAATATATTCGAAAATTTGCGGTTATTACAAGCAATCCGCCCTGCGATGTTATATGGTTCTGAGTGTTGGGCGGCAAAGAAGGCCCTCGAGAGCAAGTTGAAAGCGGCTGAAATGAGGATGTTGCGGTGGTCTTGTGGGTGCACGATGTTGGATAGAATCCCAAATGTGGTTTTTAGGAGCGAACTTGAAGTGACGCCTTTTTCTGAGAAAGTTAGGTAAGGGAGGTTGAGATGATTCGGCCACGTCCGTAGGAGGATGGCTATAGCCCCAGTGAGGAGGGTCGAGAGTCTTACGGTTGTTGGGGCGAGGAGGAGAGGCAGACCGAGGAGGTCGTGGGAGGAGCAACTTAGGCTGGATTTGAAGGTCTTAAACTTAAATGAGACCATGACCGCTGATAGGTGTTCTTGGAGGCGCCAGATCAGAGTGGTGGATTCTCTTTTAGGGAGCGGCTCTGTTGTTGAGAGTCTCAGAGTTGGGTTGTCTCGATTAGCTTTATCTTAGTAGTTCGGCTTTTACATTCTCATTTTACATTTTTTATTGTCTTTTGTTTTGCGGGTTTTGTAGTTGCAGGGAGCTTGGACAGGTGCCATCTTAGATCTGAGTATTTTTCAGAGCGGAGTAGTCAATCCCCTGGTATGTAAGCCCCATGCGTACAAAGCCATGGGCTCAGGTATGGCTGCGATCTTTTCCAAAATTTATGAAACCTTTGTAAATATCACACACTATTTTTCTGCTGTGTACTAAGCTGGGGGTCTTCACGGAAACAACCTCTCTACCGTAAAAGGTAGGGGCATGGCCTGCGTACATCTCACCCTCCCCAGACCTGCTATGTGCGGGATATACTGGGTATGTTTGGTTTGGTTTGGTTTTTATTATTCATATATTGGCGTAATTATATATTCATTTATCCAAGAATTTTAATCTAAATATATGTACCGATATAAATTATTAATTACGAAAGTTAATGATTATTATTAGTTTGTTGTAATTAATTATGTAATATTTAAATAGAAGTTAAATAAACATATATTAAATACAAGATTATTAAATGATTATCCTAAACTATAGTACAATCTTCCTCAAATTAACTCCGATTTCTTTCTTGTTTTACTTCATTTTTCTCAATACATATACCCAAATTAACTCTAATTGCTTTCTTGTTCTACTTAATTTTCTCATATGACGATTTTTCTGCTTAATTTTTCGCAACTAAAGTAAGATTTTAATAGATAAAGAAATAAGCTAGTAGGATGCATAAGAAAACAGATTCTTTTTTTTTTTTTTTTTTTAACTTCGATTTGGATTAAGTATTCGTTTATAGTTTATCCGTTTACGAACAAACATGAAGTGCTAAATTTCGAATTCGAATCGAATAAAAACTACCCTTTTAAATAACTTTGTTTGGTTAGATAATAAATAATTAGAGCCAAGGTTTTGCGTCCAGTGGCCATAATTCAAGTCGACTAGTGCCCTTGTTTGAAGGATAAATATTGCTCTTTTTTTTTCCTTTGTTTAATTTTCCCCTGGATATTACGTGAAAGAAAAGGACATTAATACCACAAGGCAACTTGAGTAATATTCAAAACAAACAAATAAAACATAACATTTAGCATACAATTTTATGACATAAATTTTTTTTTGCATGCCTAGTCAACATAAACTTGTATCTACAAATGATATATATTATTACATCACTTTAGTATTAATATTAACCAAGGCTTGTAGTATTACCAAAATCTACCTTGCATAACTTCTTACATATTCTGATCTATAAACACATTTATAGTAATTAAAAAGAAAAAAGGAAAAAGGAATGTGAAGGGAGAGATTAGGAAGAGAAGCTATGTTCCTGCCTCAACAAAGTTAGTTTCATAACATTTGGTAACAAACAATGCAAAACAATATTAAGTTATTTTAACAAACTTAACAGAAGATGTAATAGCAATTTACCTATAATATCATAGCAATTCCTTTAATCTTCACATGACCTGCAGATAATGCATCTTTTAGTTTCAGTGTGCAAGTAGTTGGTGATTTATGTGGGGTGTTATGCACAACAATTTATCAGTTACTTTCTTCGCATCATCCTAGGCTAAGGCTATAGTCGATATCTTGATGAAACTCGGTCATCTGTCTATTAGAGCAAATTCAGAACAAGTCCAGCATCGGTTCTGTCTATTAGAGCAAACTCAGAATAAGTCCAGGATCGGTTTCAAAATGACATGTACACTCTTAAATATGGGGAGATGAAGAAGATGACTGATGACAAATAGCTCACTGCCAAAGCTGGCATGTCGTCATGCAACTGATCTTGTCTCTAACATCCAAGGATCATTAGTGTCTAGCCTACTTTCTGCTACCTAAAATCTCTAAATTCCAAAAGATAGACACTGCGAAACAAAAAATTAGTGATTCATTCCATTACGAGACTGTCACTCTAATATTTATGGGTGCATGACTTGGTGTATTTGGGGCTTTTAACACTTTTTTTTTTCCAAAATATATTTAGGCTTTAAGACTTTTAAAGCAACCAGAACAGAATATATGCCAAAAAAGCAATTCCTAAATTTTGACTCAAGTTGATTTAATCTAGAGTCTAAAAGTCAAGAAATAGGCAGCTCGCACTCTAGCATACTATAACTCTTTCCAATCACCTAACTATTACGACAGAGAAGGCACCTATAGTTTATTAGTGTAATAATTACAAAGGAAGAAATATGAAATAAGGTAAATCGAAGGGATGCCTATAAGTAGGTCACAACTTTAAGCATGTATACAGAGTCGAGGTATGTCTAGGACGATCATCAGAGCTCGTCATTTCTATTCTGCGAATCTTAAATGGGTACACAAAGAGTATAAAAATCAGCTAAAAGGAATCACAAAGTTCAAAACCACATAAAAAGTAAAACTAAAACTACAAACAGAATTCCCAGCGACTCATAGCAGATGATGACTTCCTTGACAAAACCAGATAAAAAGAGCGAGAACAAATAGAAATTAAAAACATGTTTGCCTAATACAATAAGTGAATGTATTTGCATCAAACCAAAAAAGAGATTATAATAGTAATTTGAAAAAAGAAAGAAAAGATAACTTATCAGGACTGTTTATAATTCTTATACACCTCATGAATCGATCAGCATCTAACTGTACAGTGCAGCATAGATATTCCTAAAAAAGTAGTTCTCCGCGGATTATAGATTGACAGCAAGGGGAGATTGTCTAAACTCTACAGAAGCTCAAGTTCAGAGAAAAAGGTTGCCTAAATCTGAATCAGAGATTTCACCGATGGCATTTTTATTATTGTGTATATAATTACTCAAGCGTTCAAAGAGCAATTAATAAGTTTGACTGGAAGGATGCTGTTTTTTCTTAAGGCAAGACAAAATGGATAAAGGGCAAGGAGCAATTAAAAGAAGTTAAAGAGGAATTAACCAGGAACTCTTATTCTTTGTTACCAAATTTCTTAGCAATGATTGGGCGGACATCTTCAACATCAACCAAAGTCTCTAAAAAGGGAAGTAACGTAATCAATGCACAATCTGACTTATCATCAAACCAACTCTTGATTGGGATTCCATTATTCACTTGCAAACGGAATACCTGAAATTATCACAAGAAGTGCTAGCAATTAGAGACACTACTAAGAATTATACAAATTACTAAAAAAACTTCAAGTTGAGATAAAAAGATCAATTTTTCGAAAACTGAAACATCACCTGAAGATACTATATTCCCAAATACGATTTGGACAAAACAATGATTATCCTTCAAGTGACTCCACATGGTAACTCATGGCAGTTTTTAACAGGTTGGAACACTAGTTATGAAGTTTTTCCCATTATGGATGCTGTGACTTCCATAAATGATACAACATAAGTCTACACTAATGGCTATGCTCCTCATGATATTCAATTTTCTTCCTAAATTAATTAATAGAGAAATGGAAGTATGCATACACACTACAAAGTGTATAGATAATACTACTCTTAGAAATATAAATAGCAAGATACCTTTAGATTAAAAGAAGCACCGATTATATCGAACATCCTAATGTCAGGATACATTTTGCTTCTATGAAAAAAAGAACACAGAGGAGCCAAAGTAATTGCTACCTTCGCAAGGTTAAATTAAGAATTACCGAGAGAAGTATTAATCTAGAAACACGGAGGATTATAAAATGAGAGCAAGATCAAATATAAGTATATCAATAAATTCATTTAATCTATGAAAGGGAGAACTAAAAGATGAGTGCCGAGAATTATAATCCTGTTTTAATAAGAACAAGCAACATGCGGAAAGCGTGTGCGCAAAGCACAGCTATCAATAAGAAATGGGTGCCTCAAGATCTTATTATTGTTATTTAACATTAACAAAACTACTTATAGAGCTACCTTATTAAATAATATACCTGTGGAGAATTATCAATTATGGCGATCTTTGCAAGATCAACACCCAAGACTGTCAAATCTTTGGTGTAACATCCATCTGCGAAAATGCATGATTCACGATAAGCTCGGCGTGAAATAATATTCTGATCTGGATCCAGTATATCAAGAAGTTGTTTCGCATAAATGCTTTGACTGGCTGTGAATATTACGATTTCAAACATATCTGCAACTCTCTCTAGAAATGTTTGGAGAAAAGGCCGCTTTTTCACATAAACAATGTGTTCTTTCATATTGAAATAAACTGGGAATGTGAAATCTGCATCAGCACTGTAATCCAATGTAGAATGAACAAGGGTTTCTGTACACATGAGAGTAATAAATATTAAGGTGAGGGCTAAGAAAAGTAAGATTAGTTAAATGATTCCTGCAAACTAAATTAAAAATAAAAATATATATGTACATGTGTAAATATATATATATTGGAAAAAAATTCCAAAGTGCAGTCACATAAACAAGTACAGATACTGAATATGAATGTATCGCGGTGCACACAATAATATGTAGTAAGTTTCAACCAAAAATTAGATACTTAATCATATACCACATACCATCCAAATCAAGTACTAATGTGGTAGATTTCTTTTTCCGTGTCGCATTTGGCATCACAATGGTGGGCAGCCAAGAATTCGCAGCTGCATCGGAGACATCTGTTAATGTTCGGATGAACAAATCTAGATCCAAGAGGTCTGCCTGATTCCAGTTTTGGTGGGTGTTGGCATCAGATTCCTGGTCGTAAGATTTCAACTGATGGATCGAAGCACATAAGCTTGAATCAACAGAATCACTCATAGTGTCTTCATATAATCTGCCATTACAGCTATTGCTAGTTTCAAAAGAATCCTCGAGGAAAGGCATAATCACGACTTTCTCATCCAAAACTACACTTAACTCATCACATTTGTAGTCAGGGAAGGAAGCAGTCTCGTTAAAATCAGATAAGTGACCTTTGATGGGAATTTCGGAAAAGATCATGTCAGAAATGTTAAAATCTGATACATTGCAGGTTTGATATTTACATGAATTTTTGTCATTATCATCACTGTCATCTATTCTTATGAATGAAGCCTCGAGATCATCTTTGCCCCCTAGAAGAGAGAGTTAACATGTTAGATGGAACAAAATAGAACCAAGTACTTCTAAGAGAAACAATCCCAGTCTCAACCATTGCTAAAATAAATTTCGATTTGTGACTACAATAAAATATCTTTAGTTCCCACTATCTTTTGTAGACAACATCATTATATGTTTCCTATATGTAGCTCTCTTTGCATCCTATGGTTTCTGGAGATGGCACTTGACAGCATTGGCTTATAAAAGGTTAGCAAAAAAATAGCTGCTATAAACGTGCCACTCATACGCATAATAAACAAATTCATGGGTTGCCTTTCATACAGCAAACTTAATAAGTAATTTCAGAACAAAAGTTACTACCTATGACCAAACATCAAAACTAAACAGCTTGGACTTCAAACCATGTGCTTTAGTTGTTAATGCAGAAAAAAATGCTAAGGCTGAAAATGCATGTCACATAGTGTAAGCTTCAACGCTAAAGGACTTGAAGCTTGAGACACCTAGAGTAAGGGTAACCGTACAAAGGTACGTCACACTGAGGAATGTTATCATCGTCTTTACCTCTAATTATACACACATATATATATATATATCAAGGAGTGACATCTTTGACTAATCCAAAGCCTTTACATATGAAGGCGTGTGAATATAAAACAGTTGACATACCTTCAGTACTGGTAACATCTAGTTTTTTGTGGTCACCAATTGTCTCTAGAGTGGGCGAGAAGATCGTCTCCAAGCTAGATATGCAAGGGGCTAGTGCATGTCCAAAAATCTGCAATCAAATGAACCATTTATTCACAATCACCATATAGCAGATGGCACATTTAGGTACAAATTCAAAGCTTTTTGAAAGAAATTTAGACAAAACCAGGACCGCACAACTACATACGTAGACTAGGTCAACAGTCGACAGGTTTCCATTGTGTTGTGTTATTATTCTTAGAAATATTACTGAAAGGACCACATAAATGCTAAATTCAACTTAAAATGTACTGGGCATTCCAGAGAAGCATACCCGAGTCCACTAAATCACGATATGAATCAACACAAAAAAGCAATTTCAACAAATTACTATATACGAAACTCTTATGTCAAGCACTAAATATATTTCAATCAACACGAAATTCTCAACTTTACTCAGTGATAATAGCTTTATAGATCTTAATATATGTAGCGAAAGCAAAGCATGAATTTGAGCAAGTTTACGAAGTCGACACATTTTGCTACAGCATGCAAGAACGTTGATCCCATAAACAGCTTTAATTAAATTAATCCGGCAAGATTTTGGTAGTTATGTGCATGCCAGTTTACAAGAACTAACAATGCAACTATGATATAATTGAGTGACTTCCAGGTAAAAAAAAATCTACGATATAGAAAGAAGATATATACAAAAATATTCATGGTTGATTATTACCACTCTCATATCAGTTTCCAAATCATTAGAAGCTGAAGGCTGCATCAGAATTTGAACATTTTCTCCACCCAGCAAGTTATGGCAATTGGCATCATCATCTTTAACATCTTGCGGATGTGCATTGTTGCATAAAGACACTACAAGAAAATTAACTACAAATTAAGAAAGGAAGCTTATTTTGAAGAATTTAATCAACGAAAGATGATTTGTAGGATTTAACATCAGTAACCTTTATAATAAATTGTAGCCAGACCACAATCCGTGGTCATCCATATTTCATATGATACATATACAAGGTAAAGTTTCCGGTTACAACCATAATTACAATGTACTGTATCCTCTATATCCAACTTTCTTTGCATCATATTCCATAGTTTTTTGGGGTGCCTCGCAAGTTGCAAGTCATTACTTCGCCCCTGATGACTTTTTCTGAATTGATTTTAGCTAACATAAAATACTATGCATTTTTACTTTAATGATTATTAACACAAAGCCACCTCATATTCTATGCTGCACACCTAGCATACCTAGGATACTATTTTTTGTAAACATAATTTAGATGTGTTTGGAGACATCACTAATTTTTTTTATGCAATAAGGAGGCTGGGGTACTTTGTGATGGAAGGGGTGATTTTCACATAAAACAATTTAACAAATAACAAAATTAAGTCGGAGCATTTCAAGTTAGTGAAGAACATAAAAAAGTACTTGTACAAGTATTCCCTCAAGGCTATAACATACTTCTTTGGTTTTGCAACCTAAACTTGGATTTTTTAAATGTACTTATATAGTATCTTGCTTACTCCATGTCCATAGGCTTAGCTACGTTGAGGGAGAACTGTTAAATACAATTACAAAATGACTTCTAAAAATAAGAAGGTACTCATATCAAAATCTCATATCCTTAATTAATGAAGAAAATTCAAATCATAATGTAGTACACATTAGTTAACCCCTCATTACTTTGTTTAGAAGACCTGACTCGGTTAGTATGACAGTAGGTAAATGCTAGAAAAAGAAACTGCATTCCATAGAGATCCATATTACATTAAGTGCAAAATGTCATAGTACTATGAACACCTGACATTATCAGTATCCTACAAATTATGGAATGTATATCTAGATCATTATCATATTCATGAAGAATAGCCTTGTTTTATATTGTCAACGTACTTTATGACCCCTGTCACTCATTCTGCCATTTGTTATTTCAAGATTCATCATTATTGTATAATGATAAATCTTATAATAAGTTTTGTAGACGTACTTGGCAACTCTGAATATTGATGCATAAATTTATAGCAATCACTAAAATTGATTTGGTAGCCGAAACATGTATCTTCTGCTCACATAAACAAGCAAAAATATCCCTGAAAGAATATTATATATCTATTTTTATTAAATATTAAATCACTTACTGTCCTGTTTAATATGAGAACAAGCTGCCAAATCTTCTTCATGTTGAGAGATGCGGATTTGAGATTGAGAACTTTTTGATATCATAGATGTCTGACAAACACGCAACCCATGTTTTTCTCTTATGTTGCTCGTGGTTGACTTGGTCTTCATTTTCAATGATGGCATCTAAGCTTAACTTCTAAGATCTTAACAGTCTCCAGTTGAGAACATCAGCTGGTAAGAGAGATTCCTCTGGGAATAATATTCTGCAGGAGGAGAGCTGCGAACGGAATGATCAGGATCAGAGAGACTTAAAAGTAAAAAAAATACATATTAGTACTACAGAATAGCTAGAAGTTCATGAAAGATCATTGCAGGGCCCCAAAATTATGTTATACCAAACATAAGCACAAGTTTGAGAATGCCGGAAAAGACATGATCAATTGTCAAACTAGCTAGCATAAAAAACATTAAAAAATGTAAACCACCAATCTTGATTGGTGTTGAAGAAAGATTCACTGCAGTTCACCTTGACAGCGAAGTAGATCTACTTAATGAACAAGTCATGTCAACATTTAAGCATGGTAGTAGACCTAGTCACGTAGCACAATGACGCAATAAACAAATAAGCCCTCTCCTGAACACATTCGGTGGCATAAATTTTAGAATGACAGACTAATCTATCCAGTTACCTCTTTCGTTTTCATATCCCTCTTATATCTTTCTAAACATACAGGAAACTAGTCTACATAAACCTTTTGCCCTGGACCATCTGGGGTAAGCTTAGGCCTCGGCCATCTGATTAGATATCGGACAACTGAGATTGAGACTTTCATCCAACCTTTCGCACATATTACTTGCGGAAAAAAAAAATTCCATCCACATCTAATAGGTACATAAGGAAAATGTCAGTGGCTAATAGGTGTGAACAATAAGTATTGGGTTTATCGTCAAAGCATATTATAGACGTAGACAAGAATTTTTCTTTCGTTTTCATATCCCTCTTATATCTTTCTAAACATACAGGAAACTAGTCTACATAAACCTTTTGCCCTGGACCATCTGGGGTAAGCTTAGGCCTCGGCCATCTGATTAGATATCGGACAACTGAGACTGAGACTTTCATCCAACCTTTCGCACATATTACTTGCGGAAAAAAAAAAATTCCATCCACATCTAATAGGTACATAAGGAAAAATCTATCAGTCGCTAATAGGTGTGAACAATAAGTATTGGGTTTATCCTCAAAGCGTATTAGACGTAGACAAGAATTTTTCTTTGGTGCACGTTGGTGAAGGGTTAAGTTTAATAAACATAAAGATCCAAACCGTTCGCTATGTACTGGATGTTTGCGAGATTACATTGCCACATATAGTCCAATATGAAACTTTTCCCATGACTAACTCCAACACACACACACACACACACACACACACACACACACAGAGTTATCCTTTCTAGAAAAGGGAAGAAGTTATGGAGCATCTTTGATTAAGCATGTAAACATATGGTTGGACTCTATGGAGAACACATTTTATACTTATAAATATTATCAAATAAAAAAAGTTCTTTAAATAAACATTATTCCGAAAAAAATAATTACCCGAATAATTTTTGTAACAAATTTCAACGAACATAAAATAGATACTGAATTTATTGGTTCTTTGGAGAACTTGCACACACACAGAGAGAGAGAGGGGGAGAGAGAGAGATAGAGAGAGAGGGGGGGGGAGGGGGAGGGGGAGGGGGAGGGGGAGGGGGAGGGAGGGAGAGAGAGAGAGCGAGAGGGCGAGAGGGGGAGAGAGAGCGAGAGAGAGAGAGAGAGAGAGGGAGGGAGGGAGGGAGGGAGAGGGAGAGAGAGAGAGAGAGAGAGAGAGAGAGAGAGAGGGAAGGGGAGGGGGAGAGAGAGAGAGAGAGAGAGAGAGAGAGAGAGAGAGAGAGAGAGAGAGAGAGAGAGAGAGAGAGAGAGAGAGGGAGGGAGGGAGGGAGGGAGGGAGAGAGAGAGGGAGGGAGGGAGGGAGGGAGGGAGGGAGCGAGAGAGAGAGAGAGAGAGAGAGAGAGAGAGAGAGAGAGAGAGAGAGAGAGAGAGAGAGAGAGAGAGAGAGAGAGAGAGTTCCGGGATTGACTACCAGAGATTTCATCATATACAGAAAAATCCCATGTAAAACAACCAAACAGCTAACTGAATTCATTAAAACACAACCTCCTTCAAACTAGATCACAAAACCCAAACACAAACAGCTTAAAAACCTCCGAAGACAAAGTCAACCAAGTCAACATACAAACCCAACCAGTAAAAAACACAAGATTCTACAAAAAGATTCAAACTTTAACAACAATATTCATATACATCAAGAACTAACCATAGAAACACACACATATATAGATATCAATATATATATAAAAATACAAACCTGAATCAAACAATTTGTACAGTTGAATTAGCTTCTAAACGGTTAAACTTCAATATGTATGCATATATAAACAGTAATTAATCATGAAACAGTGCTAGAATTATAGATACAGATACAGAGATAGATACAGTGAATTAAGATAAAATGTAAAGATAGATACATAAACAAGTATAAAGATGCATATGCATACCTGTTAAGCACCAAAGTCTTCTCCTTTCTCCCTCTCCTGTACATATATAAAGAGAAAGTGGGACCCAACAAGGTCTGAGTAGACCCAGTAATGTTCTTGAAGAATAGGACTGACGGCTGGGATTGAATCTTGTTGAAATGGATTCATCCACTTAATTTGTGCCACGTGGAGTAAACATGAGAGCATCATATTTTTACACGCCTGAGTATGGGTTAATGTCCGAACCAAAATTCGTAAGTGGAAAGAATGTAGAACCGAATCCTGAAATGAATTTTCTAAAATTAAAACTAAATGATAAGAATTTTTGAATCTAAAAATTATTTTTAAATTGAATACACCTTTATGATTATTCAAATTTAAATTTATTTGTCTAAATTTTAAATATTTTTTTTTTAAATTCTTGTACGGTTATGTTTTCATATTTGATTCGGTTTTCTTAAGTTTTGAATATTATTTCCACTAGTAATTTTTTCCACTTTCGTTTATTGAATGTTCTTCTCGATTTTTTAAATTTTGTACTTTTCAAAAATAACAAAATTTATAATATAAAAAATTGATTATGTATATTATTTTTTCCTCACTATACTAACTTTATACCTAACATATTTATTGATATCACCACTTTACTCATAATTTTACTTTTTCCTCTTCTTTATAAATTTTTTTAAATTCTATATTGTTAGGATAATTCATGAGGAGTTGATGTATATAATAGAATTGCAATGCACTTCTTGTATTAATCCTGATCTTATAAAGGATTTAGCAGTTAGAATAGTTTTGGACAAACAGATGATTCAGTAACTGCAGATCAGTATTCACTTCATACGATCAGAGATTATGAAATCATGAACTAGAGAACTTCAGAATCTACAGAAAGGACTACTAAAGACCGTGATGAACTTGATGTTGTACATTTTAGGATCGGATGTTTTAATAACAACAAGGAGTGTGCATGAAAAAAAAAGGAATCAAACAAATGATGGAAACTATCAACGGGCAGATAGGAAATTGTTCCTGATTATTTGTATTGATTATTACTTTCTGTTTTAGTTGATAGGACTAGTATATATATATACTCTTTCATTGTCTTTGTAATATAAGTGAGTCTGTATTAACTTTCGAGATAGGGTTTTTGTAGAGAGAGAGAGATTTGTAAAAAAGAGCCTGATTTCTTCAAGAGAAGATTTTCGCTATTAAAGAAGCTAATGATATGGATGAAACATCATTAGAGGCAGTTTATGGAAAATTAAGGGCTTGTGAACTGGACAGGTAGCAGAAAAAAGAGCAGAAGTGAAGGAAAATAAAGATTATTGCACTTACTGCTCAAACTGAAGTTGAGAAGCTTCCAGATGAATAGTTTATTGTCTAATGTGAAGAACTCAAAGAAGAAGAAAAGCAAAGATGGTCCTGACTCAAGGTGTACTGATACAAACTCTGATAACAGTGATTCTGAATTCGACATGCGGGAACTGTTTGCTATGTTTGCTAAAGCTTTCATGAAAGGAAGATTCAACAGAAGAAGGTTTAACAAAAGATTTTTTCCAAGAAATGTAGTGAAGAAGGGTGATAAAGATAAGAGTATAATTATCATGCTTGATAAGGCAAAGATTAAGTGTTAAGAATTATGTTGTTCTTGATGATATTTCAAAACACCTAAAACATATTTTGTATAAGTAAGTTTGTAACTGTTCAATAGATGGCATGTTTATCAGCATCCGTTGAAGAGGAAACTTATCAACGGATAAGTATTTTGTAACATGTACTGAGAGTCTCAATGGAGAAGCTATCAGTTGAAGGTATAGTTGATAGATTTTATAAGTCATGTTGACTATCAACTAATATGCAGAATAGGTTAGTTAATTGTAAATAGGTTGTGTTTTGTAATTTTGCATAAGTAAAAATGATACTTCAACGGATGAACAATGTACACCAATGGATGATGCTTATCAAAAGATAACAATCAACCCTCAACGGATAACAGCTTCAATTGATAAACAACTTCAATGGATAATCACTTCAACAAATAATGTCTTGATCCTAGCAGTTGACAGTGACTTGACAGAGCTGACAGATCACATGGGTTGATAGACTCTCAAAGTGCATGGAAGCCAGTTAGATAAAACCTTGAATTAGAAGAAATATTCCTTTTTCATACAAGCAAATTGGATGATATTTTCAAAGAAAATTCTGTCAATGGCAGTCAACCAATTTGACTCACATGAAGACAAGGAGTGGTGAAGCATGTCCGCTAGACTTTGAAATTCGTAATATTCTATTTCTAGTAGCTATTGTAATCTTGGGTATATATAACCAAGAGTAGCATTGCTTTGACACTAAGAAAACACAAAAGCAACATTGTCTGGTATTGTTAGGTTTTCTGAGAGCAAAAGGTTTGTAACCGTGGCTCTGATATTTCTCACTGATTACTTCTTCAATATATATATATATATATATATGGTGTGGCTCAAAAGAGAACTCATTTTTGAAGAAAACTAAGGTACTAATCCTAACCATTGGATGTATTATAATCAATGGCCCCGCCAGGGGCACCCACACACTAATCAAATACACCCTCACACACACAATCCCACCTAATCCCCTCCGTTTTTAATTTGATTTTTCCCGTCAATCGGTGATATTTTTTTAAAATCTAATTTCACCACATTTTTCTCCATCTCCCAACGATCAGTTTGCATACCATATGTGCTATATTTTAATTTAGTTTTCTAAGTTTTCCTTTTAAAGGAGTTATATATATATATATATATATATATATATATATATATATATATATATATATATATATATATATATATATATATATATATATATATATATATATATCAGGTAGATCAAACAACTCCACCTAAAATTTTAAATATTGTTGAGTATTTACATTTCTTTTGTTCTTCTGTTTTACTAACTCTGTTCATTCACACAATCCGTTAGCCTCTAAATAGTTTAAAAGAAAAAGTTGTCAAGATTGTATTCAACCCCCCTTCTACAATCTTTTGTTGTATTGTTGGGAATTAACAATTGGTATCAGAGCAAGCTTCTAGCATGCAAGAAGTTTAAAGATCTGAAACAATCACAACCATGGGTAAGAAGGATTCTGGACATACGACCTTTACTTTTCTTCATTATAAGTTATGTAAGTGTATAAATTTTTCGGTTAAAATCTAGAATTTATATACAAATAATACTGACAAGTTTTTACTTTTGCACAAAATAACTATAACCATTTTATCGGTCGATTAAATCTAAAAGGTTATACACATATTGTTTGATTTTATTGTGTAATATCCGGGAATTTTGTACTTTGTAATTATATCAGTTAAAAATAAAATAATTATATATATCTTGTGTGACGAGTCGTTATGTGAATATATGCTTTTTGGACATATGTTATATGTATGTGAAGGTGTTAATTCACTTTTAGAATTTTGGATGTGTTTTAAATATTAAAAACATTATTTTAATTCGCTCGAATATTTTATAAAATTTTTGAAGTTGGTAAAAATCATGAAATATTTTGTGTTATTTTCTTTGTGTAATTAGGGACTTTTTAAAAATATAGGTTTAATTTATTTTTAATCCTAAGTATTTTATAATGATTTTTCAATATTTATTCTTTTAAATAATTAAAACTGTTGTAAATTGACTTTTATTTGATAAATATAAAAAGTAAATAAAATGTATTAATTGAATGCAGTTATAAATATATGTATGGATTATAAGAATAATGTGATTGATTTATTGTGTAAAATAAATTGGGGGTTACAAGCATTAGTTGTGGGAGTTACAAGAATAATTAAATGTGGGGGTTACAAAATTAATATTTGTGGGAGTTACATATCTCCTAGTTATTATGGTGAAATATTTAAGGGGCGGTTACATGTTTAAGGGGTGGAGATGGGGCTAAGAAAGCCTATAAATAGTGGATGAAATTCCATGAAAAAAGCACACAAAAACAATTGCTTGTTCATTGCTCACATCGGAACCCTCTCCTTAACATCAAATATTGTTAGTTACTAAGTACAATATTATAGTAAAATACTACATTGGTATCAAGAGCTATAAGAATTCATCAAAGTTTTCTTTCTCCGGGCACCACCAATGCATATCGATATATTGTTTATTCATTTGCCTTATATTTGTTCCACTTTGTATTTCGTGAATAAGCATGCCTAATCCTATATCTTGCCTATATATGTTAGCCTATTATTTGTTTTGACAGCATGAGTCTATTAGATTCAATTTTGTTTAAGTGACCATGGCTTTATTTGTTTTTCGGTTTACATGATTTACATGTTTCATGTGAGTTTTGCAATTTTGGTTTTGTCAGCCTATTAAGTCATAAACATAGTTTCGTTGGTTTATATTTTTTTGTTATAATATTGTTCTTGTTCCCATGTCTCACTTTATTTGGTGTCCCATTTTAGTTATTAATGTTTAAGATTTGTTTGCAATCGAGATAGGAAAAATCAAAAAATTGATTGGCACCCATTATATGGGGCTAGAAGAAAAAGGAGGTTATTGCAAGATCATTTGTGAATGACCATTAAAATAGATGGTATTTTATTAAAAGGAATTTTTTTAATGCTCGGAATAAAGATCATGTGTGTAATGGAATGCAATGTAAAATACAATTGCAAATTTAAATGGGTCGTAGATTTTATTTTGATATAATCCGTCACACTGCAAAGATAAAAAAAAATGATTTATTGAGTTTGTACAACTCAAAGATAGAGAAGGAAACAACTAAATTTACCGGTTGAGAATGCAATTATATGGCGATGGAACTAAAATTAGTAGAGATAATGAGGTGTTGTTATAACAAATTTGAATATTTGTTTGTTTCAATTTTCAATTTTAACCTATATTATGAATAATGATTTGTTGGCTCATATGGACAATATGAAGTTAGTTTCTAAATGGGGAAGAGTTTTTTTTTTTTGAATGAAATTTCTCACGAAGTGAGATACGTGTAAATCTAAATTTGAATGAATAATAATTTGGAGTGAAATTTTTGTACTGAACATTGGATGTGGTTACGAACAAGAGATTGAAAGTTCCACCAGAATAGGTGAGTGATTATTATGTATTGATAACGAAGTATCATGTTTTATCGATAGACATGAATGTAGTAATAATCTGATTCATGAAATGAGGTTATGAGAGATGAATTGAGTTTATGGAATAAAAGTAAATGTGGGAGTTGATCGACTTATGCATAGAAAATAAGTCGATTATAGATGAATTTTCGAATAGGAAATATGGGGCCCGTGAGTCTATTTATAAATATGAGTTATGCCCAGTTGTGAAAGATCTTACGAGAGAAAATGGATTTTTTATGAGAAAATTTTTAAAATCATGTCAACATTTTGAGAAGTGGGAGTTGTTATTATATGATGATTATATGTGGTTGATATATTATTAGTGGGAAATAAAGTCATGTTGAAAAAAAAAATTAAGTTCGCATTTAGTAGGACACTTTTGAGATGGATGATGTGATGTTTACTCCTGAATGAGGCGTAATATAGTTTATGTCCTGTACTGCTTAATAATGGATTACAAGTGTGTTTTTTATAATAATCGAGTTTCAATCGAAAAGGATAAGAAGGTGTATGCTATGGGCAAGTATGAGCCCGCCCATGAGTTGTTTAAACCTTGAATTTGTTACTATATTTTATGAATAATGGGCAAGTCTGGGCCCGGTCATGTGATGTTTTGAGTTTTTTTTAAATTACGTGTGTCAATAATGGGCATATATGAGTCCATGAGATGTTTCATGTTTGAATTTAATTTTGGAGTGGAATAAACATATATATGGATTTCTTGATTAATTGTTTTTGGGTGATATTGCATGTGCATGTGTGAGTGTGACATGTAAGTTTGAGATGTTGTAAGAAAATAATTAAATTATTGCCTACAAGAATGTTAAAGATTTTAAGGTTGCAACCAAGAAGTTAAAATGATTAAAAGGCACGTAAGTTGTTTGTAGAGATTGTAATCTCTAGTTGTTTGGGTTTGGGATGTACCAATCATATTGTTATAGGAAAACGATTAAGGCATTGATGTGAATCCAAGTCCTGGAAATTTGATGTATATTAAGTGACAAGATGCAAGGATACATGTTGTCGCTTGTGATGTGCTTTAAATTGGTGAGAGGAACCTGAACTCAAATAATATTTTTGGTACATGAGAAAAGTGGGAGCTAAATAGATATTTATCATATAAGTCAAGTGGGAGATGTTGTAAATTGACTTTTATTTGATAAATATAAAAAGCAAATAAAATGTATTAATTGAATGCAGTTATAAATATATGTATTGATTATAAGAATAATGTGATTGATTTATTGTGTAAAATAAATTGGGGGTTACAAGCATTAGTTGTGGGAGTTACAAGAATAATTAAATGTGGGTGTTACAAAATTAATATTTGTGGGAGTTACATATCTCCTAGTTATTATGGTGAAATATTTAAGGGGCGGTTACATGTTTAAGGGGTGGAGATGGGGCTAAGAAAACCTATAAATAGTGGATGAAATTCCATGAAAAAAGCACACAAAAACAATTGCTTGTTCATTGCTCACATCGGAACCCTCTCCTTAACATCAAATATTTTTAGTTAGTAAGTACAATATTATAGTAAAATACTACAAAAACTTGTAAAATCCAAATATTCTTGAATAATAAGTTTAAAAATATTTTAAAAATACTTTGAGGAAGGTAATTTGGTGTCTTAAATGTATATGCAAGTATTTTATTTTTAAACCCAATATATTCTAAAATTAGGATTTTTTAAGTCTCATAATTGAATAATTTTGTTAGTGGATTTGTAACTAATTTAGTGTTGCCTATAAATACCTACCCCAACCCCTTTTCTTTTTCTTTTTTACTCGGTTGAAACCCCACCCCCATTTCTTTTCCCCGTGTCTTCTTCCTCTTCCCCAAATTCTCTCTCTAGCACTCTTCATCTCCATTCAAGAATCAAGCTATCTAAGGTAATTTTCTCCACTATATATCAAGTATATATAATAAAAACACTCCAATTTCAATTTTCTACATCATCTTGTTCTTAGATTTTTATTTTAATGTTTTCAAATTAGGGTTTTCGAAAGAAGTGAGTTTTTATGTGAGATTTTGATTGTAATATGGATGATTGGTGTTGGGTAGTACTCCTTGATAGAGACCCACGAATTTTGGGCTCTCCAGAGCAAACCCTCAACCTCGGCCATGACCTTAGGGGAGCCGATGGTGTGCATGCAAAGGGTAATTTCTTGATTTTATGGAGTATTGATGTGGTATATGATTGCATGTGGGTTTTTCTATGTTTTTAAGTTGAGTTTAATAATGGGTCTTGATAATTGTTGAGTTAAAGATGTATTGACTTAAATTTGGGTATAAGGTAATGGGTTGTGTCAATATAATGTTATGGGTATATATGTATAAGTATGTATGCATGTCTATATAAGATATATAAATATGTAATTGTTGATGAGTACTTGGAGTATGGACTTCTTTTGAGTTGTATTCTTTGAAAGTTTGCTTTGGTTGTAGGTGTCTATATTCGGGTGTATTTATGAGTTCTTGCGTATGAGTGTGTGTATATATTTGTGGTGATATGTTAGAATAACTTGGGATGTTAATTGATTCCGACTTTAAAAAATCTTGCAAAAATAGTCCTGTTTTGGGGTGTGATTTTCATCTAGATCAAAGTCTGTTTTGGAAAAAGTTTCTTCTGAGAATTTGTTCAATGTGAAGTCTGGTTTATCTACGTAAAAGAATTTCTGAATTTGAAGTTGTGAGTAAAGAGTTATGGTCATTTTTGTACGTCACTCCCCTGCTGATTTCTGCTAATTCCGAAACTGCAAGTCTGTGCTCTTTCAAAAATCATAATTAAATTCATTGATTGTCGGAATTCTGTGAATCCACCTCTGTTAGAAAGGTATCAGATTTCTCTACAACTTTTATTCTTTAAGTTTTATGCAAATCAGCCTTCTAATAATCGTTATTTTCGAATCTTTGTCGAGTGCTCCTGAATCTTCTTAAATACCCCTGTTTCTAACAAAATTCATAAAAAATGTATCGTATATGCATTGGTGTAGAGCAATATCAACTTGTGTAGGTAATTTCTGAAGCTATAATTCTCGTTTACAATGTTTTAGCTAAAAATGTAGTTTGGTGAATGATTTAGTAAGATTACTCTATTGACTAAGTCCAATTCTGTGAAAGTAGTCTGTTTGTTTTGATAATTCTGAATTCTTTATTTAACCATTTTTAACGAGGCTTATCATTTTGGAAAGATCTCATAGAACTCTACAACTTTTGTGTTTTGACCTTTTCTGTTTGAGTCCATTCAGATATGGTAAAATATTATTCTTTTAAAGCTGGCAAGATTTAGATTTCAAGAAGTGAGCTATATGTTAATTGTCTTTTTAAAAGTTACATGGTATAATAAAGAATTATTGAGTCATGTGATTATATGGAGTTAAGTGATTCATGAATGCATGCTTAGCTAAATATTACAATTAGATTAAGAGGTATATATAAATAAGTACGGATAATATTTAAAGATGTTGATCGATATAGACTATATGTAAGTTATGTGTCTTTATGTGGATATATGTACATATGTCGTTGGGATATTAGATCGTAGTAATCATGTTGGGTTGTGTAAACGATGAGGGGGAAATAAACTAAGATAGTATTACTTTTATTTAGGTCCGAGTAGGAGACCAGGCAGGGAGCCAGTCGAGGATTCCAGTTGAAAAGTGAAACCAAGTATCTCAAGCTAGTAAGACAAGTGTACTACTATAACCCTTCTTCACTGTTATGTTATGATGATGTTGCATACGTACCATGTTATACACCTGTTTAACTTTTGCAAAAGACCTTTTTCCTAACTTAATCAATTATACAACCTTGCTACATAACTTACCTTGTTAATCCCTTATACAATAAAAATCTTTTGTTATATCTCCTTGACTTGTCCGACCTTTATAGAAACCCTAACTTATTTATTCATTTGGAAATCATGTTTGAACCCCTATACTTTGATTATCCTGTCATTAACATGTCTACCAAGAACTTCATTCTGACCTAACATAACAATTGTTCACCCATTTATACCTTAATATTTTTGTTCCGCTAAACACAATCCTAACTCTCAAGAAATTAACCTAACAAGTGTTGGCGTGATGTTTTGATGATGAATACAAATGGTGCATTGTAATACTTCATGTGTATTTATCTAATCTTGTTTTGCAGGAAGTATTGATCAATGATTAAGGGGGAGCTTTTAGCTCAATCACATATTGGTATATAATCATTAAAAAGGGGGAGATTGTTACCCTAGTGTGTTTTGATGTTATATACAGCAAGCTGATCTCTTAGCTTGCTGAGTTCAATGACGAGCTTTCTGATTGTCAGTGTCTGCATCCTTCTTTGGCTTGCTGACTTCCAGTTTCAATAGTGCTTTCAGCTTGCTGATTTGAACTTCTAGCTTGCTGATTGCCGGTAACTTGAGGTTGCATGCTTTCACTTTCACCTCTGTTTTGACATACTTTATCTTGGGCACCCCTCTGACCAGTTTCTTGCTTAATAATTTTTTAATCAAGTCCATGTGCATGTCCCAATCTTCTATGCCAAATATGGGTCATTGTCCATTGCAGCCAAACGGTACGCTGTTTTCAATCGAACCGGTACCAATGATTCGAAGAGTCTTGTTATTTCCAATTGTAACTCTTCCACCCTACTTCATTTGGAGACTTATGAACCGGGACTTGTCTCCACACATATGTCTAGTGCATTCGCTATCCAAAATCCATCGTTTTGACTTTACTTTGGCGGCAAGACATATCTACACAACAAACAACCACCAACTCAATGTTTTGGTACCCATATAGGTTTGGGTCCAGATTGGTTAGCAGCAATAGTATATAAAAAATTTAAATCATCTTTCTTGATCCACATCTGGATCACTTTTGGTGACTTTTGCATTCTGCCACTCTTTTGGTAAGCTATTTGTCTTTTGTCAGAAGCATTCTGGTATGCTGTTTGTCGCCTGATTGGTCTATTCTGGTAAGTTGTTTGTCGCCTAACTGATCCATTCTGGTAAGCTATTTTCCCTTTATGATTTACTTGAACCACACAATGTCTTTCCAGATGGCCTTTTCCAGCACACTTGTTGCATGTCTTCCAAGGCATAACATAGTTGTAAGGTATGCCATTTCTTCCATCATATTTGAGCACACCATGCTTCTTATTTAAGTTCATGCCAACTCCTTCTCTGACTAAAGGGACATTTGCTCTTTTCATTATTGTCTTTAAGCTATCTTCTCCTTGAACAAAAGTTTCCATGCCTTTCTTGAGATCTTTGACTTCTTTTTCTAGGAGATCGATCAGTTCAGCTTGCTGTTTCATGAGTTCAGCTTGCTGAATTCGTTTCTCAGTAGATTTTGAAGACTCGGCTTGACTAGATTCTTTAAGCTTGTATGATTCCAATGCTTTATCTTTCGTTTTAACATCAGATCTTAGCTCTTTGATTTCTTTCATCCGCTCTTTGAGTTCCTCCTTCAAGGTCTTGTTTCTCTTTTCATGTAATTTGTTAATAGCCTCTAATTGACTATTCTTGGCATTTAGCTCCTTGATTTATGTAGCTTTGCCTAATGAAGTTGAATCCCATTCTTCCATTTTTGGCAACAAGTATTTTACCATTTTGGATAGATGGGCGTTCTTATCAGTCAGCTGATATTCCTTAAGTTTTGATGATCACAAACAGTAAGCCATTTGGCTTGCTTATTAGTAGATATAAAACAGCATGCTAGTTGTGTATGTACTCACTTGGTTTTGCAGAATACTCTAGCTTACTGATTGTATAATCAGTTTATCTAACAGCAAGCCAAAGTTGAGATACAGTGATAGTTTGGCAAGCCAGTTGCACACAGTCAATACACAAACAGCAAGCTGATAGCTTGTAGTTTGATATAAAACATCATGTATTTCTGTATTGTACTAACTTGGTTTTGCAGGATATAATAGCTTACTGATTGTTTATTCAGTTTGTCATAAACAGCAAGCTATTTGTACAAACAGCAAGCTATTTGTACAAACAGCAAGCTATTTTCAACTGTTCAGAACTCCTGTAGATAAAGATCAACGAGACATAATTATCCTCTCAGGAATCTTGGTTGAGGATTTGGAAATGAAAAAGTATAAAGCCAATATCTGTTCAGCTCATCAGAACCAAAACAGCAAGCTAACAGGTCTACCAGAACGCAAACAGCAAGCTGTTTCTGTCTGACAGAAATAAATAAACTTGCGGTTTTCAAGGAGCAATTGGTGGAGACAACTTTAGAAATATTGTAATGAACCCTCTGAATTATTCTATCACTCCAGCACACTCGTTTCAAATATATTGGGGGACAATATATTCTTTGCTTTGAAATAAAGAAAAGTAGCATGATACTTTTGACTTTTCATTACCAACCACATGCTCTTGTCTCCCTCATCATATCTAATATTCTTCTTCATGTTCTACACGCTCCATCTCTTCACTATCATCATATTAACAAGCTCCTTCATTACAAAAAACACAAAAACACTTCTAACGGTCTCTTGAGAAATTTTATCCGTTGAAGCCTTTCAAATTATGTTTAATTGTTCTTGTTTACCTATTTAAGAGCTGTTCTTTCTCAGTTCTTATCATCTATCTTGAATATTCAAAAAAGTGCAGAAACAAGAATCTATACACAACTTCATAGCTTTCATTGCAAAATTCTTCTAAACCTCTCAAACTCTTTTATACACGCTTATATATATATATATTCAGAGGGTTTATAGGTTGAGTTGTATTTATTAAAATTATTGTATTGTTCAAGTTGTATTGATTTGTTGCTGTACAAGGTTGGGTTAAGGTTTTGGGTGGGTCGAACTAGGCTAGAGAAGGATACTTGAGAAGTATTGCTTATAGAGTTAAGTTCAGCACAGCAAACAGCAAGCCATTTGTAAGCAGCAGGGTGTAAGGGATATATATTGTTGGATCTTGTAATCGGTTTTATAGTTGATCAATAATATATTCTCTTACCAAGTTTGGTAAGGGACCAGGACGTAGACCATAGGGGATAATGGGTCGAACCTGGCTAAAATATCTTGTGTTATATTTAATTTTCTGCATATTTCATACTGCACTGCACAAACAGCACGCTACTTATAAACTGCACTATCACAAACAGCAAGCTGTTTTCGGTAGATTTCAAAACAGGTCATAAATAAGCATTGTTATCCATAAACACCTATTCACCCCTAGGGATGAGAAAAACCGATCCGAAACCGAAAAACCGAACCGAAATATGTTAAATCGGTTCGGTTCCAAATTTTTTAAAATTCCGGTTTTTTTGGTTTTTCGGTTTGGACCGAAATATAGTTCGGTTCGGTCCGGTTCTTTTCAAAATAATTCGGTTCTGGACCGAATAAACCGAATTATATAAATATATTTTTACATTTTATATTTTATATATACAAATAATATATCTAAATCTAATAGTCTGTGTCTAAGTCTAAGTTCCAACTTCTAACACATACACATAGAGACGCCCCTCGCCAGTCGTCACCCGGTGACCGGTCGCCAGACGTAGAGATGCCCATTCCTCAATCATCAGTTCATCACTCATCAGTCCTCAGATTCTTCGTCAGTCCTCAAATTATATTCTAATTAAGGTTATATTCTAATTTTTATGATTGAATCTAATTGACTAATTCTCAGATTCAATATGCTACTGCTAGAAGCTACATTATTAAATGTTAAATTGTTAGATTCTATTTTAAAGTTTTTCTTCATTTGTTTTTCTTAATTCGTTAATAGGTTTTGCACTTTCGTAGTTTTGTTATCTAGATTTCTTAATTTGCTTCTTAGATTTCTTAATTAGATTGTCTTAGGTTTTGTTTTTTATTTATATAGTTTGTTATGTACTACACTGATTTAGTGATTTTTTAGGCAGTAAGTGAGTAACAGACTAACAGTAGTACTGTAGTAGTAGCTTTAAAAAAATGATTTATTTGTGCTGCTACTCAATTTTTGAAATTTGGTATGAGGTGACTCTCTGGTAACTGAATATATAGATAAGTCTGAGGTGAAATTTTTGAAATAGTTTGCCTCAAACATTGCCAGAAATATGGAGTTAAATTACAGTAAACTTTGTATAACAAATACAGAGGAGAATTGATTTGCTTTGTCTTGAGAACAAAAAGAAAAAAAAAACCAGGGCCTATTAGATACTGGAGGTTTAATATGCCGGCATGTGTTAAGCCTATAATTTTAGCAAGGAAGAGGAACATATTGTTTTGGTTACCCAAGTTCTTCACTTTTTGTTGTCATACCCATGTTTTGTTGACACAACTTTGGCGTATGGAATCGTATTAAACTTCCCACTCTCTATCTTCTACTAAGAATTTTCTAGAATTTGGAATGGTAGTAGTACTTACCTGTTATAAATCTTAATTATTATCTTTTTAGAGTTAAATTGGTAACTCATTTAGCAAAAAAAAAAAAAAAAATTGGTAACTCTTATTAATGAGATGTAATCCTCTCATTCTAATTAGATAATGATAACTGAATATATAGATAAGTCTGAGGATTTTTACCTGCTATTATATACAACGATGTACTATAATCACTTTTGTCCTTTATAATGTACATCGCAAGTTTTTGTTTTGGGGCACTGCTGCTGATCCTGCTAATAATGAAGGTTCATAAATTTGTGATTCCAGAATTACGCGACAACATTAGATTTCTTTGTCTCAGCAGTATTAGATTATAGATACATCAGGTAATATAATATCAGAATACTAAGATTGAATTTTCTTTTGCAGATCCAGCGAAAGTGCGAAACATCAGGAATTCAGGATTTCTTTTGCCGCAGTACTACTATGCTTGCAGCCAAGTTTAAATTGTTTAATTGATTTGATTTGTAGAACTAAATGTATTTTACAAGTTTGCAAGGAGGCTGTTCAAATTTGTTGTATTTTATTATTTGCATAATTGTGTTGATGAATGGATTCAACTATCAAATTATGGACTGGATGCAAATTTTTTAGTTATTTATAAATTATAACAGCTTAAAGAAAAGGTGCAGAAAACAGGGCTTTTTAAATTTCGGTTCTGCTGGGACCGAACCGAAGTCCATGTACATATTTCGGTTCGGTCCGGTTCCAAAAAAAATGCCTTATTCGATTTTCGGTTCTTTCGGTTCGGTTCGGTTCTGGACCGAACCGATCGAATGCTCAGCCCTATTCACCCCCCTCTAGGTGTTGTTTTTCATCAGCTTGCTGATTTTAGCCTTTAGTGCCATATGTTCTTCAATGGTAACACTATTTTGTTCCTGCATGGTTAGTGACTCTAAAATATCATCATTTGAAGATACATAATCTTTAAAAGAATTTACCTCACTTGCATCATCTTCTGAATCAGAATCATCACTATCCACAAAAGCTTCCTTTATGGATCCTTATGAACTATCTTCATTATTCAGACCTACAAGAACCAAATTCACCATGTCTCTACTTGATTCATCATTAGAATCTGAGTAATTATCACTCCACGTCTGTTGAGCTTTTGATCTCGTCTTGTCCATGTAAACAGCAAGCTGTTTTGATTTTAGCTTGTAGCAATTTCTCTTGTAATGACCCGGTTTGCCACAGTCCACACTCAAAGCAAGTTTGATCCATTGAGTCTTTAGATACTTTCTTGCTGTTAGAAAGTCCACCTTTCTCTCTTTTCATTCTGTTCTTCTTCTTAATCAGTTTCTTGATAAACCTTGAGATGAGTGCAAGTTCTTCATCACCAGATTCTGTTGGCTTGCTGTTTCCAGAATGAACAGCCAGCCATATTCTTCATTTTTAGATTGTTAGCCATTTTGATCGAATACTTTTCCTGTCACAGAAATAAGATCAGATATTAAGACTGGAGATATATGCCTTGAGGCGTTCAAACTTGATGAATCCTCATCAAATGATCAAGTTGCAAGTGAAGCCTCGGATGATGAATCTAAAGAGGTATAATCTTGCCACTATGATTTATCCACTGAAAATATATTCTTGGAATCACTAACCATGCAGGAATCAAGCAAGTATGGGTGCCAAAACGTTGAGTTTTTGTGCAAAAAAAGGTCCCTAGAAACAACAAGCTAAGTGCAAAAGTTTGGTACTTTAGCTTACTTTTTTAGTATTATTTGCATGCTAAATTAATTTGCTATTCCTCTATAGATGCCCATAATGAATTTTAAGTGTAATTCACTTGCATGAAAGTTATTATTTACGTGTGCATGCATACATATTGTTAATTCTTTCGCATGCAATTTATTGAGTAAATGTGTACTCGTGCATTATGTGGTACATCATAATCCATGCTTATATTGAATATGCTACGTGATTACCCTTTTTAATGATTTAGGGGGAGAGATTTTAGGAGGTTAACTCTTAAGGAGGTTATGTGTTTGGGATTTTATTTCATATAAATCCTTATTTGCTTAATTGAATATCATGATGTTAAATCAAGGATGCATGTGTTGAGGGGGAGTATGTACTCCTAAAAATATATCTTGGTAATCATCAAAAAGGGGATCATTGTTTTAGGGGGAGCAACATAGTCTCTCCGATGTATTCAAGTATGTCATCATTAAAAAGGGGGACTTGTGATGTTTTGATGATGAATACAAATGGTGCATTGTAATACTTCATGTGTATTTATCTAATCTTGTTTTTCAAGAAGTATTGATCAATGATTAAGGGGGAGCTTTTAGCTCAATCACATATTGGTATATAATCATCAAAAAGGGGGAGATTGTTACCCTGGTGTGTTTTGATGTTATATACAGCAAGTTGATCCCTTATCTTGTACTAGGTTCAATATATCTAGCTTACAATTATATGATTGAATCACTTGATATATATTTTGCATATACATATATATGTGTGTGTGTGTGTGTGTGTGTGTGTGTGTGTGTGTTTGCTATGTATAAGTATACTCTAAGGTAACTTGGTTGGTGATATGGAAATGCAAAAGTATAAAGCCATCTATCTGTTCAGCTCACCAGAACCAAAACAGCAAGCTGACATGAACTCGCCGGAACCAAAACTGCAAGCTGACATGAACTCGCCAGAACCAAAACAGCAAGCTGATACGGACTTGGCAGAACCAAACAGCAAGCTGACATGAACTTGCTATGTTATTTCGGTACTGTACTAACATGGTTTTGCAGGATACTCTAGCTTACGATTGTATAATCAGTCTATCTAACAGCAAGCCAAAGTTGAGATTGTATCGCCCCCAAATCTGGGGTCAGTAGATTTGGGCGTCACGCTAACAAACTCAATAATTATAACAAAAATTGGCCATGATGTATTCGTAAATACAACATAAACCTGCTGAATACTAAACTAAAAATCCGAAATCAAAATAAAACTGAAATGAAAATAAAAACTCAATCAAAAGCTCTTTGACCCCAACTCCCAACTAAGGATCCTAGGTTACAGTTCTAGAAACAAGAAAACCCAAAACCAACTTAAATACAACTTTATATACACAACTTTATACAGACTTAAATCACTGGTATAACTTTGAATAGAAGTATACCAGGCCAACTAATCAAATACATACTATAACTACTAAACTATATATACATACAACAAATCAAACTTTAAATCTAAATACCCTGATCCACGTCAGCTTCATAACAACATCCTGCTTCTTCTTTCCACTTTTTGAACTGCGCAGGCTAAGCCTCACCAACTAGCTTACTGAAAAGTTAGATTTTAAAAACAACAAGTGTGAGCCAAAGAATGCTCAGCAAGTTATATTTAGAACTGAACTGGATGAAATAAGAATGCAATAATTGCAATTCAAGAAATAGGAACAATAAATATGAGCGAAGGAATGCTCACCAATTTATAACCAATACTATAATTGAAATCTGGATTCTTAACTTTAATAGAAGATTGATATCATTTAAAACATTTATAACTCGAAATCAGAATTTAATAACTGAGAAGGTTTGTAATACTAGATTCAATACTTTTAATACTTGCAAAATACTTTAACTATCGCTTTAACAAAATCTCCAAGAAATTCTCAGTTACTCAAATTTCATTCATGTCACTAAGTGTTTGCATACCTAGCTGCCTAACCGGCCTGACAATCATGAGTTTGAATAAATAAGAAGATCTCAATTCATTCTCGGTTCTCACTATCACTGCGCAACAAATGCCACAGCGACCATAATAACCGTGAATTAGTTATCACCGTTCAAAACACTAATATAAATAACTTTCCATTTTTATACTAACAGTATTTATTAACTCAACTCATATCTTTTAACTCAAATCATAACTTTATATCCAACATACTTGGAAATGAAAATGTACTTTAACTTAAACATTCTATCATAAGAATATATTTGCATAAAAACAACATTTAATAGAATTGGAGTTTTCATCATACTCTGGACATTACGGGTGATCAGCCACGTAAAGACCAGCTAAAAACAATACTCTGGGATCCCCTCACTAGGCACTTATTGACATTGGCCTTTACTACTCTGACCATGAAGTTGGTCCACATTTTTTTTTAAATTCTTCCAATTCCATTAAACTACTTTACTATCAATTAATCTCAGTGAAACTATATACATTAAGAACATTATACTAAAACTAGGAATAAGAATGCAATATAAGCAAAAACTTTAACAGAATATTACTGACAATACTTAAAAAGAATAATACTGGCAATAAAACTGAAATTCTACTTTCCACATGATATATGAATAAAATATATCCTTATCAATAATTTGAAGGAGAGAATACTAGCAATAATGATTTGAAGGAAATTCTTATATTGAATAGAAACACATTTATCTCGCTTGAACGATAAGCGAGGGTTAGTACATTTGCCTCGATTCCAATGCGTCGATTCGCTACTTACTATACTTCGGTCTGTACTCGATCACGCATTCATTTCCTTCAATCGTCTCGTCAACAAGCTCACTGGGTCCATATCAAATCCCTAATTATACTCGAAATAATAGTAAAGTACTATTTAGTACATAAACAACCCAATTAATAACTAATTACTTACAACTCGCAAAGCAATACATACATAAATATATATACCCACACCTCACTAATCATCACATATGCACTTAAACACTCATACACATACATGCCTTTAAATCTTTAAATCAAATAATTTAAATAACTTTAAATACAGAGGATTTTTAGAAAATTTCGGCATGAAGTATTCGTTTATCGGACTATGGGCACAGCCCCTCAAATACAATACAACCCTGTTTTTTGCAAAAATAAAGCTGCCTCAACTTGCAGCAACATAAAATAAACACATACGAAAGTATCCGCCCTGACATGCGGCACATAGCACATAATGAAATTTATATTACACTACTACTTACGCTACACCAATGATCGTATTTCTCACGCATTTTAATGATACACGTGACAATCAATCATTGATGTTCGTAAGCCCTAGGGAACAACCCCTAGCACTAACTATTACTTACGCTATATCGATGATCACACCACTCAAGTATATTAATTATACTCGTGATAGCAAATCATGGATATTCGTAAGCCCGAGGAACTAGTTGAAGAGAATTACACAATTCGTTAAATATTGACATTTAAGACTTGTGATCTCATTACAACTCCTCGCAGATAAACATATAAAGAAAATTAAATAACAGTTTAACTTTACTATAGATTACATTTGAAAACTATACAATCAGGAGACAGTTTCATATTACGGACACATATCACAATCCAATCAAAATATACATGTAACTTCTTTTATCCTAAAACCCATATCCACAAATAGTGATTTAACAAGTATAATTGTCACTCCAAATTGAACACACAATTTACTAATCATATAACATATCCGATAATCACTACAATTATCAAGGTAAATTAGTAACCACTTACTCAACAATACCAAGTACTTGACAATTACGAATTTCGACAATTACTCAATAATTATAAATAACAATCATACCCCGAAGATTAACACATTAATCTCACAAATTAATCTAACTTAATTACAACATTAAACAACATAACGAAATTCACAATTAATCTAATTATGAAAATTAACACAATCTCACAATTAAAACTAATTAAATTACAACAATTACATAATTAAATCACCACAATATTCATATAATTTGAACTAATTAACTACGAAAATTAAATAGGTAACACGAGATTATACCATTTTCCGATTCCGATTCGATTCCCCACATCAATCTCTCTCTCTCTCTCTCTCTCTCTCTCTCTCTCTCTCTCTCTCTCTCTCTCTCTCTCTCTCTCTCTCTCTCTCTCTCTCTCTCTTCGCTGCATACACCCATAGTCAACCCACACAGACCTCTGCATATTTCAATCCAATCAATCCTCGATTTCGACCAACCGTCGACCATACCCACACGGTTGCACGCAAATCCAAAACACACATACACCGACAGCATATACATACACACGCCAGTTATATATATATATATATATATATATATAATTACGTATGTAGGTGAGTAGAGAGGTGAGGGAGAGAGAGGAAATCGCGAGAGAGAGATTGATTGGAAAAGAAAGAAAAAAACAGTTGAGAGAGATGGGAGAGAGAACTCGGGAGAGAGACGGGAGAGGCTTCGAGAGAAATGGAGAAAGCGCTGGAAGAAACTGGTGGCTGTGGTGTTTATAGCCCAGGGACAAAAACGTAATTTTACACTACTGAAAATGAATTTAAAAATAAATAAACAGCTTTTAAAAATCGAAATTAACTGGAAAAATAATAAAAAAATGAAACTTTTCATTTTTCTCTCTTAAAAATAAAGAGTATAAAATTACGAACACCCACATATTTTCGAAATATTTTTCGGATCAAAAATGAATTAAATATGGATTTTCAAAGTTTTTATCCTTTAAAAACAATAAAACTCTTAAATCATTTTAAAATACTAAAACACCCAAATTAATCCATCCAACAATTTTAAAAACTCAATAAATATATAAAGATAATTTTACAAAAGATTTCATGATTTTTAAGCCCTCCGATAAATAAATAAAGATTTTTGAAGATCAATAATACTTGATTTAAATATTTTTAAATCACTAAAAATACCAATAAAATACTGGGGCACACATTGTCACACATAACTCAATATATACTCATATAAACTCAATACTAAATATCATTGAATTCCACAACGATATTCTCAAATCTAATTCCATCCTTTAATTACTAATTAACATAATAAAATAATAATAAAATAATAATAATAAATCCTAAAATAATCTGGTATCTTACATTCTACCCACCTTAAAAGGATTCCGACCTCGGAATCAGGTAAAGAAGGGTTACCGGGGTTTACACTACCAACCTGGGTTGCATCCGCAACTCTACTAATCTGTACTCTGGATACTTATTTACTATACTGGGATCTCTACTGATCTCTCTATATAGAACAACTCTAATTGTAGTACTATACGTCACGCGTTACTAGTATTTTAAACTCGATTGGCATACGTTTAAGACTAGTCGAGATATTATGATTCATGATAATTGAAGAGAACGATTTCACATCGTAGCAAAGGTTCCACAATTGTAGAATTAATTTATGAGTTTTCAAACAAATATTCTTGGAAATGAAAGATTACTGAGTGATCAATATGATCCAATGAACCTTGTTGCGTGCCTTATTCAAGACATGACTAAAGGTAATTAACCTTCTTGTACTTCACAACACACAAGTGATGGCGTCCCATCAGACTGCTATCACACAGACAAATAGTCCTTGTGTCCCCTATAAATAGGGTTGTTCACCTCAGTTGGAGTAAAGAAACATAAAAAAGATTCGAACATCGAATTAACAATCAATTGATGAGAAATTCTCAGACGTACCCCTGGATTACAACTAAACGGATTCCATGGGTACTATTTCAGAAGAAAAGGATAATCAGGAAAGAAATGACTGGCACAATACTAAGAAATGATGATCTATCAACAATAGAATTATTCACTAATGAAGAAATTTCGAAACTCATATATCAAACTTGACAGGGTTTAGAAATAAAAGAAATAGGCATTACAGCCTCCATCATAACTGGAAATCCAACTTCAGGGAAGGACAATTGTCAAAATAAACTCATCAAAGGAATATTGATTACAAAAAAAGGGAAGGTATTGTCGGGGTCTCCACGTACATCTTCTTTGTCGACTCCTTCGCTGACTCGTCATTCAATCTAGACTCTTCTGCTACACGTCCTAAAGTTATCTATTCTATACGTCGTCGTCACGCGCACTAGACTCTGAAGGTTCCACTACCTACAGCTTCAAGGGTTTCTACCCAACTCTGCTCAACTATCTGTCACCACTCACATCTTAACTCACTAACTGGTACTATATCCAATAGTCCAACACGAGTCCTATATGAACTCTGACGTTCCTTACTTAACTATACACATTCCTACACACTCTCGTTTCTAGTTTACTATAACCTACGCTCTGATACCAACTTGTAACGCCCCCAAATCCGGGGTCAGTAGATTTGGGCGTCACGCTAACAAACTCAATAATTATAACAAAAATTGGCCATGATGTATTCGTAAATACAACATAAACCTGCTGAATACTAAACTAAAAATCCGAAATCAAAATAAAACTGAAATGAAAATAAAAACTCAATCAAAAGCTCTTTGACCCCAACTCCCAACTAATGATCTTAGGTTACAGTTCTAGAAACAAGAAAATCCAAAACCAAATTAAATACAACTTTATATACAAAACTTTATACAGACTTAAATCACTGGTATAACTTCGAATAGAAGTATACCAGGTCAACTAATCAAATACATACTATAACTACTAAACTATATATACATACAACAAATCAAACTTTAAATCTAAATATCCTGATCCACGTCAGCTTCATAACAGCATCCTGCTTCTTCTTTCCATTTTCTGAACTGCGCAGGCTAAGCCTCGCCAACTAGCTTACTGAAAAGTTAGATTTTAAAAACAACAAGTGTGAGCCAAAGAATGCTCAGCAAGTTATATTTAGAACTGAACTGGATGAAATAAGAATGCAATAATTGCAATTCAAGAAATAGGAACAATAAATATGAGCGAAGGAATGCTCACCAATTTATAACCAATACTATAATTGAAATCTGGATTCTTAACTTTAACAGAAGATTGATATCATTTAAAACATTTCTAACTCGAAATCAGAATTTAATAACTGAGAAGGTTTGTAATACTAGATTCAATACTTTTAATACTTGCAAAATACTTTAACTATCGCTTTAACAAAATCTCCAAGAAATTCTCAGTTACTCAAATTTCATTCATGTCACTAAGTGTTTGCATACCTAGCTGCCTAACCGGCCTGACAATCATGAGTTTGAATAAATAAGAAGATCTCAATTCATTCTCGGTTCTCACTATCATTGCGCAACAAATGCCACAGCGACCATAATAACCGTGAAATAGTTATCATCGTTCAAAACAATAATATAAATAACTTCTCATTTTTATACTAACAGTATTTATTAAGTCAACTCATATCTTTTAACTCAAATCATAACTTTATATCCAACATACTTGGAAATGAAAATGTACTTTAACTTAAACATTCTATCATAAGAATATATTTGCATAAAAACAACATTTAATAGAATTGGAGTATTCATCATACTCTGGACATTACGGGTGATCAGCCACGTAAAGACCAGCTAAAAACAATACTCTGGGATCTCCTCACTAGGCACTTATTGACATTGGCCTTTACTACTTTGACCATGAAGCTGGTCCACATTTTTTTTTAAATTCTTCCAATTCCATTAAACTACTTTACTATCAATTAATCTCAGTGAAACTATATACATTAAGAACATTATACTAAAACTAGGAATAAGAATGCAATACCAGCAAAAACTTTAACAGAATATTACTGACAATACTTAAGAAAGAATAATACTGGCAATAAAACTGAAATTCTACTTTCCACATGATATATGAATAAAATATATCCTTATCAATAATTTGAAGGAGAGAATACTAGCAATAATGATTTGAAGGAAATTCTTATATTGAATAGAAACACATTTATCTCGCTTGAACGATAAACGAGGGTTAGTACACTTGCCTCGATTCCAATGCGTCGATTAGCTACTTACTATACTTCGGTATGTACTCGATCACGCATTCATTTCCTTCAATCGTCTCGTCAACACGCTCGCTGGGTCCATATCGAATCCCTAATTATACTCGAAATAATAGTAAAGTATTATTTAGTGCATAAACAACCCAATTAATAACTAATTACTTACAACTCGCAAAGCAATACATACATAAATATATATACCCACACCTCACTAATCATCACATATGCACTTAAACACTCATACACATACATGCCTTTAAATCTTTAAATCAAATAATTTAAATAACTTTAAATACAGAGGATTTTTAGAAAATTTCGGCATGAAGTATTCGTTTATCGGACTATGGGCACAGCCCCTCAAATACAATACAACCCTGTTTTTTGCAAAAATAAAGCTGCCTCAACTTGCAGCAACATAAAATAAACACATACGAAAGTATCCGCCCTGACATGCGGCACATAACACATAATGAAATTTATATTACACTACTACTTACGCTACACCAATGATCGTATTTTTCATGCATTTTAATGATACACGTGACAATCAATCATTGATGTTCGTAAGCCCTAGGGAACAACCCCTAGCACTAACTATTACTTACGCTATATCGATGATCACACCACTCAAGTATATTAATTATACTCGTGATAGCAAATCATGGATATTCGTAAGCCCGAGGAACTAGTTGAAAAGAATTACACAAGTCGTTAAATATTGACATTTAAGACTCGTGATCTCATTACAACTCCTCGCAGATAAACATATAAAGAAAATTAAATAACAGTTTAACTTTACTATAGATTACATTTGAAAACTATACAATCAGGAGACAGTTTCATATTACGGACACATATCACAATCCAATCAAAATATACATGTAACTTCTTTTATCCTAAAACCCATATCCACAAATAGTGATTTAACAAGTATAATTGTCACTCCAAATTCAACACACAATTTACTAATCATATAACTTATCCGATAATCACTAACAATTATCAAGGTAAATTAGTAACCACTTACTCAACAATATCAAGTACTTGACAATTACGAATTTCGACAATTACTCAATAATTATAAATAACAATCATACCTCGAAGATTAACACATTAATCTCACAAATTAATCTAACTTAATTACAACATTAAACAACATATCGAAATTCACAATTAATCTAATTATGAAAATTAACACAATCTCACAATTAAAACTAATTAAATTACAACAATTACATAATTAAATCACAATTAAATCACCACAATATTCGCATAATTTGAACTAATTAACTACGAAAATTAAATAGGTAACACGAGATTATACCATATTCCGATTCCGGTTCGATTCCCCACATCAATCTCTCTCTCTCTCTCTCTCTCTCTCTCTCTCTCTCTCTCTCTCTTTCTCTCTCTCTCTCTTCGCTGCATACACCCATAGTCAACCCACACAGACGTCTGCATATTTCAATCCAATCAATCCTCGATTTCGACCAACCGTCGACCATACCCACACGGTTGCACGCAAATCCGAAACACACATACACCGACAGCATATACATACACACGCCAGTTATATATATATAATTACATATGTAGGTGAGTAGAGAGGTGAGGGAGTGAGAGGAAATCGCGAGAGAGAGATTGATTGGAAAAGAAAGAAAAAAAACAGTTGAGAGAGATGGGAGAGAGAACTCGGGAGAGAGACGAGAGAGGCTTCGAGAGAAATGGAGAAAGCGCTGGAAGAAACTGGTGGCTGTGGTGTTTATAGCTCAGGGACAAAAACGTAATTTTACACTACTGAAAATGAATTTAAAAATAAATAAACAGCTTTTAAAAATCGAAATTAACTGGAAAAATACTAACAAAATGAAACTTTTCATTTTTCTCTCTTAAAAATAAAGAGTACAAAATTACGAACACCCACATATTTTCGAAATATTTTTCGGATTAAAAATGAATTAAATATGGATTTTCAAAGTTTTGATCCTTTAAAAACAATAAAACTCTTAAAATCATTTTAAAATATTAAAACACCCAAATTAATCCGCCCAACAATTTTAAAAACTCAATAAATATTTAAAGATAATTTTACAAAAGTTTTCATGATTTTTAAGCCCTCCGATAAATAAATAAAGATTTTTGAAGATCAATAATACTTGATTTAAATATTTTTAAATCACTAAAAATATCAATAAAATACTGGGGGACACATTGGCACACATAACTCAATATATACTCATATAAACTCAATACTAAATATCGTTGAATTCCACAACGATATTCTCAAATCCAATTCCATCCTTTAATTACTAATTAACATAATTAAATAATAATAAATCCTAAAATAATCTGGTATCTTACAGAGATACAGTGACAGTATGGCAAGCCAGTTGCACACAGTCAATACGCAAACATCAAGCTGTTGCTTGTAGTTTGATATAAAACATCATGTTATTTCTGTATTCTGTTAACTTGGTTGTGCAGTGTATTGTGCTAACTTGGTTTTGCGGGGAAAAATATCCTACTGATTGTTTAATCAGAATATACAAACAGCTAGCCATTTGGTGCTTCAACAGTGACAGTCTGGCAAGCCGATTGCATACATTCAACTTGGTTGATGTTATGGAAGGGCAAAGGTTTAAAGTCATCTATATGTTCATCATATCAAAACCAAAACAGCATGCTGATATAAGCTCGCCAGAATAAACAGCAAGCTGATTCTGTCTACAAACAGCAAGCTGATTCTGTCTGACAGAATTAAAGAACACTTCGGTTTTTTAAACAGCTTTAAGTGAGAATATTGTTAGAAACGTGTAAGGGCCCTCTGAATATTATTTAACATGCCAGCACTCAGATCTTAGACAAATTGGAAGACAATATATTCTCTTGACTAAAATAAGGAAAGTAAGATCTACTTTATCTTATTTTAATGCCCCACTCAAAACAAACCACATGGTATTGTCTTCCTCATCATATCAAATATTATTCTCCATACACTACACGCTCCATCTACTTCCACTCATCTGAATCAAGCTCCTTCAATTCTTCTTTAACACAAAAACACTTCTAACGGCTTCTTGATTTTTTTCTATCCGTTGGAGCCTTTCAAATTGTTTTAATTGTTCTTGTTCACCTATTTAAGAGCTGCTCTTTCTCAGTTCTTATAATCCATAAAAGTGCAGAAACAAGAATCCAAACACAACTTCAAAAGCTTACATTGCAAAATCCTTCAAAACCTCTTAAACCCTATATACACGCATATATACATTTTAGAGGGTTCATTAGGTTGAGTTGTATTTATTCAAATCATTGTATTGTTCAAATTGTATTGAATAGTTGCTGTACAAGTTTGGATTAAGGTTTTGTGTGGGTCGAACTAGACTAGAGAAGGATACTTGGGAAGTATTGCTTAGAGAGTTAGTTCAGCACAGCAAACAACAAGCCATTTGTAAGCAGCTGGGTGTTTTATTTGCCGGACAGATTGGTTAGGGAACAAGGGTTTGGTGAACGTTGCTAGAGAAGTATACTTGGGAAGTATAGCTTAGAGAGCAGGTTCAGAAACAGGTGTTTAGCAAGCCATTTGTCAGCAGCTAGGAAGAAGGGAGATATATTATTGTATCTTGTAATCGGTTTATTTCATTGATCAATAATATATTCTCTTACCAAGTTGGTAAGGGACCATGACATAGACCATAGGGGATTAGGGGTCGAACCTGGCTAAAAGATTGTGGTGTTCTTTATTTTTCTGTACCTTATTGTTTCTGCATTTAGCTTACTATTTGCATTCAGCTTACCGTTTGCATTCAGCATACCATTTGTAAACTGCTTAATCACAAACAGCAAGCTGTTTCTGGTAAATTTTAAAACAGGTCATAAATAAGCATTGTTATCCACAAACACCTATTCACCCCCTTCTAGGTATGCATTTTCAACAAGTAGTCATTCACCATGTATAAGATCTTCATTTGAACTATGATTCTCATACATTCGGTTGAGATTGAAATTGATGATATTTATTATTGCCTTACCTTATTCGAAAAGGATTAAAAAATTAATAATTTCCCTACCTTGATTAAATCTTTGGAATTGGATGGAATTTATTTTGATCGAGGCGCCGGTCCATTTTATTATATTAATTAAATGCCAATGTGTGCCTAAGGATCCTTCATATTTGTGAATCACATTGGATATGTGGTTCGGAGCTCTGTCGTGGGCTGATCACCCAGCTTAGCACGTAGCGTCTTATCATGTATTCCAATTCCTAATCTCTATCTCTCTTTTGACATTTATATTATTGCCAGCACTCATGTTGCAAATTTCTTTATCATGCTTTACCTTACTATCCTTTCATTTATATTATTGGATTATATACTTGCTGGGCTTTTAGCTTAATTGTGTTTTTCCCTAACCTTACAGTTAAGATTGAAGATGGTACGAACCCACGAGACAGCACGTAAGAGGACCGGAGGGTCAGGTGTAGCCTTTAGGAGGCAGTTTGTTCCAGGTAGAAGGATATGCTACTTTGGTATCAATATTAGCAGTAGAACCTAATAACTCAGTTTTAATAACTTTTGGTATTAGAATCATGGTTGTTATTGTATTAAAACTTGTAGCTTTTGTTGTTCAAACTCTTACCTGTTGGCGATCCAGGCGTGGGATTTGGTAATATAAGTTTAGTTATAATGCATGCTTTTATCTTTATCAAGTTAATTATATTATGGGTTTTGGGTTGTAACATATTGGGTCAAAATAAATTTATATTCTAATTAAATAAATGCTTATACTATTACTGAGCATGTATGTTATTGAGCATTGATAGAGTGTATATTTATATGCACTTTAATAGGATTTTATTCTCATATTTATAGGATTTTGTAAATAATTGGTTGTTTATTAATTATTTGTAGTGTTTAATGGCAGGAAATAAATATTCTTAAAGTTTGAGGAAATTGAGCACAAGGAGCTTAATTTCGGCCTAAATCATGTGAAAATTCGGATTTGTTGGAGGCCTCGCACATATATAACTGTTTGGGCCATAAGTCGAGTTTTAGACATCATAATTGAGCGATCTTACAGCCCATGCGAAGCTAACGAAATTTTCTACAACTTAGAGGTGATCCAATACTATTTTTACAACTGGAGCAGCCCAGAAACAGGCATGGAAGTCAAACAACGAATTTCACAACAAAATCCAACTTATTTTAGGATATGGATTTTGTTTTCTAGAAAAACCATTAAAAATACTTTTATATTAGGATATATATAAATTTAGGGTTGATTATTGAGTGTCGTGTATTTTTTTGAGAGAGAAGAACAGAGAGAGAATAGCGAAGAAAGAACGGGAGCAAGGATTGAAGGGATTCACTCCAAGTTCTAGAGATTTCGTTAAGTTGTATACTCTTATTTCTAAACTCTTGTAATCATGGTTTTGGTTATATATATATATATATATATCTATATATCTGTGTGTGTGTGTGTGTTTGATTGCTTCATCCATTATGAGTAACTAATTCCCTAATCCGGGAATTAGGTAGTATTCATTGGTTAACATGTTTGTGTGATTATATTGTGATTTCTCTGTCTTGCTAATCTGTTGTTTAGTCCTTAACACAATTGAGTAAGTCGCGAACCCTTGATTGTATCTTTAGGAATTGTAATGAATCAGAAGAGGATTTATAGTTCTAGTTTATGATACAACAGACGTAATTCAATTATTTGATTGGGAGATTAATATGCGAGTTACGAGACCGAAATTCCTTGGGCTTAAACAGTTCATAATTATGTGTTGCTTGATCATGGGAGTGACATCAATGTGTAGTTGTGGGCATTATATTGTATCTTGGGAAAGAACAATATAAACATTAGTGGAACGTTTTTAGCAAGAGCACGAGACTTCAACATCACAAACTTGTACACATTCATTAACACCAATGAGGAACCCTATTTCCTGGATTGCTTTTATCATCGTTAAATCGTAATTTTTACTTGCTTTATAGTTAAATTTAGTTAGCAAACAAAACACCCAATTCTTCTTCTACACTTCTAGACTGTAAGATATTAAAACTTAAACTTGAATTAATATTCCTTCCCTGCGAAAAAACTTTCACAAATCAACAAGTATGTATGTTATGAGAGGGATATCGGCTTTAAAAAACGGTATACATTATAATACTATGAGACTGGAAATGCACTAGAAGAGTTCAAGATAGTTTTCTTGAATTTTCTCTTTTTTGATTTTTTTATTAAAATTATTTTCTTACATTAAATAGCATGTTATTGACCTCTTAACTAGTCATTAATTATACATATTCAATTTACTTTATTTCATTTATATAAAAGATAAGCAAATTTTATTTAAGCATTATAATTATTATTCCAATTATAAAATATTATTATTATATATAATTAAGATTATTTTTAGATAAATTGACGACTTAAAATTGTTTGCATTACGTCATTTTCTATTCCATATTCTAGATCGTTGCCTTTTCTTTTCGGACGATTGTGGGACATAGACCTTTACTCCTTCATTATAAGTTATGTAAGTATGTAGATCGTTCGGTTAAAATTTAGAATTTGTATACAAATAATATTGACAAGTTTTTACTTTTGCACAAAATAAACCTAACCATTTTATCGACCTATTAAATTGATAAAAAGTTCTACACATGTTATTTCGTTATATTGGTTCGAAATAAATTTATATTTTAGTTAATAAATGCTTATATTATTACAGAGTATATATGTTAAATGTATGTAGGGGTAAAACTTGTTTGCACTAAATCACGCAAGCGTACGTGGTCACTAGTAATATATGAATAAGTCGAGTTCGTTCCCACAAAGATCTGGTTATGGTTTTAATTCAGTTATTGTACCTATGCAACAATGTATGGTTATTACTCACTGCTAAGACAAATAACAAATTTGAGTTTTAATTAACTAAACTAACTAAGATGCAAATTATCAACTAAGAATTAACTAACTAACGATAATTAAAATCAAATTACTTATGCAGTATGAACCATGGAATCCTAACTTCATTAAATACTTCGCTTAGATCCGACGCCTTTAATCACTATATGCAATGGTTATGATATCTGATCGGATAACACGAAACAAGTACACGCTACCTGTCAGCATACGTATACCAAACTAAACATACATCCACAAAAGAGATAGAAGATGAATAGACACCAATTATGCTTAAACCCTATATGTCTATAGAATTTGAAAACATAACGGTTGAAGAACAAGTTATCCATAAAGATCACACAGTGCAATATAAGTATTTTCATCTCATACTACGAATCATGTTGATAAACAATCATGAACCTATGCTAGCATGACAAGTTCTAAATCTCAAGATCCACTTTCACTTCACAAGAGATTAACAAATTAGATGTTCGCGACGCATCTATCAATTAAGCATAACCATACAAGGATATCACATATACATCACACACAGATCTTTAAAGCAATCAAGATACTAAAGCTCCATAAATAAATCCGTTAGAGTCCCATGACAACGATTAGTTCATAATTGAACCTCTCGTCATCATGGGATCTGATGAAACCATGATAAAAACAAAGTATGAAAAGATACAAATAAAACTAAGTAATTGATATGTAATGGTGTGTATTTTTTTCTGTCCCCCAAGATGTGTATTTATATCCTCAATTTGCCTCTCCATCAAACAAATTTCCGTTTTAGAGTTGGAATATGAGTATGACAATTTCCGTTCTTGAATGAGAATAGAATTGTAAATTCCATGTGTAGATCTGATTCTAGAATGTTCTAGCCACCCAGAGCAATTACCATACTTATTAGAAGTAGGAATTATAGCAATTTCCTTGTCAAAGTTGAATTTTTGCAGTTCGGCACATAAAACGTTTCCTAAACTGATTCGGTTTTGAAGGAAAATTCGTAACTGACTTTTCTTCAGTATTTATGAGTCGTTCCAGTTGTATTTGGACATCTGAACCACTTTAGAATGAAAGAGAATTCCGTTATCTTCGCGTGGACAGAACGGACTTGTAGAACTCAAAATATGGCCCAAATAGTGAATAAGGATTTTCTGGATAAAAATTCAGAATTTCCAGAAGAGTTCCCACGCCGCAGCGCCCTTTCCAGGCCGCAGCGCGCCATGCTTTCTGTCCAAGGTTCTAGAAAATCTCCCAGGCTTCGCGTGAGCTGTAAGATCGGTGAAAACGGACTTCTAGAACTCCAGATATGGCCAAAACAGTGTAGACTGCGCAGCCGACCCGGAAAATCCGAATTTTAATCAAATTAACATCCAACTCTCTTAGCTCTGCAAAACTCAATGAAAACACATTAAACACACCACATACTTGAGGTCAAGTAATCAATTTAAGTCGATAGGAAGCATTCCAAGTGTATATAAAATCCACTTATCAGTGATTATTCGGTTAAAATCGGACAGAACCGAATTTTAATTCGGTTAATGAAGGTAGTGTTTTTCGTAAGTTCGTTCACAGGGAAGGACTATCAATATTGATTTCAAGTAAATCATCTCTTACAATCTACAATTGTGGAAAATGGGGGGTTTTGAGTTTGTTGAGGTGTTTTATCAAACACCTTGCATACGATAAATAAATTGCTATAGCAATACAACTAAGTTAACGACAATCATCCAATTTATCAACACACAAGCACAATGAGGGAATAAGCAAGATAGGAGATATTTGACCCAAGGATATAGCAAATCGAGCACTTCAACCAAACAACAACCAAATATATCCAACTCTACGTAACCAAGATAATTGGTGAAGCACACAATCACTTATTTTTCTTCTATAAACACTAATTTAGTGAAGCACATAAATTAGCTCTCTTGACACTAGCAACCAATAATGAAGTACTATCAATTTAACCAAGTCAAGGAATTAAACAAAGAGAGGCTAGGACAAGCCCAAGGATGAGAAGCTCAACCTAGGTATTTGCACTTGAATTTCGTGGATTTAGGTACACTAAACCTTGTGCTACTATAATGAATGCACTAACGATTGCGGATTAGCACAAACAATTAGCAATTGAAATTACAAGAAGAGCAAATTGAAGCAACTTACAAATCTCCAAGCAAAATCATAAATATTACAACACAAGAATTCAAGATAGAGTGAAATAGATCTTACTTAAAATGGAGTGGGTTTAGTACAAGAAATATTTCCTTGGGCCAAATAAATGGAGTTAGTTACTCATAATCAATGCTAGATTACAAATAATTAACTAACCCTAATTGTGTTCTTGAAGAGGCAAAATGAAGATGAAGTTACATGTAGGTTAAGATGTTTACTACTCTTTTAATACACAGCAAGTGCTGCACAGCCTGTTGCACGGCCGTGCAGCAACCCGTGAAAAAGGCTGCCCAATCTGCACTACTTGGAACACTCTGCACGGCCTGTTGAACGGCCGTACAGCAGCCCGTACGAGATAAAATCTTCAAGATAATACATTAAAACTTCCCGGAATCGCGAGCTTGCATCTTCTAACTTCCCTCATGAATAATCATCGCTTTCAAGCCCAAAATAAGTCATCTTTTCGACAATTAAGCATGAGGCACTGAAAGATGAAAAACGTAATTAATATCAATAAAACAACATTCGAAACTAAAAAAAATGTAAGAGGATGAGAGACAAAACGTGTATAAAATACACGTTATCAAATCTTCCCCCACTTGAACTTTGCTAGTCCCGAGCAAACTACTCTTAACAACGAGATAATTAAACTAAATTTATTATTCCAAATGAGAAAATGGTTGAACAAAAGCATTCAAACCATCATTTAAACCCCCAAGTAGCCTTGGAGGACGAGTTTCGTCTCGTGAGGGTTTATAGACGATGTACCCACAAAATCACAAAAGTCACTAACAAACAAGAAATTAACAACACCTAGTAATTAAGCTAACTACTACACTCACATATCCGAGTTGTCTACTTGTAACTAAAATCAAACATATAGAGCTATTCACCTTGTCATCCACTATAACGAGCTAACAATAAAATAAAATAACTAACCAATTACTAATAAAAAATAAAAATCAAATCAAATCAAATTTAAAACTGAAATAATAATAAATCAAAAATCAAATTTAAAACTAAAATAATAATAAAATCAAATATCAAATTTTAAAATAAAAATCAAATTAATAATAAAATAAAATTGATTCTTGAATTTATATTTATTATCTACCTTAAAAAAAATTTAAAACTGAAAATCAAAATCAAAAATAAAATAAAATAAATCAAAAGAAAATAAAATCAAAATAAATCAAAAGAAAATAAAATCAAAATAAAACAATAAAATAAAACAAAACAAGAAAAATAAAACAAGGGAAGGGGGAGCTGCGTTTGTTTTAGGGAAGAAAATAGGGGGTCTGCGTGTGGAGGGACGGAGGAGAAATGTGATGTGGTGGATCGATTTAGAGAAGGAGGACAGGTGCGAGTTGGGTCTGATGGAAGACAGCGGTTGGAGGAGAATGGGAAAGATGGTGGAGAAGATGTGATGGGCGGACAGAGGAGGGAGGTGAGTAGAAAAGAAGGAAATAAAGGGGGTGGGAATTGGTGGTGAACAACGGAGTACGGAGGTTGCAGGTTTGAGAATGTTGGTGGTGAAGGAGTTCAGAGGTGCCGTGTTGGCGGGGTGAAGGAGTGATGGGAGAGGGGAGAAAGAGGTGTTAGATTGTTTGGAGGTTCGATGGATAAGGGTGTTGGTTCTGGTGGAAGAGGAGAAGCAGCAGGTTGTGATGGCTGCGAAGTGTGTGAAGAATGGAGATTTGCAGTGGATTGAATGGTGTTGTGCAGGTGGTGTTGAGAATTTAGAGATGTTGGTTTGACGGCGATGTAGCTGTGTAGTGTGGCGGAAAGAGATGCAGGTGGCAAGGTGGGTTAAAACGGAGATGATGTTGGGAAGTGGTACGAAGAACGCAGGTGCGAGGTGAACGGGGGTGGAAGGAGGAAATGTTGTAGGTGTTGAGGGCGTTGCAGGCTGAACAGAGAAGGTGTGGTGGGTCGTTGGTGGAATGGTGTGTTGGTTTGAATTGATGAGGTGAAATGGAAGGAGATGTGAGAACGGGGAGGTGAAGGAAATGTGCTTGTTCTGTTTGTATTGTTTTTTTTTTCTGAAAGAGTGCACAACCCGTTCAAGAAGTGGGTAGGGGGTTGAAAATTCCCCACAATTTGAACTAGGCTCTGGGCAGAAGGTGAGATAAAACCTGTACGGGCTGCTGCACGGTCTGTTGCACGGCCTGTAACCCGTACGACAGCCCGTACGATCCTAAAATTTTATAAAATTTGTGTTTTTTAAACTCACACAAATTCTTGAATGCTTGATTAAAATATTAATTCCTGAAAACATGAACAAACACATCAAGGCACGAGTGGAATAAATATAAAAATCATAAAAATAGGAATTAACGATACTAAATATTATTGAGAGGCACATTACTATTACAATTTTGTTTTTAAATATATTATAAAATTCATTAGTTATACAACAAAAATACACAATAATTTTTTGGGTTATTTTCTTAGAATTAAAATGGATGAAAAATGGAATCCCCACTCATTAATATTTAGACCAATCCTCAAACCCACAATATGCATAACACCCTACATAAATGCAAGCAAGGAACAAAATCTAACACACGCATAAAAATATATAAACATGCGTACCTTGGGTTGCCTCCCAAAAAGCGCTTTGTTTATTGTCGTTGGCTCGACTTATTTGTACAAGTATTATAACTCATGAGGTGAAAAAGCAAATAAATGCACATACCTACGAATCAATAATAAGAATAAGGTGTGCAAATATACATTTTATCCATAAAAATATAAAAATATTTTTATGATCTTCACATCTTCAAGAGACTTTGAAAAAGCAAAGTAGCTAGAAAAATCGTCAGAATAATCATTATAAGTACAACTCAAAAACTGTTCCCAAATTGGATCCTTATATACCCAATCAAAAATTTCAATTTCATCAATCTTCAATTCCTTCTCAATTTTAATTGGACAATCATCAATTTTTATCTCATCTACCAATTCATTAAGCTCAAAGATATTTTCTAAATTTGGTAGATCCTCAACTACATCCAATTTAGCATTATCAAGCCTAGGACAATCGTCAACTAAACAAGCAAAGTCATTATGCACAACATTTTCATCAATTACAAAACGAGAATCATGATCAGTAGGAGAATTGACCTCCGCTAATCGACTCACGGTTTCGGCTAGTTGACTCATTTGCTTTTCCAAGTTGGATATGCTTTGAGAAGTGATGTCTTGAAATTGGAGGTTGTTTGCCGCCATTTGTTTCATCATCTCCTCTAATGATGCTAAGGAAGATGAAGAAGACCCTTGATGGTCTTGGGAATTATATTGCGGATCATAGCATCGATTTTCAAAAGCAAATTGGAGGTTGTTCGCCGCCATTTGTTTCATCATCTCCTCTAATGATGATAAGGAAGATGAAGAAGACCCTTGATGGTCTTGGGAATTATATTGCGGATCATAACATTGATTTTTAAAAGCATATGAATAATCGATGCTAGGAAGGTAAGGAGCATAGCATGAGTTTGTAGAATATAAAGAATTCACCTGATACGTATTTAAATTCTGAAAAGAATTAAAATCTTGATATCGTTCTTAATCGTGGGTGAAATCTTGAGCGTTATTCCAACCAAAATAATTCTCCATTGTCTCATGAAAAAGTTAGTTCATGTCTATATCCAATAAACATGAAGACACACCAATAAAAAAACAAAGAAAGAAAGAAAAAATTATATACAAAGATAAAATCTAAAATATAAGAAACAATAAACTCAAAATTAATATTGTTGCCTTCCCCGGCAGCGGCGCCAATTTGAAGGTTGTGTTTTTCGTAAGTTCGTTCACAGGGAAGGACTATCAATATTGATTTCAAGTAAATTATCTCTTACAATCTACAATTGTGGAAAATGGGGGGTTTTGAGTTTGTTGAGGTGTTTTATCAAACACCTTGCATACGATAAATAAATTGCTATAGCAATACAACTAAGTTAACGACAATCATCCAATTTATCAACACACAAGCACAATGAGGGAATAAGCAAGATAGGAGATATTTGACCCAAGGATATAGCAAATCGAGCACTTCAACCAAACAACAACCAAATATATCCAACTCTACGTAACCAAGATAATTGGTGAAGCACACAATCACTTATTTCTCTTCTATAAACACAAATTTAGTAAAGCACATAAATTAGCTCTCTTGACAATAGCAACCAATAATGAAGCACTATCAATTTAACCAAGTCAAGGAATTAAACAAAGAGAGGCTAGGACAAACCCAAGGATGAGAAGCTCAATCTAGGTATTTGTACTTGAATTTTGTGGATTTAGGTACACTAAACCTTGTGCTACTATAATGAATGCACTAACGATTACGGATTAGCACAAACAATTAGCAAATGAAATTACAAGAAGAGAAAATTGAAGCAACTTACAAATCTCCAAGCAAAATCATAAACATTACAACACAAGAATTCAAGATAGAGTGAAATAGATCTTACTTAAAATGGAGTGGGTTTAGTACAAGAAATGCTTCCTTGGGCCAAATAAATGGAGTTAGTTACTCATAATCAATGCTAGATTACAAGTAATTAACTAACCCTAATAGTATTCTTGAAGAGGCAAAATGAAGATGAAGTTAGATGTAGGTTAAGATGTTTACTACTCTTTTAATACATAGCAAGTGCTGCACAGCCTGTTGCACAACCGTGCAGCAACCCGTGAAAAAGACTGCCCAATCTGCACTACTTGGAACACTCTGCACGGCCGTACAGCAGCCCGTACGAGATAAAATCTTCAAGATAATACATTAAACACTTCCCGGCATCGCGAGCTTGCATCTTCTAACTTCCCTCTTGAATAATCATCGCTTTCAAGCCCAAAATAAGTCATCTTTTCGACAATTAAGCATGAGGCACTGAAAGATGAAAAACGTAATTAATATCAATAAAACAACATTCGAAACTAACAAAAATGTAAGAGGATGAGAGATAAAACGTGTATAAAATATACGTTATCAGTTAACCGAAACCGAAATTCTTAAAAAACCACAACCGAAAATCGAACCGATTTAAATTCGGTTTTTAACTGAACCGAAATATTAATTTCGATTATTACCGAAAATCGATATAAAAAACCGAAATTTAATTTAAGTGCAAAAAAATTGAAATAGTACATTTAAAATTAAAATTACATATCCAGCAACGAGGTTAAAGATTTAAAGAAGTACAAATTGAAACTTGAAAGTAGTCAAAGTACAGTGGTGAAATTACAAACATTCAAAGTTCAAACAAATTGAAACTCCAAAGTCCAAATTACAAGATAATAGACTAATTGTCCGAGGCTCTGAGCTAAGACTTTGAGGCCTGACTTTACTCCTGAGCAGTGACAGTGACTCCAAATCTCTGAATCCCTGCATTGATATGCAACAATTCTGCAAATGAATAAAAACAGTAAGAAATATTGCATAATATTTTCTTTTACATCTGATCTATTAGGCAAAACATAAACTACGAAGATCAATATGGAACAATCCCACCTTTCTAGAAGCATATGACAAGATTCATGACTACTGGAGCTAATGTCACTTAGCTAATATCAATTTCTCATAATATTTTTTTTGTGAAGTTGACTAAAATTAGATCTGAATACAATAGTCTTCAAATCTAAAATGACATAAGATTCAATCAGTATTGTAATAGACGCTTATAGAACATAGAATGATGTCACACCTGGACAGCTAAAGCTAGTTATAGAACTGCATTTGCAACAATTCAATTCATAACGCCAACAAATATTTTTAGTTACCCATCCGATACCAAGGGATAAACAGAATCAAACACTTACTACAAGTGCACAATGTACTCAGAGTTAAAGAAATTTAAACCTAATTAAACCAAGAAATTAAAGATTACTCAGAGTCTCTGTCTTACTCGATTTATTCACTCAAAGAATCAAATATTCTTCATACTTATATACATAGATATATTATATATAAATTTATTGATACTTGTATAGACATACAGAGTCAGTAAGTCACAATCACAAATCAATAGATATATATAGATTACGTACCTTGAACTTGAATCTTGAGTTCGTGATACTTGATAGATTCTTCGATTCTTTGATTCTTCGATATATATAGTAATATAGTTAAAGAGTTTTGAATTTTGATATACAGGTAACATGATATGATACAGCGACGTGACTCGTGAGTTTAGGTCAAGTCTATAACTGTAAGTACTAACAATATATGATATATTTGTTAAGTGTTATATTACTTATTATTAATATTTTATATTTTTATTATTATATAAAAAATTCGATTTTTTATTTTGGTTATTCGGTTAACCGTGGTTAAAAACCGAAAAATCGAAAAACCGAAATTTCTAAAAAAGGAAAATAAAAAACCGAACAGAAATGGTAATTTCGGTTAACCGAACTGAAATTATTTCGGTTATTCGGTTAACCGGACCGAATGCTCACCCCTAAATGTATGTTATGAGAGGGGTGTCAGTTTTAAAATATGGTACTTATATTATTTAATATTTATAGTTTTTGATTGTATAGATTACGTTCGTATTGTAATTGCTATTTTTTGTTATAATATTTTTAAGATTATCAAAATTCTAGATGTTTAATGAGAGTATTAATTCAACTAATAATTCATGCAAATTGTTCTAAATTAATTTTTTTAAGAATTTTTTTATAATATTTATTAATTTTTTACATAATATAAATTAATTTATCCATTTCAATATATATGTATATATATATATATATATATATAAAATTTATTAACCGCACGAAATGTGACTAAATTGACTTATTTGCTTAATATACTTTTATAACTTTTATAGTTCACTAGCTTATAACCCGTGCAAAGCACGGGTTACTTTTATTTCTTTGTTAATTTATTTATAATGTAGTATAATATTATAAATATTAATTTTAATATGTTATTGGAAGAATTTGAACCTTACATCTTTGTATATAATAATTTTTAGTATTAAATATAAATTATTATGTTGTTGGCGGGAATCAAACCTTAGACCTCTATATATAACACCTTTTATTATTGTTGTATCTGAGGGTCATGATCTATTTGAGTTGAAGATCTAACATTTGTGAATTGGGGATAACTAAAAATGATGGAATAACCAAAAATAGGGGTTAACCAAACTACAAATTATACCCCATTTTGTTTATTTATAGATTACTAGCTTGTAGCCTGTGCAAAGCACGGGTTATTTTTAATTTATTAATAATTTGTTTATAATATAATATTATAAAGAGAAAATTGGGCCTGAGGTTGTCATCAGGGAAGAACCTTGAGGTTAAAAGATTTTGTTCCTATAAAACAAGTGGCCCCGCGGGGGCAATTTTTTAAATATAATTTTTTTTACATTAATTTACATATATACTCTTAAATTTATATTGAAAGTCTTTTAACCTCAGGGAAGAACCCTGAGGACAACCTCATGCACATCAAGTCCTATTATAAATACGAATTTTAATATGTTATTGGAATAATTTGAAACTTACATCTTTGTATATAATAATTTTTAGTATTAAATATAAAATAATACGTTGTTGGCGGGAATCGAACCTTAGACCTCTGTATATAATTAATTTTAACATTGTTGTATCTAACAATCATGATCTATTATAGTTAGATCTAATCGTTGTGAATGAGGGATAATCAAAAATGGGGATAACCAAAAAAGGGTTAACTAAACTACAAATTATACCTCCTTTCGCTTATTATAGTATACATAGATAGTATAGATTAGTATAGATATAAGTATAGATGACTTCATGCAACGAAAATAAAATTTTAATGAGACCCTGACTTGGAACCTGAGATCAAATCTATTATATATCTAATACAACAATAAGGGTATTTGATGACAATTTAATTCATGAACTATTTTACCCTCATCTTTACTCTTTGTTTTTAGGGTTATTTTGGTCTTTTAACATTTACATATTTAGTACATATTAATATCTAATATTCATTAATGTATAATTATTAATTATACATACAGACATGGATGATACATACATACATACATACATATATACACATACATTTATGTTATATAATCTAATAAATTTTCACTAATTTTAATCTATTAATTATTTTGTAATTAATACGCATATTTATACACATATACATATATACATTTATGTGGATATATAATAATATTTAATAATATTCACTAACATGTACCATATCTCATTATACTATTATTTAGATCTATTGTAAATATTTAGGAATTAAATATTATAAAAAAATCACATTAAAAAAATATATATATGAGCATCAAACATGCATGTGCATTGTAATCATCCATACCTTCAATACAATAATGAAAGGCATATGACTCAGCCTATTTGTAGTTAGAGGATCCTAATCAACTTAAACCAAATTGTAATAAGTAAATATACATATGAACTGTCACAGGAATCTCAAGAAGTATTATCTGTCAGAAGAAAGAAGAAAAGTCAATCTATAGTTTTGATGTCATACACTGGAAGACGATTCAGTTATCTGATCAAGCCCCAATACAGCATTGAAGTGAATGGATTCATTTGAACAGTGACAGAGATTTTTCGAGTGATAGTTTGAAGATCAGTTACAGTACAAGAGAATTGAGAGAAGAAACAAACCACAACCTAAAGTCAAAAGTGAAGAAGCATCATTGAAGTTAGTCGTTCATGAACCAGACAGTACATCGAACGTCAACACAAATCAGTGGTAATTCTTTACTACCTTTAGTGGTTTGTAAGAATTAAATTAATTATTTATTGATTTAATTAAATTCATTTATAATTGATATAAATTATTTAGTTGATTTAATTAAATGAATTAATTCTGGAAGAATTAATTTATTAATTAAATTAATTATTGTATCAATTAAATATGAATTAGTTAATCATTAATTAATTAAATGGATCAATATGACTTAAAGAAAGAAAAACAGATTATGTCTTGGAGAAGAAAATTCGGTATGACTTAATCTTAAGTCTTACCGACAGAAGCTTTTCTGATTTAAGTCTTACCGACCTGATTTAAGTCTTACCGACCTCTGCCAGCTGTTGTAAGTCTTACCGACACATTTTATGTCTTAATGGAGGTTTGTGTAAGTCTTAATGAAGGAAAATCAAGTCTTGGAAGCAGTTTAAGTCATGCTGGAGCAGTTAAATATCCTACAGAAAGCCAGCAAGACCTATTACTGATATAAAAGAACAGAACAGACCAGATTAAGTCATAACGGAGAAAACACAGCAGAAACATTTCATCAAGAGCAGAATTCTCTCTCTCAAGAACACCAAGAACACCAAAGCTTAAACAATTCCCAGAAATTCAAGTTCTTCATCTTTGTGATATTCTATCCGATAGAACTTGTTTATTTGTGATTCTTGTACTACTAGCGAATTAAGTTTCCTAGTTCTTATCTTGATTATTATTAACTAAATTAGAAAAGTTCATGTCGAATTTTCTAATTAGTTATTAACATCTTGATAAGTTGTTATACTGATTTTGTAACACCACATCAAGTTAATATACAATTATATTCAACTTGAAAAATTGTGTTAAATAATTTCGCACATAAATTTGTCTTTATCAAATTTAATTTAAAGGACAAATTTCGATAAAAAGGTAAAGATTGTATTCAACCCCCCCCTTCTACAATCTTATCGGACCTAACAAATAATGTATATATAACTTCTGTCATAATTTAAGTATTATGTTTACATGACACAAATAAATTCAAATCAATATAAAAAAGGAACCTTCATATATATATATATATATAAGTACAATACTTAACAATCGTAAAACTCAACAATCACATCTTTAGTACGCAAATGCATAAAATAATATAACAAATATCAAATCTTAGTATATATATGAATAACACTTAAACTAGCCAGTGGATCATTAGTCTCAAAACAGAAAATCAACGATCATATAACTCATTTATCACATATACAGATACATCATATACTTTAGAGAAATATAACAATTTATTCGTATTCAGAACATGCCCGTGCTTTGCACGGGCTAAAGAGCAAGTCATTATATATATTATAGGGGAACATGGGTTTTTAAGCCTATTTAAAAATTTACTAATATGCCCTTCTTTATAAAAATGAAAAAAAAAATGTTTTCAATGGGAATTGAACCTATGACATGGGTGTACAAATGACAAAGGTTGGCATTTACAACCGCTACACCATTTTAATTTTCGAAACCTACTTTAAAATCATTAAATACATTCACATACAAATTGTTTGTTTTATTCTTCTCAATAATTATTCTAAAATTGAATATATAACCTTCATTGTACAAATAAATAATGTTGACATCTACACCTTTGCAGTTTTTTTTGTCAACTTAAAAATCACTAACTACATGCACAATAAGATATTACTTTGTTACATTCTTTTTTAAAAAAAAGTTTGGAAAATATAATAATTTTGAAATTCTTATCAATTGCTAACAATTAAAACTAATTGAGCATGTAATGTTATATATTATAGGGGGTGTGATTTTTCATGTTGTTTAGCAAGTGCTTGATGCCGGATAGGAAAAAAATATTGTGGATAGATAAGGGGTTCGAGAGGTTGATAAATGTGAAACTATCTTGGCCTATCTACAATGATTGGAAATTTAAAAAAGAATACTTTACTTTCCTTAGAGAGAGAATCTAGAAAAACTTTGGGATGGGGAAACAAGAAAAATATTAGCATTTTTTTTAGATTTTTGATGGACAAAAGTGCGTGAATAAAAAAAAATATTCAACATCTGTAATATCAATGTTAAAAAATGTTGTTACGCCTACCTAAACCTGACAATTTTGTACTTGACATCAACGCGGTAAGGAAATTAATATTTAGATTTGGTTTTTGGTACACAAAAGTACATATAAAATTTACAATCGTGTTTTAAAAATGCATGGAAATAAGTAAAACAAATTTGTATGAATTGTTTATTGGTAATATATTTCTATAAAACAATTTTTTTATATACTTAAAATTTTATTTATATTAAAGATAATATTTTTAAATTTAAATGTGAAATTATTGTGGTGGAAGAGGTTTAATACCTTCAAAAGGAATATCCTATTAATAAAAATTATTTTTTTGTGAAATGATAATGATACTTTTATAAAATAAAATTATCAAAATATGTTTTTAAGTATCATGCACATTTTCACGAAAATGCGCACTGAATCATGTGATACATAAAAGGATGCCTAATTCTCTTAGCATTAGAAGTTCAAAGCTACCGGTAATTTATACATTTAATTTAAATATATGCATACTCCAATCTCAAAGTTAACCTGCCATACTTTTCTGCAACTTCAACTATATATTTCAATAGCATCGACAAAGAAATATATACCTGAAGAATTACGTAATCAGATTTTACTAAGCCTTCCTGTAAAATCTCTTTTACGATTCAAGTGCGTATGCAAATCTTGGAATAGGTTAATCAGTAGCAAGTCTTTCTGTTACTCACATCTCGCTCGTAACAAAAGCTCCTTAAATACTAAAAGATATCTCTTATTTGATAACGAAGATTTTTACTCTGCATATCTCATTGACAGTGGATCATGTGTAGATGTTGAAAATAGCGATCATACAGGGTGCTACAAGTCAAAATTGACAAGTTTTGAACACTCCGGAAGTAGTTATTTGAGTGTTAATGGAATATGTAATGGGTTGCTATGTTTATATGATGGAGAATTTTCATTGAGAAGTACAGTATATTTATGGAATCCTATTGCTAGAAGAGGAAAGAAAAATTTCAACTCCATATGAAACTTGTCGTACTGTTCCCCATGGCATGACTTTTGGTTATCACGATGATGATTACAAAGTAATAAAGATTGCTCATTTTAAGGAAACATGCTGTGTTTATATTTATTGTTTGAGCACTGATTATTGGAAGTTTGTAGACTTTGCTGATCCTGATTATATTCCTCAAGACGTTCAAAATGATAAGTACATGCAAAATCCAAATGTGATGTTAGTAAAAGGTGTTGCATAATTTATAAAAGAAGAACCTTGTCAAGTTTTATGTTACGATATACATTCTGAGATACTCCGAAGAGTTAATTTTCCAGAAGATTTTAAAGCAGATTCAAGCTTTACTATGAAAGCATATGGAGAGTCGAATAGCCCTCTTGGAATATTGTCAGAGCGGAATGTCTGCTATAATTGTTATGTGAATACTGAATGGAAAGTGTGGCGTAAAATCTAGATGTGCAAGTGTACGCAATCGCAAACAAGTAATACAATAGTAAATACCAGATTTCATTCCTCAAGGACTGTAAATTCGTATCAATCGCAAGTTATATCTAACAATTCAGTTATTGAACAAAAATATTGATTGTTGATTTTTATAACTAAACTAATTATAAGAACTAATTTAACCAACTAAATTATACTAGAGAAGAGAGTTTAATGATTCCAAATATGAGAAGATAAGTCAGGATAATTACTTCCCCCTAACACGTGAATATCGGTAATAAAGTTGCAGAGCACTTAGCAAATTCACAGTCTACTAGCTAGAATTCAATGGTCACGGGTTTCTCTCGAAATCACTATGGTATAATTCCTACAAAATAAACTAACATATGTCTATGCCAATTTACCCTTCAGAATATAATTATCCGCCAATTCACAAAGCTATGCACGATCACAATATATGTCTATACCGTAACAGTATTATAATCAAAAGATATATAAGCATGCACCACTCAAGTCTTATGTCAATTAAATATAACCCTCTCGGTATTATAATTAACTCGTTAACCTACTAGAGTTGATCAGACAATAGCAATTATTAGCATGAAAAACACTTGAATGAGTAAACCGTAGAACTGCATACAGTACTTCTTAACAAAACACCAAAAATCTCATGCTAGGGTTCCATAAAAATCCCAACTTTATAAAATTAGTTCATAATGAAAATCTCAAAATCATACAAGAATTGATAGCACATATTCATGATGTAAAAAGAGTTAAGGAGAGAATTCTGAACAAAGAGAAGAAGAAAACAAATCCACGTGAATGTCTTTAATGGCTGAAATCTCCGTCTTCCTCTTCTTTTTTCTTGCCTGTGCCTCCCTCTCTCGTACTATATGTGTATATCAATTAGGTCTGATCTATATCTAATAATATCTCTAATAAAAGTATTTTTAATTATTTAATATAATTACAAGGAGATTTCCCAATCAAAATTGAATTCCAAGAATGGAAATTCGTAACTGCCTTTTGGGCTCTGTTTCTGGGCTGATGTAGTTGGAATCTGATATCAAGACCACTTCTAAATTGAATCCCTTCTCATAAGCTTTCCGTGGGCTGTTGAATCATCTAAAACGGACTTGTAGAACTCCAGATATGGCCCAAACAATGTAGACTACGCAAGCTACCCGGAAAATCCGAATTTTAATCAAATTTACCTCCAACTCTTGGTATTTAAACTCCAAGCCTTCCTTTATTATATCTCCTTGATATCTAAAATAAAACATTAGAATTTATTACATAAAAATCCAAATCAATGCAAAATAACTTAATATAGGGACAATATTATTATTAAATACACGCTTATCACATCCCCACACTTAGCATCTTGCACGTCCTCGGGCAAATAATAAAGAAAAAACTAAGTCCTAACTAACTAGTACCACTACCGTAGGTGATCACGGTTGCATTTGGCATATGCAACAAGCCCTTTAAACCCCAAGGTAGCCCTAGTGGACGAGTAAGGTCTCGTGAGGGTTTGTAGTGAATTTACCCACAAAAATCCTTATTTTTATTTTGACTGCCAAGTCTCAAACACGAAATATATCATAGCACTCCACACAAGAAAACTTAATCATGTAATAGCTCTTAGATGTCATATAATGCGATTCCTCAACTTTACACACCAACACAACTATTCAAGCACGCACACATAGTCTCAAAAGACTAAAATATCATGAACAACATTAAGGTCTCAATCAACAAGAAAATAGCATGCTTTGGATGGAATATAACCTCACAAACACTCAAATCACACAAGTGTTTAGGTGCAACTGTATCACTCAAGTTCAATCAAATGCACATGTGCTACCATAAGCTTGCTTGTCCACCAAAATCTCTAGACTTCGTGTTCGTATAAATCAAAAGGTCTTTGTCAAGGGTTGTAACGGGCTTAGGTGCGGGGGTAGGAAAATCAAAGAAATATGCTAACAAGTGGCTAACTTGACAACTAATAAAGCATAATGTTCATATATACTTGAAGCACTCAACATGAGACTAACCTTGAGATATCGTCCCACATACACATGTAAACTCATAAATTTCACTTTGCAAGAACCATTGAACATACACTTTTTTTTTCTTTTCACAGATTCCTTTTCTTTTTTTTTGTTTTTTTTTCTCTCTATTTTCTTTCTTGCTTCCTTCTTTTTTTATTGATTCGAGTGACTTTATTGAAGTGTCACAAAGAAGAATAGCAAAATCAATTCAATTCCCACCTAAAATTTCACACAATAACAAAGATATCCCCACACTTAATATTTTACCAATCGCATATGTGCATCACAATGCTCTACTAGTCAATCAAGACAAGAAGAAATGAATAAGCTCAAGATTTAGATGGTGATATACGAAGAAAAAGGATATAGGCTCAAGGGGGCTCACTAAGGATTATTTTTAAGGGTACTGTATGGGACAATGCGGTTAATCCTAGTGCCTTTATCATTTTTACACAATACACAATATCAATATGCGCACGATCTGGTTTAAAGCAAGTTCTAGAGCAACACATACAATGACGAATATCTCACCATAAAAAAAATAGATTGATAAAAGATGTATCAATCGCAAATTAAGGCTCAAGATCTCACATGGTGATAGCATGCCATACTCATCAAAATTGAAAGTGACGTATATTCAAGTTTTTAATTTTCGCAAGGACATACAAGACATCATCATGTATAAGGTGTTTTACACCAAGGAGCATATATATGACACACGAAAAATTAGCCTACATGGTGTGAACTTATCCTTATTAACATGCTATTTTGACAAGACAGTCAATTTTTTTTAATTTTCTAATTTTTTTAAGAATACTCCCCTAATGCCGCATGAATTGCCAAATAAATGCTTGCAAATTTGAGTCTTGGTGAAACATGATTATTTTCTGGTCAGCATCCTTTATTAAATTAAGAAACATTTCTTTACACCAACAGCAACTTGGTGTAGTGGTTGGTGGCTTGCCTTTCTTTCGAGGAGGTCATGGGTTCAATTCCCTTGGCCTTCCACATCTTCAAATCATTTTTGTGTTGTGGCAGCCCACAAGTGTAATAACTGCGAATTTTCGAATAAAATTTTTGTACTCGATATTTAAATTTTATTTAAGAGCGATGCACTAATATATTTTAATTAGTGCATGTTTGGTAAAATTTCGAAATTTATGTATTTATATGTGAGTAAATATTATATTATATTTATTTATTTATATTATTTGGTATTTATTAAAATTAAAAAAAAAATTAGGAAAATAGAATTTAGTTTTGGATCGAATTTATTTTAGAGAACGAAATTAGTGCCACTTTGAATTGACCGGCAGAGAATAAACGAGATTAATATTCCTAATTTGACTAATCAGGTTCATAAGCACAAGAAAGAGACATCACGTTTTTTTTGACAAAACACAAGTTTCTTTCACAAAACACAGAAAGTTGTTTTTTTTTCTTAGCCCACCTTTCATGACTTATTTTTTTGTTAGCCCATATTTTTTTTTTACTTTTGTTCCCCACGTTTTGTTCATTTTAAGTGTAATAAACAACACCCGGTTATATGTGCACATACACAGCACCTTCTTTCCTGCAAAGGCATAAGATCCTGCCTCTTTCTTTTCTAAACAAAAAAAACTTGAACTATGTCTATATACAAAACCGAACAAAAACTACATACATACAAATCAATTATAACCCAGTTTTGTTCCGATTTGTGTTCGATTAGTGAATCAGAGGGATTGTTTTTGGTTGTCGTCGGAGACATAGATGAGAGGATCGGAAAATTGTTTGTTGAAGAGAAGAGGGAGAGGTTGGAGTCTAGAGAGAGAGAGGAGGCCGGGAGGGAGAAGGCGGCCACCACCGCTGCGGTGGTGGTATTGGGTGTTTAATCGGCGATGGGGTTGTGTTGAGAGATTGAAGGGAGTGAGGGCAGGAGAGACCACCGTGGTGGTGTGGTGGTGGTTCGGGAGAGAGAGAGAGAGAGAGAGAGAGAGAGAGAGAGAGAGAGAGAGAGAGAGAGAGAGAGAGAGAGAGAGATTTGCAGAGAGAGATAGAGAAATTGGGAGATTGAGAGAGATTGAGAAGAGAGAGAGATGAGGCGAGAAGGAGAGAAGAACGAAGCCAGGGAGAGTAATCGTAAATTGTGGGTATTATGATGTTTTGTTGGAGTAGAGAGAACGGAAGAGAAAGCAGGGGGGATTTTTCCGGCGACGGTGGTGGCGCGTGGGGGCCACGCGCCGTCGCAGAAACTGGTTCCTGTGTCTGTTCTACAACGCTACATAAATATATATATATTATAATAATAGTAATAGTAATAATAATATTAATAAGATAATTAATTAAATAAAAGAGGTGATTGTTTTAAAAATTTGTATTAATAATTGGTTTATTAAATTGTGGGAAATAAAAAGTGATTAAATGGGGTAATTAGTTGTAACTAGTAAGAAGATAATTATTTTGGGACTTTTGGACAAATTGGAGATTTATTATTTGATCGATTAAACGAGGAATAATCGTGAATAAAAAGAGTTAAATTGTGAATAAATATAGACAAATATGGTTTTATTTTGTGAGATTATTACTAATTAAAATAGAGCTTTTATGTGAAAATTTTGAGATTTGTATGAGCCAATTATCTTAGAGGCCTAAGTCGGATTAATATTAAAAATAAGTAAAACAAATTATAAATGGGAGGATAATTAAAAGTAAAATTATTCTGATAAATTACTTTTGGTTAAAAGTGAGAATAATAGTTATGGTTTTTAGATTGAATAAAAATTGATTGTTTAATTATTTTATTTTGAGAATAAATAGAGATTAATATTAATTAAATTAGAGAATTCTAGAGACTTGTAGATGATTCATAAGAGCTAATTTATTTGGAAATGTGATTTTAATAGCTAATTTATTTGCTAGCGAATACTTAGAGATAATTAGAGACCTTTTAAATGGGGAATTGTCGTTATATTCGGTAACCCTATTTTCGTTTTTAAGTAGGATTTACGGATATTAATATATTATATATAGATTGGATTCCTGAGTTCGGAGAAGATTTATTTATCCGGGGAATTAGTGGGAAGTTGACTCAGAGTTGTCGGCGAATATAAGTGAGGGTTAAATAAGGAAGGATGAAGATGGATGAGGTATTGGTTGTGGTTGTTGGTTAGGCATTTTCCAACGGGAAAACATATATGTTCAGAGGGGACGTCTTCGATTATCTTCTTCCAACAGAGAAATTGGTGAGTATGGTTAATACGTTCAAATTGAGTTTATAAGCGTTATAGAAAATATTAGAATTGTCGTCTAGAGACTAAAGTATTGTTTCATGTCTGATATTGGAATTGACGCGCGAGCTCGATATCGGCGGATTAGACTCGTGGCAACCGCAAGGGCGTTGAACCAAATATTGATCAAATTAGAAGATTGTGACGTCGTAAGATAGAAGATGAAAGTAGTATTACTGTGACGTTTCATGATAGCTGAGAATTCGAGGCAAGTGTTTTCCCTTCACTTCTTGTTCAAGTGAGATTATTTTAAATATGCTTATTATAGTATTATTCCATTATTGTCGATCTTGTCAACATTTATTGTCACTCTTGTTTATTCACTTTATACCCCATTTACTGTATCGAACTTGTCGATAACCTTTGAGACTATTACTTCCTTAACGATGCTTCCTTGTTAGGAGTACAACTAAACCAATTGTTTAGGTAGTCGGGATCCCACTAGTAGAGCACTGAACCTATCATGTCCGAATACCCATTTCATACTTTATTTTAATCCATTCTGTGTTGATAGATTTTTGATTCGAAATACTTCTCTTGTGATTTGAGTTTTGATAGATGTTATATGTTTTCTTCCACAATGATATTATTATTATTCCTGTTTTACTACACACTTGCTGAGCATTTCTTCCGCTCATACTTGTTTGTTTCGAAACCCTAACTTTTCAGTAAGGTAGTTTGGCGAGACATATTCGTACAATTCGAAGAGAGAAGAAGCAGACGCTATCTTGAAGATAACTTGACACGGGATGTCCTGATCCAGAGTAAGGTCTATTTAATATAGTTAAACTCTAATAATTATTATTACGTATTGTTGGCCTGGTATACTTCTTGTCGAAGTTATACCAGTGATTTAAGTTTTGATATAAGAGAATGTGGTAAAGCTGAAAGTTGCTATTTTATGGAAGTTGGATTCTTGTTTCTAGCACTATAACCTAAAAGATCTTGGATTGTTGGGTCATAGAGATTATATTTCGATTTTCGACAATTACACGGAATAATGTTTTATTAAAGTGATGATGTTTATTTTGAGGATTTTCAGGTAACGACCAAATCTCCTGACCCGGATTTGGGGGCGTTACAGAATGGTATCAAAGCGAGGTTATAGTTAACTAGGAACGAGAGTGAGTAGGAGTGTGTATAGCTAAGTAAGGAACGTCAGAGCTCGTATAGAGTTCGTGTTGGACTATGGAATATAGTACCAATTAGTAGATTAAGAATTGAGAGTTCGCGTGAGATGGTTACGCTAAATTAGATAAAACACCTTGCGACTGTAGGTGTCTACTACGAATTTTTAGAGAGTAAGTCTTAAGTGGTTTGAGCAAGCACAAAGACTGGGGTAAGTTCATTTTATCCATTTCCTTCAAAAGAATTTATGAGATTTCTGTTAACATTATTATTCTCAAGGATTTTATCATTGTGGTGAAAATTTGTGGTGAAATTTAGTGGCACTCAAACATTTCCTTCGAATGTTGGATTGATTTCATCTTTCAAAGAATTTTTAAAAAAAAAAAGAAAAAGAAAACCTTTTTGCGAGGAAGATGACATTTAAAATTTTAAAATATTAGTCGGTCTCATTGATCGGGACGACTCTTTAAGTTGATTCGGCTGAGACTTGTTTTATTGTTTCAAGACAACTAAATATTTATTTCTACCAGTTGAATTTATCCCTCAAATTCAACTACTTTTGTTGACATTGGGAAATGGTTCATAATTCGGATCATTTATTAAAATGGTAACAGTTATTTATTTTATCCCTTGATAATCAAGTTAAACTTCTTGAAGTGCCTACTTTGCTAAAATTATTGAAGATCATTCAGTTGCTTTCCCAAAATCTTGATAAATTCAGAGAACAGTACTTAGATTGAACTCTAGGGCGTCTTATTTGTTCAAGATGACCCTTAAAGATTATTTCAGTTATAACTACGCTCATACATCGAGGTAGTTTAAATTTTATTGACTTCAATCGGATCTATTATTCATATCTGATATTTTTGTTTCAATATTCAAATTTGATTCATTGTTTGAATCAAGATAGATACATTCAGAATAGAGAACAGAAGAACAGCTTATCATCAGAAATTCCTCTAAAATACCTATTATAACGTATTTGGAAGTTTTCTTTTTGAATCAAGTCGTTCCTATTATTTCAAGCCGACTCCAAAGGATTTATTCTAATCAACGAACCTTTCTTGTTTAAGGTTGTTATTTTATTGTCTGGAATTGACATATTGTTCATGTCAATATAATAAATTAGTCTCTTTTGAAAATATTGTGATGGCCTATTGTTCAGGTCGGTCTCATACAAAGTTTAGTTTGGCGATTAGCCAGAAGCGAATAGGAATCCAAATCAATCAATTTTTATTCGGAGGTATAATCTTATAATCAACTGGTCAACATGGGAGATGGCCCATGGGTTTTCTTTCAGATCAACACGAGGAATAAACTCGCGGTATCGAAAGAGAAATATTTCAGGTTGACTTTTCAACCGACTTTTTGCTAGCAAAACGATATAGTGGTACTTGCGACATAGTAGTGATCGTGCTATGGGGTATCACGGGTATGCGGTACTTGAGACACAGCGGTTGTTCGCATTGTGGGGTATCGTGAAAGCGGATAATTATTTTGGCACTAATGTTGCCAGGGTTGAAAATGATAACCCATTTTATGCTAGCAAAGAGAAAAAAAAAATTGGTGGTACCACATCATAGCCCTAATCAGGTTGGGTGGGGTATCACAGGAGGACGGTACCTTGAGATATGGTAGTTGATCGCACCATGGGGGATACCGAGAGGTGGAAGACCAGTAATCTTTTCCTAAATTCCGAGCTTCCAAATAAATTGATGATTTTCTTGAAATTCTTGAAATTGTTTAGAAGTTCGTTTCTGATGATTTTGTGGTTGAGATGAGTTAAATTCCTAGAGTTACCAGAGATTTTGAAAGAAGTTTTCTATATTCTCACAAATTTTGAGAAGTTGCCTATACGGCTTCCATGATTGAAAATCTTACGAGTCTCCTTTTCGTTCTAGCATTATCTTTCATTATCGCCGAGTTATAAAAAAAAAATTTCTGTAAAAGATTTGGGATAGTGAACTTGACAAACATTTTATGTGCTCACCCTTGGTTATTATTATAATGTCTCCAACAATGAATGTGAGAACAATGAGTCTTTTGAATAAAGGTAAGAAGAGTGTTGTGCCTGTTTTGGCTGTATAATAAAGTTTTACGTGAACGGATGAGTGATGACTAAGAAAGTTTCGAGGAATTAAAGAAAGGACTATGATGAGTCGAGATGATGTACTAACATTGAGATGTTTAGGCTTAATTGGACAGAACTTCTCGCTGCTGAAGATGTCTACTGTGGGATCTTTAGAGATTATTACTAGTTGACTACGATATAGGGTATCGATAAATTTAGGTCATGCAGAAGAAGAAGTTTAGATCGGATGACGAGTGTTGTAATGCTATTAGGTATCCCGACATATCGCGCGAGTATGGGTTGGATTCATCCGAAGATTTGGCTATGGACGAACCAGCTGATTCGGAGCCGCTTGAGCTAATTGGGCAACCGGAGCTACTAATTAGGAAGACGCCACCTAGATATCCGCATGTACCTTCTAGAAGTTTCTTCTATAATTCTAATTATGTAACGAGCATTATAGAGAGTACGAAAAGGCTACAAACAAGATGCGAAATGTGAGTAATGGCACGTGTTGGGAGTAAGATCGTCTAAAGAGATTTAACATTCATTGTGTTCTTCCTTGTTTTGCTGACACCATATTTTATTTGACGATCAAATATACTTCAATTGAAGATGAGCTTTGCATATACGATTCGTTCTGTTATAAACCCTTATGATTCCTCTAGTTATCAGTGATTGAAAGAAGTGAAGACATATATGATGCCCTTCTAAGTGGTCCAATATACCTTCACGTCGACATAGAATGGGTGGATCAAGTTTAAGGAATTGATGCTAAAACAGAGACTGCTTTTCAAACGAGATTACACATTTTCTACCAATTAGTGATAAGTACTCCGTTGAAAGATTTGTGAAGATATACCTAAAGGAAATTATGGTTCGGCATAGAGTGCCTGTTTCAATTATATATGATAGAGATGGTCGTTTTACCTCTCGATTTTGGAAAAGTTTTCAGGAATGTCTTGGCACGAGATTAAATCTGAGCATTGCATATCATCCACAGACCGACGGACAAAAAAAAAACAAAGCAATTGAAGTGGGAAAAAGGGTGATACTAAGAGTTTCAGCGTGGAAGGGAGCAATAAGATTCAGGAAGAAAAGGCAAATTGAGCCCTAAATATATAGGACCTTTTGAGAATCTCAAGAAGATAGGACCACTAGCTTATCAGTTGGCCCTACCTCGAGACCTTCACCACAACCATCATATGTTTCATGTTTCTACGATAAAAGATCATCATTCTGATTTCAGTTATGTTATAACCTACGAACCAGTGAAAAAAAAAATCCGTCCTGATTTGACATACAAAGAACGAGTATAGATCTTAGATTCTAAAGTGCGAGAGTTAAGAATTAAGAGAGTAAATTTATTGAAAGTATTCTGGAGAAACAACCAAGTTGAGGAAGCCATGTGGGATTTAGAAAACGAAATGCGGAATAAATATCCTGAGATTGTTTAGTGCTTAGTTTTGATTCCGATGACGGAATCCTATAAGGAGGGAAGACTGTAATAACTGCGAATTTTCGAATAAAATTTTTGTACTCGATATTTAAATTTTATTTAAGAGCGATGCACTAATATATTTTAATTAGTGCATGTTTGGTAAAATTTTGAAATTTTATGTATTTATATGTGAGTAAATATTATATTATATTTATTTATTTATATTATTTGGTATTTATTAAAATTAAAAAAAAATTAGGAAAATAGAATTTAGTTTTGGATCGAATTTATTTTGGAGAACGAAATTAGTGCCACTTTGAATTGACCGGCAGAGAATAAACGAGATTAATATTCCTAATTTGACTAATCAGGTTCATAAGCACAAGAAAGAGACATCACGTTTTTTTTTTTGACAAAACACAAGTTTCTTTTACAAAACACGGAAAGTTGTTTTTTTTTCTTAGCCCACCTTTCATGACTTATTTTTTTGTTAGCCCATATTTTTTTTTTTACTTTTGTTCCCCACGTTTTGTTCATTCCCACGTTTTGTTCATTTTAATTGTAATAAACAACACCCGGTTATATGTGCACATACACAGCACCTTCTTTCCTGCAAAGGCATAAGATCCTGCCTCTTTCTTTTCTAAACAAAAAAAACTTGAACTATGTCTATATACAAAACCGAACAAAAACTACATACATACAAATCAATTATAACCCAGTTTTGTTCCGGTTTGTGTTCGATTAATGAATCAGAGGGATTGTTTTTGGTTGTCGTCGGAGACATAGATGAGAGGATCGGAAAATTGTTTGTTGAAGAGAAGAGGGAGAGGTTGGAGTCTAGAGAGAGAGAGGAGGCCGGGAGGGAGAAGGCGGCCACCACCGCTGCGGTGGTGGTATTGGGTGTTTAATCGGCGATGGGGTTGTGTTGAGAGATTGAAGGGAGTGAGGGCATGAGAGACCACCGTGGTGGTGTGGTGGTGGTTCGGTAGAGAGAGAGAGAGAGAGAGAGAGAGAGAGAGAGAGAGAGAAATTGGGAGATTGAGAGAGATTGAGAAGAGAGAGAGATGAGGCGAGAAGGAGAGAAGAACGAAGCCAGGGAGAGTAATCGTAAATTGTGGGTATTATGATGTTTTGTTGGAGTAGAGAGAACGGAAGAGAAAGCAGGGGGGATTTTTCCGGCGACGGTGGTGGCGCGTGGGGCCCACGTGCCGTCGCAGAAACTGGTTCCTGTGTCTGTTCTACAACGCTACATACATATATATATATATATAATAATAATAGTAATAGTAATAATAATATTAATAAGATAATTAATTAAATAAAAGAGGTGATTGTTTTAAAAATTTGTATTAATAATTGGTTTATTAAATTGTGGGAAATAAAAAGTGATTAAATGGGGTAATTAGTTGTAACTAGTAAGAAGATAATTATTTTGGGACTTTTGGACAAATTGGAGATTTATTATTTGATCGATTAAACGAGGAATAATCGTGAATAAAAAGAGTTAAATTGTGAATAAATAGAGACAAATATGGTTTTATTTTGTGAGATTATTACTAATTAAAATAGAGCTTTTATGTGAAAATTTTGAGATTTGTATGAGCCAATTATCTCAGAGGCCTAAGTCGGATTAATATTAAAAATAAGTAAAACAAATTATAAATGGGAGGATAATTAAAAGTAAAATTATTCTGATAAATTACTTTTGGTTAAAAGTGAGAATAATAGTTATGGTTTTTAGATTGAATAAAAATTGATTGTTTAATTATTTTATTTTGAGAATAAATAGAGATTAATATTAATTAAATTAGAGAATTCTAGAGACTTGTAGATGATTCATAAGAGCTAATTTATTTGGAAATGTGATTTTAATAGCTAATTTATTTGCTAGCGAATACTTAGAGATAATTAGAGACCTTTTAAATGGGGAATTGTCGTTATATTCGGTAACCCTATTTTCGTTTTTAAGTAGGATTTACGGATATTAATATATTATATATAGATTGGATTCCTGAGTTCGGAGAAGATTTATTTATCCGGGGAATTATTGGGAAGTTGACTCAGAGTTGTCGGCGAATATAAGTGAGGGTTAAATAAGGAAGGATGAAGATGGATGAGGTATTGGTTGTGGTTGTTGGTTAGGCGTTTTCCAACGGGAAAACATCTATGTTCAGAGGGGACGTCTTCGATTATCTTCTTCCAACAGAGAAATTGGTGAGTATGGTTAATACGTTCAAGTTGAGTTTATAAGCGTTATAGAAAATATTAGAATTGTCGTCTAGAGACTAAAGTATTGTTCCATGTCTGATATTGGAATTGACGCGCGAGCTCGATATCGGCGGATTAGACTCGTGGCAACCGCAAGGGCGTTGAACCAAATATTGATCAAATTAGAAGATTGTGACGTCGTTAGATAGAAGATGAAAGCAGTATTACTGTGACGTTTTATGATAGCTGAGAATTCGAGGCAAGTGTTTTCCCTTCACTTCTTGTTCAAGTGAGATTATTTTAAATATGATTATTATAGTATTATTCCATTATTGTCGATCTTGTCGACATTTATTGTCACTCTTGTTTATTCACTTTATACCCCATTTACTGTATCGAACTTGTCGATAACCTTTGAGACTATTACTTCCTTAATGATGCTTCCTTGTTAGGAGTACAACTAAACCAATTGTTTAGGTAGTCGGGATCCCACTAGTAGAGCACTGAACCTATCATGTCCGAATACCCATTTCATACTTTATTTTAATCCATTCTGTGTTGATAGATTTTTGATTCGAAATACTTCTCTTGTGATTTGAGTTTTGATAGATGTTATATGTTTTCTTCCACAATGATATTATTATTATTCCTGTTTTACTACACACTTGCTGAGCATTTCTTCTGCTCATACTTGTTTGTTTCGAAACCCTAACTTTTCAGTAAGGTAGTTTGGCGAGACATATTCGTACAATTCGAAGAGAGAAGAAGCAGACGCTATCTTGAAGATAACTTGACACGGGATGTCCTGATCCAGAGTAAGGTCTATTTAATATAGTTAAACTCTAATAATTATTATTACGTATTGTTGGCCTGGTATACTTCTTGTCGAAGTTATACCAGTGATTTAAGTTTTGATATAAGAGAATGTGGTAAAGCTGAAAGTTGCTATTTTATGGAAATTGGATTCTTGTTTCTAGCACTATAACCTAAAAGATCTTGGATTGTTGGGTCCCAGAGATTATATTTCGATTTTCGACAATTACACGGAATAATGTTTTATTAAAGTGATGATGTTTATTTTGAGGATTCTCAGGTAACGACCAAATCTCCTGACCCGGATTTGGGGGCGTTACAACAAGCATCTGATGTGTACAAGAATGGTGATGTGGATCTGACTGGATGCTGACTGTACGTAGCTGACTAGACACCAGCTGGGTTGGACAATACATTGATGGGCGGGATCAGATTTATGGGCTGAAATGAATGGGCTGTTATAGCTAACTTTAGTCTTCAGCTTAGCAGAAAAATTGGCACCGCCAATTTGTAAACAGGGGAGCACACCAGGCACTTAACTGTTGTGTCATAGCAGGGATCTCAACACCCCGGGTAGTAAATATCACACCGCGGTTACATATTAATATTTTTGTGAGCACATTAACAGAGATTTCCATCCGGCAGGTAGCAAAAATCACACCATCAATCATTAGTTTTTATTTTCTTCCGCCATTTCGTCTTTTGCTGAAGTTTTCCATGTTTCTAAATTCTATCACAATTTTTTTCTGAAACCTTTCAAATCAAACACATCAAGGTATCATGTGGGAGTAATAAAAATATACAATAAAAATATCTAAACTAAAAAAAAATACAAATAAAATAAAATAAAATAAATAAAATAAAAATTTACAAACCTTACAAAATCCATGGGTTGCCTCCCAAGAAGCGTCTTTTTTTAAAGTCTTTAGCTAGACATGACAGTGGGCTTTTTATTTGTTAATTTCACACCGTAGTATAAAATTTTGCACCGCATCTCTATACGGCCATTTAATTATTTTCTTTGGTACCACGTCTTTGATAACAAGTTTCAACCTTCTTCGCTCTTCAAAAGTGCCTGTGACATTGTTCTCACGCCATATTTGCATGCCCAACGAATAGATACTACTCTGAATATTTAAAATCATCCATCCACTACATGACTTGGGCTTTTGAAAAACCTCCAAAAATAATTCTTCCTTATCAGGAGGTAAATCTGCTGAGATAAAGTTGGAGATGTCAACCTTCTTTGCTTCTCAAAAGAACCAATTGCAGTGTCCACTAGCAAGATTTGCACGTCTATAGAGCACTTAATGTCACAAAAATTTGAAAGAACCCTTCCAACTTTCTTGTCCGGAGGTAATTCTGCTGAGATGATGATAGAAGATGTTAAAGATGAGCTAGAATAAACCTCTTGGGAATGAGTGGACATCAACTTCAGTTCCAAATCAGGTGACTCTGTAATAGAGGCTTTTGGAGGATTGACTTCTGCATATAGCACTTCCAATGACTCGAAGCAATGCATTATTTCTGCATCCTGTGAATTAACCTCCAACAAAGTTAGATGCTCCTCTTCACTATTCTCATGTCCAGAATCTAGAATCATGGGCTGCTCTAGTGGATCTTCATATGAATTATGCTCTAATTTATCAGAAACCAGAACATCCTCTATAGATATTGTTGAAGATTCCTCTACATATCCTTCATCAACAGATGTAGTTTGAGAGACCTCCACCACATATTCGCTTTCAACTACCCCGGACCTGAATACTCCTTCCCAATAACTTCATGATTATCAATATCACCTGGTAGATAACCAGGCATTTGATTCTTTATCTCATCAATTGGCTCCTCAACTTGATTCCCTAAGTTCCTCAACAAATTTGATTGATTCTCTATAGCTTGCATCAACAAAGTTTTTAGAGAACTATGTTCATCTTCTTCTTCAGGCTCTTGTTGTTGAGGTTGCTGAAAACATGAATATCTAGGATTCATTGATGAAGTTCCAAGATAAGCTCCTTCATTACTCCATGAATTATTGGGAGGTTGCCTCCATGACTGGTTGCAAGAATCGGAATACGAGCTACTCCAATTTTGATTACCCGCGAAGCAAATAGAATCCGGATTAGAAGGACAGTAGTCAAAAGTATGAGCACCGCAACAATAAACACAAGAAACATTATCCGCTTGGCTCCGTGGTGGACTCATAGGTTGCCACATAGGTTGATTCATTCCTATGCCCATATTCTTAATCATCTCTGACACTAAAGATAATCTACTCTGCAACGATAGAAGTTCTTGATCTCGTGCAGCACACTCTTCGTCATACGCCATACCCATCTCATATGGAGAATACATAACTCTATGTTGTTAACCTGAAAAACAACAAGAATTACCAAAGTAAGCTCCACAAAATAAACCAAACTGCAAGATGATTAATTTTGCAATAAACACTATAGCAATCCCCGGCAGCGGTGCCAAAAATTTGTTGCGTAATATCTAGATGTGCAAGTGTACGCAATCGCAAACAAGTAATACAGTAGTAAATACCAGATTTCATTCCTCAAGGACTGTAAATTCGTATCAATCGCAAGTTATATCTAACAATTCAGTTATTGAACAAAAATATTGATTGTTGATTTTTATAACTAAACTAATTATAAGAACTAATTTAACCAACTAAATTATACTAGAGAAGAGAGTTTAATGATTCCAAATATGAGAAGATAAGTCAGGATAATTACTTCCCCCTAACACGTGAATATCGGTAATAAAGTTGCAGAGCACTTAGCAAATTCACAGTCTACTAGCTAGAATTCAATGGTCACGGGTTTCTCTCGAAATCACTATGGTATAATTCCTACAAAATAAACTAACATATGTCTATGCCAATTTACCCTTCAGAATATAACTATCCGCCAATTCACAAAGCTATGCACGATCACAATATATGTCTATACCGTAACAGTATTATAATCAAAAGATATATAAGCATGCACCACTCAAGTCTTATGTCAATTAAATATAACCCTCTCGGTATTATAATTAACTCGTTAACCTACTAGAGTTGATCAGACAATAGCAAGTATTAGCATGAAAAAACATTTGAATGAGTAAACCGTAGAACTGCATACAGTACTTCTTAACAAAACACCAAAAATCTCATGCTAGGGTTCCATAAAAATCCCAACTTTATAAAATTAGTTCATAATGAAAATCTCAAAATCATACAAGAATTGATAGCACATATTCATGATGTAAAAAGGTTAAGGAGAATTCTGAACAAAAAGAAGAAGAAAACAAATTCAGGTGAATGTCTTCAATGGCTGAAATCTCCGTCTTCTCCTCTTCTTTTTTCTTGCCTGTGCCTCCCTCTCTCGTACTATGTGTGTATATCAATTAGGTCTGATCTATATCTAATAATATCTCTAATAAAAGTATTTTTAATTATTTAATATAATTACAAGGAGATTTCCCAATCAAAATTGAATTCCAAGAATGGAAATTCGTAACTGCCTTTTGGGCTCTGTTTCTGGGCTGATGTAGTTGGAATCTGATATCAAGACCACTTCTAAATTGAATCCCTTCTCATAAGCTTTCCGTGGGCTGTTGAATCGTCTAAAACGGACTTGTAGAACTCCAGATATGGCCCAAACAATGTAGACTACGCAAGCTACCTGGAAAATCCGAATTTTAATCAAATTTACCTCCAACTCTTGCTATTTAAACTCCAAGCCTTCCTTTATTATAACTCCTTGATATCTAAAATAAAACATTAGAATTTATTACATAAAAATCCAAATCAATGCAAAATAACTTAAATATAGGGACAATATTATTATTAAATACACGCTTATCAGAAAGCTTATGTGGGAAAAGAGGTTCTGCGTTGATTTGAAAGATAGGTATCCAGTGGGCTTCATAGATGATGGTAACATCATGGTAAGGTCCAACAGTTCATGTAAAATTATGTCGCTCAACCTCAAGACTAAACAATTAACAGAGTTGAAATTTCGATGGCGATTCCAAACTTTAGAGAAGTGGAATTTTATATGGGGAATAGATTCTTTCGTGGAGAGCCTTGTTCTACTTGATAAAAGCACTAGTACGGATGAATACATTATGAAACATCGTTGTTCTGCTCATATTATGACCTTTACATTGGAAAAAGGGGAAATCTGAATAGAATAATTGCTTGTTACATGGAGAGTCATAAGTATATACAGAAGAAGAAATATATTGATTATCAAGAGGAAGAGATAGATTGACTATCAATAGAGTACATACACTGTTTATTTTGATTAGTAGTTGCATTAAGAATATTTTGTAACTAAAATCAATGCAAGTCCATAACCACGATTGACGATTGATTAAAATGACTCTGTGTTCTATTTTTTTCATTAACATTTAATTGTTTACCACTAAGGCACTAAGTGATATCTTGCTAATCCGTAGTAAAGAATGTACGATAAAATTCGAACTAGTATCACTTATTTTTGTATAGAGAATTGAAATTGAGAATACTGGTCATTCAATAAAATTGTGGATAGCGTATATACTGAGTTATTTGGAAGAATTTGAGAAAGACAAATATGTTTAAGCCTATATCTTTTAAATGACATCTAATGAAAACCAAACTATATTCCAAGAGATTACAGAGTCATTGTGCAACAATCCATCCATCTATCCATTATATCTATTATATGGGAACATGGCTTTTCATCATATTTGGTAATTTACTTTTATGTCCTTGAAGTTATATTAATGTTAAAAAAATTGCTTTTCATGGGAATTGAACCCATGACCCCATTATGCACAAGAGTTTATACTCACACCCACAACCATTGAACCAATTCAACTTTTGATACATATTTTTAAATCATTAATCACATTCATGAATAACTTCCTCACTATATCTATTTTAAAATTTATTCACACCCACAACCATTAAACCAACTCAACTTTTGATATATATATTCAAATCATTAACCACATTCATGTATAACCTCCTCACTATATCTATTTTAAAATTTATTTAGGATAAAATTATGAGAATAGTTTACCATTTTAATAATTAAAGATGTATATCATACAAATGATTAGAATATGTAATGACTATGATTCGATTTATATGAAAAAATAAAATAAAGTGAATAACATAGATTTCGTTAATATTTATATAATATTTCATATTAAATACATATACATTAAACAAGATATTTTGATTAACATCCATTAAAATATATGAGTAGGCTGAAAAAATAAAATTTTAAAATAATTAGATAAAATTTGTAATTAGATTAGAGTGCAATATGTAACTACACCGTAAAAAACTAAAATTTTAAAAGAAAATAAAATAATAATTCATATTTGAGATTTCAACTCTACATCAATTATCAGATCAAATAACGAGATAAAATACATTGAATTAGATTACAATATTATAAATAAGATTATAAAGATTACACAAAAATTTATAGAGATTATATTTAACAAATAAGATACTAGCTTCTACATAATTATAAAAGAGATAATATTCAATTAATCAAATGTTGGCACTATTAAAATAATTGTATTTATAAAAAAATTTGTTTTTAAATAAATGCCTTTTACTGTATTTGAATATTAATTCAAATTTCAATCCAAATCACAATAATTTAAATATTCATGCACATATTTTTTATAATAGTGTATATCACCATCACCACGAATCACGAAAATTAAATAATAAACACTAAAAATTAGACCACCATCATCATCATCATAGTATCACTAAACATGGAATTATAGAATTCCATCTATAATCACAAAATTTTAATGCAAATTATGAAAATTTTGTCAGAAATATCCAATTTTCTAAGCTCAAGTTTCAAAAAAATAATTAGATCTGAATATGTGGTGATGTCGTGAATTTGAGTGTGGATGTCATAAATCATCTCTATAATTAAATTTACAATCACACCGCTTCCACTTATGTCGTTGTCGTATTCACCATCATTGTGATAATCACCACTCTCCGAAATCAATCAAATTTGAGGAATTTTGGAAATACAATTCGAAGAGAGGTTACTAAATATGAATTAGAGATGGCCGAGCGAAGGAAAAATGAACAAATTTAAGGTCGTCAAAAATAAAAGACAGGTGGTCGGGGGAAGATGAATGCGCATATATGACGTGGTCAGAGGGAGGAGAAGGGAATAAGTTGTAGTATATATGAGGTTGGAAGATGGGTAAAAGTTATAATAGATGTATTAAAATTATTGTGCCTACTATTCAAAATAGTTGAATTTATTGTACTGATCAACGGGTTATCTTAAATTCGTCTTTAATATAATAGTATAAATAATATAGATATATGATACTGTGTTCAAATATAAACTTTTTAAATGATAAAATCTCTAAGTGTAATATAATGAAAACTACATAATATACTTTATAAATTAAAGGATAATTTTTTACAAAGCAACCTCAATTACAAAGAGAGCACTTGTTTAGTCTCTAAATTTTGTTACATATGAGTTAATTATGTAACAATTTTAAAATCTTTTTTGTACTTAAGGAATTCAACATGGTTAATACATAAAAAAAATATTGTATTTTTATCCTGCTAAACGAGTATACAGGATTATCATGGAAAATGTTTCATTGTTAAATTTAAAATTAAGTTGTACTTAGTTTGAAATTTTGTGCTCAATTAGGTAAAAATATTGTTACATAGTAAATCTTGTTTATAAGTTTTGTAACATTCTCACATCGAGGAGGGTGGAGACTTTAGTTGACTATATAAGGCAAAGTACTACTACCAATTGCACCAACAAATCATGATTTTTTGGGAGTCTGTGGTGGACTTGTAGATTATCCAAGATGTTACATTTGAACCAGTGTACTTCAATTTATTTCGAATTCGAAAACGGGATTTGACCCGATTTCAGAAAAAGGCTCGGATTTGACCGGGTTGTCACAAAAACAGACTACAGGGCATACTATTATTGTTGTAATACGCGACAACTAATGATTAACTTTTATTTATCGCATTTAACGGTCATCGTTCACACATTGAACAAACAACGCTATAAATATGGTATTTAGGATTTAGAGTATACTAATATTTTGAAATTAGAACGGCGATCAACCACTGATTATAGATAGACCGAGACACGTGAAACAGATAAGAAATGAAAGATTCTATGGAAACGTTTGGAAAAAATTATACGAATTAAATGTGGCCCGTGCTTTGCACGGGCTATCATGCTAGTTATATATCTAATACAACAACAAAGGGGTTTGATGAGCAATTTAATTCATAGACTATTTTACCCTCATCTTTAATCTATGTTTTTAGGGTTATTTTGGTCTTTTAACATTTACATATTTAGTACATATTAATATCTAATATTCATTAATGTATAATTATTAATTATACATACATACATGTACCATATCTCATTATACTATTATTTAGATATACTGTAAATATTTAGGAATTAAATATTATAAAAAAATCACATGAAAAAAAAATTTATATAGGAGTTTCAAACATGCATGTGCATTGTAATCATCCATACCTTCAATACAACAATGTATATATAATTTATGTCATACTTCAAGTACTATGTTTACATGACACAAATAAATTCAAATCACTATAAAAATGGAATCGTCATATATATATATATATATATATATATATATATATATATATATATATATATATATATATATATATATATATATATATATAGAGAGAGAGAGAGAGAGAGAGAGAGTTGCACTCTAGAAAGAACACTTTATATAAAGAACAATAAAGAACACCATCATAATACTTTATTTTTCATAAAAAAAAATGAATTGTTATGATAAGAATCACAAATTATAACAACAATTAAGCTTAATATATCGAATCTAACGTAGAATCTCATCTAAATTTAAAAATCAAATGTTACATAGAATCCAGTATAAAATCCACTATAGAATCCTATATATAATCTTGTAACAATAAAATTATGTGTAATCATGTTATATTTTATTCTAATTTTTTGTTGATTCTATTTGTATTCATGAAACACTATTTTTTATGTGAAAATTAGAATCTAAATGCGATTTTATATAAGATTCTATGGTGTTCTTTATGGAGCAATGACATACATATATATATATATATATATATATATATATATGTAATTTACAGAAAACTAGTTTAGATAAAAAAAAACTTAGAGAACCCATCTCAACCGTCTATTTATATTTTGATTATATTTCCAAATTTAAGTAATGTAGAATGTACCATAATTAAAACAATCATTAAAGATTGAGATTTTGTTAACTATGGCTGATTGAACTAATTAATTTAAGATTTTATAGTCTTCATTACTTAAGTTAACTTGATTATTACTCATATTATTTTTTTTGTATAATCATTAAAGTTGAACACATCTGAAACCTTTAGTAGACCACATAAAAATAATATCTTATTGTTAGACGCTCAATAGAATTTTAATATCTCACTTTGTAGAACACTCAATGAAATCTTAATATTTTAGTAAAATATTTAGTAGAACACCTAGTTGAATCTTAATAAATTTAAATTAAATTTTAAAATAATTAATGAAACGCTCGATAGAACGCATGGTAGAATCTTATTATTGTTTTATAATAATATAAATTTAATTAATTTTTATTTGACTAAAATTTATATAAAAATTGTGGAACACTTAATAAAATCTTAAAAGAACACTTGAATGAATTTTGGAAGAGCACATAAAAAAACCTATGAGAATCTAATTTAAAATTCAACAAACGAAACATTTAAATCTTAGAAGAAAACATGTTTAATAGTTGAATTTTAATAAACTTTTATTAAATTTTATCTTAAAATAATTAGTGAAACAATAGAACACATGGTAGAATCTTATTATTGTTTTATAATAATATAGATTAAATTAATTTTTATTTAACTAATAATTTATATAACATTTGTGGAACACTTAACAGACTCTTAAAAGAACACGTGAGTGAATCTAAAACATTTAGTAGAACACATAAAAAATATCTTACTATAAAACACTCAGTAAAATCTTAATATCTCACTTAGTAGAAGACTTAGTGAAATCGTAATATCTCACATAGTTGAACACTTATTGAAATCTTAATATCTTAGTAGAACACTTAGTTGAATCTTAATAAATTTAAGTTAAATTTTAATTTTAAAATAATTAATAAAACACTCAATAGAACACATTGTAGAATCTTATTATTGTTTAACAGTAATATAAACTAAATTAAATTCTATTTAACTAATAACTTATATTAAATTTGTAGAACACTTCTTAAAAGAACACCGAATCATGAAAGACTACTTAAAAAATGTTTGAGAAAATCTAATTTAAGAATTTTTTAAGTGTTCTTATTAGATTCACTCAAGTGTTCTATTAAGATTATATTAAGTGTTCCTCAAATTTTATATAAATTATTAGTTAAATAAAACTAGCTTATAGCCCTTGCAAAGCACGATATAAATTAAAATAATTAACGATATAAATTAAAATAATTAAATAAGGTAAGTACTGTACTGTACCGTACCATACCAAAACTTTTAATGTTTCGTCTTTTATAATATGGTATAGATTTACTTTAATCTATATTATAATAAAACAATTATAAGAGTGTTCTATTGAGTGTTTCATTAACTACTTTAAAATAAAATTTAATATAAATTTATTAAGATTCAATTATTCAACATGTGTTTTTCTAAGATTCTTTTAAGTGTTTAGTTTGTTAAACTTTGAATTAGATTCTCTTAAGAATTTTTTAAGTGCTCTTTCAAAATTACTAAGTGTTCTTTTAAGATTCTATAAGGTTTTTGCAAATCTTATATAAGTTATTAGTTAAATAAAATTTAATTTAATTCATATTATTATAAAATAATAATAAGATTCTATCATGTGTTCTATTGAGTATTTCATTAATTATTTTAAGATATAATTAATAAAAATTTAAAAAGAAAATAAGATTGTACTAAATGTTCTACTAAGTGTTCTTTGTTCTTTTCAGATACTTTTACGTGTTTCGTTTGTTAAATTTTATAGATTCTCTTAATCGTTTTTAAGTGTTCTTCAATAATTCACTCAAGTATTCTTTTAAGATTCTATTAGGTATTTCACAATTTTTATATAAGTTATTAATTAAATAAATTTTAATTTTATTTAATCTGTTATGAATAATATAATGTCTGCGAAGGGTGAATTAGAATTTAAAATATTGCATCATTTTTATTAAAACACATAATAAAATCTTGATTATTATCTTAACTGGACATATCATGAATTACACAAATAAGATTTTGATGTTTAATAAATTAAATAATAAAGAATTTGTTGAATTTGGTAAGTAAAAGTCAATCTCTAATTTAAGAAAATAATTTGAAACATGCATTTATTGTTTAGATTGGTATGTAAGGAAATAATTTGAAAGATTGTTACTTAAAATGATTTTGCCATATATCCATTTAACCATAATCAGGTGAATATAGTGAAACCCATTTCAACCGTCAGATTGATATTAAATCAAGGAACCACAAAGTTAACTTAAGTTTTCTCCATAAAAAAGTTTTCTCTTTAGCAACTCCCTTATATATATATATATATATATATATATATATATATATATATATATATATATATATATATATAAGTATATATAAGTATAATACTTAACAATCGTAAAACTCAACAATCACATCTTTAGTATGCAAATGCATAAAATAATATAACAAGTATCAAATCTTAGTATATCTATACTATCTATACTATATTATAATAAGCGAAATGATGTATAATTTGTAGTTTGGTTACCCCTATTTTTGGTTATCCCCCATTCACAACCGTTAGATTTTCAACTCAAATAGATAATTACCGTTAGATACAACAATACTAAAAATTGGAGGTCTAAGGTTCGAATCCCGCCAACAACATTTTAATATAAAATTAATACTAGATTATGTTATACAGAAAGGTTGAAGGTTAGATTTCCACCAATAGCATATTAATTTAGATTTAATACTAAAAATTATTTATATACAAAGGTCTAAAATTTGAATTCTTCCAACGCATTTAAAGTAATGTTTATAATATTATATATATTAAATTATAAGTAAATTAAAAAAAAATTAAAAGTAACCCGTACTTTGCACAAGCTATAAGCTAGTATAAGAATAACAATTAAACTAGCCAGTGGATCATTAGTCTCACAACAAATCTATATCTATACTATATTATAATAAGCGAAATGGGGTATAATTTGTAGTTTGGTTACCCCCTATTTTTGGTTATCCCCCATTCATAACCGTTAGATCTTCAACTCAAATAGATCATTACCGTTAGATACAACAATACTAAAAATTGGAGGTTTAAGGTTCGAATCCCGCCAACAACATTTTAATATAAAATTGATACTAGATTATGTTATACAAGGTTAGATTTTCACCAATAGCATATTATTTAGATTTAATACTAATAATTATTTATATACAAAGGTCTAAAATTTGAATTCTCCCAACATATTTAAAGTAATATTTATAATATTATATATACTAAACTATAACTAAATTAAAAAAAATTAGAAGTAACCTATAAGCTAGTATAAGAATAACACTTAAAATAATTATTTATATACAAAGGTCTAAAATTTGAATTTTTCCAACATATTTAAAGTAATATTTATAATATTATATATACTAAACTATAAGTAAATTTAAAAAAAATTAAAAGTAACCTATAAGCTAGTATAAGAATAACACTTAAACTAGCCAATGGATCATTAGTCTCACAACTATAAATCAACGAACATATAACTCATTTATCGCATATACAGATACATTCAGAACATATCCGTGCTTTGCACGGGCTAAAAATCTAATTTATTCTGTAATATTGTAAAGGTGTTGCTAAATGTTGTAAGAAATTACTTAACACAGTAATGAGTAATTACTTCTATAACCTTGTATGTATTGAATGCCACTATCTTGTAAATTGAAATATACTCTCCTGTATTAAATGTAGTGCTGCCACTTAATGTTTTTTATCTTCCTAATTGCCGGTTAGTTAACTCTTAATACTTTTAACATATCTCATCACTTTTAACGTGTTTCTCATTTCTAAAATTAAAATAATTTATACCCCTAAGTTGTAACGCCCCCAAATCCGGGTCAGGAGATTTGGTCGTTACTTGAGAATCCTCAAAATAACATCGCCACTTTAATAAAACATTATTCCGTGTACTTGTCAAAAATTGAAATATAATCTTTATGACCCAAACAATCCAAGATCTTTTAGGTTATAGTGCTAGAAACAAGAATCCAAATTCCATAAAATAGCAACTTTCAGCTTTACCACATTCTCTTATATCAAAGCTTAAATCACTGGTATAACTTCGACAAGAGGTATACCAGGCCAACAATACGTAATAATAATTATTAGAGTTTAACTATATTAAATAAACCTTACTCTGGATCAGGACATCCCGTGTCAAGTTTTCTTCAAGATAGCGTCTGCTTCTTCTCTCTTCGAATTGTACGAATATGTCTCGCCAAACTACCTTACTGAAAAGTTAGGGTTTCGAAACAAACAAGTATGAGCGGAAGAAATGCTCAGCAAGTGTGTAGTAAAACAGGAATAATAATAATATCATTGTTGAAGAAAACATATAACATCTATCAAAACTCAAATCACAAGAGAAGTATTTCGAATCAAAAATCTATCAACACAGAATGGATTAAAATAAAGTATGAAATAGGTATTCGGACATGATAGGTTCAGTGCTCTACTAGTGGGATCCCGACTACCTAAACAATTGGTTTAGTTGTACTCCTAACAAGGAAGCATCATTAAGGAAATAATAGTCTCAAAGGTTATCGACAAGTTCGATACAGTAAATGGGGTATAAATTGAATAAACAAGAATGACAATAAATGTCGACAAGATCGACAATAATGGAATAATACCATAATAAGCATATTTAAAATAATCTCACTTGAACAAGAAGTGAAGGGAAGACACTTGCCTCGAATTCTCAGCTATCATGAAACGTCACAGTAATACTGCTTTCATCTTCTGTCTTACGGCGTCACAATCTTCTAATTTGATCAATATTTGGTTCAACGCTCTTGTGGTTGCCACGAGTCTAATCCGCCGATATCGAGCTCGCGCGTCAATTCCAATATCAAGCATAAGACAATACTTTAGTCTCTAGACGACAATTCTAATATTTTCTATAAACGCTTAAAAACTCAACTTGAACGTATTAACCAAACTCACCAATTTCTCTGTTGGAAGAAGATAATCGAAGACGTCCCCTCTGAACATATATGTTTTCCCGTTGGAAAACGCCTCACAGTGAATCCAACAACCACAACCAATACCTCATCCATCTCCATCCTTCCTCATTTAACCCTCACTTATATCCGTCGACAATCCTGAGTCAAACTTTCCACTAAATCCCCGGATAATTAAATCTTCTCCGAACTCAGGAATCCAATCTATATAATATTTTAATATCCGTAAATCCTACTTAAAAGCGAAAAAGGGTTACCGAATACTCCATTCTTAAGTATTTGCTAAAAATAAATTATTCAAATAACACTTCTACTTTAAATTGGCACTCATGAACTCTCTGCAATTCTCTAAATTCACTCATTTAATACAATTAATCTCTATTTATTCTCAAAACAAAATAATTCAACAATCCATTTTTATTCAGTTTAAATCTATAATTATTATTAGTCTCACTAACTAATTTCTCTTCCATTTTTAAATCTCGTAAACAATTTAATAATAATCCAATTTTTAGCCTCAAAATAATCTGGTCCGATCCGGTTAATGAAATAAACTGGGAAAAAAACAAAATATAAATCTCCTAAAATTATATAGCTTTTTAATCCTATTTATTCACATTTATTCCTCTTTTATCGACAAATTATATAAATCTCTAATTTTCGTCCAAAAATCATAAATTAACTCTTTTTAAATAATTAATAAATTAGTTCAATTTATTAAACTCTTTATTTCTCACAATTTTAATAGTATTCAAATTTTATAACTCCTTTTTATTAGCGAATCATTAAGTCTCTAATTATAAATTAAATAATTGCTAAATATTTAATCACTCGAATCACATTTAATTAGGTCCTAATAAAAATAACTCATTTTACACTAAATTCTAATTTTATTATAAATACTCATATTTTATTCCTAACCATTTTTAATAATAAAACAATTATTAAAACCAAATTTTAAAACATTCAACCATTTATTCCATATTTTCTTTTATGGGTCAGAATTATAATAAGCCCAATAATCATAAATAAATAAATAAATCAAAATAAATAATAGAACAACCAAAACAAAAACAACATCAATCTCCCCAAAATCTCTCTGCACTCTCTCCCGAAATCTCTCTCCTCTGTCTCTCATTCTCTCTCTCTCTTTCTCTCTCTCTCTCTCCCTGCCTTACCCATCTAAATCTCTCTCCCTTCTCCTTATCTCCCCTCTTTGTCTCTCACGGCCACAACACAACTCGGCACCACACTCACCTCACTCGAAAATTCATACTACCACCTCTCGAACAAGCCTCGCAGCATTACTCTAAACACAACAGTCTCATTTTCCTTCCTCTATTCGACATCAACAAAACATACCCCACACTGCCATCTCCTCGACCATCACCCTTATTACTCCGACTACACCACCACTACAATAATAACGCCACCACCACAGCGGTGGTGGTCGTCTCCGAACCCCCTACACAAGGCCACACCCATAATCAATTCAATCACCATCTCAACAATAAACACCCAACGACCGAAACAATGATTTCCCCCCCCAATACAACTCGGACAAAGGCACTCCTAAATCGATCACACGGAACTAAGATATATCGACGGAACCGAAAAGAAATAAACAGAAAAAAAAAGAAAGAGGAATCGGAAAGAGAAAGGATATGAACTACCTGTGTTGGGTTCTGTTTGTGTCTAATTTATAAGGTCGAGTTTTGTTCCAAAAATGAAGTAACCCGGCTTGTCTCTGTTTTGTGTGTAAAAGAAAATGGTCATGTGTCTGTTTGTGTTTTTGTTTCTACACGTAGTCAAGTATTTGGTTTTAAAAGAGAGAAAATAGTAAGGTGTGGTTGTTCCCATAAAGAATGTTGTATCTATATTATAAAAGAATGGGTGGTTCATTTATTGAATAAAAAATATAAAAACGTGGGGGACAAAGCATGGGGAACAAAACGTAATGGGACAATTAATATTCCGGAATTTAAGCCTTGATTTGTGAAAACTGCCTCCTCTTAGTGCTTAACGAAAAAATCAGTAATACTAATCTCGTCGTTTTTCTGCTGGCTCAAATAAACGAGACTCGAATTTTGTTCTCTAAATAAATTCCACGCTTTAAAAAAATAATATCCGTCCAAAAATTAAAATCCTCTTTTCCTAAATTTTCTAATTTTAATAAATACCTAATAAATATAAATAAATAGATAAAATAAATATTTATTTACATAAAATTTTAAAACTTTACCAAAACGCGCTATTTTAAAAAAAATATTAATTCATCGATCTTTAATAAATTTAAATAACGAGTAGAAAATTATTATTCGAAAATTTTGCGGTTATTACAGTCTCCCCCCCTTATAGGATTCCGTCCTCGGAATCAAAATTACGCTCTAAACAAATCAGGATATTTATTCCGTATTTCGCTTTCTAATTCCCACATGGCTTCCTCGACTTGGTGGTTTCTCCAAAGTACCTTTACCAAATTTACGTTCTTAGTTTTTAACTCTTGCACTTTGTGATCTAGGATCTGTACTGGCTGTTCTTCGTATGTCAAATCAGGATGTAATTCCACTAGTTCGTAGGTTCTAACCTGTCTGAAATCAGAATGATACTCTCCTAACGCAGAAACATGAAACATATCGTGGATGATATGCAATGCTTAGATTTAATCTCGTGCCAAGACATTCCTGAAAACTTTTCCAAAATCGAGAAGTAAACGACCATCTCCATCATATATAATTGAAACAGGCACTTTATGCCGAACCATGATTTCCTTTAGGTACATCTTCTCCAATCTTTCAACGGAGCACTTATCACTAATTGGTAGAAGATGCGTAACCTCAAAAGAAAAATAGCCTCTGTTCTAACGTCAATTCCTTAAACTTGATCAACCCATTCTCTGTCGACGTGAAGGTATATTGGACCCCTTAAAAATCAACATGTCTGCCTTTACTTCTTTCAATCACTGATACTTTAGGAATCAGAAGGGTTTTCAACAAAACGAATCGCATATGCAAAGCTCATCTTCAATCAAAGTATAATTGATCGTTAAATAAAATATGGTGCTAGCAAAACAAGGAAGAACAAAATGAAGGTTAAATCTCCTTAGACGATCTTACTCTCAACACGTGCCAGTAATCGTATTTCACATCTTGTCTGTATCCTTTTCGTACTCTCTATAATGCTCGTTAAATAGATAAAATCGCAGAAGGAATCTTCTAGAAGGTACATGCGGATATCTAGGTGGCTTCTTACTAACTAGTAGCTCCGGTTGCCCAATTAGCTCATGCAGCTCCGAATCAGCTGGTTCGTCCACAGCCAAATCTTCGGATGAATCGAACTCCTATACGCGCGATATGTCGGAATACCTAATAGCATTACAACACTCGTCATCCGATCTAAACTCTTCTTCTGCACGACCTAAGTTATCAATACCTTATATTGACGTCAACTCGTAATAATCTTTAAAGATTCCTCAGTAGACATTTTCAGCAGCGGTAAGTTCTGTCCAGTTAAGCCTAAACATCTCAAGTTAGCACGTCATCTCGACTCATCATAGTCCTTTCTTTAATTCCTCGAAACTTTCTTAGTCATCACTCATCCGTTCACGTAAAACTTTATTATACAATCACAGCCAAAATAGGCACAACATTCTTCTTTCTTCTATTCGAAAGACTCATTGTTCTCACATTTCACTGTTGGAAACATTATAATGATAAACAAGGGTGAGCCCATAGAATGTTTGGCAAGTTCACTATCCCCAAATCTCATACATTTTTTTTTTAATTCGACGATAATGAAAGATAATGCTAGAATGGAAAAGAGACTCATATAATTTTCAATCGCGAAAGCCGTATAGGAAACTTCTCAAAATTTGTGAGAATATTAAAATCTTCTTTCAAAATCTCTGGTAACTCAAGGAATTTAACTCATCTCAACCACAAGATCATCAGAAACGAACTTCTCAATAATTTCAAGAATTTTAAGAAAATCACCAACTTATTTGATAGCTCAGAATTTAAGAAAAGATTACTGGTCTTCCACCACTCGGTATCCCCCACGGTGCGATCAACTACCATGTCTCAAGGTACCGTCCTCCTGTGATACCCCACCCAACCTGATCAGGGCTATGATGTGGTACCACCAAATTTTTCTCTTTGCTAGCATAAAATGGGTTGTCGTTCTCAACCCTGGCAACATTAGTGCCAAAAATAATTATTTGCATTCACGATACCCCACAGCGTGATCAATCGCTGTGTCTCAAGTACCAATATATCTCTTTGCTAGCAAAAGTTGGTTGAAAAGTCAACCTGAAATATTTCTCCTTCGATACCACGAGTTTATTCCTCGTGTTGATCTGAAAGAAAAACCCATGGGCCATCTCCCATGTTGACCAGTGGATTATAAGATTATTCCTCCGATTAAAAATTGATTGATTTGGATTCCTATTCGCTTCTGGCCAATCGCCAATCTAAACTTTGTATGAGACCGACCTGAACAATAGGCCGTCACAACATTTTCAAAAGAATTTAATTTATTATATTGACACGAACAATATGTCAATTCCAGACAATAAAGTAACAACCTTGAACAAGAAAGGTTCACTGATTAGAATAAATCCTGTGGAGTCGTCTTGAAATAATGAAAATGACTCGATTCAAAAAGAAACTTCCAAATACGCTAGAGTAGGTATTTTTAGAGGGAATTCTGACGATAAGATGTTCTTCTGTTCTCTATTCTGAATGTATCTATTCTGATTCGAACAATGAATCAATTTTGAATATTGAAACAAAATTTATCGGATATGAACAATAGATCCGATTGAAGTCAATAAAATTTAAACTACCTCGATGTAGGAGCGTAGTTATAACTGAAATAATCCTTAAGGGTCATCTTGAACAAATAAGACGCCCTAGATTTCAATCTAAGTACGTTCTCTGATTTTATCAAGATTTTGGGAAAGCAACTGAATAATTTTCAACGATTTAAGCAAAGTAGACACTTCAAGAAGTTTAACTTGATTATCAAAAGATAAAATAACAAATGATCCAAACTATGAACAATTTCTCAATGTCAAGAAAAGTAGTCGATTTTGAGGATAAATTCAACTGGTAGAAATAAATATTTAGCTATCTCAAAACAATAAAACAAGTCTCAGCCGAATTAACTTAAAGAGTCGTCCCGATCAATGAGACCGACTAATATTTTTAAATGTCATCTTCCTCGCAAATATGATTTTTTTTTTAATTCTTTGATAGATAAAATCAATCCAACATTCAAAGCAAATTTTTTTTTTTGAGTGCCCAAAAAAAATTTTCACCACAAATTTTCACCATAATGATAAAATCCTCGAGAACAATAATGTTCACAGAAATCTCATAAATTCTTTTGAAGATAATGGATAAAATGAACTTGCCCCAGTCTTTGTGCTTGCTCAACCCACTTAAGACTTACTCTCAAAAAATTCGTAGTAGACACCTACAGTCGCAAGGTGTTTTATCTAATTTAGCGTAACCATCTCACGCGAACACTCAATTCTTAACCTACTAATTGGTACTATATCCCATAGTCCAACACGAACTCTATGTGAGCTCAGACGTTCCTTACTTAGCTATACACACTCCTACTCACTCTCGTTTCTAGTTTACTATAACCTCGCTTTGATACCATTCTGTAACGCCCCCAAATCCGGGTCAGGAGATTTGGTCGTTACTTGAGAATCCTCAAAATAACATCGCCACTTTAATAAAACATTATTCCGTGTACTTGTCAAAAATTGAAATATAATCTTTATGACCCAAACAATCCAAGATCTTTTAGGTTATAGTGCTAGAAACAAGAATCCAAATTCCATAAAATAGAAACTTTCAGCTTTACCACATTCTCTTATATCAAAGCTTAAATCACTGGTATAACTTCGACAAGAGGTATACCAGGCCAGCAATACGTAATAATAATTATTAGAGTTTAACTATATTAAATAAACCTTACTCTGGATCAGGACATCCCGTGTCAAGTTTTCTTCAAGATAGCGTCTGCTTCTTCTCTCTTCGAATTGTACGAATATGTCTCGCCAAACTACCTTACTGAAAAGTTAGGGTTTCGAAACAAACAAGTATGAGCGGAAGAAATGCTCAGCAAGTGTGTAGTAAAACAGGAATAATAATAATATCATTGTTGAAGAAAACATATAACATCTATCAAAACTCAAATCACAAGAGAAGTATTTCGAATCAAAAATCTATCAACACAGAATGGATTAAAATAAAGTATGAAATAGGTATTCGGACATGATAGGTTCAGTGCTCTACTAGTGGGATCCCGACTACCTAAACAATTGGTTTAGTTGTACTCCTAACAAGGAAGCATCATTAAGGAAATAATAGTCTCAAAGGTTATCGACAAGTTCGATACAGTAAATGGGGTATAAATTGAATAAACAAGAATGACAATAAATGTCGACAAGATCGACAATAATGGAATAATACCATAATAAGCATATTTAAAATAATCTCACTTGAACAAGAAGTGAAGGGAAGACACTTGCCTCGAATTCTCAGCTATCATGAAACGTCACAGTAATACTGCTTTCATCTTCTGTCTTACGGCGTCACAATCTTCTAATTTGATCAATATTTGGTTCAACGCTCTTGTGGTTGCCACGAGTCTAATCCGCCGATATCGAGCTCGCGCGTCAATTCCAATATCAAGCATAAGACAATACTTTAGTCTCTAGACGACAATTCTAATATTTTCTATAAACGCTTAAAAACTCAACTTGAACGTATTAACCAATCTCACCAATTTCTCTGTTGGAAGAAGATAATCGAAGACGTCCCCTCTGAACATATATGTTTTCCCGTTGGAAAACGCCTCACAGTGAATCCAACAACCACAACCAATACCTCATCCATCTCCATCCTTCCTCATTTAACCCTCACTTATATCCGTCGACAATCCTGAGTCAAACTTTCCACTAAATCCCCGGATAATTAAATCTTCTCCGAACTCAGGAATCCAATCTATATAATATTTTAATATCCGTAAATCCTACTTAAAAGCGAAAAAGGGTTACCGAATACTCCATTCTTAAGTATTTGCTAAAAATAAATTATTCAAATAACACTTCTACTTTAAATTGGCACTCATGAACTCTCTGCAATTCTCTAAATTCACTCATTTAATACAATTAATCTCTATTTATTCTCAAAACAAAATAATTCAACAATCCATTTTTATTCAGTTTAAATCTATAATTATTATTAGTCTCACTAACTAATTTCTCTTCCATTTTTAAATCTCGTAAACAATTTAATAATAATCCAATTTTTAGCCTCTAAATAATCTGGTCCGATCCGGTTAATGAAATAAACTGGGAAAAAAACAAAATATAAATCTCCTAAAATTATATAGCTTTTTAATCCTATTTATTCACATTTATTCCACTTTTATCGACAAATTATATAAATCTCTAATTTTCGTCCAAAAATCATAAATTAACTCTTTTTAAATAATTAATAAATTAGTTCAATTTATTAAACTCTTTATTTCTCACAATTTTAATAGTATTCAAATTTTATAACTCTTTTTTATTAGTGAATCATTAAGTCTCTAATTATAACTTAAATAATTGCTAAATATTTAATCACTCGAATCACATTTAATTAGGTCCTAATAAAAATAACTCATTTTACACTAAATTCTAATTTTATTATAAATACTCATATTTTATTCCTAACCATTATAAAACAATTATTAAAACCAAATTTTAAAACATTCAACCATTTATTCCATATTTTCTTTTATGGGTCAGAATTATAATAAGCCCAATAATCATAAATAAATAAATAAATCAAAATAAATAATAGAACAACCAAAACAAAAACAACATCAATCTCCCCAAAATCTCTCTGCACTCTCTCCCGAAATCTCTCTCCTCTGTCTCTCATTCTCTCTCTCTCTCTCTCTCTCTCTCTCTCTCCCTGCCCTACCCATCTAAATCTCTCTCCCTTCTCCTTATCTCCCCTCTTTGTCTCTCACGGCCACAACACAACTCGGCACCACACTCACCTCACTCGAAAATTCATACTACCACCTCTCGAACAAGCCTCGCAGCATTACTCTCAACACAACAGTCTCATTTTCCTTCCTCTATTCGACATCAACACAACATACCCCACACTGCCATCTCCCCGACCATCACCCTTATTACTCCGACTACACCACCACTACAATAATAACGCCACCACCACAGCGGTGGTGGTCGTCTCCGAACCCCCTACACAAGGCCACACCCATAATCAATTCAATCACCATCTCAACAATAAACACCCAACGACCGAAACAATGATTTCCCCCCCCCCCAATACAACTCGGACAAAGGCACTCCTAAATCGATCACACGGAACTAAGATATATCGACGGAACCGAAAATAAATAAACAGAAAAAAAAGAAAGAGGAATCGGAAAGAGAAAGGATATGAACTACCTGTGTTGGGTTCTGTTTGTGTCTAATTTATAAGGTCGAGTTTTGTTCCAAAAATGAAGTAACCCGGCTTGTCTCTGTTTTGTGTGTAAAAGAAAATGGTCATGTGTCTGTTTGTGTTTTTGTTTCTACACATAGTCAAGTATTTGGTTTTAAAAGAGAGGAAATAGTAAGGTGTGGTTGTTCCCATAAAGAATGTTGTATCTATATTATAAAAGAATGGGTGGTTCATTTATTGAATAAAAAATATAAAAACGTGGGGGACAAAGCATGGGGAACAAAACGTAATGGGACAATTAATATTCCGGAATTTAAGCCTTGATTTGTGAAAACTGCCTCCTCTTAGTGCTTAACGAAAAAATCAGTAATACTAATCTCGTCGTTTTTCTGCTGGCTCAAATAAACGAGACTCGAATTTTGTTCTCTAAATAAATTCCACGCTTTAAAAAAATAATATCCGTCCAAAAATTAAAATCCTCTTTTCCTAAATTTTCTAATTTTAATAAATACCTAATAAATATAAATAAATAGATAAAATAAATATTTATTTACATAAAATTTTAAAACTTTACCAAAACGCGCTATTTTAAAAAAATATTAATTCATCGATCTTTAATAAATTTAAATAACGAGTAGAAAATTATTATTCGAAAATTTTGCGGTTATTACATAAGTTATTTTAGTGATTACTAGATATATTTTGTTTTTAAAAGTTTAATTTGCTTTTTAACTTTTATCTATTTTAAAGTAACATAAAATAACATTCACACACATAAAAATAAATGAAATTCTTTTGACATATTTACTTATAATATGCAAAATTTTGTGAATACATGGGGCATATGCTACAAATATTGCTCTGAAAATAAAAATATAGTTCTGAAAATAGCATTTTTCATATTTTACTACAAATTAAATTTAATATTTTTGTATGATTTTTTTTTAAATTTTTGTGTAAATTATTAGTGCCTTAGTGGTGTAAAATTATGAATGAACCTTTTAACGAGTTTGATTTGCTATCTATCCAACAAAAAATTCAATTTTCTTATATGTTACTCTTAATTAATAATTACTCCATCGGTCCCATTATGACATTTCTATTACATGTGTCATAAAATTATTGTTCACATTCAATTTATATGTTAAATTAAGTGTTATTATTATTATTTTTTTGAATAAATAAACTTATATGCTTTACAAATAATTACTGACAACAAGAGATAAGCTCTTATAAGTGTTAATTATCTTAGTTATTAAGGATGATGAAAATATATGATAAAATTTTTAAATTTTTAACTATTAGGTTGTAATACAATTGAACCAAAAATTTTAAAATAATATCATTGTAAAGCATAATGTAATGTAATATGTAATAGAGGACATATATAACTTAACTAGGATAAAAGATAAATAATATTAAATCTATACAGGGATCATGAAATTTGAAGAACGGGCATCAACAAGGATCAAGTCGCTGAAAGAAGTTCATTAACATGATCAAGCCTCGGTGAGAAAATAAGATGTACAGATGATTCAGTTGAAGAGCCAAAAGATTCCATGTATTTATATTATTTGAAGATACTGCTGCAGGTTAATCAATTGGAATGTAACGAAGGTGTGAAGATCAAGATCAGTGCTAGTCACTTGTGAACCAGACTAGTGCACTAAGTGTCAGCACATACGAGAAGGATCAACACATTAATTCATAGAAAGAATTGCCAAAGCCTATTGACGATCAAAGATAGACATAATATCTCAAGGTATTGTCAAAAGTTAATTTACTCTGAAAATTAAATAAGTAACAGATTAATTATTTATTTATAACAAAATAATTAAATTAATCTGGTACTTGGATTATTTTCTGAGGTGAATTAAAACATGAGAATAAATAGAAGAGAGGTCCTCGTGCCTAAACTATCTTTGGGAGTGTTTGATTTTGTAGCTGATCCATACGATTACTCCTGAAGATATCTCCTCTATTAGCAAGGATGCCAAGGTAAGGCATTTATTACATAGCACTCTTGACAATGTTATGTCTAACAGAGTCATTGGATGCAAAACTGCTAAAGAGATTTGGGATGCTTTGGAAGTCAGATGTCAAGGAACCAAAGCCATCAAGAAAAACAGGAGAACAATACTCACACATGAGTACGAGCACTTTGACTCAAAGTCTGATGAGTCATTAACAGATCTATATGACAGATTCCTGAAATTGCTGAATGACTTACCACTGGTAGATAAGGAGTATGATCTTGAAGACTCCAATCTGAAATTCTTGTTGGCTCTTCCTGAGAAGTGGGATTTAAAGGCCACTACCATCAGAGACAATTATGATCTGGAAGACATGTCTCTTGATGAAATCTATGGAATACTCAAGACTCATGAGCTTGAGATGGAACAAAGAAGCAAGAGGCATGGAGGCAAGTCCAAGTCAATTGCTCTTAAAGCTGAGGAGAAAGCTTCTAAAGAAGTTGTTGTGAAAAAGAGTCAATCTAATGGAAAGGCTCTTACTACAAAGTCTGATACTGAGTCATCAAACTCCGATGATGACTCAAACTCTGACAATCTCACGGACCCTGATGATGATGGCAGTGATGCTGAGATGATACAACTTGCAGCCCTGATGGTAAAAAGCTTCAAGAAGATGGCTTACAAGAACTTCAGGAAGGGAAAGAAGTTCATACGAAGAGATTCAAATTTCGAAAAGAAGAATTTCAGAAAAGCTGAGGAAAAGGAAGGCATGTCTGGGAAAGTGGACAAGTCCAAGATCAGATGCTATAATTGTGGTGAGAAAGGACATTTTGCACCTGAGTGCAAGAAAGCCAAATCAGATAAAAGTCAAGCTTATATCACAAGGAAAAAGGACTGGGTTGACACTTCAGACTCTGAAGATGAGGTGAACTATGCCTTGATGGCAAATGCTGATAGTATCTCTGAAGCTACTGAGACCAAGGTACCTCACTCTACTCTAGCTTTTGATACTACTGATATATCTGAGTTAAGACTCTTTCTTAAAAACTTGCATGTTAGCTACAGAGATCAGACTTTAGAAAATGAAAGAATAAAATCTGAAAGTCTAGACCTTAGAAAGAGAAATGACTATCTAGAATTAGAATTAGTCCAGATGTTAAAAATTCAGAAAGAGAGAGATGATGCTATAATTGTTAAAAGTGAATTTTTGAAAAAGCATGCTTATCTTGAATCTGAACTTGCTAAAGAAAGAAACATTATTAAAACTTGGACTAACTCTGGTAAAACTACTCAGATTATCATAGAGAATGATTGTTGGAAAGAAGGTCTAGGTTACACTGATAAAAAGAAAACTGCCAACCTAGAAGCTGCGACCTCTAAACCTGTATTTACTGAAAAGGCTGCAAAACCCAAACTTAATCATATGAGGTTTGTACTAAAATCTGATAAACCAAAACAGGATGAAGTCAAATCAGTAAATATTAGTTTAATGTCACAGAAACAGCTTAAACACAAGCTGAAGGAGTTAAAAAGAGTGAACAAGGTAAAAGAACCTAGGAAAAACAGAAATAGAAAGGTAGGCATCAGTAAAAGCAATAACTATATGTCTATTCCCAATGCTCCTAGGAAGAAATGTCATAACTGTGGAAATCCTAACCATCTTGCTACTTTTTGCAGGAAGAATGTAAACTCTATACCTCCTAAGTCAGGAGTTAAGAGTGGTTCAGTTAGGTTTAAGCCACAAAATCCTTGTTTTTACTGTGGCAGTATTTGGCATTCTATTTATACATGCAAAGAGTATCATAATTTGTATTATGATTATTATGAACTTAAACCCTCATTGAATAAATTCAAGATTGATTCTACATGTATAAATTTTGATAAAAAGTATGTTAGCACAAACTCTGATAAGACTTCTGCTGCAAAAGCTAATAGACTTAATAAGGCCAAAAGATCCAAGCAAGTCTAGGTCCTTAAAACTAATCATTAGTGGTTTTTGTGATTGCAGGGTAACAGTAAAAATATCCTTGTTCTGGACAGTGGACGCTCAGGACACATGACTGGAAATAAAGCCCTGCTATCAGAATTTGTGAAGAAAGCTGGCCCAATTGTTTTCTATGGAGATGGAAACATAGGAAGGACTATGGGATATGACAATATCAATCTTGGGAATGTCATCATTGAAACTGTAGCTCTAGTCTCAGGACTCAAACATAATCTACTAAGTGTGAGTCAAATCTGTGACAGAGGTTATCATCTGGATTTCTTTGAAGAACACGGTGAAGTTGTAAGCAAATCTACAGGAAAAGTTGTTCTGAAGGGATAGAGGCATGGTAACATTTATGAAGCCAAGCTTTCAACAAACTCTGATGGCTCTACGATCTGTCTACTGAGTAGAGCATCAATTGAAGAAAGCTGGGATTGGCATAAGAGACTTTCTCATCTGAATTTCAACAGCATTAATGAGCTAGTGAAGAAAGATCTTGTGAGAGGATTGCCCAAATCAGTTTTTACTCCAGATGGCCTATGTGACTCATGTCAAAAGGCAAAACAAAGGAAAACTTCATTCAAAAGTAATACTGAATCCTCAATTCTTGAGCCATATCACTTATTGCATGTTGATTTATTTGGTCCAGTAAATATAATGTCTATTGCAAAGAAAAGATATGCTTTGGTTATTGTTGATGAATACACCAGATATACATGGGTATATTTCATGCACAAGAAAGAAGAAACTGCATCAATCTTAACAGAGCATGTCAGACAACTGGATAAAGGATCTAAGCATACAGTGAAAATCATAAGGAGTGATAATGGCACTAAGTTCAAGAATGCAGTCATGGAAGAGTTTTGTAAAGAAAATGGAATAAAGCAAGAATTCTCTGTACCTGGAACTCCACAACAAAATGGAGTAGTAGAGAGAAAAAACAGGACTCTCATAGAAGCTGCAAGGACCATGCTTGATGAAGCAAAGCTGCCAACTTACTTCTGGGCTGAAGCTGTGCAAGTTGCTTGTTTCACACAGAATGCTACACTCATAAACAAGCATAGTAAAACACCATATGAGATGGTGAAAAATAAGAAGCCGAACCTGAAATACTTTCATGTGTTTGGATGTAAGTGTTTTGTTCTTAAGACTCATCCAGAACAGCTTTCCAAATTTGATTTAAAAGCTGATGAAGGAATCTTTGTTGGATACCCACTATCTACAAAAGCATTCAGAGTCTACAATCTAAGAACAAAAGTGGTCATGGAATCTATCCATGTGTCTTTTGATGATAAGAAGATAACAGGACTTGAAGATTTTGATGAACATGACCAGCTGAGATTTGAGAATGAAGAAATAAATGATGATCTACAAAATTCTGATACTCTTTCAGACTCTATTGTTCAATCTATACCAGTAGATTAGACAACAGCACATGTTGAGGGGGAACAAGTGAACGATGAACCCCAATCAAGTGAAGAAACATCTGCGACTAATGATTCTTTAAACTCTGAAAGCAATAGCTCAGGGGGAGCAAACAATGATTTTGGATCTACTATTCACCACACTCAACACAATCATGAACCCGGGGAATCATCAAGATCAGATCTGCCAAGACAAAGGATATGGAGTAGAGCGCATCCCTTTGAACAGATCATTGGTGAACCGGACACGGGTGTACAGACTAGAAGAACAACACAGAATGAATGCAATTTCGAAGGATTTTTATCTCAAATTGAACCTAAAAAGATTAATGAAGCTCTTGATGATCCAGATTGGGTAACTGCAATGTAGGAAGAACTCAATCAGTTCGAAAGGTAGAAAGTTTGGAAGCTAGTGCCAAGACCAAAAGATAAATCTATAATTGGTACTAGATGGGTGTTTAGGAATAAACTGGATGAAAATGGTATTGTTACGAGGAACAAGGCTCGATTGGTAGCAAAGGTTACTCCCAAGAAGATTGAATTGATTATGAAGAAACCTATGCTCCAGTTGCAAGGGTTGAATCAATCAGGATGTTCTTAGCATTTGTTGCACACTCCAACTTTAAGGTTTTTCAGATGGATGTGAAGAGTGCATTTTTGAACGGAGATCTAGAAGAAGAAGTCTATGTTGAACAACCCCCTGGGTTCGAAGACAAGGAATTTGAAGGTTTTGTGTACTTTCTCTTCAAAGCTCTCTATGGTCTCAAGCAAGCCCCTCGAACATGGTATGATACTCTCTCCAAGTTCTTACTTGAAAATGGTTTTACAAGAGGTATCATCGACAAAACTCTCTTTCATAAAAAGCATAAAAATGATATAATTCTAGTGCAAGTATATGTGGATGATATAATATTTGATTCTACTAATGATTTGCTATGCAAGAGATTTGCTAAGCTAATGCAGAGTAAGTACGAGATGAGCATGATGGGTGAATTGTCCTTCTTTCTTGGACTTCAAGTTGTTCAGAAGCCTGATGGTATTTTCATCTGCCAATCAAAATACATAAATGATCTTCTGAAGAAGTATGGGATGGAAGAAGCAACTACTGCCAAGACCCCGATGCCAACTACTTTCAAGCTTGATCAAGACAAATCTGGTAAGTCAGTTGACATCACGAAGTATCGAGGTATGATCGGCTCTCTCTTATACTTAACTGCTAGTAGACCAGATATTATGTTCGCAACTTGTTTATGTACTAGATTCCAGGCTGATCCTAAAGAATCACATCTGATAGCCGTGAAGCGCATATTGAGATATCTTAATGGTACTCCGAATCTTGGAATTTGGTATCCTAAGGATGCGGGTTTTGACCTGGTTGGCTATACAGACTCTGATTATGTTGGTTGCAAGATTGATCGCAAGAGTACTTCTGGAAGCTGTCAGTTTCTTGGAAGGAGATTGGTATCTTGGTACAGCAAGAAGTAACACTCAGTATCTACCTCGACAGCCAAGGCAGAATACATTGCGGCAGGTAGTTGTTGTGCTCAGATCCTGTGGATGAGGAATCAACTTCAGGACTATGGACTCATGTTGGACAAAATTCCAATTCTATGCGACAACACGAGCGCCATTGCCATTGCTAACAATCCAGTTCAACATACCAGGACTAAGCACATTGATATCAGGTATCATTTCTTACGAGAGCATGTCATGAATGGAACTGTGGTATTATATTTTGTTCCCACATATCAAAAAATTGCAGACATCTTTACTAAACCACTGGATGAATCCACTTTCTCCAGGTTAGTTGGTGAACTTGGGATGTTAAATCTGTCTAATTAATTTTGGATAATCAATAACTGCAATTTGTTATAAATTCACAGGTATTTTAAATGTCCATATTTTTAGGACTTGTGAATTTACTTTGCATCCAGTCATCATCTTACAGTTATCTCTATATTAATTTCCATGCTTATAAATGTTATCTTTTATGGTAATTAGTTAGTAAATAATTGTGTTAATTGTAGCATAATTAAATAAATATTTTATTGACATATATCAATTAATGATATTTTGTTAATTTTATGTCTATTTAATTGTGAGTTTGTCTGATTATTGTGGAATAATTCTTGAATTATTGATTGATTATTTTAAATCCACAATAATTAGAAATAATAAGTGTGTATGTGTGTGTACATAGGCTGATAGGTCTCGGTGATAAGATGTTTTTCGGCTGGTTAGGTTGTTTGGTAAGAATTATTGAGCGGTGATAAATGCATTTAATTTCTTTTCTAACCTAACCTGTCATGCTCTCACCTAACCCACTAGTCCTTGAAACCTTATAAATGATGAGTTTTTGTTTGTGTTTAACATCATCATTTTTCAGATATACAGAGTATATACACACGATTGCTGAATATTTTGAGCTTTGATCGGAAAGATCTCTCAAATCTAGCTGGTGGTTTTTAGATCGGATTTCATATTCTTGCTTTATACATCATCCTTTATAAAAACTAACCCTTGTTTTTGAATTTCCTCAAAGTTTTGGAGATGGAATTGCAGGGAAGTTTTTCAGTTGCAAAAGTGAATCCTATTTCCATTCAGCAAATCGAAACCATTCAGGATGAGCAATTTCGGGCTTGGACAAAATTTCTGAATGAACATTCATTAATTCGCTATGCTTTAGTTACACCAGTGCAGCTTAACCATGATGCATTACATGAAATATATTGCAGTGCGGTTAACACTTCTGGACAGAACGGGTGTGCATTCACATATCGACTATTTAGTAGGTCGATTAGGGTCACTAAACGAGATGTTAATCGAATTCTTCATTTTCCTATGGAAAATCTTGTTTCTGATCCTACACCTGAACAGATTGAAATGTTCTTTCATTTTATAAGGGACCAAGATGGCAATTTCAATACTGGTAATCTTTCTAGAACATTTCTAACCCAGTACTGGAATTTCTTCTTTCACACTCTTAACCATGTTTTTTCCTCAGATAGAACAAATCAAGATCGAATACCTGAATTTATTCAAAAAATAGGGTATGTGGTCGCCAATAATTTGAGGATTAATTTTGAAAAAATAGTGCTTGGTCAAATCATTTTAAAGATGAAACACTTGGGAACAAGAGATGTTCAGACTTAAAATGTCAAATGTCTATATCCAAGGTTTCTACAACTAATATTAAATGATTTTTTGAATGATGAAGACAGGGCACGCTTGAAAAATGGTCAAAAGGTGGAATGTTCTTCCATGAAGACGAATGTAATTAATTACATAAGCAAAAAGAAATATACGGATGTGCCTACAGTCCTAACTGAATATCTAAAGACTGTCCCACTTCAGTTGTTACCAAGACTAGTAAGAGCAAGTATACGAAAAGGTAATATTTCAATCCCTGCTATTCCAACCTTTGTATTTCCTGTTGTGTCACAGGAAATACAGTTTCTACAGCCCCTAGTGGCCATCTTACCCGACCAAGAGAAGAAAATCCCACCGATTCTAACATAGGTCAAAGAGCCCATTCTACAAATGCAAACACAAACACAACAAACTCCTACACCTCAATTGTCACTTAAACGACCAGCCATCAACACTTTTGAGGGAGATAGTGCCTTAGCAGCACCACATAAGGAGTTAGTTACATCAGCAGCTCTACCTCATTCTAAAATAAGTAAACCAAATGAACCTGAGGTAACTGTAACTGTTAGTGAAACAATTCTTCCTTTTCAAATGAGTGAAAATGTAAATGAGGATGAATTGACGGGAGCAACTACCATAATTTCCATTTCACGGAACATAAGAGTGGTTGATGATCTTTCTAAAGATCAAATGCCTTCACAGGCATCCGAGGTGGAATTACCTACCTCAGTAACTGCTAGTGAATCTTCCATTTTACGGAAAGATCCATCGGCAGGTGGTTCTTTTATGAACCAAGTGTCTTCACAGACATACGAGGGAAACTTGGGTTTTGTGCCATATAATCGATTCAAGTTTAACCTCCCAGAGGGAAAATCTCTGGATCTCTTTCGAGATTTACCACTCTTTACCAGTGGTCGGAAAATCACTTCACGCGAGGATGGAAGCTCACAAAATTTCATTTCACCATCCGTGACCTCTGAAAAAGGGGCTAGGATGATTTCATTTGCAGGTACACATATCGGTGGAAGCTCTGGATGAGAGTTGAGGGAAACACGAACAGAACATGCAAGTGTAACCCAAACCACTAAATCGAGTGAATATAGAGTGTTGAGTGAAACACCTGCAGAACGTATGAGTGAGCAACCTACTCAACCACATGCACCTGTAACCAGAAAGGAATACAACAGACTCATTACACGGGTCCAAACAATGGAGAAAGAGTTGTCAAATATCTGTAAGTCCATTGCAGAAATCAAAATTTTGCAACTTATTCAACATGATGCATTCCAGGTTCAATTAAGTTCAATGGCAGCCCAGTTTAATCATGCAATTAATTCCTTGGTGAAGACATCTTCGTCCAATTTACCAACTCCACATCCTACTATTCTGGAGGATAACCCAACTGAGGGGGAGAAGGTGGATGGGCAAGAAGCTACTAGGCGTAATAAGGGCAAGGAAAAGGTTGTTGACACGGAATTAACTTTATTTTGGGAAAGGAAAAGCTAATGGGAGTATTAGTGTTATGTGGAAAGGAAGCAAAGGCAAACTTGAAGATATGTTCAGTCTACAGGAACAATTGTCTTGCACTTGGTTACTTTTAGAAATCTGAAAAATGTATTGTTAAATATAATTGATATGGTTAATATCAGTGTTTAAGTTTTACAGGGAAAAATATAGTTTAACTTGAAACAGGAAGCAGTCAGAGTTTAGTTAAACTCTGACAGTTAGAAGCTGAACAGAGTTTGCTATACGCTGACAGTTGGAAGCTCGACAGAGTTTGTTAAACTCTGTCTGGAGGAAGCGTCTACTTGTCAACAGTGTTTGAAGAATTATTGAAGATAATTATGAAAGCAATATCTTTGAAGATTTGATAGCTGTCAAAGAGATTGAGTTGACTAAGGAGACGAGTAGCAATCGTAATTGATATCAATTGTATAGCTAATTTATAGGAGTATCAATTATCGATTGTAGAGCAGCTGTATATTTTATAAATACAGTTAGGTTAACCCTAGAAGGGTATCGATCGTGTAATACAATATCTTTCATTGTAACCTAAGCAGCTCTCTGTGATAATTTACATCACTGAGAGAGAAGTTATTTCAAACAGTTTTTAAAGCTTTTAAAGAACTTATTGTTATTCTCTCATACTTAGTTGATTATAAGTGTGTATTCGGCCTAACAATTGGTATCGGAGCTTGATCTGTTAATTTAATACAGTTTAAGATCCACACACACACACAACTATAATCAATGGCAGAAATTCCTCCTCCCACATCAGGCTCTAGTGCTGAGAAGGCTCAACCTGCAACTATGAGTCGATATGAAACAATCAGGGTTCCTATTCTTAAGCCAGCAGAATACTCAACCTGGAAGGTGAAAATGGCTATGTTTCTGGAAGGTACAGATCTAGAATATCTTGACAGAATTTATGAAGGCCCTCATAAGCCTACAAAATTATCTGTTGTTGCTGCTGGACAGGAAGCTAAATCTATTCCAAAGGAGAAGAAAGATTTGACTCCTGAGGATATTTCATCCATTGGAAAGGATGCAAAGGTTAGACATCTCCTTCATAGTTCATTGGACAATGTTATGTCTAACAAAGTGATCAATTGTAAAACTGCAAAAGAGATTTGGGATGCTCTAGAGGTTAGATGTCAGGGAACTGCTGTAATTAAGAAGAATAGAAGGAACATACTCACACAGGAGTATGAACACTTTGAGGCTAAATCTGAAGAATCAATGACAGAAACCTTTGACAGATTCTGTAAGCTTCTTAATGATCTGTCACTGGTTAATAAAGAATATGATCTAGAAGATTCAAATCTCAAGTTTCTTCTTTCTCTACCTGAAAAGTGGGATGTTAAGACAACCACTATTAGAGACAACTATGATCTGGCTGATACTGATATTGATGAGATCTATGGGCTGCTCAAAACTCATGATTAGAAATGGAACAGAGAAGCAGAAGATCAGGTAGAAAGTCAAAATCTGTTGCTCTAAGAGTTGAAGAAAGACCCTCAAAGAAAGAAGCATCAAGGAAGAAGGCAAAAGGAAAAGCCTTGGTCATTCATTCTGAAAGTGAGTCATCAAACTCTGATGTTGACTCAAATGCAGATGAATCATCTGATTCTGAAGATGATGAGGAAATGATGGAAATGGCTGCTTTGATGGTAAAGACTTTCAAGAAGATGGGTTTCAAGAACTTCAAGAAAAGAAAGAGATTCTCCAAGAATGATTCAAAGTTTGACATGAAGAATTTCAGAAAATCTGAGAGAAAGGATACCAAATCTGGGAAAAGAGACAAGTCTGAGATTCAATGCTACAAGTGTAAGGAGATGGGTCATTATGCTCCTGAGTGCAAGAAGGGTAAAACTGAGAAGGCACTCTTCACTAAAGGCAGAGATTGGGCAGACACCTCTGACTCAGATGAGGATGTAAACTATGCTCTCATGGCTACTACTGTTGATGAAGCTGAGGATTCTGAAAACAAGGTACCTCTAACTACCTATGCTTATAATACTGATGATATAACTGAATTAAGAATATATCTTAAGGCTTTGCATATCAGTTATAGGGATCAGGCTTTAGAAAATGAGAGAATTAAAACTGAGAATTCTGAACTCAAATAGAGAAATAAGGTTGTAGAGGAGAAACTTGCTAACATGCAGCAAGTTCAAAAGGAGAGAGATGATGCTGTCTATCTTGAACAAGAGTTGTTAAGTCAGTATAAACAACTAGAATCTGAGTTGGAAAAGGCAAATCACATTATTAAAACTTGGACTCACTCAGGAAAAGACACTCAAGAAGTTTTTCAATCTGACACTGTAGGTCTAGGTTATTCTGAGAAAGATGAACTTAGGTTTCAGAATACAGTCAAGATTAGACCACCTCTTCCACCTAAGAAATTTGGAACATTTGTTAATGGAATAAATGAACCTAGATTTGAAGGTGGAAAAGAAGCTGTTAAGAAAGAACCAGTAAAAACTAGTGTTAAACAGGTTAATATTGGTTTAATGACAGATAAACAACTTAAGCATAAGCTTAAGGAGTTAAAATCTGTTAAGAAACAGAAAGTGTCTAGAAAGAACAGAAATGGTAAAGTAGGCATTACTCAAGGCAATTATCCAATGCTTGCTACTTTAGCTCCAAGAAAGACATGTCATAACTGTGGTAGTACTAACCATCTTGCTAGTTTTTGCAGGAAGAACAAAGACATTAATTCTTTACCTTCCAAGTCTGAAGTAAAGAAAGATAATGTTAGAACTAAGCCACAGACTTTATGCAAACACTGTAGAAGCACTTGGCATTCTATTTATACTTGCAGAAATTATCATGCTATTTATCATAATTACTATGAACTGAAACCTAATCTGAAATGGCTTAGAGTTAATTCTGCAAGTGTAAACTCTGATAAAGTTAGCTTAAACTCTGATAATGAAAATTTCGCTGCTAAAGCTAACAGAATTAAGAAAGCCAAAGGATCCAAGCAAGTCTGGATCCTTAAATCTAATCCTCAGTAATTGTTTGTGATTGCAGGGCATCAGGGAAAGCATCCTAGTAGTGGACAGTGGATGTTCAGGACACATGACTGGAAATAAAGCCCTGCTATCAGAGTATGTGGAGAAGGCTGGCCCAAAAGTTTCCTATGGAGATGGCAACATAGGACACACTCTGGGATATGGCAATATTAATCTTGGAAGTGTCATCATCACAAATGTAGCTCTGGTTCCAGGACTCAAGCATGATCTGTTATCTGTGAGTCAAATCTGTGACAGAGGTTTTCATGTAGATTTTCAACCTGAATACTGTGAAGTTATCAGCAAAACCACAGGGAAAGTTGTTTTAGTTGGACAAAGGCACAACAATATCTATGAAGCAAGCTTGTTGACAAACTCTGATGGAAAAACAATGTGCCTGTCAACAAGAATGTCCAATGAGGAGAGTTGGAAGTGGCATAAGAAACTCTCTCATTTGAATCTGAACAGCATCAATGAGCTGATAAGAAAGGATCTTGTTAGAGGACTTCCAAAGTCTTTGCTAAATGTTGATGGTCTGTGTGATTCATGTCAAAAGGCCAAACAGAGGAAGACCTCTTTCAAGAGCAAGTCTGAATCTTCAATTGTTGATCCATATCATCTGTTACATGTTGATCTTTTTGGACCAGTAAATGTCTTGTCAATTGGAAGGAAGAAATATGCTCTAGTCATTGTTGATGAATATACCAGATACACTTGGGTGTATTTTCTAGCAAAGAAAGATGAAACTGCATTAACTCTGATGGAGCATGTAAAGCTACTGGACAAAGGATCAAAACACAAAGTCAAAATAATCAGAAGTGATAATGGAACTGAATTCAGAAATGCAACAATGGAAGAATTCTGCAAGAATAGAGGTGTGAAGCAAGAATTTTCTGCACCTGGTACACCACAGCAAAATGGTGTAGTTGAGAGGAAGAACAGAACCTTGATAGAAGCTGCCAGAACTATGCTTGATGAAGCAAAATTGCCAACCTATTTCTGGGCAGAAGCAGTTCAAACTGCTTGTTTTACTCAAAATGCAACACTGATCAACAAGCATGGAAAAACACCATATGAGATGGTGAGGGAAAAGAAGCCAAACCTGAAATATTTTCATATTTTTGGGTGCAAATGCTTTGTGTTGAAAACTCATCCTGAATAGTTGACCAAATTTGAGTTGAAAGCAGATGAAGGAATTTTTGTTGGCTATCCAGTGTCAACCAAGGCATTCATAGTTTATAATCTGAGAACAAGGGTGATTATGGAATCTATTCATGTGTCATTTGATGACAGGAAAATCACTGGACTTGAAGATGTTGATGAACATGATCAGTTGCATTTCGAAAATGAAGATCTAATCTCTGATGAAATAAACTCTGATGACACTAGTCCAACAAACTCTGTTGATGCAAACTCTGAACCTCTACTGGTACACACAGAAGAAATAGTACAGTCTGAACAAAGAGGAGAACCAGTTGAGGGGGAGCATGATCATAGTGATGACTCAAATTCTGATAGTGAGTCAACTGAAAATTCTGGATCAAATTCAAACTCTGATGACTCATACTCTGAAAGTCCAAATTCTAACAGTTCAAACTCTGAGAGATCAAATTCAGGGGGAGCCTCAGAGAATGAAGAAAGGCATCAAGATATTCAGGAGAACATTGATCAAGGGGGAGGATCAACTGTTGACATAAGTCATTTACCTACAGCTAGAGAATGAAGAAAGGCATCAAGATATTCAGGAGAACATTGATCAAGGGGGAGGATCAACTGTTGACAGAAGTCATTTACCTACAGCTAGGAAATGGACAAAATCACATACACCTGATTTAATCATTGGAGATCCAGATGCAAAAGTTAGGACAAGAAGTGCTACAACAAATGAATGTCTGTTCCATGCATTTCTATCCAAATCTAAACCAAAGAAAGTGGAAGAAGCTCTTCAAGATGCTGACTGGATAACAGCAATGCAGGAGGAGTTAAATGAATTTGAGAGAAATGAAGTATGGACCCTTGTACCTAGACCAAAGAATAGATCTGTTGTTGGTACTAGATGGGTTTTCAGAAACAAAACTGACAGTGATGGGGTTGTTACAAGGAACAAGGCCAGACTTGTGGCCAAAGGCTATTCACAGCAAGAAGGCATAGACTATGATGAAACTTTTGCTCCAGTTGCAAGGTTGGAGGCAATAAGAATCTTTCTAGCATATGCTTCTCACAAGAAATTCAAGGTTTTTCAGATGGATGTGAAAAGTGCTTTTCTGAATGGAAAACTTGAAGAAGAAGTGTTTGTTGAACAACCACCAAGATTTGTAGTTCCCAAGTATCCAGATTATGTCTACAGGCTTGACAAGGCACTCTATGGACTTAAACAGGCACCAAGAGCATGGTATGAAACTCTGGCTCAATTTCTTTTAGAAAGTGGGTTCCACAGAGGTACAATTGATAAAACCTTGTTCTATTTCAATCTTGGTAGTGATATGTTATTAGTTCAAATATATGTAGATGACATAATCTTTGGATCTACTAATGATAAACTCTGTAAGAAGTTTGCCAAGCTCATGCAGTCTAGGTATCAAATGAGCATGATGGGAGAGCTCAGTTATTTTCTAGGGCTACAGGTGAAGCAAACAGATGATGGAATTTTTATCAATCAAGCAAAATATACCAGAAATCTTCTTAAGAAATTTGGCATGCTTGACTGCTCATCTGCAACAACTCCTATGGCAACAGCAACAAAGTTGGATAGAGACACAGGTTCACCAGTGGATATGACAAACTATAGAGGAATGATTGGGTCACTTCTTTATCTAACAGCTAGCAGACCTTACATCATGTATGCAACATGTCTTTGTGCAAGATTTCAGGCAGATCCAAGAGAACCACATCTAACAGGTGTGAAGAGAATCTTCAAATATCTTAAGGGAACCATAACTTTAGGTTTGTGGTATCCAAGAGAATCAGACTTCAAGCTTCTTGGTTACTCTGATGCAGACTTTGCAGGCTGTAAGATAGACAGAAAAAGTACTAGTGGAAGTTGTCAATTTCTTGGTGATAGAATTGTTTCTTGGTACAGCAAGAAACAGAAATCAATTTCTACATCTACAGCTGAAGCAGAGTACATTGCTGCTGGTAGCTGTTGTGCACAGATTCTGTGGATGAAGAATCAATTACTGGATTATGGATTGTGATATAGTAAAATACCTATTTACTGTGATAATCAAAGTGCTATTGCTATTACAGGTAATCCAGTACAGCATTCAATGACCAAGCACATCAGCATAAGGTACCATTTTATCAGAGAACATGTAGAAGAAGGGAATATTGAGCTTCATTTTGTATCTACAAAACAACAACTTGCAGATATCTTCACCAAGCCATTGAGTGAAGCTGTATTTACAAGGCTGGTAAATGAACTAGGAATGGTCTCTAGTTTTGACTAGAGATATTGGTTAGACTCAAAACTCTACTTATGTACTGTGTTGCTCATATTTCTGTGGTATGTTAAACTCTGATATGCAAACTCTGCTCAATGACTGTTAAACTCTGTTAGCATGCTTTTTAAGTCATACACTGTTAACTGTTGAATAAACTCTAAGAAACTCTGATAATGTTTCTTTCTGAACATAAACACCGATGAAGATACATGTATGAAACATTATTCTTAGTAATTAGTCATGAATCTTTCTAAGTTATCTGTGATCTAATCTTAAACTGTGCAGAAAGTTAACACAGCATGATACTGTTCTATATTTATAGCATCTCTTAGTTTATTTATCCTAAACTCTGAGTCTGTAAATACTGTGTGCATTGCCGCTCATAAGTAATTTCTGATGTTGATGAGCTCTAAACTCTGTTAGTTATACACTATTAAATTAGGTTCTGTTATTAGAATAACCCCAAAGCTAAAATATATAGACTGTTAGAACTCCTTTGAGATCATGTTTGTAACTAGGACGACCCAGGAACTTACTGGTATATAGTAAGGGCTAAAATTCTCTAATTTTTGGTGACTAGTCAAAAGCTAGGAAGATCCAAGAACTTATCAAATTGATAAGGGCTAAAATTCTAGGATTTTTGGTGACTAGTTTTAACCTCTGGTTACTGGAGAAAACCAAAAAAAAAAAAAAAATAAAATAAAAAAATGGGGGTTATAGATTAGTTAAATATTACTGTATATAAACTGGTTACTACAGAGTTTAGCATTCATCATATATTCAGTGTTTACTATGAGAGTTTGTGCAAATAACTGTTCCACTATTTATGCGAATAATAGGCATTATTACTGCGCGTGTAAATAACTGTTCCACTATTTATGTGACACGTGTCTCACTCACACACTTAACAAGAAATTGGTTGCGTGTTTAATGTCTAAAACGATTGGGTTTTGATTTTCAATTACAGATCTAATCAAAATCATTTCATTATTCACTTTTTCATCTTTACATCCACGAACACACAACATCACAAACAATTTCTCTGTTACTTTCACTTAAGCATTTTCACAAACACTTTTCCACACACTCTCTTCTCTATTATACTGTTCTAATGGCAACCAAGAATTTTGTGGCTCAGGGATTAACTTTTGTTACAAACAACTATGCTGCAATCCTAGACACTGCTAAAGCCCCAGAATCATTTCATCTGATTCAAAACTTCTTAAGAGACTCTGAAATTGGTAAGGCTCTTGTCCAACCAGAAAAACTCTCGGCCACACAAATCTCTACCTTCTGGAGAAACTCGGTTTATGATGATGGTGGAGAGAATGGGACTCCATCAATTGTGCTAACCTATGAAGATCAAGAGTTTGTCATAACTCCTGCAACTGTTCGTGAGGTTTTGGATTTTGACACTCACACTTCATACTCTGTGGCTGTTGAGGGTCAACTAAAGGAAATGTTACAGCAAATAAGGTTTTCTCCTCCTTTGGATAAGATTGGGAATGTCAAAAGGCCAGGGCTCAGGAAGGAGTGGAGCTTCTTCTTTGATTGCATTACTCGAGCATTTGGCAAGAAGGTCACCAACTGGGATGCAATTCCTGGTGAAAGTCTTCAAATCGGGTATTCTCTTCTTAATGGGAGTAACTTTGATTTTGGTCGTCTTGTACTTATGAATTTAGGTGAAAAACTTGCAGAGTCTAATACAACTGTTTATTTCTCACGTTTCTGTCAATGTTTATTCTCTGCTTGTTTACCTAATTTGGCAATTGCTGATGAGGATGTTATACAACCTTTCCAATGTCATAAGAGAATGTTTTCTGATTTGACAAATAAGGATGCTAACAAAGAGCAAGTTCCAGAGTTTATCTATCCTCTTGCCCTCAGAAACTTTCTCAACCAACCACAAGAACAATAAGAACCACAACCCGAACCAATCATTGAACCTCCACAGTCACCATCTCAACCCACAAACACTGAACCTTCTCAACCCACAAACACTGAACCACCTCAAACCATAAACACTGAACCAATCACTAAACCTACATCTCCACCCACAATTACTACTACTTCACAACCACAATCTTCATCACACCCTCAACCTCAACCACAATCCAAACCAAAGAAATCAAAGAAAAGCAAGGCTATAAGGCCATCAAGAAAACAGAGGATTGCTGAAGCTTCTAAGCCAAAGAGGGCTAGAAAGGAAAGGGCTAACAAACCTAAGTCTCCTTCTATACTTGATGATTCTGTCTCAGAAGAAGAGAGAGCAGAAGTGAATCCTCCAGCTAAGAGAAGGAGAGTAACAAACCTCCGGGTTTTATCTATTCAAAGATATTTCCCAAACAATTGTGTTATTTCGATTCAGTATTTTTTGATTTCATATTCACATCAAAAATCGAAATATTGCTAAATAACGTATTCAACCCTCCTTCTACGTTATTCCGGACCTAACAATCATAAGCAAAAAAAAGTAAGTTATTGTTTAATTGAAAAATATTCATACTTAGCAAAAAAAAAAAAAATCATATATCGATAATTGAATAATATATATATTTATTGATAAATAATTAATCTCGTTAAATAAATATATTTTTTGGTCTCAAGAATATTTATTTAATAAGTACTTTAATTTAAAAAATATAAATTTCTAAAAATGAGAAGTAAAATTTTATTTAAACATATAGAGCATCAATTTAAAAAAATGAAAAGTACAATTCCAAATGATTTAATTATATTTACACAATAAAGTTCATGAAAATAAAAAATGAAGGAAAATAGGCTACACGAAAATCACCACACCAACAGCAACCTTGATAAATGCATTAAATATGCTGATTTGCACGGAAATATAACATAGGGTCAAAATAGTAATATCCCGTTATTGCGTAAAGCAAAATTTTATGGCATTTAGAGCAAGTCCAATGCAATGCTATATGTGGTGCTATTACTATAATATAGAATCAAATGTAAAAATACTCAACTCCAAAGGGGTGCTATAGTTGAATGCAAAATGCATAAATGCATCTTTGGTTCTAAATTTAGAACCAAGGATGCATCCTTACCACATCATCAATAACTAAAAATGAAGTAAAAGTAGTTAACAATCATTGCATTGTATAATTATTTAATGAAAGTTATAAAAGTTTGGTAAAAATTAAAAAAGTTGGTCAAATTTGAAACTAGCTATAGCACCTAGCATTGGAATGTATCATTTATTTTTTCATCAAAAAACATTTTTTGGTACTATATTATAGCAATAGCAATAACTATTTAGCATTTAGCATTGGACTTGCTCTTAGCAATCATGTATTATAATACCAACAAATAATGTGATAAAAAATAAAATAAAATTACCAAAGAGCTGCAACTCAAAATTATAAGCTCCAGTGAGTCTTGTCCCAGACTCCCAGAGACAACCTAAAAAATGCAGACTCCTAGTCTTATCTGTTCTTCAAATTGTGTTCCTTCTACTCTTTCTTCTTCTTCAATTTTATTCTGTAATTTTCAACAATTCACTCTTCCAAAACCACATACACATTTCAAATTGGGCTTTAATATACCCTTCAACTGTTCACAAAATGCTACTTGTAGCCTATCTTCTCTGCATAATTCTGGTAATTTCTTATTAAAGTTTTGATCTTTATTGGATAATTCAAGTTTCTTGTTATGGGCTTGCGTTGTTTTGATTTTCTTGTCATGGGTTTGTGTTCTTGTTTGTGATTTAGCTGGATTTTATCAAAAAGTAATGAACTTGATTACTGTATTAAATATTTAAATTTGTGGAAATTCGTTTGATGGGTATTTGAAATTGTATGTTTTTGTTCCATGTTTCTATTGTAATTACACATGTATTTTGAGTTCTTTTTTTCTATTTTTAATTTGGGGTTATGCTACATATGTTTCGGGGAGGGGGAACCGGGGAAGGAGGCTTTCGACTAGGCTATCGGTGAATCCTCATTACTTTAGCTTTTTCTATTGCTAAGCAGAAATGATACTTGAGACTGAATTCTTGGAGGACAGCTTCTGCAGGAGCTGTTTGTAAAATTTATTGTCAAACGAATAGATTAGATACACAATTGGTGCTACGTTTTGCCATAGCTTTTCAAAAATGTCGGCATTGTCATACTTGTAACAATTTTGAACTACGTACTTTGCTAGAACGTTATTGGATTGTTATGTTCTGTTACGGAGGGTTAGTCTTATTTTCTTATGTTACCAATGGATATGACTGGTGGATTGACATATGTGTATGCCTTGTTTTTGTTATGTCCGTTTTAGTTACTCAGGATATTGCAGAAACCAGTCAGACTGAACCAGGCTTCATTGAAGTTGGGTACATATCTAGTGTTCACGGGCTTCAAGGAGAGGTGCGAGTGAATCCAAGCACTGGTTTTCCAGAATTGCGATTCTCCACGGTGAATGTCCTTAAGTAGCGTTGCAATATATTATTCTCTGTTTTTTTTTAATACCTGCGATTCCATATTTGAGTTATGACTTCTGTTCTCTATAGCCGGGAAAAAGATGGTTGAGGCAACAAATTTCCGGAACAGAGACCATTCAAGAAGTTACTTTGGTGGAGGGAAGGGGAGGACATAAAGGACAAAAGAGTTGGATACTTAAACTAAATGAAGTTGACACAGTAGAGCAGGTATTAATTGCAATTATAGATGTGTTCTCTTTTACATTATTGATTTGCTTTGTGTGTTGTATAGAGCATTTTCACCATATATATTGGTTATTGGGTGACCTTTCTATTAAGTTATGTGTTTATTGATGCAAGTATTATGATTTGCTTAAATACTTTTGGCCTATCTTTGCGCCCCCTACATTATACATTCACAAACTTAAAGAAGGTAAAGTGGGTAATAAGACAAGCATCTGCCCATGTAACTGTGAGGTTGAACTGGGATTGGATTTGAATAGGTAGCTTTTGGATTACTAGATGGCCTTTTTCTTTGATTTTATATATTATTGGTTTCAAGATTTTTGTCCGCATCATTAAATTTGCATTACAAATATCTAGTTTATTTAGGCACATTTTTTCAGATAAATTTTTTAATTCAGCAATAATGATAGATGAATGATTACGTCATTACTACCATGGGTGGCTTCAGTGAGATCCATTAGATATGAGAAATAATCTTTTTGGTGATGACTGTTCTATCTCGGGTCGGAGACCAATAAGTTGGGTGATTACTACAAAATTGTATGAATTTTCGCAACTAATTTAGGCTTTAAATAGCTGAAATTGAACTTGTAGCTATATATGCTTTAACCTAGTATGTGCCAACTTGCCAAGCCCAACAAGATTTCTAAACAGAAAAATTGATGAATGGATTGGATCTTACCTGAATGAGCTGAGCAGAGCTTTTGACAAATTTCTGGGTTAACTAGCAAAAAGCGCTAATCGCTCGCCTCTTATAGTATATGAGGCAACCGACAAGTTAAGTTTTGAATGTTCCTTGCCAAACTTATATGCTAACAATCTTTTTCATTTACATCCCAAAAATAAATCTTAGTCTTACCTAAAGTAATATTCTGCCTAACTGTCATTTTATTGAGTTTGTGGTAAATATATTAGATTATTATGTTTTCTTATCCAGTATACTCCCAGGCTCAGCAACTTGTTGGGTCAACTCTACTTGTTACAGAAGAAGAGAAACCAGACTTGGAAGAAGGAGAGTTTTACACTCGTGATCTCGTTGGCATGACAATTGTTCTTAAGGTTTGTATATTGGTGGTATTATATTAACTTTCATACCTAAATTGGCAAATTTGGCATTATAAGCGAATGTATTCAAGTTATCTATGATGCATGTATCCTAGTGTTTATAGAAATATCAAATATGTATATATTTTACTGAAGCTTTTCTTAAAGAAGCTATGTAAAAAGGAGTTTTGATTAGAAGTGCATCTCTGGGATCCTAATCAATCTAATATTGAAGGATTAGAAGACGGTTGTCTGCGTTATATCTGTATGATAGATATGACTTCAGCCAATTAAATCAAATATCTGACGCTGCATCTACATCTTACTCTATACAAACATCGAATAACATTTTTGTACAATTCACTCGGCATTATGTTTGTGGATTCTTGGCACATCTGTTATGACTTGTGATTAGAAGCCATTGGTTGGTTCTTTACTTATTCTTCTAATATTGTCAATAGGAAACTGGTGAAAATGTGGGAACTGTTGTTAATGTTTTTGACAGTGGAGCCGGGGACCTTTTACAAGTTAGGCTTAATACATGTCCCAAACTGTCTGATGGAGCTGGAAAACTGGAATCAGAGATGCGTGCTTCTGCTCCACTTGTGTGGGTCCCATTTGTTGAAGCAATTGTTCCAACCGTTGATATGAACAAAAGAGAAATGTTGATTACACCTCCAAAAGGGCTTCTTGAGTTAAATGTACGCTCTGATGAAAGATCAAAGAAAGAAAGGCGTCAACTTGTAAGGCATACTCTTTTATTCTTTATTACTAACTTGTCAGATATATATCTTGCACAATTTCATGTTAAAATACGAGGAGAAAATTTTGTGACCTTACTTTAGCTTTTTTAAATTTTATACTTATTTCTGTTGATAGTTAACATTCATAATCTTTCTGATCAACCTGTGGCATCTGTTGTTTATTTTTCACAATACTAATGTACAAGTGGATCAACTTTGTTAGCAGAATGATGCTTGTTTGGCAGTTAGATACTTTTTTTACAATATGATGTGTAGAGTATTTAATCTTTAAAGATCCCTTAACAGAAAGTAACACAAGCTCCATGTTTCAGTTTTTATCTTAGCTAGCTAAAGCTTAGAGTTGATTATATTTGACTTTAAACGTTTGATTTCCATGTTTTCTTTAGCTTCTTTCTATGTACCCTTTCACTCTATCCCCCGTCTATTCACATACAGAGTACAATACAAAATAGCTTTATACATACACTCCTCACTGGATTAATACAACTCCATAATCGAATCCCCATAAACAGAAAAACAGAGTTATTACAGCTTGAGGGAAGACACAGGACAGTAGCTCCTGTTCGTGATCAAGTGAAAGCAAAAAAAGGCTTCAATCTTCCGAGGCAACAGGCACAATAATATACATTCCCAGTAAGATAGTAAAAGCCGGGACTTCCTTAAGTGTGTCTTAACTTTGAGTTATTCAGTGATCTGCTTAGAGGTGTTGTCATTACTCATTTTTTAGTGTTTTCTGTAAAATAGACCGCAGTGAAGAAGTCCTACCCATACTCCTTAGTCCTTCCTACAATGTATACATTTGTGGAAGTCCACAGAAAAATTATTGCTAATTGCCCGAAGTGAGAAGCAACAATATTCTGATAAGACATTCCTCAGTAATATCATCATGACTCTTGAAGTCATGCGCGGTAGCAATACCAAACCAAATAGATGAGTAGTGGGGTTCTGAGCTAAGCCTTGGCTAAATTTTGGAAATAATAATGCTATAGTGCCTTTCAAATCCTCCTAACCATTATCCTACTGCAATAATTCTTGCTAAGAAGAACACCCATGTTGTGGCAATTCCACCCGAAGGTAATGGGTTACTCCTACTGCACGTTCTTGTACAATGCTTAAGGCTCTCGGATGTAGCAGGAGCAACTTTTGATCTAATATGAGCCCAAAAGATGGATTCATGTCCACTGATTAGAAACATTAAACTTTTGATAATGAAGAAAATATTGAATTACTTGGGATGCCTGTGCCCACAAGAAATCGCAGAGCCCATTAATAGTAATGGAACTCTGCTCAAAGATCCCTCCCGTGATATGAGTTACTACCCCTTGATCACGTACACTGCCCCCAAACATCTGACTGCATTTTCCAACCGAAATAATATAAGCACCGAAATTGCATTATACATCCATAATAGCCCTAAGAAGACATGATCCAAGTCGAGACTTGACACGTCCCCCCTCTTCCAGGCCCATCACAAGGAAAATGAAAACCAAGATTTGCTACATTACAACAATATGTCCATTTGCAAATTTTATTGCTGTTATTAACAAGACAAATAAAGCATTGAGGTGTGTGTGCTTATACTGTTATACATTTAGCTCTTTTTTTTGCTGAGTTAAATAGCTTTTTTAATTGCACTTTAATCTAGAAATTATGTGTGTGCGATATCTGCTAAATATGTTAATAACATTGTGGATTTGTATAAAGGTTTTGTTGCAGGCTGATCTGAGGAATACCGTATTGCAATATTTGCTTGTTGTGTCTCATTATTTGCGGTTTTATATCTATCTGTTGGATGATGTATGATCTTATATAAAGGCCTTTGTGCATTTTAGGAATGGAAAGAGAGGAAGAAATTTCAGAAACGTGTAGTAGCTGCAAAGAAGAAGTTGAGTGACTTGGAGCAGCAGCATGTTTTTCATGGGTTTAGACGTGGGGGGAAATCCGAGGGGGCGTTACTTGCAAGTCAGATTGTAAATGTTAATTACAAATTACTTCGTTTGGCGTTACAGAATATTGAAACATCTTCGAAGAGGTAAAGTATATTATGAAGGGATTTATACTGCAATTTGATGATTCATTCAAGTAGGCATCACTGAGGAAATTATCCATTTTTCATGGACATATACATCAATGTGTTCTTATCGTTTATCTTCCATTGATATATGGGTTTCGTGAATTGGATATATTACTTGTCCACTTGTCACCTTACTCGCTTAAATGTGTACACTGCATTATGAAGATAAATTCTTCTTCTGGGCTATGAAATGTTAAATACCATTTTACAGAAGTATTATTTCTGCTTCCTGGCTTGTTATGAGCTGCTTCAGATTAGTTGTATGTATTCCTCTTATTTTTCCCTTATATGAACATGATGAAGCACATATTTGTTTGGTGAATTATATAAGATTATCAAGACCCAATGTGCTCACCGCCCTTTCATCTCCTCTCGTATAATGATATATGCATTGACACTATCAATATGCACGATTTCTTCTCAGATGGGATTTGAGGGAGTATATTGAAGCCAACTTGACTGATCAAATGAGGTTTACCTTAAAAGGATCTGAGGAGGTTTTTATGGGAAAAGAAGAGAAGGTCAAAACGAGTTGCAAATTGTTAGAAGATGGTAAAGTTGCTATTGTTGTAGTCATGGATGACACTGGAAATTTGGGAAGCGAATATGACCCCGAAATAGTTGCTACTTCAAGTACAGAGGACTCTCCATGCATGCTTCTACAGTCGCTACTTTCTGACGATCATAAATTGGTATAGATTGTACTACATTGAATTACACAAGTTTCATTCAACTATACCGCAAACTGACAATGATATACACCACTAGATATTTGGGCTCGTGGTCCTATTTGAATTGAAGGCTGCAACTGTTTTCTGCTCTTACACAATAGATAAGAGACTAAAATTAAACGACATTTGCTTAGGGCCTGCACACAACTAAACATTATTGTTTAAACGTGCTTGGGTTTCAATTTCATATGATTCAGTAGAAACAAACTGGAGGACACATATATGCATTAGTCAAATAAATGATTTCCTTTGTTATGTGAATTTGTTCTAACAGACTCTTCGTCAGTGCAGATAAAAGACCTCAAATCCGTGCCACTGATCTTTGTTTCCCCTGCTAATATAAGGAGCACTCTTCAAAACATGTTCTCTGAAAATGATCACTTCGGTTTCGATGACAAGAAGGTACGTGGTGCAGTTCTTGAATTCTTCCTTTGATTTCACATTGCTTTACCTGCCACCTAGGTAATTGAACATTTTCCCCTATGTGACATTATTTGGCATTGATCTCAAGCTAGCGCGGATGTAGGTATTGTGGTTTTTCGTACTTTCAGTTAACCATTTACAACTGCAAGCCATGACCCGAAGATGTTTATTGGCCAAATAGTTTTTTTTATTCTTTTGTCTTATGATGCCTTTCTGTGGCTTTTCGGAAATTCTCAAAACCTTCATAATTTGCAAGTTGCCACATAATTCTAACTTACCAACATAATTTTCTAAGAGCCGAGGGGGAGGGGGTTCATGTAAACAAGTTATGTATTGCTTAGAGTAGGGATGAAGCTTCTTTCTTTTAGGACAGAATGGGTGTGTTTCTCCGGTTTGGTTTATCAAGCTCTCCATGATTATTAGTAAAAAATTTGTTCTTAGATTTTTTGTGATGTAAATACTTCATGTCTAAATTACGTGCTTAAATCTTTTAGGTCTGGTTCTTGGAAGAAGAGAAGGTTCCTGTGGTTAGTAAGTCTGCAGAAGAACTGGACAAGCATAAGATTTTAATGCAGACGCCATGGGAGATACTCCAAGTACCAGTTGGATCAGGAGGAGTTATTAGCTCACTTTCATCTGACAATATTGTAGAGAATCTTTCCGTATTGGGTGTAGAGTATATTGAGGTTAGGCACTTTGCTTCTGGAAATAACTATTTCTCAGCTCTAATTACTTATATTAGATGTTAGATATCCATTACGAGATGATCGGTCTGTTGAAGTCTTGTTTTAGATTTTTTAAAGGTAAAAATACTTTTTCCTTTTTCATCATAATCTAGTAAAGCATAAAACTAATGTGAGGTGGAATTAGGTTATGGTGTGATACAGTTATTTTAAAGTTAAATTTGAGGTCATCAAGTATCTATGTCTGTTATCAACAATAAGCATAGAACTCTCTGAGTCTCTGTAGAATGAAGTCTTAGTATTAAAAAACTGCATAAGAAAATACTTCTATAAGTATAAATGAATCAATATTAGTCCACTAACAATTAACTAGCAATGTTGATTTGATAATTTGTAACAAGTGAAGAAGGTATCGTTTACATTTTACCATGTACAATTAAATTTACAAATTCATATCTGTAAAATCATTTGATGTATATCTGAAACTATAAAACCCCTCGACTCTGGCCAATTGTCAACCTTGTTTACCGAGGCCGAGATGCCAAGTCTCCAAGTGGTTGATTATCCTAGCCTATGTAGTGGCATATTGGTGTTTTCGAGTTCAATTCCCAAAGAGAAAAACCAAGACAACTCAATGACGTAATCTAATATGTTTTATTGCCTGTTGGTAAAAGTCACTTGGCCAAAACTGCAACATCACATGCTTGAGAAGGCTAAACAGGTCCAACTAGAATTAGAAAATAACAAAAATACACTCTTTGGCGAATGCTGTCATGTGCGTCTTACGGTTGGTAAATTGTTTATGCTTCATCCATTTTCTCTTTAATCATGCATCTTTTCTTCTAGTATTCAAGGCTCTTTATTTTGGTGGTGTCTATGATACCTGGGCTCCGGGAGGGGGAGATGTAAGAAAAATTACCAACTTGACCCTTAACCCAAGTATTATATTTGGTTATTTACTAAAATCTCCCTTTGGAGGGGAAGGATGGATTGTTAGTGTAGACGATTTGGAAGATATAATCGGAGGACAATCCAGTAAAGAGTCTTCATATCTTATCTTTTGCCATCACTGATTTCTTTTGCCATCACTGATTTCTTATGTGTAGGTCTGCGCTGCTAATCTGAGATACATTGAAGGTCAGTTAGTTGGCCTAGTTCATTCACGCAGAGCACACATCGGGATTAGGTATTTCAAGAATACGGACAACGATGAGAAAAATTTTCACATGATCTTCTCAATGGATTTTGTGAAGAAGTTGACGAAGGATCTTGATAAACTTCATCTCCAGGCCATTGAAAAACCAAACGCACACATCTGCGTGGTGGACAAGGAGTGGATTGACATCACTCCCTCATCTAACAACTCATATGAGTTTCATAGTTCCATATACAGTACATTGAAAGCTTCTTCCCCGAGTAAAGTTTGTTTAATGGAGGTCCAGGAGTAAATTTGTTGTAATCTTTTCAGGTAACTTTAGAAAGTCAAATCAATGTAGTTATTATGTTCTATGTATGAAATGAATAGTGTAGTCTGTCATTAGGAAATACAGAAAGAACATACACTATATACTACAATAGAAGGAAAATGCTTCAAATATGATCAATGTAGTTATGTTGTGTGTCTGAAATGATCAGAATAGTACATTACATATATATAATATTTGTATTATTAAAGATACTAAAACCTATCCATTAAAATGCAGTTAATAACATACTAAAAATTCAATGTTTTTATTATTAAAATTAAAATTCTTACAGATGTTAAGCGTAATGCAAAAGAAACTGTTTCTTAAACATAATTCAAAATTGATGCTCTTAAATTTTTTTTTTTATATATAGTTAAACACATGCACATGTCAGAAGTTGAACTCTTGAGAGAATTCTTGACATCTTTTAGAGAAGTCAAGACCTCAACCACTATATCAACCCTTTGATAGTTATACACACGTACACGTTAGAGTCGAACTCTTGAGAGAACTCTTGACATCTTTTAGATAAGTCAAGACCTCAACCACTACATCAATCCTTTGTTGGCGATGCTCTTAATTTCCTCATGGCTTCGTTTACCCTTAAAATCAGTTTAATTACACCAAATGTCAAATTGGGTGGAGCCGTGGAGGCAAAGAAGATGTTTGCTTTCTTTTAAGATGGCTCTGTCGGTCTACATATTTCTACGCCCTTTTATTACAGGCCAATACAGAAGCATCATTTACATCTCCATCGCTGCATAAGCTTCATTTTTTTTAGCGATTTAGCCTAACCCGAAATTAATTCATTTAAAATTTAAAAATATACAAATACGAAAACAGCCCAAAAAAATATTCCAAATTTGACTTACGTCGGAGAAGCTTCAGACTATTTCCTAAGATACGGACGTCCAGGGAGTGCAAAACATTAAAACAAAAGAAACACTATTTCACCAGCATAGCTTGAATTGTCTATGGATTTTCTTGAGTGAATTACTTTATTGGTTAAAAAAAACACACACACATGCAATAGCGTACAACTGGTTACATGTAAATTTGTATAAATGCATGTTTTTATACAAGAGAATCAATATCAAAAAAGAAAAAAGAGATTTAGAGAGTAAACACATTTTACAGCAAATACTGGCAACAAAACAAGTGACAAAAGCCTGGAATGTCCCTCAAAGTACCTTTTGTTCAAGATATGGATGTGACTGAAGTTCCAGCCAGGGGCGGACGTTTACTGAATCAAAGGGGGGGTCAACAATTTTTTTTTAACATCGAATATATAATCTTGAAACATTAAAATAGAGATCTCCGCTCTTTTAAGTCACGAAAATCATCTATAATCGAATACATTGATAGTACGAGCAATTTCTTTCTCAATATACAATATTAGGCAATCAGTGAGATATTCATCATGCATTTTGTTCCGAAGCTTGTTTTTGACGAAACTCATAGCTGAATATGATCGTTCTGTAGTAGCTGTGGAAACCGGAAGAGTCAAAATAAGAGCTACCACTCTATACACAACCACTCTATACACAAGTGGATACATATCAGCCTTCCTTGTCTTTTTTAACCACTGAGACAGATCCGAAATTGTTGACAATGTTTCAAATGTTGGATGTTATCGTTCAAGATCAAAATGCTCTAATTGCATCCTTAATTGAGCCATCTCATATTCACAAAAATCTTGTGGATAAAACTTTTGTACCAACTTTTGAATATCATCAATCCTAAACGATACAAGCATCTCTTTTGGATTTTTGGTCAACTGATTGAGGTACAGATTGAGTTTGAGAAGTTTCAACATTCTTCCTTTTGAAAAATGAATCAATTGTAGTTGGTTTTACCATTCTAGAACCACAAAAAAATAACAATAATTCAGTCATTACTCATTCAGAGTTCAGGACCATAATTCCAAATTCTAATTAATAAAAAATAATTTAAAAATTAAGGTAGAACCCTAATTCCCAAATTCTAATCAATAAAAAATAATTAGAGATTATATCTACACTAATACCAATCCACAAACAACACATAATATGAATTAAGAATGAATACATGATAACAAATTAGTAATGAAATTAATGAAAAGTTGAAATTTTTTACCTGAAAAGTGGTCCAGTGGAGATAGGAGTGAGGAGACTTAAACTTGTGGAGAATTTGAGCAAAGCAGCGGCGTTCAATTTTTTTTTTTTTATTGTTATGAGTCTCTGAATGGCGTTCTTTTTTTTTTTTTTTTACCTATTTAAGTTGTTCATTTGGCTATAATATGATATATGGCAATAGCCAATATGGGCCAGATTTTTTGTTATAAATCTTAGAGGAGACCAAATTAAATGGGCTATAAATATTGAAGGGGAGCCAAATTAAATATCACAATTATACATACAATACATCTATCTATACTATTATATTAAAGCCGAAACATTGAAAGTTTTGGTTTTCGGTTTGGTTATCCTATTTATTTTGGTTTTCGGTTTGGTTAATTTAATTTTTAATTAATTTTAAATATAAAATAAATCAATTTTAATTATACTATTATATTAAAGCCGAAACATTGAAAGTTTTGGTTTTCGGTTTGGTTATCCTATTTATTTTGGTTTTCAGTTTGGTTAATTTAATTTTTAATTAATTTTAAATATAGAATAAATCAATTTTAATTCGTTATTGGCTATAGTCCTAAAGACGCAATAGTATTTTATATTTACACCATTACTAATACAGCTAAACTTAAAACCTCCGTTGCCTTCACGAACACTGCGCACAGAACTCTATTCTTCTAAACCTAATTTACACCATCTTCATCAATTCAATACACAAGTTTCTTCGGCTTTTCTCTTCTTTTGCAACACCATATATATCATTAAAGTGTAAGTATAATGATTTTATTATGTATTTGTATTATCTCCATTATAATTTATTTATTTATATTTATCTATATTAATATATTAAAACCGAAAGATTGAAAGTTTGGTTGGTTTTGTTTTCGGTTTGGTTATCCTACTTATTAAATAAATAATAATAATATTATATAATAAAAATAATATCTCAAAAAGTTAATTACTAATGTTAAGGTAATTATATTACAATTAAAATTCCTCCACCCGCTTGGACTCTTTCCTTCTCAATTACCCATCTTCTCCAAAGATTTCACTTCTAATTAAAACACGCTATCTTTTAATTTAAAATTAATATTACAATAATTAATATATACCCAAAATATCACACCTTATCTTTCCGTCATTATTTTAGTAATATTTTTTTCTGAATAAAACACGTTACTTTTTAATTTAAAACTAATCTTGCAATCATTAATATACACCCAAATATATCACACCATATATTCAAATCATTATTTTAGTAATAAATAGGAATCGTCAGATTCAATAATAAGATATATTATATGATTAAATTACTTACTAAACATTTAAGGTTCGAACCGGTCAACGAGATATTTAATTTGGAATTTTACAATATAAATTTTAAAGCATGCATATAATTATTTAAATTTATATTAAATTAAAAGTTAAAAAACATTATTCAAAAATAATGATTATATAAAAACATAATTATAATGTTAATTAAAATTTATTAGATATTAAAATAAACTCGTGTTTCGCACGGGTTATAAGTTAGTATACTAATAAGAGAAAATTGGAAACTTGGGAGGGCCATGGTGACCGATGGTCTTATGCTCCTTCCGCCCCTGGTTCCAGCACAATACAAACGCTATGATCAAGATGCCCTTACTGTTCCTGGTCACTCCTCGTTGCCTCAGGTTCTCGTAATAAATATGCACAACTTGCTTTCTAGTGAATCAGTGCATTACTCCGAGCTCCGAAAGTTACGCAGTGCATGCAAAGAATGGGGATTCCTTCAGGTATGTAATCGACGTGTGTGCATCAAAAGCTTTGATTGGGCTGACATGTTTTACTTAAAACACCCCTCCCTGGTCCTGCTCGTCTCAGGCAGGGGTGGAAGCGTGGAGCCACTAAGAGCATCTCCAATAGGAGTTGCCAAGAAGGTTGCCAATATTTATGTGGCAAGCAATCTTGGTTGCCAACCTATTGGAGAGCCAAGGTTGCCAACAATTGTTGCCAAAAGTTGGCAACTTCCTCAAATGATTAAAGTGCATATTTTTGTTTAAAAGAAATATATTAATATACCTATTTTACATGTCTTCCTTCAAATTTACATTATTTAATTATTCATATGGGGACCATTTATACAACTTTTAGAGTTGCCAACCATTGGATCATTTTTCTATTCAAAGTTGCCAAATTGAAGATCAATTAAAAAATTAATTTTTTTTTTGATGATTTGGCAAAGTTGGCAACTTGATTAGCAACTCCTATTGGAGATGCTCTAAGAATCGAGCAGGTTCTTTCGAGTACCTGAACTTTTTTCGAGTACCCTTATTTGTTATACCATAAAAAGGTATCTATACTATACTATTATAAGCGAAACGTTCCTTTGGTTAACACCTTCCAAAAATGAAAAAATAAATTAAAATGCATATAAAATTTTATCTAACTTAATAACAAATTCTTTTAATCACACTCCAATTAATATTCAATTACATGCTCTTTTAGTTATATTTGAATTAAAATTCTTTACCTACAACCAACTTTTTTAGACTCTTTCAATTACTTGGAAATCAAATATTTTCAAAATCAATTTGAATAATTTAAATATCATATATTTATTAACAAATTATAAATCTATATATACTATACTATTATAAGCGAAACAAGGTATAATTGGTTGGTTGGTCGGTTAACACTTTCCCAAAACGTTTGTTAACACCTTCCAAAAATGAAAAAATAAATTAAATTGCATATAAAATTTTATTTAACTTAATAACAAATTCTTTTTATTACATTCCAATTAATATTCAATTACATACTCTTTTAGTTATATTTGAATTAAAATTCTTCACCTACACCTAATTTTTTTAGACTCTTTCAATTAGTTGGAAATCAAATATTTTCAAAATAAATTTAAATAATTTTAATATCACATATCTATACTATACTATTATAAGCGAAACAGGGTATAATTGGTTCCTTGGTCGGTTGGTTAACACCTTCCCAAAAAGTTTGTTAACACCTTCCAAAAATGAAAAAATAAATTAAAATGTATATAAAATTTTATCTAACTTAATAACAAATTCTTTTAATTACACTCCAATTAATATTCAATTACATGCTCTTTTAGTTATATTTGAATTAAAATTCTTTACCTACAACCAACTTTTTTAGACTCTTTCAATTACTTGGAAATCAAATATTTTCAAAATCAATTTAAATAATTTAAATATCATATATTTATTAACAAATTATAAATCTATCTATACTATACTATTATAAGCGAAACAAGGTATAATTGGTTGGTTGGTCGGTTAACACCTTCCCAAAACGTTTGTTAACACCTTCCAAAAATGAAAAAATAAATTAAATTGCATATAAAATTTTATTTAACTTAATAACAAATTCTTTTTATTACATTCCAATTAATATTCAATTACATACTCTTTTAGTTATATTTGAATTAAAATTCTTCACCTACACCCAATTTTTTTAGACTCTTTCAATTAGTTGGAAATCAAATATTTTCAAAATAAATTTAAATAATTTTAATATCACATATTTATTAACAAATTTACAACAAATTATAAATCAACAGAGTATAAACAAACTAAAACTATATAATAAACAATAAAATTTCACACAATTACAAATTAATATTAAATTCTATTTTAGATAAATATTACATTAGGGATTATTATGGATTCATAATTTGAATATGATAATATCAACCAAAATTTGAATGTAAGTATATTTGATACTTTCATTTATATTTATATTATTATAATAAAATATAACAATATATCATATAATTAAACGATTATTATTTAATAATTTAGATGTTATGCCAATATTATATTAAGTAATACATATGAGATATATAATTATTAAAATATAAATAAAATATTATTTAAATTTAAAAAACTGTGCATCGCACACTATTATAAGCAAAACAAGGTATATTTGGTTAGTTTGTTGGTTGGTTAATGTCTTCCAAAAAAAATTGTTAATACTTTCCTAAAACTAACAGTTAAAAATTTATATTAAAAATATTAATCTATTTATTATAAACAACAAAATTCAACAATAATGTACAAAATCATATTTTTATAAAATTGAAAAATGTGTTTAAAATTCCAAATTCAGTTACATTATATATAACTTATTAAAAATAAAAAACCACATATTTTTTAGAATTATAAACATTTTCAATTATATCCCTATTAGAATCATCGCCCGCACAAACTTCTTCCTACGATTCTTTCTTCTACGCTTTTAGGTTACACTAGATAATTTTTTAAAAATATCTATTGAATTCTTAAGATATTTAACAGCAAACTTAAAAATAATGTTAAATTAATGATGAACATATGTAAATTTAAAATTAATAATAAAAATTTATTTAAATAAATTAAAATTTATATTAAATCAAAAAATTAATATATTAATTCATAACAATAATATATGATAGTCCCGTGCTTTGCACGAGTTATAGGCTGGTAACACATGACAAGAATACCATAAAATGTTGATGGTGACCAAAAATACCAAATTATTACGCATTTGAGATAGGGATAATAAATTTTATACTAATTACGCATTTTATATATGGGTAATAGGCTCCCCGGGGACATTGTAAAATTGGTAACAAAGGTTCCGCATTCTCCAAATGCATAATAGGGGAATCTTTTTTTTTATCTTTTTTGTATTACTTATTTGTAACATGCTTAACATGATTTTTTTTTTATTACCCATTTTTCAGATGCGTATCTGGTTGGTAATTTTGACCACCAATCTCACAATTCGTTATTTTGATTAAAAAAAATGGTAAATATGTCATTCTTTAATTAATCAACAAACAATTTTTGCACCGATTAGAGCCTGTTTGGCTGGACTTATTATAAGTCCTTATGGACTTATTTTCGGGTAAAAATTTCATCTTTTGATAAATTTTTTTTATACAAGTATTTAATGTATGTTTGAGATTCTATAAGTTGCAAAAATAAGTTGGAAAATAAGTTGGAAAGTTAGGAATCTCTAACTTTATCTTAAAATAAGTTGACTTATTGTGGAAAAAAGTTCCCCCAAACACCCCCTTAATTTCCTTTCCCGTTTTGTTTAGATTCACGTACGGCTTATAGTATGGTCCATGTACGTACAGATTGATTTTGTTTAACTTGAGCCCAAAAGCTAAGGCCGACCTGAGCCCAAACCAAAAAGCCCATAAAACCAAAACGGATAACAAAACCCTACACTACATAAGTCTAATCTAACGCTTTATAAAATGGATTCATAGCCTCTAAATTCTCAGCCGCTGTAAACCCTAAGTTGGTTTGTTTCTTCGCCTCTCTCCTATATCTCTACAAGACTACAACTATACACACAACTCTCTGTATCTATAGTTTTCTCACTCATTTTTGTTATTATTATCAACAGGAGCTAAATCAAGATGGCGGTTCCAATGTTGACGAAGAAGATCGTGAAGAAGAGAGTCAAGAAGTTCAAGAGGCCATGGAGCGACCGTCTCGTCACCGTCAAGGTTCATCTTTCTTATTCACTAATTTTATTGTATTAATTAGTAATTTTTATCTGTTAATTGTGATAAATCTAGGTTTAATTGTTAAATGTTTGTGTATTTTGATGCTTTTTTGAAATGATTATATGTGTATTCATGTCTGTAGATCCTGTATATATGTATGTTTAACATTTTTTGATTTGATTACAACCAAATTGATATAGTGTTGTGTTAATTAATCTCCGTATTTTGTTGTTTTTTTGAATTTATAGCTCTAGAAATGAGTTTAGCCGCTGTTTTTTTTATTATCGAATCGTAGTTTGTTTTTTGGAAAATTTATAGCTCTAGCAAGGAATAAGATGAATAGTATTGTCGCCCCAGTCTAACTTGCATCTCTTGATGTAATATGGTGATAGACATATTTTTTAATTTCTGATTCCTTCAATAACAGCATTTCTCAGTCTTTAATGATAAAACTTAATTTTGGTAAAAAAATGTTTTGATTTAGGGCAAGTTGAATATGACTTTTTTACGGAGATGTGAGGATACCTATCCATATAATCTGCATTTATATGATGAATATAAACATGCACTACCATCTGATCTCCAATTCTTTCGTTGGCTTTTAATTTTAACTGTTAATATAAGCCGTGGGTGTAATATAGCCATTTTGTTGGTCTTGCAGTCTATGATGAAGATTGTATATTATCCTGATTGTCAGTGATTATCATAAACCAATTTCACCATCTTTCGACTGAGGCTGCATCGATCAGTTTCTTTAGTTTTTCTTTGGTTTGTTGGTTATCTTGAGAGATACTGTTTTTGGGTGTTTTGCCCTAGTGAAAGTGAAATGATGTGTGATACAGTTATCTGTTATGTCATTTAGGCTTTTAGTTACTGAGACCCTGTACACATTGTGTTCAGCGGGTGCGTCATTACTTTCTGCACCAATTTTATATGCTTCTATGTTGTACTGCATTTAATATTAACTTGAGTATTTATCTTATGACAGCCAAACTGGCGTAGGCCAAAGGGTATTGACTCTAGGGTCAGGAGGAAGTTTAAGGGAGTCACACTGATGCCTAACATCGGTTATGGCTCAGACAAGAAAACCCGTCACTATCTTCCTAATGGTTTCAAGAAGTTTGTTGTGCACAACACTAAGGATCTTGAACTCTTGATGATGCACAACAGGTAAAGTGTTACATTAATTCTATCAAGTCTTTTTATTTTTTTGTTACTTACCATTTGCCTTGGTTATTTACTTTTGTTCCATGTTTTGCAGAAAATACTGTGCAGAGATTGCCCATAATGTATCCACCAAAAAGAGGAAGGAGATTGTTGAGAGAGCTGCTCAACTTGATGTTGTGGTTACCAACAAGCTTGCTAGGTTGCGTAGCCAGGAAGATGAATGAGTCTGAAGCCCTAAGAAGCTCAACATTACTTTTATTAGTAGTGAACTTCGTCATTTATCTTGATGTTTTTGAAAAGATTTCTTTAATCATGTTAAATTTTTGGTAGCTTCAGTTGGTAAACGTTGTTGGTTTCACTTTAAATCAAACAACCTATGCATGTGTACTCTTAAATGTTGGTTTGTTCTGACTCGGTTTTTTTGTATGGTCATGCATTACCTTGTTTTATTATGCTTTTGTTTCTTTATTACAATGCAAGTATATTTTGTTAGGCTGATTACCTTGAGAGTTGAGAGCATTCGAGAAGATATATGTTTCCTTGTAATGACTTTAGAAGAAATAAGCGAGGGGGGCATTAATAAATTGGTTCAAGTATTTAGTAATTTGCCTAGTAAGCCTTGTCTGTGGTTGGATTCAAGATGCAGTTTGTTTTCATAGATGCTATCATCCAAGGGTTTTGTTAGTTCTTGTAACGGTACTTCTCTGGTAAAGAATTGTACATTGTACAACCTTGGACTTACAAATCCTGTACCTACTATGGCTACAAGGATGCCAATTCAATATAATTAGAGTGAAAGTGTAATTTAGATTCATTAAGAAGTGTCTTGCTTTGCAATACAACTTAGTATAGGCTTGATATCTTAAAATCACCAATGTTATGGACGGGTGAGTTGATTAGTACACCCTGATTCCCGCAATAACACCTTAGTAAAATATGAGGAGGTATTTTGTACTCTTAGAGGTGACAATCGAAGGGAATATATTGAACTTGCTTGTCAGGTTACTATCCTTGCCCAACGAAATACTCTATATCGAAACAGCAGTCATAGACTATGTTCACCAATTGAAATGTATCCGAACAGTTGTCGCACCAGTTGTGAGATTCTACCTTCAACAGAAGGAAAGATAATTTACAGATAAGGTAACAACATATACAGAAACTTCTTTCCATTTGGCAAAGAATATAGACCTTCCCGTCAATAAAGAATCAACGGGAGAAGTAGATAATAGCCCAAACAAAGCATGTACCATCAAGTAAAGAAAAGGAAAGATAATTTACAATAAAGCATCTGGTATGGTATCCTACATTGTCTTGCCCTCAATTTGAAGCATCATCCATGTCTTTACAGCCCCGCAAAGCCCCTGCCAACACAAGAAAGGAATAAAAACATAGTACAATAGCATACACAAACCATATATAAGATGAACTCTTACACATAACATGCATTGGTAATTCTACATCCACAGACATTATCCTCCAATTCTTTAGTACAAACTTTCAAGATTCTCAGCAGTATCTTGAAATGGCAGGGGAACAGATGAAACCTGTTGCGACGCTTCTTTTAGTCCTCAACTTCTGCATGTTTGTCATTATTCTAGGCATTGGCGGATGGGCAATGAATAGAGCTATTGATCATGGTTTCATCATAGGTATATCTTTAGCGTGTCCTTGCATTCACACACACACAAAGGCGGCCTGCTTGATTAGTATACTAACCGCATGTATATGTGCTTGACAGGGCCGGGATTTGATCTTCCAGCTCATTTTTCACCAATTTATTTCCCGATGGGAAATGCTGCAACTGGTTTCTTTGTAACGTTTTCTTTGCTAGCCGGTGTTGTTGGGGTAGCATCTGTTATCTCCGGATTCAATCATGTCCGGTTCTGGAATCACGATAGCTTGCCTTCAGCTGCTTCTGCTGCTACTATTGCTTGGGCTCTTACTGTCCTTGCTATGGGGTAATCTTTACACTACATTTAAAACACATGCACGAGCACACTTTTAAGATACAAAAAATACAACTTTATCTTTTAATCAATGTACCATTGTTTGTGTAGATTTGCCAGCAAAGAAATTGAGTTGGACGTCAGAAATGCCCGCCTGGTTAGTGAAAAAAGAACATTTCTTGTTCAGCAAATTCACAAATTTTCATTTTACTTAATTGTAACAGATAGTAAAAGTATCTGCTAAAACATACGAATAATTTGTCAGCAAATTTTTATGCAGAGAACAATGGAAGCATTCATCATAATTCTTTCCGCAACTCAAATCTTTTATATAGCTGCCATCCATTCTGCCGCAACAAGGAGATAAACAAGAGGGTTGAATCAAAATATGTTTTATTTTATGGATTGTGCGCGCCTTTACCTTTTTTTTCCCCTTCTTTTTATGTACTTCTGCTCTTTGTGGTGTAAAGATTTAGCCAAAATTCTGGCAGTTTGTTTCTGATTTGTGTGATGTAATTTCTATTAGCAGGTGTGTCGAACTGGTCATGCATTAACAGCTTCTTCATAAGCACTTTCATCAGCTTTTTTTTTTTCCTTGTGTTTGTGTGTGTGTGTGTGTGTGAATATATGTGCACATTACTGGTAAACTGCAACCAATTCAAAATCCATAAGGTGTACGATTTAGTAGTAAACAGGAAACAACTTACTATATGTATATCTAACCTATTCACATGTTTATGTCCTAGACGATACGAAAAATTTGTAATGACTGATCGATCCAGGTCGAGGTTCCTCTGATTGTATGGATATGTTACTCCTTCTAGGGACTGGGTTCCTGTCCATACCATCATTGTATTGATAAACAGTAACAATTGGACTTCCTTCTCACTAATGTATAGTCTTCAGACTCCAAAGGTTTCATCATTTACCAATTTTCATAGTTTAGTACCTCTCTCTTTTCCTGTTGAGCTTCATCAAAGCCCCATGGAAGTGAATACCAAGTTTACTTGTAATACATAAGCATGAATAGATCCTTGCGTCCTTCCTGAATAATCCAAAACTATGTGCATTTACATTAACAAAAGGCCACTTCAGCGCACAACCTTACTTTTACGAAATCTACTCTTTAATAAAAATGCCCTACTCAGCATTTGAAGCAAGAAACAAGTTATTGCCTGAAAATGATGAAGCTACATTGCTTGGGATTTTGGGGTTTCTGCCAAATCATTGTCAAATATGGATCAAGCTAAGCAATTAGATGACCAGTCGTTTGAGTCCATAATAGAGTTATACTAATTGCTATCAACCAAACAAGAACCACAACTGGCAACATTACTTACTACTGAGAGATTCATAAGTAGACATCGACCAATTTTAATACATCAAATATCATCTTAAAATTTATAGAGTATATCAAAATATAAGACTAGTCCTCAAAAACCATCCCCAACACTCAAACCAAATACTCCCAGTAGACTAAATATAGTTTGTACAAAAACCATAGAAGAAAGAAAAGGGAACAGGGGAAACTCACTGTATATAACCGAAAAAACAAAAAGAAAACAAAAAGGGGAGGACTGTGTAAACCGATCAACAGAAAAACGTTTCCACTATTGAGAGCCTAACTAGTTCTTGCATGGTCAGGCTCCTGCAATTATTTTTGAGGGAAGTTTGTAAAAATACTTCTAGGATCCGTGCTTTGCATTCTACAGTCCAGCACTTTTATCCTCTCTTTCTGCATTTAAAAATAAACAATGTTATGCAACATTCAATAGCAATAATTAAACGTTCAAATCAACAAGAGTAAAGAACAATTTATGCCTAAGTTTAATGCACATGTCCCCAAATGTTTTTCATAATTGACAGAAGGTTTTTCGTAGTTGGTTAACAGGGGCAGTGATCAATGTACGTGACAGTTGTATGAAAAATTAAGTGAACATTATCCATTATTCCAATAGCACCGAGATCGTCTTGGCCCTACTCCATTCAATACCCATGTTTCAATTTCAGAAGTTGGCTCTCATCACCGATCTGTTTAGTGCTTAGTAAAACGTGACTTTTTGTTTCCACACTATGACAGTCCAACTACAAGCTAAGTTTTGATCCTGCATGGACTTGTACCCTTCCGAGATCCGACAATCATTCGATAAGGATCACTTCAATAAGAGAAAATAACATGGCAGTTTAAGCAAAAAGGTCCTCCACCGCACAAGGTCTTGGCTCACCATAGCAAACAATTAACTAGTTACTAGCTTGTAGTAAATTATAAATCAGATGTTTAGTACTAATCTTTCTTTGCGACCAAGTTATCTTCTTCCCCGATTTAAAACTACATGTAGGGGGCACATATTCGATGGTTATCTGTACATCCATCTTTCTACTCAATGCTATCTCTTTCCTGTCTCCATTTTCTTTTTCTTCAGTCGAATCTCAACAACAAAGTAATTTATGCTACTGCCAATGTTCAGGTTTTACGATGATTGGTGGCAGAGCTACTCTAAACTAAGGGAGATGGAATCCCTGTGAGTAAAGAGTCAGTGACCACATCTAATAATCTCACATGGTGTTATGCTTATGTCTGTGATGAGGCATGAGAATATAAATAAAAAGGATCTTTTATTTTTATTAATAAATAGTTTAATTATATTTGGTAGAGAAATTAGTGCTTTATTACTTGTATGTTTTAAATGTGGGGTTAAAAGTATTAAGTATGTCGCTTATTATAACAAAGCCATTTATTTACGTGCCTTAGTCTATTAGTTAGTTCAATAGGTATTCCAAATTTTCAATAACGATATATAATGATGTAATCCCCACATATCATTTAGACTAGATTATTGAGATATTATCCAATATTAAATTGGTCTTTTTGTTCATGGGTTGCGATCCATCGTTATTTCTCCTTCCTATGGCTGGGAAACCCTCGGGGAACTGGATTTTCTGCAGTTAATCCACCCAAGCTTATCTTATTCTTGTTTTTATTTATTAAATCATCGTTTTGGACTTATGTCCTGCATCAGTCTGTCAGCCCCCTTGAGAAAAGCTACTGATAAAAAAAAAACCAAAAAAAAAGGTAGATTGGAGCAATTTCAGTAGACCACTTTTTAGGGTATATCAGATTGAAAGCTCAACTTGACACTTTTAGGTCTCCCCAATCCAATTCTTTTGTCAGAAAAAAAGCTGCTGGCTGCTGATATGTAGGAAAATTATAAAATTTTTGTTGTCATTCTAATTAAAAGATGTTACAATGAACAGTCCGCCATCACAACTTTGAATTTTCTGACAAGGATTATTCTTTTATAAGTTGAATAGCATTGTCAGACCTACCGGTGAAGTGGAGGCAAAACCTAGAATATAACCTAACTTTTTAAGTTTGTTAAATCTGCACATATGAGCTACAGTGTCGGGTAGGTAACTTAGCTCACTTTGCTACCCTAATCATCAAGGATTTTTTTAATCTGGATTACCATAATTCACCAACAGCATTGCTTAGTATGTAAAACGATAGAAATAAGCCAAAACCTGGACAAGTTATAAGTATGTAAGGCTGATATCCATGAGGCAGATAGATACAATGCAAGTTTAGCATAAAATAAGGAGGCAGTGATACAGCATATGAGTAAAATAGATGCGAGAAAAGGACCTCAATGCCACTTTTTTTAAAAATATGGTCCTAAATAACACAATGTAATATTATGGCCCCAAATATCACACAGAAACGCAAATTCGTCTTGCGCTTTTACTCTTTATAGTTTCAGTCAGTAATTACTTAAGATTTCAATATTAGCTTTTACTATTAATAGTTTCAGTCAGTAATCACTTAAGATTTTAATATTATTTAGAGAGAGATGATGGGTTAAGACAATGAACCTAGATACTTCTGGTGAGACAGGTTGTGAACCTAAATACTTCTGGTGAGACAGGTTTGAGAGAGTGGCTGGTGGTGGCCACTCTTTTGATGTTGATGGCATTTCATATTGCATTAAATACAATACTATATGTACAAATGTGGTAACTTGGGTAATAGTTGCAGTGTGTATTTTGTATGTATTTTGGAAGAAGAAAAGAATAATAACTATGGGTGAGATCCAATTATGTGTAGAAAATGGTTTAAAAATGTGAAGTGATGAAGAAAGGTGGGATATGATGTTTCTACCCTAAATGCAATATAAACTATCGTTCGCAGACCATCAAAATGAGATACTATCTAGCGTTTTTGTTTTCTTATTTTTTTTATAAAAATGAGCTAACTTTAGGTGAACTAAAGTTTCAACTTTGACGTTATATTATGTAGCGTTTTATCCAAAAAAACGTTACTTTTAAGTAACATTTTCAGTTATTATTTATTTTATTTTTTTGAAAAAAAAAATTGTCAGAAGTTATGCATAAAACGTTAGACGCCTTTACGTCTTCCAAAACACGTTATTTTAAGTAACATTTTATAGTGATAATTAGTGCCATTTTTTCCTATTGTGCTATTTTGGGACATTATTTTCTAGAATTGTGACATTAGGGGCCAACACCCCATTTCAGAAATACATAAACATATAAAAAGCAAGTGACCTGAAATTATCTGTCAGAACTTGTGAACAACTCGAATAATCCACAGCAACTCTTCACGGAAGCCTTCTGAACTGCTTGTGGTGTAGAAGTTACGGGTAGCTGCAGAAAAAGATAAAAAATATACAATGATTTCATGAGCATGAGAATTTTTAGCTACAAGGACGTTAACAGATACTTGGACCGTTGGCCTTTAAAAAAAAAAAACAGCGAATGTGTTGGGGGGATAGGAATCATTACCTGATTACTAGAGTTTTCAGGATTCTGATAATCTGGAACAGGTGCACCATTACTAGTATGGCCAACAAAATAATTGTATGACAGCTCAAGTTTGTCTTCCTGCACTTCAGTAGCAGAATCCTTTGCATCCGAAAATGTTACCGCTTTTTCTGATGTTGTAAGTTCCTTATTCTCCGATCCTGAATCCACCAATTGCGGGGAATCGGCATTATTATTATCCAATGTAAGTATCTCTTTCTCTCCCCTTTCAGGCAGATCCAGTTCAACCGCACAAGAAGTATTATGATTTTCAGTTAGAGCACTATCAATCACTTCAACTGTCTCTTCCACCAACGAGTCCTTCTCTGATTCTACCAAAGGGGCAGTTTCAACATCCCCGTTACGAGTCTCTTCGTTCTGAACGGTATCCTTCACCTTATATACTGCTTCCGAGGAACAATCAGTTGGCTCGGCTAAATCAACAACTTGCACAGCTTCAGCAACTATATTTTCAGTCTCTCTATCCGCGATGCTATCACTTACTTGATTTACAATGCTTGATAAAGAATCATCAAGATTACTAGAAGAACCAGTTTCACGAACTTTATTCTCAGATTCTTCTACTTCAACTTTTTCGATTACTTGACTTACAACTTCAGCCAAAGTTTCAACAAGCTCAACTGACTCAACAACCTGTCCAGTTTCAACAGGCTCAACGGCATCAACAACCTGTCCAGTTTCAGCTGCAGCTTTATTATTTTCAACATCACCTGACTCATCATCAGAACTACTACTGCTACTACTTCTACTACTGCCGCTGCTTGATGACCCTCCACCATTCACCTCCTCCGCAGACCCTCCACCATTCACCTCCTCCGCAGATTCAATACTTATATTCTTGCTTTTAGAATCATCCTCCAACTTCAAGTCCCACTCAATCTCAACACCACCCTCTTCCTTCGTGCCAACTTCTGGCGTATCCCCTTTCCCCAAAGAACCACTCTCAGGAACAACTACATCAGCCAATGATCCGTTTTCCCTCTTCCCCAACTCAACCTCCTCTCCCCTACCAAACGAATGCACAGATTCATCCCGAGAAGCAGGAGAACTAAATTCCCCACTATCACTCTCTTTCTCATCAAAGTGTTTCACATCTTCCCCTACCACAATTTGATCCATCACAAAAATTCAACAATCAGTAATTCAAAACAAACCAAAACCTACCCTTAAACCCAAATCACCAATCACGAAAAAATAAAGTTGCAACCTTTACAAACAATCACCAATCAAGATTTAATAAAGTTGCAAACTTTATAAACAAATAAACAAACACTACATACACAAACAGTAGAAAAGTCTATTAAAAACAATCCAAACAAGCAAAACAACTTATACCCATGTCCTAAAATCAAACAAAGAGAGTAAAACTCAAACAGACATAAATTAATGGAAAGAAACGAAACATACCCACCAAGTGAATTATAGAGACAGATCAAAAGTGAGTAAGGAATAAACATGGGGGGCTCCAATAAAAATAAGAAAGCAAAGAAACAGACATAAAGAGTGTGTAAACATACCATGAGAGTGCGTGTTTTGTTGAAGCTTTTTCTTCTTGGCAGCTTTTCTTTTCTTTGCACCTGATGGCATGATTGATGATAAATTAAAGAATGGGGTCTATGAATAGATACAGGATGGATTGTATGTACAAATAGGATCGTGGGGTTGGGTGAGTAGAGAGACAGATTGATTCTCTCTCTGTCTCTCTCTCTCTCTCTTTCTTTACAGTAGATATGGTGGTGAGGTAGAGAAAGGCATGTGAATGAAATTCAAGGAAAGAAATAACTGTGTGTGACTGTGTGTTATTTTTGGGAGAGTAAAAGGACAGGGAGGTGCATTTTTATACCGTGACTGGGGGAGGAGAGAGTAAAAGGACAGGGTATCTTTTATTCTTGTTTCGAGTCCACCCTGGATCTTATTGGTCTTGTTGGGCATGCCCCAGTGTAGTGTAGTGTGTGTGTGTCACCTTTTTTTTAAGTCCAGATTTAACTTCTCACTCCAACCAATTCTCAGTCGACCGGATTTTGATCTATATGAACCCAATTTTTTTTTATTTTAAATTAGTCGAAGTCTGTCAAATAGCTCATTTTTTTAATTATCTTAATATTCAGAATTTCGATTGATTCGAAAATTTTAATTATTCTAAAAAATTTGTTCAGATTTATCAAATGATCCTTAATTTTTTTTTTATAATATAAAAAGTGTGTTTGAGTTCAAACTCAACAACAAATTGAATCGCACTCGAATATTTTGAATGAACCGAGCCCTATTTAAAAATTTGAGCAGTTCTGTTGTGGAATAAAAACTAGGCTACTAATATTGCGGCTAGGGCGTATGTATTTAATGTAAGGGGTGTGAGCTTCGGGCTTTAATGGCTGCTCTTGTGCTCGTGGCTGATTCTGCCTTCACAAGATGCCTACGTACTTTGATGAATATCAAAGATCAAGCCAAAAAACGTAGTTCTGAGGTGAGGGGTCTGACCCTTTATATAGGCTGAGAAGCCTTAGAATTAAGGTAGGAGTTGGAGACTTAATAGATAAGTCACCTCCTTGAGGAAAGTTCTTGATCTATTCCTTATAGGAATCAGTTTCCATATAGAATTGGATGCTTTATAGGATAAGTCTGAAGGAGATATTATCCTTATCCAACTCTTATTTGCTGAGCTGTTTATTACCCTTAATATTAATTACGAAATTAATATTATAAATAGGGTTTGGGCCCAACTGGTGGGCCCCACGTTTGGACTATTCCGGGTATAATTAATACCATATTAAAGGTGTATTTAAGGCTTACTTTTAGCCCATATCATTTGCCCCCCAACTTCTAGGAAAACTGATCAGGTTTTCCTTGAAGTTTTATCTGTCTTTCGTGAGACTTGGGTCAGGGCTTTGTACACTAGTGTTTCACGAATGTCGTCTTGATGCAAAGTGTGGAGCGACCGACACGTTTACGACGATATGCCTTATTCGAGGCTAAGCAATTTCCATAACTTTAGTTACAGAGTCTTTTTTCTTCAAGGAATTATCTATGAAATTCCTCGTATTTCCATTTTTATCCTATTATGGTACCTACAGGTATCAAAATTCCATGTCTGTGAAGATTAGCTGTCAGAAAATCAATTTTTATAGCAAATTTCGACCAGGACTGAGTATTTTCGATCAGAAATTCGACCAGGAATTCGACCAGGAATTCGACCAGGAATTCGACCAGGAATTCGACCAGGATTCTGGTCGAATTAAGGCCTTCTTTTTCTTCCTGATCGAAGAGATTTTCGACCAGGATTCCTGGTCGTTTCGACCAGGATTCTGGTCGAAATAAGGGTCCAATTTTGCTCTGGTCGAAGGGTTTTTCGACCAGGATTCCTGGTCGTTTCGACCAGGATTCTGGTCGAAATAAGGGCCTCAGAATGGTTTTGGTCGAAAGGTTTTTCGACCAGGATTCCTGGTCGTTTCGACCAGGATTCTGGTCGAATTAAGGGCGTTTCCAACGCTTTGGTCGAAGGGTTTTTCGACCAGGATTCTTGGTCGTTTCGACCAGGATTCTGGTCGAATTAAGGGCGTTTCCACGCTTTGGTCGAAGGGTTTTTCGACCAGGATTCTTGGTCGTTTCGACCAGGATTCTGGTCGAATTAAGGGCGTTTCCAACGCTTTGGTCGAAGGGTTTTTCGACCAGGATTCTTGGTCGTTTCGACCAGGATTCTGGTCGAATTAAGGGCGTTTCCAACGCTTTGGTCGAAGGGTTTTTCGACCAGGATTCTTGGTCGTTTCGACCAGGATTCTGGTCGAATTAAGGGCGTTTCCAACGCTTTGGTCGAAGGGTTTTTCGACCAGAATTCTTGGTCGTTTCGACCAGGATTCTGGTCGAATTAAGGGCGTTTCCAACGCTTTGGTCGAAGGGTTTTTCGACCAGGATTCTTGGTCGTTTCGACCAGGATTCTGGTCGAATTAAGGGCCACTTTGGCTTTGGGCCTATTCTTATGGGGCCTGGTACTTTTCTTTTCAAAATGGGCTTATCCTCATAGTTGTTATTGGGCCCATCCGGGCTATTTGGATCCAAATCCAGGATTTATTGTCTATGATATTTTTTTAAAAAATACCCATAATTTTCTTCAAAATATCTAAGATATTTTTCAAAGATATTTTCCTAAGAATGTCCTAGAATTGGGCCTTAATTTGGGCCGGTTTCATGGGCTTTTCTGACCTGTTACTGTAGGTTTCTTGACCGTTTGGAGGAATTTTAACCGGCTAAAAGATTGTATATAAGAGTGAGAGTGAAGTGTTCACTTTCTCATTCTTACTTCTACTCAAACACTTCACTAGAAATTCTCTCTGTAGTTATCTCTATTTCAAGGCGATTTCCGGCGAAAGTTTTCTTTAAGCTCCTCCCCTTCACGGTGGTTTCTGGGTTTATTTCTTGAAGATACCTTCATTCCTTCATATTTTCTGGGTTTTCTTTGAGGATTTTCTTCAAATCTTCAAACTTTCTGGGTTTTTCAAGAGCTTCGAACCTTTCTTCAAGAACATCAATGGAAGACAAAGCTAAGTCTCGCCTTGCAAAGATGAATTCTGCCTCCTCCAAAGGTACAATCACCATTCGCTCTTCTTACACATCTCTAGTAGATATGTTAAATCAACGTGGAGATGATTACCCCTCTTTGTCAGAATTAGATGCATATGACTGTTGTAGCTCTTATCATGATGTTGATGAAATCACTAGATATAACAAGCTTTTCAAAATTAAATCACCTTATAAACTTGTCCCAGCCGAGCCAGGTGACAGACCTTGTCACTGGAAACCCAATTCTTTGTGTGTTTATAGGGAGAGTCTAGTGGCTGGCCTTCGTTTTCCATTTCATGAATTCATTCCTAGACTCTTAGCTGATGTGCAAATTAGTCCATGTCAACTCCCGCCAAACGCGTGGAGAATTATATTATGTTTTATGGTTTTGTGTCTTCGACAACAACTCCCTTTATCAGTTGCTCTTTTTCGCAAACTTTTTCAATTTTACAATAGTCCTGCCACGAACCCTGGCTGGGTATATGTTAAGCTCCGTCCTAGAGTCCCCCCAATCTTTAATGGCAAGTCAATTCCTGATAATAATGCGGGCTGGAAAAATGAGTTCGCATACTTAGAATGGGATGGAGGTGATTGGGGCACTCTCTTTAGGCAGACATTCTCGAGAGTCTCAGATGGAAGTGCTAAGGGAATCGTCCTTAGTACCGAGGGACAGGCCGCTTATAATACTTTGACCGAGGCAGACGGTAGTTCTATTACCTGCCTAAGTCTTTTAAATGAGGAGTCTCTAAGGGGAGTAGGCCTTTCCAGAGTTTCTGAGCGGGGTAATTTTCTTACTGGTCTTTGCCATTTACTTTTTATTACTGAATTTATTCCAACTCTCTTTTTGGTCGTTCTTGCAGTTGCGAAATTGATTGTGGAGGCTGCACCCTCTCCTGATGAAGAGACAGCCAGGATGGTTCGGGCTAAGAGGGTTGCTGACCCTCGAGGGAAAAACACGGAGCCTCCTTTCCTGCGCCCCCACAAGGTCCATAAAGGGGAGTTGAGATATGGTGACATAGCTGGACTGGAGGGGAGCTCCCAGGTTAATGTCCAGTCGACGGTTTTCAGGCCTCCTTGGGGCTTTAGGAAGCAGGATTCTGTGGTGGGCTCTACGAAGCACTCCATGGATTGGTCTTTAAACTCGATCACCACCCCTGATTATAAGGACATGGTCCTTGGTGGAGGTATTGGGGAGTCAGAGGCACTCGGTGCTCAGGCTCTCGCTGTGGTAAGTCTCAAACTTTTATCTTTCAATACCTTAACGGCTTTTAAGTTCAATACTTGATTTCAATGCTAACCTTTTATACAGGCTAACGTCCATTTCCAAAGCTTGGTTCATAAAGCCAAAGCTTGGAAAGAGAAGTCTAAAGCTTTTGAGTCTGAGTCTCAGAAGAAGACTCTCCATATTAACCGTCTGGAAGAGCAAATAAAGAAGAAAGATGAAGAGATGGTAGGGATGCATGCGGAGCTGGTCGCCCTGAGAGATGACAAGGAGAAGCATATTGATGAATATCTGGATTCGGAGGAGTACAAGACCCTCATGGATCAGCATGATGAGATGCTCTTTCCTAGTCAGTTTTCTGATGGGTGGACCAAGGCCCTTGAAGCAGTTCTGAGGCAGCATCCAGGGTTATTCTTGCCTTCTGCTTTTCCTAGCCCTCACCTTCCCCATGCCTTGACACAGGGGCCTGGTTCCAGTGAAGAGCTGTTTGGGGAGGATGACACTTTGGTTAAGGAGCATGCTACTGCCACTTCTTCAGCTTTGGATCCCGAGCCTACTCTAGCTCAGCCTGGTGCTGCTATCTCTGCCGACGAGGGGTCTACTACTGAGACTAGCTCTGAGGATGCTTCTCCTGCTAAGGAGGCCCCTAAGGCCCCTTAGACTTTATTTATTTATCATTTGCCTTTCTGAACTTTGGGTTTCAACCATTTGACTTAATAGCCTTCGGGCCTTTGTAATTTCTAACTTAACTATTTATGCAGTTTATTTCCGCTCATTTTTCTTGCCTTTGCTCATAGTTTGTTAATACTTTAGAATTTTTGAGTACTTGGCCTCCTGGCTGGTACTTAAACTTATTAGTCGGTCCAACATTCGTCTTTCGTTTATTTTAGCAAGGAAAGATAACCAATAGAGAAAACAGAATAAATCCCATTATGCTGTCAAAGGACATTAATAAAATGGGTTCAACCCTTACATAGATACTTTATCAACTACTGGGAGCAACATGCTCTATAATGGTTTCATTCGAACCTTATTCCTAATAAATAGATAAAAGTTCAAGCCTTTATCAAAAGACCTCAAACATAATAAACTTTGAGGTTCACAGCATGCCAAGTCCGGGGCACCTCAACCCCATCCAAGGTTTCTAACTTGTAAGATCCTCGTCCTAACACCTTCCTGACCAGATACGGTCCTTCCCAGTTTGGTGCTAACTTTCCTTTTTGGCCAACTCCTGAGGCTTCAATCTTCCTTAGGACCATGTCGCCTTGTCGAAAAAATCTTTCTTTAACTCTCTGGTTGTAATGAAAAGAGGCTCTCTTCTGATACTCAGCATTCCTAGCATTAGCTTCATCTCTGACCTCGTCAATTAAATCCAGGGCCAGTCTCATCCCTTCTTCATTAGTTTCTGGCTCATATGCCTCGATTCGAGGTGATGCCTGCATGATCTCCAAGGGCACAACAGCCTCGGCTCCATAAGCCAGCAAAAATGGGGTTGCTCCAGTTGTTACCTTGTAAGTGGTACGATACGCCCAGAGTATGGGCAGCAGTTCATCTACCCAAGTGTTCCTAGAGCGCTCGACCCTCTTCTTCAGTCCATCAAGGATAATTCGATTAGCTACCTCAGCTTGCCCATTGGCTTGTGGATGTGCCACTGAGGTAAAGCGGAGCTCAATCGCATTCTCTTCACAATACTTCTTAAACTCTTCATTATTGAACTGTGTCCCATTGTCTGTCACAAGGATTTGTGGGATTCCGTATCTGCAAATGATGTTCTCCCAGAAGAACTGGGAAACTTGCTTGGTGGTTATCTTGGCCAGGGGTTTAGCCTCAATCCACTTAGTGAAGTAATCAATGGCCACTATCAGGAATTTCCTCTGTGCTGAAGCCATGGGAAAGGGTCCAAGTATGTCCATCCCCCACATTGCAAACGGAATGGGAGAGTTGATAGAGGTCAACATCTCAGGCGGTTGCCTCACAATTGGGGCATGCTTCTGGCATCTCTCACATCTCTTGACATAGTTTTGTGCATCAGCCAACATCTCCGGCCAATAAAACCCTAAACGAATTATCTTGTGAGCTAGGGCTCTGCCCCCCAAATGTTGCCCACAGATCCCTTCATGAACTTCCTCTAATGCTTCCCTTGCCTCTAAAGGCCTTAGACATTTCAAATACGGGATGACAAACGACCTTTTGTACAGAATACCCTCAATCAAAGTATATCTCAACGCTCTTACTGAGAGTTTTCGTGCCTCCATGGCATTGTCTGGGAGCCAACCGGTCTCCAGGTGCGCCTTGATAGGATCTATCCAAGAGCCTCCTATATCAATCGGTGCCATTAACTTTGCATTAACGGTTGGGGCCTTCAGGACCTGAAAGTAGACACTCCCAGCATAATTTTCTATTTCAGAAGAAGCAAACTTAGACAGGGCATCGGCCTTAACGTTTTCTTCTCTCGGGATGTGCTCAACATGACACTCCTCAAACTGAGACATAACAGCCTTCACCACTCTCAGGTATTTCGCCATAGTCTCATCCTTAGCTTCGAATTCACCGTTTACTTGGGATATCACAAGTCGTGAATCTCCGCAAACTTTAAGGTTTTTGACCCGCATGATTCTAGCTAAACCCAAACCAGCTATTAATGCCTCATACTCTGCCTCATTGTTAGTAGTAGGAAAATCCAGCTTTAAAGCATACTCAACTGTGAACCCATCAGGGCTTTGCAAAACCAAACCTGCACCACTAGAATTTGTTTTTGATGCTCCATCAAAATAGAGCACCAAATATTCCTTTAGATCAGGTGTAAGTTCCTCTTCTTTTTTCTCTTGCCCAGGGGTAGTCATTATCTCTTGCCCCCCGACTTCTTGGTTGTTAATAGTACATTCAACCACGAAGTCAGCCAATGCCTGAGCCTTGATGGCTGTCCGAGGCTTGTATGTGATATCGAATTCTCCTAACTCAATTGCCCATTTAATTAGCCTTCCACTGGCCTTAGGGCTATGCAATATGTTCCTCAACTGTTGGTTCGTCAGAACTTGAATTTTGTGTGCCTGAAAGTAAGGTCGCAATTTCCTTGAGGCAGTTACTAAAGCCAAAGCAAACTTTTCTATGGGTGAGTAATTCAACTCAGCCCCATGCAACACTTTGCTTACATAGTAGATAGGTTTCTGGACTTTCTCCTCTTCCCGAATAAGGACAGCACTCAGGGCTTGCTCAGATACCGCCAGGTATAGATAAAGAGTCTCTCCAGGACTTGGTTTGGTCAATAACGGGGCTTCAACCATGTATTTCTTCAATTGCTCAAAGGCCTCTTGGCTCTCAGGGGTCCACTCAAATTTTTTCACTTTCTTCAATGCTTGAAAGAAAGGCAAGCACTTGTCACCAGACTTGGAGATGAATCTTCCTAAAGCCGCTACCCGGCCTGTCAACTTCTGCACATCTCTTATAGAGCGCGGTGGTTCCATGTCTAAGATCGCCTTGATCTTGTCGGGGTTGGCCTCTATGCCTCTTTTAGAAACCATCAGACCCAAAAATTTGCCTGATCCAACACCAAAGGCACATTTGGCTGGATTCAACATCATCTTGTGGTGCCTCAGCACTTCAAATACTTCTCTGAGGTGCTTGATATGGTCTGCTTTGACCAAACTTTTAACCAGCATATCATCGACATAGACCTCCATGGTTTTTCCAATCAGATGGGCAAATATCTTATTCACCAATCGTTGGTAAGTAGCTCCCGCATTCTTTAAGCCAAACGCCATAACAAGATAGCAAAAAACACCAAAGTCGGTTATGAAAGATACCTTAGGGATGTCATCCTTGTGCATCTTAATCTGATTATAGCCGCTGAACCCATCCATGAAGCTCAGCATCTCATGTCCAGCTGTGGCATCTATCAACATATCTATCCTTGGCAGAGGGAAACAATCCTTTGGGCATGCATCATTCAGGTCAGTGAAGTCTATACACATCCTCCACTTCCCATTCGCTTTCTTGACCATCACTGGGTTTGCTAACCATTCGGGAAACTGAATTTCCTCAATAAAACCAGCCTCCAAGAGCTTATCCACTTCTTGCTTAATGGCTTCTTGCCTTTCCGGAGCAAAATTTCTCTTCTTCTGCTGTACTATCTTCCGATTAGGGTCAACATTCAATCTATGAGTTATAAGTTGAGGATCAATCCCTGGCATGTCAGCTGCTGTCCAAGCAAAAACGTCACTATTCCTTTGTAAGAACTCTATTAATTTCCCCTTCAGGGGTTCTTTCAAAGAGGCTCCAATATAAGTAACCTTCTCAGGGTCGCCTAGCTCCAGAGGGATAGGTATTAAGTCCTCCGCTGGTTTTCCCCGGTGTTCATCATCACGGACATCCATGTCTTCAATCGGGAGTACCTGCCCCCCGGTTCCGTCAGCTCTCAAAGCAGCCACATAGCAACTCCTGGCCATTTTCTGATCTCCTTTTTGTTCCCCAACACCATTCCTGGTTGGAAACTTGACCTTCATGTGATAAGTAGAGGCAACAGCCTTGAATGCATGAAGTCCGGTCCTCCCTAAGATTGCATTGTACGTCGAGGCAGCCTTAATTACTAGAAAGTTTAGCATCTGGGTGGCCTCCTTAGGTTCTTGCCCTATTGTCATAGGCAGATGAATGGTCCCTTCAACCTTGGACTCAACTCCATTAAATCCGTAGATTGGCATGTTAGTCGGGGTTAGTTGAGAGTCAGTATACCCCATCCTCATAAAAGCATCATGAAACAAGATATCGACGGAAGCTCCATTGTCTATCAGGACTCGCTTCACTTCCGAGTTTCCAATTACTGGAGTTATGACCAACGGGTCATCATGGGGGAATTTCACCCCTTCAAGGTCCGAATCATCAAAACCAATCACTGCCTCAGTCTTAGCACGATTCGGGGCTTCTCCTGTGATGTGCATCACTTCCCTGGCATAAGCCTTTCGAGAGTTTCGGGTAGTGCCGGCCGCTGTTGGTCCTCCCCAAATCATATTAATTACTGGCCCTCGAGGCTGCGGGTTACGACTGCGATCGTTATCCCTCCTATCATTGTCTCTTCTTTCATAATCCCTCTTCTGGGTTCCATGGTCTTCACCTTTAGTGAACTTGTTTAACTTTCCCTTCCGGATTAAAAACTCAATTTCATCCTTCAACTGTCTGCAGTCATCTGTGTCATGCCCCACATCCTTATGGAATCTACAATACAGATCTTTGTTTCTCTTTTCGGGATCACCCCTGAGCGGTTTAGGCCAGCGAAAGTCCTTATCCTTCTCAATGTCCAATAAAATTTGGCTCCTAGGAGCGTTCAACCTCGCGTAATCAGAAAACCTTGACCCAAAACCCTTCTTAGGTGAAGAATCAGAGTCCTTGCCAGTCCGGGGATACTTGTCCCTAGCGTCGTACTCTTGTTCTGATTTTCTTTTCTTCGAATCATTAGAGCCCTTGCCATTACCTACTGTGGTTTCCTTCTTAATGCTGTCCTCAGCCTTGATATATTTATCGGCTCTTCTTTGGAGTTCGGCCATGTTCTCAGGAGGATGTTTTGCCAAAGACCTTTTGAAGAAGAGGTCAGTGGTTCCGTGTTCCAGGGCTACCATGGCCACCTTATTTTCCAGATCGGTGATATTCAGCGTCTCCTTGGTGAATCGCTTGAGATAATCCCTTAAGTTCTCATTCTTCCCTTGCACCACATACATAAGGGATGCAGAACTTTTCTCATGAATTCTCCCACTGATGAACTGGCTGATGAAAGCAGCGCTTAACTCCTTAAAAGAGCCAATCGAATTTGCAGGTAGACGGCTATACCATCTTTGAGCCATTCCTGACAGAGTTTGAGGGAACGCCCTACATTTTAAGGCATCACTAGCAGGCTGCAGCAGCAGTGCGTTCGAGAAAGTTCTGACATGATTTGCGGGATCGCCCGTTCCATCATAGGCCTTAATAGTTGGAATCTTAAACTTCCTTGAGATGTGGGCATTCATCACCTCCTCAGTAAACGGAGGTGTGGGATCGTCAGGGTCCCCAAGCGGCATCAGATCTTTGGGGTTACTCCTGGGGGTTTCCACCCTCATAGCTTCTCTTGTTGGGACATCAGCCCTCTTCTGTCTTCTTGAAGACCTCTCCAAATCTATAACAGGAATCCTTTCTGAGATTGGAGGGGGTCGAATCAGACTCTGTCTTGCCTGTTCCCTTGCTATATCATCTTTCAACCTTTGGATCTCAGCCTCATGAGCCTTAATCCTCTCCTCAATCGTTTGTGGAGGCCCATCATGGATTCTCCGTGTTCTTCTTAGGGGTTCCTTGCTAGCACGTCGCCTCCTCGGGGCTTCATCTCGATCATCATCCTCAGATGATGATGAATCATCAGTATAGGGACCCGAGTAGTCATCATATTCTCGATCCCGGATCTGTAAGGCGTGTCCGCTCGGTCCAGGTTCCCTTCGTCGAGGGGGATAGTTAGGCAGTCCATACATAGGGTTGGTGTTCAAAGGGAGATCCGTAGTGTGGATCTGTACCCCCGTGCGATCAACGTTACCAAGAGGAGAAACCACCATCTGGAGAGGGTTGGTTTCTTGGCCTTGATGGACGATCACTGAGTGAGTCCCCTCTACATGGGGAGTCGTCCCTGGGGGTTGAGTGGGCAGAGGTTGAACGACCGTCCCTGTTGATGGGAGTATTTGTCCTTCCTCAGTGACGATGAGCGAATCTGAAGTGGCTGGTTGAGCAGAGTTAAGGGGCACGGCCTCGGTTGACGTTGTCCTTCGTGTTTGAACCATGGTTGATGTTGTCTTCCCACAGACGGCGCCAAATGTTGTGGAATAAAAACTAGGCTACTAATATTGCGGCTAGGGCGTATGTATTTAATGTAAGGGGTGTGAGCTTCGGGCTTTAATGGCTGCTCTTGTGCTCGTGGCTGATTCTGCCTTCACAAGATGCCTACGTACTTTGATGAATATCAAAGATCAAGCCAAAAAACGTAGTTCTGAGGTGAGGGGTCTGACCCTTTATATAGGCTGAGAAGCCTTAGAATTAAGGTAGGAGTTGGAGACTTAATAGATAAGTCACCTCCTTGAGGAAAGTTCTTGATCTATTCCTTATAGGAATCAGTTTCCATATAGAATTGGATGCTTTATAGGATAAGTCTGAAGGAGATATTATCCTTATCCAACTCTTATTTGCTGAGCTGTTTATTACCCTTAATATTAATTACGAAATTAATATTATAAATAGGGTTTGGGCCCAACTGGTGGGCCCCACGTTTGGACTATTCCGGGTATAATTAATACCATATTAAAGGTGTATTTAAGGCTTACTTTTAGCCCATATCAAGTTCTTAGCAAAAATGTATAGATAACCACATTTGATAGGATAGAATCGAATAATTCCTTATGAATATTTTTACTTAATAAAAAATATAAATAATATCATTAAAATATACATATCCTTACCTTTAATAAAATTATTATTTATATATTATAATCAATCAAGATAGACAACGATTTTATCTACTGATTTTGAAGATGCTGTCGGAAAAATAAAATATAAAGATTAGCTTTGGTAGATAACACTTCGTCACCTTCTTTTTGCAGTATATTTTTAATATAATACTAATAATATTTCAACTTTGCTAACAACTCTTATGTCGGCTTACTATTCAACTTTCTGGATGATGAGTTGACGATTATGAATTACATAAAGTGGAATTGTACAAATCAACAACATTATAAGTCGGCCATATACTTTGTGTATTTTGTTCACACACATTTGTTCATTTTATCTCTAAATTTACAAAAGTGTAACAATATAAAATAAATATGAAATATTTAATTTTGTCGATAAAATCTTCAAAAAAATTAACACAAATTAAAGTTAAATTTTGATAAATAAATATGCTCGGGACCAGAAAAATTTATTCATTAATCAAGATTATTCATTTATCGAGATAAAAAATAAACTATTTCTATTAGGTCGGGACCAGAAAAAATTATTAATTTGATGAGGTTATTCGTTTATCGAATATTCATTTATCGAGGTTCTACTGTACATCTCATTAGCATGAATTACAATTTACAAAAGTATAACAATACAAGTAAGCATGCAATATAATTTTGTTAATTAAATTTTCGTAAAAATAATGAAAATTAAGGTACATTTTTATAGTTCACATGTTGGTTTATAGTATGGAAAAATGTCCAAAATAACCATTTTTCCCGACCCACTGCCCAAAATGTCCAGATGCGGAAATACTGACCAAACTGCTCACGGGATGCGCCGTCTGGGAAGGCGCATCCGGAGTACTGTTCACGTCAGAAAACGTGCATTTTTCAGGCCATCTCTAGAGCTCATTCTGCCGGCGACTTTTCGATCTCGACTGGTATCGTCGATACGAGACTGCTCCACCCCCAATGAACACCAATTGATCACAAGCTCCTGCCTGTACTCCTCCCATTCTCCATTTATCACATCCGGCTCCGCAGGGACGTGAAAGAGGTCGTCGGAATGTTAGACTTGATGAAATCGCCATTTTGGGCTAATCGAATCTGGCAAACAAAATGCAATAAAACTGGTATGTTCGTGTAAAGCATTCAATTGCGGTTCTAACGACATATGTTATGTGGTTCGAAACTTTGTGATATGGACGAACGGAGATGAACAAAAAACGAGCCGGAATCATCTTCGGCGGCCTGCTGTTGAAACGACGAAGTGACGTACAATACGCGGTTTGAACATGCGCATCTTCCGATACGGATGTTCAAACGGCGTATCTTACGTCATCTCATGACGTAGGATACGCTCTTTGAACATGCGTATCAGGAGATGCTCTGGATGGTAAGGCGTAGGCGAGAGAAATTTTAATGACTCAGTAGGCGTATCCTTTTGATACGCTGATTGGGTTGGCGTGTCTGAAGCAACAGGCTTATGTGCTGGGTATTTAGGGCCAATTGAACTGGCGGTGGGTATTTTGATTACATCTATTTAATTTGTGGGTAGATAGGGCCTTCACCCTCTTATAGTAAAACCTCGTTAAATTAATACTCGATAGTCGATACTACGATAAATTAATATTTGAATGTAGATTTTTGATTCCAACATAATAACAACAATATAAATTTAATCTCAATTAATTAATAATTTTGATAAATTAATACAATTTGCCAATTCCAACCATATCAATTTATAAAAGTTTTACTTTACTTAATTTTATAATCTGTACCGCAGATAAAAGAAATATAAACTTTAGGCAGGGAAAATGGGTTTAATAAGTTTATTGGGCTTGGGTTGTGTTTTGAATCTGGATCAGCCCAAGCTGTTTTTGTAAAAATCACTATTCAGCCCAACCCAAAACTATTTCAAAACATAAGTGGGTCAAAAGTAGGGTGATCATTCGGTCGGACCGAACCGAATAACAAAAACCGAATAACCGAAATCCGATTTTTACCAAACCGAACCGAACCGATTTATCCGTAGAAACCGAACCGAAAAACCGAACCGAAATATTTTTCCAAAACCGAACCGAACCGACTTAAAAAAAATTTATATATAATATTTTTTTTTAATTTTAAAATTAATTTTAATAGCAACTATATTAAAATATGTAACAATTAAAACAAAATAAAACACAAACTATCAATTTAAATATTTAAACTTAATTTTGAAATAATTAAATCATGCATATATATAAAATATAAATATATACATATATAATATAAATAAAATATATATATAATTCGGTTATTTCGGTTTGAACCGAAGTTTTTTAAAAAAAACCGAACCGAACCGAAATAAATTTCGGTTTAAACCGAAAAACCGAATAACCGAAATTTTCAGAAAAATACAATCCAAACCGAACCGAAATTCAACATTTCGGTTCGGTTTTGCTCGGCCCTAGTCAAAAGACATCAACTGACCTCATCAAAAGACATGACTTGTACTTGTACTACTTTTCTTAGTTTTACAACTCTCGATACTTGTCGGATCTCACAACATTATTAACCACTTACAGATCCTACCCCCCAATCAACATATACACACACATATAGATACATTTTTTATTGAAACAAAAGATACATAAAATGGATGCTTTAAGGAAGCAAGCAAGTAAGCTAAGAGAGCAAGTTGCCAAACAACAACAGGTTTTTTATCATATGTTCTTGATTTTTTTTGAATTTTTTGTAGTGAAATGTGAAATTAAATGCTGTTTCTGTGTTATTTTTTTGTTTGGAGAATTGGGGTTGTTTTGTAATGCAAGTTAAACTAACATTTAGCTTCATTTTGAGAGATTTTGAAGAAATTTGTTTCGAGAATTGGGTTTATTTTTTTAATTATACAAGTTTCTGGAAATCTAGAAAATTAGTATAATACATAATTGTAACAAGACCATGTGAAATGAGTGGTTGCCTTTGAGCCGATAACTTAATGTAGTAATTTGGTAGTACTTATAAAATCGGAGGCCAGGCTGCATATGCACCCCTTGGTTCCGTATATATATGAGTTAATGGACTAATTTGGGCCTAGACCTAGTGATGAGAATAAGGCAATGTGGAAATGTGATTAATATAACCAAACTTACCTGATATGCTAGTATGGTTCTTGTTAGGCCGCATTATTTTTTTTTGGATATATAGCTTTGATAATGAATGTATGTTATCGTTGGTTTTAATCTCTTTAGAACTCCTCGTAGCCAGTAACATTAATGTGGAAATTTCATTAGTGGATATTTTTCTAGTTAGTTGATTGTCTTTTGGTTTATGAAAAGTTCATGAAGGTTCTATAATGATTTGGGATAAATCTTATCATGGTTAAGATTGTTGACTTTATGTTGTAGTTATTTGTTTGAATTTTTCTTTGTAAGCCTACTATTTAGTGAGCAATTGTACATCATTTAGAGGTTATATGATAATGCAATCAAAAGTTCTATGTGGTAATTATGTGTAAATTTTTAAATCAAGATATGTTGGAACAAGCTCGAATCCATTTAATTAGCACAACTTAGGTTGTTAAAGCATTATGCACGTACTGCTTGCATTTGCTAGATGGCTGACAATTTGAAAGTGAATTTTACTGACAGATCGCAGATCAAAAGAGTTTTGTTACTACAATAGATAATTATCGAGTCCCTACCATAATATCATAAAGGAAATTATCATATGGGCTTGGCATTGAGTGTTCCATTTTTCTTTTAAAATTTCTTTATTATTCACAATTTAATTAATCATGTATAACTTGTTAGCTTTGAAAAGTGTATCTGAAAGATAATATGATTTTCAAGAATAGTTGCAAATTTAAAACAACTAAAATAAATACACATATTATAATTTCAAATTGAAACTAGTTTTACTTCTAATTTTTACATGGACAAATAAGATCGTAAATTAAATTTTCTACATATGAACTCCATAGTCAGGTCGTATGTTGCGAGAAACCTTATCTTCATATGGTATCCAAAGGGGTTGAAAAACTTTGGGTCATGAATCGTAAGACTTCAGCGTTTCCATGGTGATGGCCTGCTGCAATATAGATCACTGCAATCTGTACAAGGCCATGCCCTTTTGCAGTTTTATGTATAGAATAAGGCGTCTGCAATGTTCTTAAGCATCCATGACTTGCTGAAAGTCTCATCAGATGGTTCATTAATGGATATATGTTCTTAGCAATAAAAATAAAAATTAAAAAAAATAAAATATTACCGCAGCCGGGAGTCGAACCCGGATTAATCACGCGTCACCAATCAGCGACGAGGCGAATAATAAACCAGTACTACTGCGGAATTTGTTGATGAAAATGCAGAAGTGTATTTATGTAACCATAACGAATCAATAGACCTTGGGCTACTACATGCAAAATTGGAATGTTGTATGCTTTTTCATCGCTCAGTTACTAATGTTGGTGATTTAGTTTCAGGCTGTAATAAAGCAATTTAGTGCAAGTGGTTATGACAGCTCAGATGTCATGGTTATTGATGAAGTGGAGTTGCACAGACATCAGCATTTGGAAAAGCTGTACAGGTCTACTCGTTCTGGAAAGGTAAAGATAAGAGAACTGTCTATATCACCTGAATGTTATTTACATACGTAGGTTTGATCAAAGGCTTGTATGTGTTAAATTACTTATATGTGTTTATATGAATGCAGAATGGCCTTATTTTATAGGATCTTTGAAATGATTTTCTTTTCTGTATATATGAAAATAATAGTTTGTGCTAAAGGGCATTGAGTTCTGGGGGAAGCACAATCTACGACATCTGTTTAAGCCGTTTTCTTATTTATCTATAGAATTTCACAACAAAGGGTTACTGGGTGCAACCTTTTCCCTAAGGTAGTATATGCTGTCTTTTGTTAAAAAATGTTCAGATGACCAGTTGCTGTTGTGAATACTCTTAGTTTAGGCATGTTTTTTTTTCTTTAGGGATGGGGTACTGAGGTTTCAAACCTTGAACATGGAAAAGGATAGACCATTACCAGTATCTTACTACGATATTTTCTGTAAAATTATAAAGGGACATTTTAAGTTTGTATTGGTTTCTATCATTATTTTATATTATATTATTCCTTAGTAACTTATCACTGTCAGATATATTCATATAAATCTCTGTGACCGAGTTTACTGAATATCTTCGAATTGATTGAGACTTATCGGTGCATCAATGTTTGTCCTTCTAGACACTCATTACCTTTTTGGGATATTTGGCTTAAAGGAAGTCTAGTTAACATTAATGAGGAATGTGGAAAGGTTAAAAAGGTTCTTCTGACGTTCCATCAGCCTTTGGAGAGTGCTTTTTAGAGAATCAACTATAAACTTGGAGTAGATATCTTGTAAGGGGCGAAAAAAATTCTTTTTGCTCCTAATCAGTTGCTATTTTGTTTTCTCTTCAGCTATTGAATGGTCACCAAGTCATCCAGATATTTAGCATTATAATTTATAGCTATGGACTAATGGACCATTGCAAGCCCTATATTACTTGTGGTGATTCATGAGTGAATGTGCATGTTAGCTAATAATTCACTCATGAAGTCAAGAATTAATTATTAGTCCAACTGGAATCTTGAATATTAACTTTTACAACTGATTATCTCATGTGTGCTGGAGCAAGATCGAAGTTTTTTCATTCAGCAATAATAAGTTGCACTGTGCATATAGAGTGTCACATGTGACTGTTTATTTATTATACGAGAGTCACATCTCTCTTGTTGGATCTATATAAATTGTACGAACAATGTAAGAAACTACAACTGTGGAATTTAAAAAAAAAAAATAACACCAACAGGCAACAGCCCTTGTATTTCTCATTTATATGCCTGATTCCGTGTTGACTTCCCAACAGTGCCATTTCCCTGTATTGGTTACATGTTTTCAGCCTGTGAATAGGCTTGGCTCTTTTGCCGAATATGCGAGTCCTGTAAATATTAAAAGTGCATTTTTGCCAATAGCTTCCTGCCGAACTTCCTTATCACAGGCATGGAGTACTGCCCTGCTTTTAGCAATGGTTTTGGTGCTGTTGTGTAAAGCCCCTGTTATTTTTACACATACCAAACAGCACCCTTGAGGTATTTATTTATTATATGTAATTTTATTATGAAGAGGAAGGATTTTAATTATCACTATGTACAATGTTTGCTGCTGGGCATCGGATTATATTCCAACCTTGTATTTTTTTTCCATCCAGAAGTAGGCAAGAAATTTCAAGCGTTACCAGACTAGGAAATGCGATTTCCGTCTAATGAAAACTTTATTGAAAAGGTCACACTCATAAGTCTCTGAAATAAGTCTGTAGTTGCTTGAGAAGCAGAACCATACGTTAAGTAGGCAACTATGTCACTGCTATACATCTTTTAGGAGAGAGACTCGGGACCTTAACATCACACTCGCTGGTATTGGTGAAAACATCACTTAGTTATGAACCAAATCAAAGTTAAGCCACCGAACTCAAAAACCTTACAAATCAGGGACTGAACTAGATAAATTTGCAATCTCATAATTGAATTAACAAAAAATTTCATGTCCGGTATATCTATTTGACAACAAAATCGTTAACTTAGTACCATAAGATTCCAACTGAGCTGACACATGTTAAATAGTTGCTGTAAAGATGAGGTTAAATGGCCAATTGGTAATTGAACTAAAGATGAACTTGCATGTAGGTCACTGAACTTAAGAATATAAATAATATTTAATTTTTATCTTGCTTGTTGATGACTAGTCGGACCTCTGGCAACTCGACTTGGCTAGACTTACCGCCGTGACAAACAGGGTGCAAACAGTTATTTACCCTTGTCTTTCCTAAATGAGATGGAAAATGTTTAAAGTTAATATAGACCTTCTCTACCAGTGGAGGGGGTCCTGTAATAAGTAGCTCTTGGCCCTTTAGAGTTTAGAACACCAAGTCTGGACTTGAGATTCTAAATTCAATGTTAATAGATCTGATTGTAGTGTGTACACAGTCTTTCCTGCTATCTGCTTTGCAAGCTTCTAAGTTAACTACAGTATTCGCAATAGCGCTACTATACTAATTAATCCAGCTTTTTGCAGAAGAGATTCTTTGGTGATAAGTCAGTCTAGCTTGAATGAAGCACTTTAGGTAGTTCTACAACATTGAGGTTTCTATGAAATGTATTATGTACCCAATTAGACATTGATTACTATGTAATATACTATGACCTTATATATAGGTGGTTTATCCGCCTTATGTAGCATCTTAATGTTAACTGGTTAATAAAGTCTATGTTTACCTACGAAAACTAGTTTAATCCAATTAGCCAAATCAAATTTCGTGTCTTTATACTAGTATTGTATTGTTCTAGCTTTTGTTAGTAACGTAATATTTACACAGTTACACTTTTCTATCTGTAGCTGACCACTCCCATCCCATGTCTCTGAAATTATATACTTTGTGGATGTCAATCTCTTTTTGCCATTCTAAGACATTATTGATTGGCTTGGGTGTTCTTTATATATGTGTGAATCCTGTACTGCTAATAAAAAATGATTCTTACCTTCTTACTGGTTCAGGATTTTCAAAGGGATATTGTCAAGGCAGCAGAGGCATTTACAGCCGTTGGGTATAAACATATAGAAGCCGGTAAGAAGTGAACTAGCAGTCTCTGGTACAGGTTATACTTGTACACTGTGTAGGGACTTGGTTGAACTACATCATAAGATCTTGTGAAGTATAAACTGATTTCAAACACTACTGCTTGATGGTAGTCATTATCTCATTTTCCTTTACGGTAATGTTTGTGACGTGAAGTATGTGTATCATGCATTCTAGGAACCAAATTGTCAGAGGATTGTTGCAAATATGGATCTGAGAACATCAATGATGAAATCTTATCCAAGGCCGCATCTATATATGGCGATGCTCGTAGACATGTGGAAAAGGAACAAGAAGAGTTCAACAGAATGATTTTTTCACAGGTTAATCTTCTAAATAGCTTTTTTGGGCAAGGTCTAGGGATTTTTTTTGCTTCTTTGGGTTTAGTACTCTTATAATAGCCCATAGGATTGCTAATGTCTACTTTATCTGTATCTTACAGTATATGTATCAGATTAACTTTAGGAAGTCATCAGAGGTCCATGATAGCTTTACATTAGAAACCTTGTAGCTATTTTGTGTGTTGCTTTTATATTGAGTGACAAAAAGGTAGTTCTATATTAAAGATAGCTGAATTATGTGGATGCGATCCTTGCTCGATTTTATCGAAATAAGAGATAAAAGATAGATGTGATCACTTTAACCTTAAATTTAATCTTCTCTCAAGTCTTCCATCTGGGTCGGGACTTGGCACAACTTGCAATTATGTACTTGATGCCTATATAACAAAAGAAGCAGTATATTAAAGATTATTGTCTACATGTGTTGCACTTGCCAGTCACAGGTATCTATTAAAGTGAGAAGTATATTTTAAAGGAAATACGTCTGCATTTGTCCAAGGTTCATCTTTGGTTTTCTTGAATACTATTTTACATTTCATTTTTGAGAATATAATATTAAAATTCAAGGGAAATGAATCAGTAATACGACACATCAGTTAAGACTTCAGACATGTATGGGTTTTGGGTCTAGATCTCTTGGCTTTAATATTTTTCTTTATCAAGTGCACTTGGAAAGATGGATATTATAGTTTGAGGAGTGTACCCTTTTTTAGACCTTGCAAACTTTTGACATGTTATATTGTGTCTGTTAACGGCCTTGCATTGTCATGTATCTAAAACATTACAGTATTCACTTCCCTCACAGGATATCAATTTGTTAGGGTTTAGTTCTAAGAAATCCATCACGTGCATTGTAATCTAGAAAACAATGATACTTATGGAGAATACATTTTTAATTGATTATGAAAATGACTTGTGTGTAAGCCTATTATTCCATAAACAGTATTGCACATTGAAGACATCATATATGTAATTGCTTTTGTCAGAACGCCCGTGCAGTTGTGATTTATTATAATTTCTAGAAAAAATATGTGTACCATTTGGCAAAATTTGATGCAAGTTATTTCTTATTTTTGCCTATTATAAAACAAGTTCGACAGTTTTGAGTTATATGCAATTAATTCCACATTTATGCTTGAAATCGAATTTAAAAATGTGAACACCTCAATTAAAACATTTTCACATTGTGAATCTTATTTGAGGGGCATCACAATTTTTTCCCCCACAAGGTCCATGTGAAGGTGATTGGCTTGAGACTTTAAATATTATTACAAATAGAAGATTACTGTTGTATTTCAAGCATAGTTGAAAATTTTTCATAATTTTTACCAGTCATGCTCTAGTTGTTTCAAGAATTTGCCTGCTTACTGTTGCTGTGTCTGGTATGTTCTGTTCATGTACTTAAAAACGTTAAACTCATCTTAATGACCCTTTTTCCTTGTAATTTTCCTGACTATTGTAGATATTAGAACCCTTGAGATCAATGATAAATGGGGCCCCTTTGGAAGATGCTCGCCATCTTGCACAGCGGTATAGTCGAATGAGACAAGAAGCAGAGACTCAGGTAAATAGACAGAAACTTTTCCTTCATTTTTGTCTCATTTCTTGTTCTCCTGAATGACCAATAAGCAAACAGGCTGCAGAGGTTGCCAGAAGACAAGCACGAGTGCGTGAAGCTCCTATTGCAGAAAATGTGACGAAACTGCATGCTTCTGAAGCCAAAATGCAGGAGCTTAAAGGGAACATGGCAGTACTAGGAAAAGAAGCATCAGCTGCATTGGCCGCTGTTGAGTCCCAGCAGCAAAGACTGACATTCCAAAGGCTTGTTGCACTGGCAAGTCTGCAATTTATTATCTTGAAGGGTTTTAATGCATATATAATAATTTGCGAAGATTATTTTTATTTTTTAGATTGAAGGAGAACTGGCTTATCATGAGAGGGTAGCTGCAATTCTTCGTGAAATTGAAACTGAGGTGTGCGACTGCATTTATCTGTATCCATTAGAAAAAATCAGGTACATTAGTTAACATCTAAATCTGCCATATTGTTTGAATTCTGGTGCAGATTGTCTCAGAGAAACAGCGGAAAGAGTCTGCTCCTCCTGTAATTGCAGCTAATCTCTTCTCCGGAAAAACGAAGTACTTTTTGGCTGAGGTATATCCAAAAGCACAATATTTTTTTCCTTTTTTATAGAAATTGTTGACCATCAGGATATGTTTGCATCTAGATTGGGTATTGTTTTTTTTCTCAACTCTTCCCCTCTCCAGTGTCTTTAAGTAGCACTAGTATGTTGTCAGTAGAATATATGTATCCAAATCTTTGACGCCATTGTGATGTATTGTCAACATTCTGCTGGTCAATTACATAGTAAAATGCAAACAACTATGTATGGAAAATAGCTTTTAGATGGTCAAATGAAAGTGGATGACAATTAATACTCAAATATAGTTTGACAATAGTACATTTCGATTAATATTTTAGATGGTCATTGAAATTTCAAAAATATTTATACAAAAAAAATATCTACTCCCTCATACGTTGATGATGGTTAATAATATGGACTAGCACATTAGTTTATATAGTTGAAATTCACATCAGTTTAAAAATTTAGGATAGCACATGTGAATTTTGTGCAGTGCCAAATGTGTCCCTATTTTGGAATTTAAGGAATTTATTTTTGCAAAATTAACCATGATTTAGAGGCAAGGATTTTACAAATATTAGTTTTCTTCTTGCTTGTCATAATTCCTAGGGTACCTTTCTGTAAATTTTACAAGAATTCTACTTATTGGATTGTGCATCCTGCAGGCAACACATGCCTTTGATGCTGCATCGGAGAAGGAACTGAGTTTGTCTATAGGGGACTATGTTGTTGTGCGAAAGGTTCCCTTTTAAATCTTCAGAAAAATCTTATACCCTTTTAATCTTCTTTTGTTTTAAATGTTGTGTTAAATTAAACTTGAGATGCATAAAGCAATTAAATGGATAAATATTATGCGTTTGTTCAGGTTAGTTCATCAGGTTGGTCGGAAGGGGAATGCCGAGGTCGAGCTGGGTGGTTTCCATCAGCATATGTGGATAAACGAGAGAGGCTTCCTACAACTAATGAGTCTTCTGAAGTTTATTGAGTTAATTACATTGTTTTTGCAAGTAGTTCACATATTATTTACAGGTGCTATGTATTCTTCTGAAGTTTATTGAGTTTATTACATTGTTTTTGCAAGTAGTTCACATAATATTTACAGGTGCTATGTTCTGTTTTCGTAAATGAAAAACTCGAGCTGAGTCTATAAAACAGTTTTATGTCAATGTGCAGATTTTTTTAAATGAAATTTTACAATCCTGCTGCAACTATAAACTGCCTCGTTGCAATGGTAGAATGGTTCACAATGTATGTAATGTTAAACCGTTTGCGTGGGACGTTCAGAATGTATGCAATTAGAGCCGGCCAAACGGGCGGTTCGGCCCGGCACGCACGTGGATTATTCGCCAAAAAAACCGTTCGGCCCGTTACTGTACATTTTACGGTTCAGCTCGTTCGGCACGCCAAATTTAACGTGCCGTGCGCGAGTTGAAGATTACTAAACCGCGGCCCGTTCAGCCCGGCACGTCGGCACGCGAGTAATTAAAATCGGTTCGGCACGTTTGGCACGGCACGCCCGTGCACGTGTAATATTCTGTCTGTCTGTAAATTGTAATATTCATCTCCTGTCTGTCTGTAAATTGTAAATTTGTAATATTCATCTCCTGTAAAAGTAAATAAATAAATAAAGTAAATATATTTTACTTAATTTATAAGATTATTTACTTAGCAAAAAGTAAATAAATAAAAGAATTAAGAATTAAGAAACATGAAATGGAAATAAAATTGGGATAAAAGTAGAATGAAATGAACGGTTTTTGAAAAAAAAAAAGAAAAGAAATGAACGGTTTTTGAAAAAAAAAAAAAAAAAATGGACGATCGGCACGCGCGGCACGCACGCGGCACGCCAGCCCGGCACGCACGCGGCTCGCCAGCCCGTGTGCAACGGCTACTTCTGCAAGACTGCAACGGTTGGTTCTGCTGCCTTCAACGGCTAGTCGGCAACGGCTAGTCGGTTCTTATCTCTATATATAGCACACCACACCACACCAAAAAAATTCACTGCATTCTTATCTCTATCTTTCTCCAACGGTTGGTTCTTACTTCTTAGTATCTGTTTTTACGAGCTTTCAATTTCCGGCTATCTTTGCACAAATCCGGCTGAAAATGGAAGATGGAATGGGAACATTATCTTCTCAAGGTTCAAGCCAAATACCTTCTTCTTCCTCCATGCCGCCACCATCCCGTGTCGAAGTCGGTAAGTTTATTTTTGATTCGTATTTTTTTTTAAATTGATTTTTGATTCGTATTTTTGGTTTATAAATTGATTTATAAATTTGTTTACTTTTTTTTTATTTGAAAATTCGATTTTTTTTCAAAGATCCATGATTCGTATTTTTGGTTTATAAATTGATTTATAAATTTGTTTACTTTTTTTTATTTGAAAATTCGATTTTTTTTCAAAGATCCATGATCCATGATTTATTTTGTGTAAATTAATCATTTTTTATTTTGCTTTGTAGGTTCTTCCTCCGCGAACAGAAATTCGTATGTTTGGAATTATTTTAATAGAGTACCGGCGCCGACGGAACAAGATCCCACCGAAGCCAAATGTTTTTGTTTATTATGTATACAAGCTAATCGACAACAAAAACCATTTGTACATCGGAAGGGAAGCGGCACGGGTACACTGGATCGACATTTGCACTCTAAACATAATATTACGAAGGAAAGTCACGAAAGTGGAATGGCACGCGGAACTTCAACGGAGCAACAAACACAAATCGGTGGTTTCATGACTTCATCACCCGGTGGAGGTATGCCTTTTCACTATAATCGAGAACGTATGATTAATGAATTTGCTAGATATACTATATTAGACGAGTTGCCGTTCTCCCACGGTGAGAGTCCTAATTTGGAATATATGATGAAAACTTCGATAAATCCGGCATTTAAAAGAATTCCTAGAAATACACTTAAACGTCACACACAAAATCAATATGCTTGTCAACGAAATGATTTAATTAATTATTTTGCTACATTTGATGGTATGGTTTCCTTAACTAGCGATTGTTGGAGTTCTAGTGGAGGTGAACCTTTTATTTGTGTTACAGTTCATTGGATAGATAATGATTACTTAATACAAAAACGAATTATTGCTTTTGATATTATGGACGAGTCACATACCGGTTTTAACATAAAAACAAGAATTTTAGAAACAATTAGGGCATTTAATTTGTATCAAAAGGTTTTTACAATTTCATTAGATAATGCCGCTGCTAATAACAAAGCTATCGATTATGTTAGGGCTGATATTCCTTTAATTTGTAATGGAATATTTTTACATGTTAGATGTTGTGCTCACATAGTTAATTTATCTTGTCAAATTGGAATTAAACATTTAACTATATTATTAGAACCTATAAGAAAAGTAGTTAAGTGGTTACGTTTTGCGGGTCATGTTAGACGGAAATACAAGAAAATGTGTAGAGAGATAAAGGATTAAAGGCGAAAAAATGGGGAATTGATTGTCCAACTAGATGGAATTCGACTCATAAATTAGTAAGTGATGCAATTATTTATAAGGATATTTTCACGCAATTATATAATAGCGAACCAAATCACCAAACTGAAAATGGATATATTACCGAACATGATTGGGAATTGGCATCTACCGTACGTGATATACTTGATTGTTATGCACATGCTACTAAGGTTTTTTCTTATGTTTATGAACCAAATGCACATCAAGTTATTATTGAATGTATTAATATTGTTAACACTTTAGCTAATTATGAAAAAAATCCTCATTTTAGTTTTATTATAGAGGAAATGAAGGTTAAGTGGATCGAATATTTAAGTGAATTTCCTTTTATTTATGGTATTGCATGTCTTCTTGATCCGGGTGTTAGAAAGGATGGTTTAGAAGTTTTGTTAAAACATTATTACACAACGTTAAATGTTAAATATAATTTCGAATTATATGTTCAAAATTGTTTAGATTATTTGTATCGTCTTGTTGATATATACAATGCTAAAACTCAAATTTCTATGCCACCTAAAAGTAGTAGTAGTGGTGGTAGTAGATTTAATAAAACAATTGCATCGATATTAACTAACAAAAAACCAAAATTCATGATTTCCGAATCTAGTAATACTACTCCCACTACTGCTTTTAGTATGTTGCATGAATTTTTTTCATATCATTATGAGTTAAATGATGAGTTCGATATATTAACATGGTGGAAAAATCATGAGTTACAATTTCCGGTTTTAGCAAAAATTGCAAAAGATATTTTAGTAGTCCCCGCTTCTACAATTGCATCTGAATCCGCTTTTAGTGCGGGTAGAAGAGTGTTAGACGAAAAGAGATCAAGTCTTGCACCGGATTCAATAAAAATATGTGTTTGCAAAAAAGATTGGGATCAAGCCGAAAAAAGACAACAAGGAAGAAAAACGGATGATTCGGATGGAGAAGACGATCCGTGGATGATAATGGATAGTTCTTCGGATTCGGGGGCCGAACAAGTAGAAGAATAGGGTGTAGAATTTGTATTATGTTGTATTTTTAGATTTATTTTAGATTTTAGAATTTATTTGTTTGTAATTTTGTAAACATGTTTAATGCGGTTTGTTCCGTTTTTTTAGAGAGGAGTCCTCTCACACAATTTGTAAAATATTTTTTTAATTAATAAAATTGAGTAGAGGTACCGTCCTCTTTTACTCCTTTTTTAATTCGAAACCGAAACATTTTAATTCGAAACATTTTAATTCGAAAAATTTCATATTTTAAGAATATTAAAAGCAAATATTAAATTAACAAAAAAAATCAAATTTTATGTACAAAATTATTCAGTAAACATTCGAATTTTCCTTATAAAAAAAAAAAAAACCCGTTAAGCACGCGAAGCTCGCGTGCCGTTCACGGGTTAAATTTTCGAATGAACGGCACGGCACGGCACGGCACGTCTAATCCGCGCGTGCGTGCCCGTGCCCCATTTGCTTCAGCTCGGCACGTGGCCAAACCGGCACGGCCCGCACGGCACGGCCGTTTGGCCACCTCTATATGCAATGTTCCTTTTTTCCTTTCATAAATTGTGATTATTTCACGTATTTAGGGCCTGTTTGGCACAACTTTTTTTTACCCAACTTATGACTTATTTTCGGTAAAAATTTTATATTTTGATAATTTTTTTTATATAAGTATTTAATGTATGTTTGAGATTCAATAAGTTACAAAAATAAGTTGGAAAATAAATTGGAAAGTTAGGAATCTTAACTTTCAACTTAAAATAAGTTGACTTATTCTGAAAAATAAGTTCTCCCAAACATCCCCTTAAATCATTATCATCTGGTAGCCCATAGGTTTCTTAGGTTATCCTTTCAGGAGATAGCTATGGTACTGTATTAGGAAAAACACCCCGGCTCACATGGTCTCTCTATCTCAATTTTCTCTCTGTAAACTAGCCGTTAACGGCTCTTTTTGGCATTTTGGTTCTTCTGACCGGCGGATCGCCGGAACATTTAACGATTCTCAGCAACTTTTATTCTTCCTGCATTTCCCCTTTCCCCCCTTTTACTTCTATTGTTTAGATCTCCAGCAGGGTGTGTTCTCCTCGCTTTTTCCGTCTAGGCCCGTTCCCCTCCCTCTCTATCATACCATAACCACCGTCGCCCACCATTTTACACCCTCTTCAACCCCAGCACCACTGCATTCAACACCAGCACCCCCTTCTCCTCTCCACTCCTTTTTCATCTTCACCACCCACCCGCCCGTCCCCTTCTCCCCTTCTACCCTTCCTCTCCGCTACCTCCTTCTACCCCCCGCCTAGCACCCCGGTAACCGATCTCCTACCTCCCGCTTTTAACCAAACCAGCCCACCCTTTTATTCCAGTTTTCACAGAACCTTACCGTATTTTTGCTCCGTTTCAATCAACCTCATAACCCCTCCCCTGCTTTTCTTTGCCTTCTATCAATCCCTGCAGCTCTGTTTCCCCTTTGTCGAACTCTTTATCTCCGCCTCTATCCCCTTAGCCTTCTCCCTCTCCACCCGTATCTCTCTCCCCACCCTTTTTCCTCCGCAGCTTCCAGACCCACCTTCCCCCCCGGCTTTTCTCGCCTCCCTTTCCCTTCCCTCTCTCCCCATAGCCTTCACTTATTTTTTGTATTTTGTATCCCCTTTGTATTAGGCCGTTCAGTTCATATTTTTGTTAAGAGCCATATCTGGAATCAGGATCTTTTGTGATTCGTGGTTTTGTGGTTTGGATTATTATTAATATTAATTTATATTAGTTTATATTATTTTTGGTTTTGGGCATTAGTTTTTTTTTGGTTTATATTTGTGGTTTTTATTTGTGGTTTTGGATCTTTTTGGGATCTTTTTTCGTGTATATTTTTTAAAATATAAATTAGTCCTGTTTTTCTGTTTTGGTCGGTTCCGGTTGCGTTGGTTTATGTTGTTAGTCGATGTTGCGTAATTTGCGTGTTGGGAGCTTGAATTTAGGTACCTTGACGGGCAAATTCCTGGAGCTAGTGGACGTGTTGAAGAAGCGAAGAGTGGATGTGGCGTGTATTCAAGAGACGAGGTGGAAGGGGGCGCGGTCAAGAGTAGCGAACGGGTATAAATTGTGGTATTCAGGTCTTGCCAACTCGAAGAACGGAGTGGGCATTCTTTTGACGGAAGACCTAAAAGACAACGTCGTGGAAGTGATTAGGTGCAATGACAGGATCATGTCCGTCAAGGTGGTGGTGGGGGAGATTGTGGTGAATGTGGTGTGTGCGTACGCCCCGCAAGGTGGTTTGGGCGACGCTGAGAAGGAGGCGTTTTGGACCTGTTTAGATGGGCTGGTAGGGAGTATTCCTGCAGACCAATTTTTAGTGTTGGGTGGCGATTTCAACGGCCACATTGGCGAGAGGTCAGATGGTTTCCCCATTGCACATGGGGGTTTGGGCTTCGGGACCAGGAATGTCGGTGGGTCCGCACTGTTAGAGTTTGCTTCGGCCCAGGAGTTGGTAATTGTTAATTCTGTTTTTCAGAAGAGGGCTGAGCACCTCATCACCTTTAGTAGCGGGGGACGCAGCACTCAAATCGATTACTTACTTGTGCGCAGCCGGGACGCTAGAGCATGCGTGGACTGCAAGGTGTTCAGGAGTGAGGCGTGTGCTTCCCAGCACAGGCTGTTGGCCATGGATCTATCCATGAAGGGTCGAGTAGTTTGCAGGAAGAGAGAGTTTAGACCAAGAATCTTGTGGAAAGACTTGAAGGGCGAGAAGGCGGCGGAATTCAGGGAGGCCTTGATCAACGAAGGGTGTTTTGCGAGTGGGGGAGATGCTAACTCCAGGTGGACCAAGATGGCTAAGGCCATCCGGAGTGTGGGCGAGAAGGTGGTGGGGGTTTCCTCAGGTAGATGCAGCGGTCATAAGGAGTCGTGGTGGTGGAACGAGGAGGTTCAAAAGAAAGTTAAGGCTAAACTTGCCCTCTTTAAAGAGCTTTTATCGACCTGCGCAGGGCAGGAGAGGATTCTGAAGATGGAAGCATACAAGGTGGCAAGACGAGAGGCAAATAAGGCAGTGGCGAAAGCTAAAGAGGAGGCTTATGAAGGGCTGTACAAGCGCCTAGATACCAAGGAAGGAGCGAATGCCATCTTTAAGCTAGCTAAAGCTAGGGAGAGAGGGCGGCGCGACCTGGGTTCTGTTAAGTTTGTTAAGGACGATTCAGGCCAAGTGTTATTGAAGGAAGATGCTATTAAGGAGAGGTGGAGTTCGTATTTTCATAATCTTTTCAACGAGGCTAGGAGGAGTGGTGTCGGGGTGGAGCGAGAGGTCTCTCTTTCGCCTGTGCTCTCTATCGATTCCTATGAGCGCATCAGCAAGGATGAAGTCAAGGGTGCACTGCAGAAGATGGCTAAAGGGAAGGCGGTTGGCCCGGATCTTATCCCGATCGAGGTTTGGCTTTGTCTGGGCGAGGTTGGCGTCCAATGGTTAACAGATCTGTTCAATGTTCTTCTCTCGGGTGCTAAGATGCCAGCTGAATGGAGGCGTAGTGTTGTGGTTCCTTTCTTCAAGAATAAAGGCGATGCTCAGAGTTGTAGTAACTACCGGGGTATTAAATTACTCAGTCATACTATGAAACTTTGGGAGAGAGTGGTTGATAGTCGGATTAGAAGAGTAGTGGAAGTCTCAGAGAATCAATTTGGATTTATGCTTGGGAGATCGACGACCGAAGCTATTCATCTCGTTAGACGCCTTATGGAGAAGTTCAGGGACCGTCGCAAAGACCTCCATATGGTGTTCATTGATCTTGAGAAGGCGTATGATAGCATACCACGTGAAGCTATCTGGAAGAGCCTTGAGGAGAGGGGAGTGCCGTCGGCGTACGTTAGGGTGATTCAAGAGATGTACTCCCAAGCTAGTTCTTGCGTTCGGACCCCAGTGGGGGACTCCCGTTTCTTCCCTGTTGAGATGGGGCTTCATCAGGGGTCGGCCCTGAGTCCTTTTCTTTTCGCCCTTATCCTTGATGTCATGTCGCGGGGGATTCAAGATGCTGTCCCATGGTGCATGCTCTTCGCGGATGATATCGTGCTAGTGGCGGAATCGAGGAGGGAGGTGAACGACAAATTGGAGCTTTGGAGATCTACTTTGGAGCACCAAGGGTTACGTATGAGCCGTTCTAAAACCGAGTATCTCTGGTGTAACTTCAGTGGTGAGGCCAACGAAGAAGGGGTGGAGGTTAGGATTGAAGACCAGATCGTCCCGCAGACGGACAAGTTCAAGTATTTAGGTTCGATCATCCAGAAGGAAGGTGAGATTGAAGCCGATGTCACGCATCGTATCAAGGCGGGGTGGTTAAGGTGGAGGGCAGCGTCAGGGGTGATGTGCGATAAGAAAGTCCCTGTAAAGTTGAAAGGGAAATTCTATAGAGCGGCTATCCGTCCTGCGATGTTATATGGTTCGGAGTGTTGGGCGGAGAAGAAGGCCCTAGTAAGGAAGTTGGAAGCGGCTGAAATGAGGATGTTGCGGTGGTCTTGTGGGCGCACGATGTTGGACAGAATCCCAAATTCGGTGTTTAGGAGCGAGCTTGAAGTGGCGCCTTTTTCTGCGAAGCTTAGGGAAGGAAGGTTGAGATGGTTCGGCCACGTCCGTAGGAAGCTGGTTGAAGCCCCAGTGAGGAGGGTCGAGAGTCTTTCGGTTGGTGGGGCGAGGAGGAGAGGCAGGCCGAGGAGGTCGTGGAAAGAGCAGCTCAGGCTGGATTTGAAGGCCTTAGACTTAAATGAGACCATGTTTGCGGATAGGTCTGCTTGGAGGCGGCGTATCAGAGTGGTGGATTCTCTTTTAGGGTGCGGATCGGTTGTCGAGAGCCTCAGAATTGGGTTGTCTCGGTTAGCGATTTTGTAGTAGTTCGACTTTAGCGTTCTCACTTTGCGTTTTTAGTGTCTTCTGTTTGCTGGTTTTGCAGTTACAGGGATCCTGGCTCGGTGCTGTCTCACTGCAGGAAATTCGTGTGATTGGAGCGCTTCAAGTTATGAGTTTCATCCTCCCAGATAGGTATGCCCCATGTGGAGAACGCCATGGGCTCAGGTATGATATTGATCATTTCCGTATCAGCTGGTTTCCTTTGTAGTTATCACACTCTTTGTATGTCGTGCACTTAGCCGAGGGTCTTCACGAAAACAGCCTCCCCACTCTAAAAGTGGGGGTATGGTCTGCGTACATCCTACCCTCCCCAGACCCTGCTCTGAGCGGGATATACTGGGTATGTTTGGTTTGGTTTACCCCGGCTCACATGGTTTTTTTTTTTTTTTTTTTAATTCAAACCCCAACTCATATTACCCCCTCGGCCTCCTCCCCCAAAATCCTCAGTTGAAATTAAACAAAAAATAAATAATTTAGTTATTTTTCCACATAAAGTGGTTGTGGTAAATGATTTAAGTTCGATAAAATTGGAGTTTTTTTCTTCCAAGCTTTGTGGTTGTATCGGTTGGTTATTATATCTTTGCAGAACAAAATTAAAATAATGAGGTTATACCTTTATAAAAACTATAAATATGTAGTTTGCTGAAAGAGTTGTTTTTCTTGAATATTCTTCAAGGTAAATCTAGTAGTAATCCAAAAATTCAAATTTGGGGTAAATTATCCTAAATTCTTTTCCAGCAATGATCCAAACGGTGATCCAAATTTGACAGTGAATAGTACTGATCCAACTTGATCCAAATTTGGATCACCACTATTCACGGATCCAAATTTGGATAGGTTGATTTACTATTAAAATAATGATTTTGTTATTTATATATTTTTAGTTTATTAGATTCAAACTGATTTATGATTGTTTAATTATTTAATTAATAATAGTACATAATTAATAAAATGAATGTGTTTTTCGTTAATTAAGAACACAATTTTAATATTATTTATGCATATTAAAAAATTTATATCTTTGTTTATTTAATTTATTGAATATAATATAAATACTTAATAACATTTAAATATTAAATTTAAGATTAAATAATTTGATATAATATTTATGTAATATAATATATAAATAGTAATTTGGATAAAAAATTTGAATCACCCTGCTGAAGTTGGTCAGGAATTTGGATCAGTTGATGATCCAAATTTTAATTTTTGGATTACAACGGCTGGAAATGGGCTTATGGTTACTTGTTAAACTGTGAAGGTTTGGACCTGGCGCCATGGATTGCAATCAAAAATTAAAAAATAAAACATACTTTTGAACACAGGGAGATAATTTAAAAGAAAAATGTTAGAGTTTTCAAATGGAGTATTGAGTTGTTACCATAAATTTTTGGGACATACATTGACAAATTAAATCACATGGAACACTTTAGGATTCGTATGTAATTACTGTTAGAAAATGGAAAGTTTGAGGCGTATTTATAATATGTTCCTGATATAATTTCCGGAAACTAATAAATGGAGGTTGTTCCTTGTAATGGGGACTTAAACTTTTATGTTTGGATCTAAGACATTTTCTTAGTGAAATCCATAAACAAATTGAGTTGAAAAAAGGATGTTTGAAATGGGTTATGTGGGTTGTTTAGTTGAAATAACTTGTATCCCACATAGCATTGGTAATGAAAGGTTGGTGGCTTTATATAGCTCCATGTGCAAGTGTAGTGCACAACTACTAAGGCATGTGGGTGTGCATGGTTGTAGTGTGGGCCTCGCGCGCACACACACACGCGCCCCCGCCCCCGCCACGACTCGGGTCGGGTTGAAGGGCGATTTGGGCGAATGTCTCGGCGTCTCGCGTACGCTAGGCGACCTGGGCGAGGAATTTTATTCAATCCTGATGCTTCTGTAACTGAAAAATAAATCCTGATGCTGCAGTTAATAAAATTAAATCAGAATATTTACTTTCCTTTTATGGAGTATCAGTTACGTTTTATTTTTTGGTATTATATACATACAGAATAGAACGTTAACGTAGTACGATACGTCCTAAGGATAGAAACCCTATATGTCTTCTTCTTTCTCTGTTCTCTCTCAACACATACAGATTATATACATAATTCTTAGGCGAATTGAGGTGCTGGTCGCTGTTGATCATTGGAGTATTTGTGAACCCATTGATCTGTGCTGTTTTATCCTGGGAGTGATATTGCTGCAACCCAATCACAACGTAAGTGGGGCAATAATCTCTTCAAGAATAGCCAAGTCTTCTCGAAGGGCTTGGTGACTCAGCTGTTCTTCTCTCTTGCTGTCTTTGTTAAAGCTACTGTGAGAGATAAGTATTTCTTATTTTTCTTGTTAATTACAGTTACTAATTATATTCTTGTTTATGCCTTCGTGATTTGTTTTGTTAATTGGTTATATGTCTGTTCTTGTTTTAATATATATATCACTGCCTCATTGTTGTTATAGCTAATTTATACCCAACAATCTTGAAGAGATTAATTATGTTATATATTGTTAATTAACAAGATGGTTAACGAAACTGAAACTCCTGTTGTTGTGACTAGCTCTGGGTCTGGTGTTATTGCATCTACCATTGACTGGACCACGTACCGTTTCCCACAGCCTATTGATTTATCAGGAATGCCTGATAAATTTAGTGGGGGTGTTGGTTTTTCTCGTTGGCAGAAAAAGATGAAACTATGGTTAATCGTAAAGGGTCTATGACCAGTGGTGCAGTATAAGAAACCAGTTGTAGTTAAGGAAAAAGCTGAAACTGTCAAGGCTTATGCCATGTGGGAGGAGAAGGATGGGGTGGCTAGGGCTGCAATTCTGGCAGCTTTAGCGAACACTCTATTTGATGTTTATTCATCTGACTCCTACACTGCTAAGCTCTTATGGGAGAAGCTTGACCAGACACATAATACTGACTCGCAAGGGTTGGAAAAGTATTCTGTGGCTAGGTTCCTTGACTTTAAACTGGTGGATTCTAAATCCATGACTGAGCAGGTGCATGAGTTTGAGACGTTGGTGCATGCTTTGAAGGAGTCCGGTATGGACCTTCATGAGAAGTTTCAGGTTATGTCAGTAATTGAAAAGCTCCCAAAGTCTTGGGAAGAGTTTGCACTCTCCCTGAAAAGACATAAAGGAGAGATTACTTGGACAAACCTTATGCTGGACATCTCTGTGCAGGAGCAACACAAGTCCAAGCAGGGACATGTGATGCCTACTGAACATGCTGGGTGTTCGAAGGTGAATGTAGTGACTGTAGGACAGAAAAGAAAGAATGTCACTAAGAAGGAAAACGCTAAGTCTAATAAGGGCAAGAACAAGGCTAAGAAACCAAAGGCAAACAAACCATGTTAGTCTTGTGGACAGGTTGGTCATTGGAGCAAGGATTGTCCTGTTAAGAAAGCTAAGAAATCTGTTGTGGGAGCATAAGCTAATACTGTGCTTGGAACCACTGGTGGGCCTGTGGTTAACATGGTTGTTGGTGAGGCTGTTGCTTTTGAAACTGACAACGGGTATGTGACCTACAACCCTGTACTTCTTTCTACTTATTCGTCTCATGAATGGTTGATTGATACTGGAGCTAATGTACATATTTGTACTGATATTACTCTGTTTGTATCTTATCAACAGACTCATGGAATGACTATGATGATGGGGAATGTGAGCGCGGCTCAAGTTCTTGGAATAGGAAACGTGGACCTGAAGTTCGCTTCTGGGCATGTTCTATCCCTCACTAGAGTACATCATGTTCCTGATATTCGTAGAAATATAATAAGTGGAAGTTGTTTAGTAAAGAACGGTTTTGAACTTTCTTTGAAATGTAATAAAGTGGTTATTACACATACTGGTGTATTTTTTGGCAAAGATTACTTGTCCGATGGATTGTTTTTAATAAATGTTGAGCTTGTTTTGGGCAGTTTTATTAATGATAATGTTGCTCCTTATGTTAATTGTGTTGAATCATCTGATTTGTGGCACGCACGTCTTGGTCACTTGAATTCTGGTGCTCTAAAGAATATGAAGAATTTAGAGTTGATTCCAAAATAGGCCATTGATAATAAGTCTAAATGTCAAGTATGTGTGACAACTAAACAAACTAGGAAACCCTTTCATAATGTGATTAGGGATTCAAATGTGTTAGATTTAGTGCACACGGACATATGTGAATTTGGTGGTGTTTTGACCAAGGAACATAATAGATATTTTATTACCTTTATAGATGATTGTAGTAGATATTGTTATGTTTATTTGCTTAAACATAAAGATGAAGCACTAGAAAAATTCATTATGTTCAAAACTGAAGCTGAAACACAAACTGGTAAAGTACTTAAATGTTTGAGATCTGATAGAGGTGGTGAGTATACGAGTACCTCGTTTAATGAATTTTACAAGAGCAATGGTATAGTTCATGAGGTAACTCCACCATACACACCTGAGTCTAATGGGGTGGCAGAACGAAAGAACAGAACTTTTAAAGATATGATTAATAGTATGATGATTAATTCAGGGTTGCCTAAGTACATGTGGGGGGAGGCTCTGAATATGGCTTGCCATATTCTGAACAGAGTTCCTCTGAAACATATGGACCAGACACCTTATGAATTATGGACAGTGAAAAGGACTAGTCTAAAGTATCTTCGTGTGTGGGGGTGCCTTGCAAAGGTACTTATCCCTGAACACAAGAGAAAGAAACTAGGGCCGAAAACTGTTGATTGTATCTTTCCGGGCTATATTGAAACCACTACGGCTATGAGATTTTTAGTGTTAAAATCTGACATAGATGGTATAGTGGCTAACACTATAGTTGAATTTCGTGATGCAACATTCTTTGAGGATGTGTTCCCTATGAAGACTGGTATACCTCAGGGTATTTCTAATGATGATCCCACTCACACATCGAGTTCCATTCCTGATCATGTGGAAAGGATGACAAATGTGGGGGCGGATCCTAGTAGTAGCTCTACTCCTGAAGAAGTAGAGGAACCTAGAAGGAGTAAGCGTGCAAAGGCAGTCAAAGATTTTGGAAGTGATTTTATCACTTATAATATCGAGGATGAACCTTTAACTTTTCGACAGGCCATGGATTCTTCTGAATCAAGGTACTGGAAAGGTGTTGTAAAAAGTGAAATTGACTCTATTGTTTCTAACGGAACATGGGAGTTGGTTGATCTACCTCCTGGGTGTTCTACTATAAGATGTAAATGGGTATTAAAAAGGAAGATGAACCCAGATGGCTCAATAGATAAGTATAAGGCTAGGCCGGTAGCTAAGGGCTTTAAGCAAAAGGAAGGCATTGATTACTTTGATACATACACTCCAGTTGCTAGAATGACAACAATCCGAATGCTTGTAGCATTGGCTTCTGTACATGGTCTTATCATCCATCAAATGGATGTAAAGATAACTTTTCTTCATGGTAAACTTGAAGAAGAGATTTATATGGATCAGCCTGAAGGATTTGTTGCCTCTGGTAATGAAAGGAAAGTATGTAAGTTAATCAAGTCTATATATGGCTTAGAACAAGCTCCTAGAGACTGGCATAAAAAGTTTGATGAAACTGTTTTAGAATCAGAATTTGTAGTTAATGAAAGTGACAAGTGTGTCTATTACATGGTTAAAGGAAGTGAATGTATTATTGTATGCCTATATGTGGATGACATTTTATTGTTTGGAACTAATATTGAGATTATTAACGAGACAAAAGCGTTCTTAAAAAGGCACTTTGATATGAAGGATATGGGAGAGGCTAGTGTGATTCTTGGTATCAAGTTGACTCAATCAACTGATGGAATAACCCTGTCACAATCTCATTATATAGAGAAATCTATACTTGAGAAGTATGGTTATTCAAATTGTAGAATCGCGAGTACTCCCTATGATCCTAAAGTTGCACTTGTCAAGAATAGTTCAGGAGTTCCTGTGTCTCAGTTAAGGTATTCTCAGATTATTGGGAGTTTGCAGTATCTTGCAAATGGTACTAGACCGGATATTTCATATTCAGTGTCTAAGTTAGCAAGATATACAAGCTGTCCAAACAGGACTCATTGGGATGCTCTTGATAGAGTACTTAGATATCTAAAAGGCACCATCTATCTTGGCTGCATTACAGGAGGTTTCCTGGAGTGCTAGAGGGATATAGTGATGCAAGTTGGATAGCTAAGAAGTCTGGTTCCAATGGAGTGACTGGATATCTATTTACCCTAGCGGGTGGAGCATTGTCTTGGAAGTCTTCTTGACCAACTATAATAACTCGATCTACTTTTGAGGCTGAGTTGTGTGCATTATATGCTACGGGAACTGAGGCTGAATGGTTACATAGACTGATGTCAATGTTACCTGTAGTATGTCGTCCACTTCCTACTTTTGATGTTCATTGTGATAGCCGTACAACTATCGACAAGATTAACAGCAAAAAGTATAATGTGAAAACAAAGAGACATATCCAAGTTAGACTAAAGTCTATAAGGGGTCTAATGTCTGACAGGATCATAGCTGTTGAGTTTATTGGAACTCAAGAAAACCTAGCTGATCCTTTGACTAAGGGACTTGAGCATGCTGTTGTCCTTAAGTCTAGGTTGGGGATGGGACTGATAGCCCATAATGATTCATCTATAGCGGGAACCCAATACACATGAGAGAAGATCCCTCGAAAGTGTATTCAATGTGGTAATAACAAGTTGTAAGGGTGAATTGGTTGTACCTTTAACTACATAGATTGATACTCACGTATCTGGAGTCTATCCCCTGTAAACCTATACGGTACTGTCACTGCCAGAATAGCAAGAGTTATTTGAACTCTGAATGGGGTCAAGTCATATGACGAGATGCTAGCAGTACATCTCTGGAGATGCCCAGCTAAACGAATGTAATTGTGTGGCGCAATTAGAGGAAAGGGTTATTCCTTGAAGCATTCGACAAACAGGATCGAGACATGACCATCAACGTCTCAAAGCCGTAGATTAGCACCATAGCCTTTGATTTGTCGTCGTCTATGGAGTGTGGTTACACCAAACGGATAAAGATTCAAGGTGAAACATTCCATCTGAATCCGGTAGCCATCGAAGTAGAGGACTTAGGAGGGTTCAAACCCGGAAGGGTACCTACTCTGAAAAACAAGTCAAGATGAGGATAGATATGCATTTCTGTATGGATTTGTGGGGGATTGTTAGAAAATGGAAAGTTTGAGGCATATTTATAATATGTTCTTGATGTAATTTCTGGAAACTAACAAATGGAGGTTGTTCCTTGTAATGAGGACTTAAACTTTGATGTTTGGATCTAAGACATTTTCTTAGTGAAATCCATAAATAAATTGAGTTGAAAGAAGGATGTTTGAAATGGGTTATGTGGGTTGTTTAGTTGAAATAAGTTGTATCCCACATAGCATTGGTAAGGAAAGCTTGGTGGCTTTATATAGCTCCATGTTCAAGTGTAGTGCACAACTACTAAGGCATGTGGGTGTGCATGGTTGTAGTGTGGGCCTCGCGCGCACACACACACGCGCGCCGCCGCCGCCTCACCACGCCACGACACGACTCGGGTCAGGTTGAAGGGCAATTTGGACGAATGTCTCGGCGTCTCGCGTACGCTAGGCGACCTGGGCGAGGAATTTTATTACCTGGATTATTGATTTATTTTAACAGGAAATCAGACTTTATTTGTTACAGCAGTAATTCAGATTGGATCAGTACTTGGATTATTGGACCTGGTCAGACATCAAATCCTGATGGACAGATCCTAACAGTGATCAAATACTGATGAACATCAGATCCTGACGGACAGAAATCCTGATGGATCAGATACTAATGTTGACCAATCCTGATGAACATCAGATCCTGACGAAGGTCAATCATGATGCTTCTGTAATTGAAAAATAAATCCTGATGCTGCAGTTAATGAAATTAAATCAGAATATTTACTTTCCTTTTATGGAGTATCAGTTACGTTTTATTTTTTGGTATTATATACATACAGAATAGAACGTTAACGTAGTACGATACATCCTAAGGATAGAAACCCTATTTGTCTTCTTCTTTCTCTGTTCTCTCTCAACACATACAGATTATATACATAATTCTCAGGCGAATTGAGGTGCTGGTCGCTGTTGATCATTGGAGTATTTGTGAACCCATTGATCTGTGCTGTTTTATCCTAGGAGTGATATTGCTGCAACCCAATCACAACGTAAGTGGGGCAATAATCTCTTCAAGAACAGCCAAGTCTTCTCGAAGGGCTTGGTGACTCAGCTGTTCTTCTCTCTTGTTTTCTTTGTTAAAGCTACTGTGAGAGATAAGTATTTCTTATTTTTCTTGTTAATTATAGTTACTAATTATATTCTTGTTTATGCCTTCGTGATTTGTTTCGTTAATTGGTTATATGCCTGTTCTTGTTTTAATATATATCACTGCCTCATTGTTGTTATAGCTAATTTATACCCAACAATTACAATACGTGATGTCCTGCTAGGAATTACTCGAATTCATACACATGTTCCCGGAAACTTTTTTTAGATTTAGTGTTCATCTTAAAGTGAAGATACAATTTTGGATTGACTAAGAGTGACATCATGTTATCTATAACCTGTTACTATGGATATTGCCCGTTAAAAAATAGTCATTTATGTTTTCCCCTGAAATTTAAAATATAAGAGCCGAGGTCTAGTTTATGTAACGGTGATGTTCTTGTTTCTATAAAACTACACTACAACCACCAGACGTTTTTAGTCAGAGAGAGCTTTGCTTCTCAATTGGGTGGTGATAAAACGGGGAACCTGCCCCTCACCCGCTCCAAATGTTTTTGGTAAATCAAATGATCATGATATTACTAATGAAATTTCAAAGGTAAGTGATAAATAATACGTAAGAAATGTCATATTTTGAATTAAACTCATTTGAAACATCTGTATTAATAGTGTTCTCTATATCTATATTCAGGCGTGCTTTATGTATGTAGAGCAGCACTCTAGAGAGAACCATCTTATATAGAGAATCGGAGAGAACCATTTAAGATTTTTTTTTTAAAAAAATTGCCCGCTGCCACGTTACCACTGCCACATCAGCAGTGATGACGGGGCACTGCCACGTTAGCAGTGATGTCACCATTATTGACGTGGCAGCGACACGTGGCAGTGCCACACGTCACTGCTGACGAGGCACTGCAACGTCATCAGTGGTGCCACGTCATCGTTTGGTTCTATCACAGAATCACAAAATTGGTCTTTTTCTATTATAGAAGCAAAAAAAAATTGATCTTTTTTCAATATAACCAAAAATTAAAACTTTGATTCTCCCTAGTGGCTTCAAAAGACTGCATGCCCTTCCATTTAACCAATATCTCCTCCCTCCTGGTAGTACCCACATGTACTGTTCGTATTGCAAGTACTTCTTCCGGTTCAACCTCGAGTTCTAATTCTGTAGTCATATGTACTGGGATGTGAGGTCAAACTGGGGCCAAACCAACAGATCGTTTGAGCTGAGAGATGTGAAAAATTGGGTGAATCTTACTTGTTGCTAGCAGCTCCATCTTATAAGCAACCTTTCCAATGAGCTGGATGATTTTAAATGGACCATAGAATCGAGCAGCTAACTTCTCATGCGGTCGCCTGGCCAACGAGCTTTGCCGATAGGGTTGTAGTCAAGTAAACGCATTCTCCCAACTGAAAAGAATCCTCTATGCATTTCTCATCTGCTGCTAGCTTCATTTTATACTGAGAAGAGGTCACGTAAAATCATAGGTCATCCAAGATTGCTTCACGTCTTTCAGAAATTCATCAAAGCTGTGCACTTGAGTTTGCCCCACTCCCACCCTGGCCAAGTGTGGGGGATCGCAACCATATAACACCTTGAAAGGGCTCACTTTTGTTCATAGATGTGGCGATGTATTATACGTGAACTCAACCCACGGAAGCCATTTTGCCCATGACTTCGGTTTGTCCCCAATAAAACATCTCAGATACGTTTCAAGCCCTTTGTTAACAATCTCGATCTGTCCATCGGTTTGCGGGTGATATGCCGTGCTGCATTTTAGTTCAGTCCCACGCAAACGAAACAGTTCTTTCCAAAATGTGCTTAAAAAGATTTTATCCCTATCAAACACAATGGAAGTAGGAAATCCATGGAGCCTAACAATCTCTTTCACGAAATCTTCTGCTACTGATGCGGATGTGTAAGGGTGTTTGAGGCCCGCAAAATGAGCATACTTTGAGAGCCTATCGACGACCACCAACACCGAATTCACCCCACCAGAAGTGGGTAGTCCCTCAATGAAATCAAATAAAATATCATGCCAAACTGCATTGGGAATTGGTAGTGGTTGCAACAGTCCGACAGGGGACTGTTGTAAATGCTTCTTTTGTTGACATGTGACATATTGTTGCACATGTCGGGCCACATCTCTCCTCATCCCTGCCCATAACTAATCACCAGCTAGCCGTAGATATGTTTTTAATTCCCCAGAATGACCACCCATAGTTGAATCATGATATTCTTTAAGCAATATTGATATAAAGTGAGATGATTTAGAAATTACAAGACATCCTTTATACATCACGACCTTTCCCATCAAATGAAATCCCTTGTGCTCCTTTTCTCATGTCAACATGTAACACCCCCCAAATCCGGGGTCAGAAGATTTGGTGGTCACGCGAAAATTCTCAAAATAAAACATCTGTTTAATAATAACCATTCACCTGCAGTTGTCCAACACTGGGAATATACATCTGTGACCCCAAACATACCAAGATCTTTTAAGGTTATAGGGCTAGAAACAAGAATCCAAATTCCATTAAGTAAAAAGTATTCATTCTTTACAACATTCTCTTTGATCAAATCTTAAATCACTGGTGTAACTTCGATAAGAAGTACGCCAGGTCAACTAGGCTAGTACATAATAATAATAAATACTATAACTCAAATATATAAAATAGATCTTACACTAAATCCAAACATCCTGAGCCAAGTCATCTTCGAAATAGCATCACGCTTCTTCTCTTTCTGAGTTGTGCGGATACGTCTCGCCAAACTACCTTACTGAAATGTTAGAATTTACAACAGCAAGTATGAGCGAAAGAAATGCTCAGCAAGCGTATAAAAATTTTGATACAAAAACCAGGATAAGTGGGGCATAAAATCAACTGAAATGTAAAACAGTTTATAGAGAAAACTGAATCAACAACTGTGATATAATTCAACTGTAACTGAAATCATTTGGCATGTCATAAAAATGAATCATCTGCCAATTCACAATATATAATAGCCATTCGGGCGATATGGATTGGATACACTTTACTGAAACACCATTGCCCCTGATCAGGTTCAAAAGCAATGGGACCCTTTATACTCCACTGGTACAGCTATACCCGTGTGTATAATCTGGATTTCATGAGGGTACCAAAATAGGCAAGTAATGTTAGCCTATAGGAAGATGGAATGGTTACCATATCCTCCTTAAATATTGCTGGACCATGGCAGCTACCATGGCCTCCTACGCTTTATCATTTTTCAATCCAATAGAGCAATTTCCGAATTCAACAGGAAATGCTTAGTTTCACATACAGTTCACATCCCTATTATTTACTACGATAATAAGGATATGAAGAGTTTATCTTAAACAATTCCCCACATCAAGGGTACCAATATCAAGTAACTTTGTTCGCAAAAAAAAATATTTAAGAATCACAAATAGCTCTGAACAATAACTATTTGTCATGATATGAATCAATGAAACATAAAATAAAAGTGTTTAAGATGATCAAGAAAATACTTGCCTCTGGTCCTTAGCTATTACGTAGCGCCAAAGTAATACAACTATCTTTTTCTTCTATCTCACGTCATCATGTCCTCTGTTTTAATCATTCGTTGGCTTGACGCTCTTGCGATTGCCACGAGTCTGATCTGTCGACATCGAGCCCACGCGTCTACTTCTATAGTCAAACATAAGCTGGTACTTTAGTCTTCAAACGTCAATTTCTACTTTCTATAAACGTTTATAAACTCAACTCGAACATATTAACCATGCTTACCAAAATCTCTGTCGGAAGAAAATAATTGGAAATATCCCCTTTGAACAAAGACATTTTCCCGGTGTTAAAACACCTCACAAGTAACCCAGAAATTCCACCAACAATACTGCATTCACCTCCACCTTTTCATAACCCACAAAGAATACCACATCAATCTCCAACCCTCTTCATTATATCTCCGCTGTCAAACCTAAGTCAATACTTACAAATTAATCCTCGATAAAGAAATAGAAATATAATTACAACGCTTAACCCTCGAAGTAAACACTTTGATAATTCACATCGCACGTAAAGAGACTAATAAGTAGATCACATAATCACATAGCACGTTGATCAGATCATAAAAAGATTTTATCCAATATTTTTAAAAAAGAAAACGGGTCAAAACCCTAATTATCGGATATAACCGACTCAATAAAAAGGTTTGGTAAAAAGTCGATCCAAATGTAAAAGTTGAATTTTAAATTAAAATCAATTTTATAATAATCGGGTCATTTTTATGATTCCAAAAATATTTGTCTCGTTTAAAACGGACGAACGGTTGAATTAATACGCAATTAATAAGAATAATTCAATTAATAATTAAAGTAATTGAATATTCAAATTAATTATTTATTAATCAACTCATAAACAAATAAATCTAAGAATTTTAAAAATATTTTTATCACTCCCGGATTATTTTTAGAATTTTAAAACAATTTTATTTCTTTTTAAACAAATAAGGGAATAAATATTAAAGGTAAAATAATATTTATAAAATAAATAAATTATTTTATTTTCCAAAATAATTAAATTTGATTATTTCTCATCATATTTAAATAATATTTAATTAATTAAATTAATTGATTATTATTAATTAATCAATCAATTTAAATTAATTAAGATATTAGCTAAATATATTTAAAATAATCAAATAAAATAAATTTCGAATTAAAATAATTTATTGAAATTTTAAAACTATTTTTCGAAATTAAAAATAATTTTTTGAAATTTAAAAATAATTTTTCGAATTTCTGAAAATAAAATTCGAATTTATAAATAATTTTCAAAAATTATTTTCCAAAACCATTTTTCAGAATTGGATTTTCAGATTTTAAGAATCAAACAGGTACTATTCATCACCATCTTCACTTGAATGCTCCAAGAACACCACCTCCATTAATGGAGGTTGCCCAGTTTTCCGGTACCCGGAAAAATTTTCCGGCAACCTCCGGTCATGCTCAAAACGTACCAATTGTTACGTTTTTAAGTACCAATCTAACTCCAAATCACATTCTAAACTCAATTATACCATTCATTCATTCCCAGATTCGACCAAACTAAAAATCCGGCCAAAATCAAACTAAACTCCGGCCAAAAAACGTTTTTCTACAATTCGAAACCAAATTGTATGTTTAACATCACAAAATGAAGCTTCTAACTCATATAATCTAACCCCTAACACCTTACATACAAACAATCAACACAAGCTTTGCAAGAATGATTTAAAATTTGGGCATAAACTAACAAACTTGAATATCACAATCCGGCTATAGAATGATACAATTAACTACATGAATCGACTCTAAATCATCATATAAAGCTATTGGAATCATCAAAACAACCGGAAAATCACTCAATCAAAAAGTCCCAAATTAGGCTCAAGAACCCTAATTTTCGAATTGATTAAACTAGCAATAGAACCATGAAAATGAACATATAATTGGACTCCTGGAATCAATATGAAGCTATACAAACCATCAATTCAACCGGAAAAGCAAAGAATCAAAAAGCCCCAAATTTTATGAAGAACCCTAATTTGCAGATTCAAAAGAAAATTGATATAAAATCGAAAATTTACCCTCTGACGAAATTGATTGTAGATTATGAAACTAGAGATCAAGAGCTTCGATTTGAGCATAAGAACACCAAAATCAGATATCAATAACACCTTCAAATTTGGATTTGATCCTCAAGAACATGAGAGAGAAAAATATATTTTTATATTTATTTATATATAAAAAATCTGATTTTATGAATTATTAATAAATAAAAAAAAAATCTGATTCCTATTTATATTAATCGAAAATTAATACCCCAAAACTATTTTTAACCCCTAACTAAAATTATTATGCCTTACAAATAATTTTTATGGGATAAAAATGTAAAAATTTTATTTTTAAACAAATATAATATAAATATCAAAATTTCCCAAAAATTATGAATTTTACAAAAATTACAAAATAATGCATTTTTAAATATCCTATCATTATATAAAAATAATTTTATCAAAAACAAGGCCTCGAATTCAATACAGGGGCTGGATCCGGAAATTAAAATGCGAAATAACTGTATTCTAAAAATATAAAATTTACAGAAAAATAGAATAAAATATTCTATGCTACACAGAAGTCACATAACACGTATGGGATAATTTGCCTATTTAATAAAAATTATAACGCGTTTAAATGCATTAAAAATAAATCAAAACACAATAACATCAACTAAAAATATATTTTAATATAATAAAATACACGAAATTTTCCCTGATTGATCAAAAATATAAAATACAAAATTTTCAAATATTTTAATAATGCACCTAAATATTAATGGGGCACTGATAAGATACCGGGTATAATTTTTGTACCAAAAAAATACCAATTCGATCCATAAAATTTTAAAACAAACTCAATTTATCACTATTGATAAAAATATAAATTTTTAATAAAATAAACATTTTTACTAACACAGACAGTACCAAATACAGTCTATCCGAATAACCTATTAACAATTAAACACATAACTGCATTCAAATTAAAAGTAAATATTCACAATCTTCTTATTCCTTTATAAAATATTTAAATAATAATAATAAATCCAGAAAAAAATCGGGATTGTTACAATAACTGTAACACCCCCCAAATCCGGGGTCAGAAGATTTGGTGGTCACGCGAAAATTCTCAAAATAAAACATCTGTTTAATAATAATCATTCACCTCCAGTTGTCCATCACTGGGAATATACATCTGTGACCCCAAACATACCAAGATCTTTTAAGGTTATAGGGCTAGAAACAAGAATCCAAATTCCATTAAGTAAAAAGTATTCATTATTTACAACATTCTCTTTGATCAAATCTTAAATCACTGGTGTAACTTCGATAAGAAGTACGCCAGGTCAACTAGGCTAGTACATAATAATAATAAATACTATAACTCAAATATATAAAATAGATCTTACACTAAATCCAGACATTCTGAGCCAAGTCATCTTCGAAATAGCATCACGCTTCTTCTCTTTCTGAGTTGTGCGGATACGTCTCGCCAAACTACCTTACTGAAATGTTAGAATTTACAACAGCAAGTATGAGCGAAAGAAATGCTCAGCAAGCGTATAAAAATTTTGATACAAAAACCAGGATAAGTGGGGCATAAAATCAACTGAAATGTAAAACAGTTTATAGAGAAAACTGAATCAACAACTGTGATATAATTCAACTGTAACTGAAATCATTTGGCATGTCATAAAAATGAATCATCTGCCAATTCACAATATATAATAGCCATTCAGGCGATATGGATTAGATACACTTTACTGAAACACCATTGCCCCCTGATCAGGTTCAAAAGCAATGGGACCCTTTATACTCCACTGGTACAGCTATACCCATGTGTATAATCCGGATTTCATGTGGGTACCAAAATAGGCAAGTAATGTTAGCCTATAGGAAGATGGAATGGTTACCATATCCTCCTTAAATATTGCTGGACCATGGCAGCTACCATGGCCTCCTACGCTTTATCATTTTCCAATCCAATAGAGCAATTTCCGAATTCAACAGGAAATGCTTAGTTTCACATACAGTTCACATCCCTATTATTTACTACGATAATAAGGATATGAAGAGTTTATCTTAAACAATTCTCCACATCAAGGGTACCAATATCAAGTAACTTTGTTCGCAAAAAAAATATTTAAGAATCACAAATAGTTCTGAACAATAACTATTTGTCATGATATGAATCAATGAAACATAAAATAAAAGTGTTTAAGATGATCAAGAAAATACTTGCCTCTGGTCCTTAGCTATTACGAAGCGCCAAAGTAATACAACTATCTTTTTCTTCTATCTCACGTCATCATGTCCTCTGTTTTAATCATTCGTTGGCTTGACGCTCTTGCGATTGCCACGAGTCTGATCTGTCGACATCGAGCCCACGCGTCTACTTCTATAGTCAAACATAAGCTGGTACTTCAGTCTTCAAACGTCAATTTCTACTTTCTATAAACGTTTATAAACTCAACTCGAACATATTAACCATGCTTACCAAAATCTCTGTCGGGAGAAAATAATTGGAAATATCCCCTTTGAACAAAGACATTTTCCCGGTGTTAAAACACCTCACAAGTAACCCAGAAATTCCACCAACAATACTGCATTCACCTCCACATTTTCATAACCCACAAAGAATACCACATCTATCTCCAACCCTCTTCATTATATCTCCGCTAACAAACCTAAGTCAATACTTACAAATTAATCCTCGATAAAGAAATAGAAATATAATTACAACGCTTAACCCTCGAAGTAAACACTTTGATAATTCACATCGCACGTAAAGAGACAAATAAGTAGATCACATAATCACATAGCACGTTGATCAGATCATAAAAAGATTTTATCCAATATTTTTAAAAAAGAAAACGGGTCAAAACCCTAATTATCGGATATAACCGACTCAATAAAAAGGTTTGGTAAAAAGTCGATCCAAATTTAAAAGTTGAATTTTAAATTAAAATCAATTTTATAATAATCGGGTCATTTTTCTGATTCCAAAAATATTTGTCTCGTTTAAAACGGACGAACGGTTGATTTAATACGCAATTAATAAGAATAATTCAATTAATAATTAAAGTAATTGAATATTCAAATTAATTATTTATTAATCAACTCATAAAAAAATAAATCTAAGAATTTTAAAAATATTTTTATCACTCCCGGTGTTGTGGAATAAAAAGTAGGGTTATCGAATTGCGGCTAGGGTTCGTGAGCTTCGTGCTTTAATGGCTGCGCTTGTGTTATCGTGACCTAATTCGGATCCTCACAAGATGCCTACGTATCTCAGAATTGAGAATCAAGCCAACGTAGTTCTAAGATGAGGGGTCAGGCCCTTTATATAGGCTGTGGAAGCCTTAGAATTATAGTAGGTTTTGGAGACTTGATGGATAAGTCACCGTAATTGAGGAAGGTTCTGACTCCTTCCTTTTAGGAATTAGTTTCCATGTCGAATTTGGTGCCTTGGAGGCTACACAATATCCTGGGGATATTCTAGGACGTTCTTAGTTTCTAGAACGTTCCTGGTTTGTGGATCAGACCCATGTTAGAGATAGGCTTTTACCGGGCGTCCCCAGTTTGGGCCGTTCTTTTGGGCCTGACCATTAATTACGAATTTAGTGCCCAACTAGGGTTTCGGGCCATATTTACGGGCCAATAAATGTCACATTAATTGTGTTTTTAAGGGTTACTTTTCACCCATATCATTTGCCCCCCAACTTCTAGGAAAACTTGATTTCGTAGAAGTTTAAGGTCACCCCGGCCCTACCAGGGTATCGTCTTACAGTGAAGTGTGGAGCGACCTACACATTCACAATGACTAAAATTCTCTCCCAAGTTAATACTTAAGAAAGTTAAACGTTCCTTGGCCTCTCGAACCTTTTTCTTAGGATTTCTGGGCCTTTCGGGAATAGGATTAGTGCCGTTTTGAGCTCGTAGACACTAATCCAAGTGCAATTCGTGCATAGGATCCTTTATCATAAATTCATTAGTGCTTTATTTCCCTCAACTTATCTAAGTTAGGGTCAATATCAGGCAGTCATTGCTCATAAGCTTTAATAAAGGCTAATTGTTAAGCAGAAGACGCTATTTTGGCCCTACTCGGGGCTAAACAACCCTAAACGGGGTTATAAAGGCCTTGATTTAGGCCAACAAGTTCATACTTGATGTAATTACTATTAGGATATCCACTTTTAACCTTTGGATAGGTTAATTCTTGAGTGGAAGTCCTTAAACGTTGATAATTGAGGCTAATCACCCCCTAATCGCGATTAGCGAAGTCCTAACCCCAAATTTTGGAGTCAAGTTAGTTAAATAGAGCTTCTTATAACCTCCTGGTTGCAAAAAGAATCACGTGAAAATTCTCATTTTTGAGTTGTCTAGGGAAGAAATACTATCCCCTAGAAGGCGTTTCAGGGTCTTTCAATATCCTTGGTTTTCTGGACACCCCTGGCATCACCAAACCCAAACTTTGAAGTTGAGCTTATATGATGGGGATTCTTATAATCTCCTGGTATAAAGAAGAATCACATGAAAACATGCATTTTTGAACGTTCTGGAGGCGAAATACCCCATTTTTAGCTGATTTTCAGACCTGGTCTCGCACGTGATCATAACACCTTCCAAATTTCATGGAAACACTTGGCCACCTGCATAGGCTTGTAGAGGGCCTCACAAGGTTCTTGAATCTCAAATTTGAGCTCAAACGGAGCGTTTTTGAGCGTTCTGGAGGGTCACGAAAACACCCTAAAAAACAGGTCCCCCGAAAGCCTTCCAAACACCCTACCAAGGTGGCCTGGTCGGCTCACCCTGGTCGGCCATTCGGCCCATGGTGCCTGGTCGGCTAGGGCTGGTCGGCTGGGCCCCCCCAATAATTTTTTTTTTTTGAATTTTGGTCATTTTTTGGCTAGTTGACTTTGACTTTTGACTTTGACTTTTGACTTTGACTTTGACCAAAATCAAAACTTGTCTTAAACTCCCTTCCTTGTTCCTAGAAAGGATTTAGTGATACCTTGGTTGGTTTGATGACCCTTGGCCTCAAACAACCTACTTCTTGGTTTTCAGGACCTTCCGGGTCTAAACCTTTCTTGAACTCTTGATATCAAATAACCTTTGGTTAAACTACCCTTGGCTTCCAGGCATTCTCATGTACCTATAATAGAGTGTTTTAAACAACCTTAGCCTTGCCCCCTTGTGTTGAGGGTCTTTACTTCTTTATTTGAAGATGTGGGGACTTCCCTTGTTTTCAACACCTGACTTCGAGTCTAGGATATCGTAGTTAGTTTCTCATCCTAGGTTTTAAGCTTAAGGTCTTCACATCTCCTTCCTTGTTTGTAGGATCTTTCCCTATCTTAAGCTCATCATCCTTAGGCTAGCCTCAGGCCTTAGGCTTAAGCAATCAGCTTGATTCAGGACAATCAACCTCGTTGGCCATCTAGGCTTATATTTTGTGCTGGGATTCAAAACCCACACTCCATACTCTAGAGTAGGTCTTCTCATATCCTTAAAGATGTTAGCCTTTTAGCTAATCATCCTTCTTAGTGGCTTTAATCGTGGTTTTTAGCTTAATCCCCTGTTTAGGCTTGATAAACATATATTAATCAACCTGGGAGGTTGTTAATTATATTGTTGCTCCTGCCTGTATTTCCATTCGTTTCTTTCACATATTTTACGAATTAGATCGTTTATTTGACCCAATTCCGGGTTCACAGAGCCCTTTTCCCGCTATTTTTGGCTATTTAACCTGTAAACGCGGGTCGTTGGAAAGACGACCTGTTATCGAGGGTCATCATTTTTCTTATAAAAGAGTGTGGATTGAAGTCATTCTTCATATTTCCTTCTTCTTTCAAAGAAAATTTCTTTCTGTGAGCTCCCAAGTTTCAAGCACTTCTTTCAGTTTCAGACAAGGCTGTAATGGCAAGTGAGGGTGGTCAGAACGCCTTAGTTCCTTCCAAGGGCCTTCTTCAGGCGATTAACAGGAGAACCAAAGACAAGAACAGAAAAGGTAAGGTCTTTCCTCCTCGTTATCAATTATCTTTATCTGAGCTCTTAGATGAGCCCGGGGATGTGTTTCCGAACAACGCGGAATTCGACTCTTTTATGTTCCCTAGTACTTTGGATGCGGGAGATATCAGGAACTTACTCAAATATGAATTCCTTGCTGAGATGAAGCTTAGAATTCCCACACCAGGGGACAGAACTTGTAACTGGCACCCTGAGAACTTGTTTGTGTACAAAGGTGCCATTGATGCTGGCCTTAGGTTTCCAATTCACCCTTGGCTTGTTAGGTTATTTGCTGAGGTTAAAATCAACCCCTGTCAACTATACCCCAACTCCTGGAAATTCATCTTCATTTTCATGGTTGAATGCATCAGAGGAGGCATCCGCCTTAGCATCCCGTTGTTTAGGCATCTATTTGCTTTTAAGAATAGCCCTATCACTAGGAAAGGATGGGTGAGCATCCAACACCGCATAAAGTCTAGGATGATTATTGACGCTTCTTCTGTGCCAGATTCTTGCCACAACTGGAGGCACGAATTTTTCATCCTTAGATGGAAAGGAGGTGACTGGGGTAACTTTTTCAGGTCTAAATTCAACCACGTGACTGATGAGGGTGTTAGTGAGCTTCAACTCACAACTGAAGAAATATCCCAACGGGATTGGCTTATTTCAGTCTTTCAGAAAACCCACTATCGTGAAGTTGTGACTGAACGTGCCTTGTTGGAGGCCGGGCTTAGTTATATCCCTCTCGAGGGTAATTCTTACTTTAACTTCTTTTCTTTCATCGTACTTGTTCTTATTCCAACATCGTTTCCTTTGCTTTGTTTGCAGTTGCTGAGGAGATTGACAACCATCCGAGCCGACTTCCCCATATCACCAAAAGGATGATTAAGAAAGCTGAGAAAGAAGCTAATCCTGAAGACGTACCGGCCCCTGAGTTCCTTCAGCATTGTTCGAAGGCGGGGAAGAGAATTAGGAGTTCGGATGGGAGCATGAAGACAGCATTCATGCCTGACTGGGGGATATGTGAGTAGGATGCTATCAAGGACAGCCACCTCCTTGCTCGAGAGTGGTCTCGGAATGCCATAGCCCCGGCCGACAAGGTCCATTTTGCAACAGCAACAGATTTAGAGGAAAATGAAAGCATGGGGGCATATCATGCCTATAACGTAAGTCGATCTCCTCTTCCTTTTCACTGTTATGGTTGTATATTGGCCGTCGTGGCTTAACACATTTTCTTATGGAGTTTTTGTTTTGGTAGCTAAATGCTCACTTCCAGAATGCTATCCAACTCGGGAGATCCTACAAGGATAAGGAGAGAACTGCCCTCAAGGCTGTAGAGAAGCTTCAGAAGGAGTCTGAAGAGTGGGAGGCTAAGTATTTCACCTCGGAGGACCAACTCTCATCCCTTAGGGGAAAGTATACTGCTCTGGAAAACAGGACCCAGAATAATGAGAACTCCATCATTCAGAACTACTTAGGTTCAGACACTTTTCTTGCCTTCATTGATGAGCATGACAGGGAGGTCCAGCCGGACAGCATGACCATAGGTTGGGAGAAGGCTGTGAACAGGATTAGCCAAGATCATAAGGGAGTTGTCTTTCCTTCCTTTTATCCGAGTCCCTGGAAGGTGACAGAGGACGATGACCTTGTTGAAGGTGTTGGGACCTCCCCTGTTAGCAAACGTGCTTCTGGTTCTGGGACAAAAGGCATTCCTCAACAAGCAGGGTCTAGTTCTGGGAGACGTCCCTCAAGATCCCATCAGAGCGGGAGTTCAGAATGCCCCTTAGCGGGACGAATCCGTGAACCCAAGTCGGTTAGTATCAGTAGCTCCTCAACCTCAACTTCCCGGAGCGAAGAAGAGGGTGAAGAAGAAGTCCCTGCTCAGACTGCTCCTCCAAAAACCAAGAAGCGGTTGGTGAAGACTGCTTCTATCAAGAAGTGATTGAGCCTTGCATGGCCTGTGTTAGCCTTGTGTGGCTTTAGTTCTTTTAATATCCCGTCTTCGATTATGGTCTTTCATGAACTTGTACTTTTATTCGTATGTGTGTAACTTAAACTTTGATTGTGCCCTCCTGGGTATTTTATCTACGTGCTTGTTTTCTATGTTCCATATGTCCTTTTATTTTCGGTACTTGGTCATCTTAGACTTACACACATCTGGTGCTTGATACATCACAAGGATTTACAGAATCATAGAACAGAAAACAAGCTTGTATTGATAACGCAAAATGGGCTCAGCCCTTACATAGAATATTATGTCCTACTAGGAGCAACATGCTCTGCAATGGTTTCATATGAACCATATTTCTACTTCTATTAGATAGGCTAAAAGCTAAGTCCTTAATAGGAGAGCTTTAAACATAGTAAACCTTGAGATTCGAGGCGTGCCAGGAGCGGGGTACCTCGTTTCCATCCACGGTTTCCAGCTTATAAGAGCCTCTTCCCAACGTCTTTCTCACTCTATATGGTCCTTCCCAATTAGGGGCCAACTTTCCTGTCTGTCCAACTCCAGAGGCTTCAATTTTTCTAAAAACCAAGTCGCCTTGTTTGAAGAACCTTCCTTTAACCCTATGGTTGTAGTGAAAGGCTGCTCTTTTTTGGTGCTCAACATTACGGGCATTTGCTTCATCTCTGACCTCATCGATTAAATCAAGAGCAAGTCTCATGCCTTCCTCATTGGTTTCTTGCTCATATGCTTCCACCCTTGGAGATACGTGCGAAATTTCCAAAGGGACAACTGCTTCTGCCCCGTAGGCTAGCAAAAATGGAGTAGCTTCTGTCGTTACCTTGCAGGTAGTACGATACGCCCACAGTATAGGCAGTAATTCATCAACCCACGTGTTTCGAGATCGTTCGACCCTCTTCTTAAGTCCATCAAGGATAATTCGATTTGCTACCTCAGCTTGGCCATTAGCCTGGGGGTGAGCTACTGAAGTAAAACGAAGTTCAATGGCGTTCTCCTCACAGTATTTCTTAAACTCCTCATTGTTGAATTGGCGTCCGTTGTCCGTCACTAGGATTCGTGGGATCCCATATCTACAAATTATGTTCTCCCAGAAGAACTGGGCAACTTGTTGGGTGGTTATTTTTGCTAGCGGCTTGGCTTCAATCCACTTGGTAAAATAATCGATAGCCACTATTAGGAACTTCCTTTGCGCTGAGGCCACGGGAAAAGGACCAAGTATGTCCATCCTCCACATGGCAAACGGAATGGGAGAGTTAATTGACGTTAGCATCTCTGGTGGCTGCCTAACAATTGGAGCGTGTTTCTGGCATCTGTCACACTTTTTAACATAGCTTTTGGCGTCAGCCAACATTCCTGGCCAATAAAATCCCAGGCGGGTGATCTTATGAGCTAGGGCCCTGCCCCCCAGGTGCTGCCCACAGATCCCTTCATGAACTTCCCTTAATGCCTCTTCCGCCTCTTGAGGCCTCAAGCATTTCAGGTATGGGATAACAAAAGACCTCTTATAAAGGATGCCTTCAATCAAAGCATATCTCAATGCCCTCACCGATAGTTTTCGTGCCTCCGAGGCATCTTCGGGGAGCCAACCAGTTTCCAGATGAGCCTTGATAGGATCAATCCAACAGCTTCCTACTTCAATAGGTGCCACCAATTTTGAGTTGATGGTAGGGGCCTTCAGGACCTGGTAATAGACGTTCCCTGCATAATTCTCTATTTCAGAAGAGGCGAACTTTGATAAGGCATCGGCCTTGACATTCTCCTCCCTTGGGATTTGCTCTATACAGCATTCATCAAACTGAGTCATAACAGCTTTCACAACCCTTAGGTATTTTGCCATAGTTTCATCCTTGGCTTCAAATTCACCATTCACTTGTGATACTACGAGTCTCGAGTCCCCGCAGACTTTAAGGTTCTTGACTCTCAGTATTCTGGCCAAGCCTAATCCGGCTATCAAGGCTTCATATTCAGCTTCATTGTTGGTCGTCGGAAAGTCCAACTTCAGAGCATATTCTACTAAGAACCCATCAGGGCTTTGCAAGACTAAGCCTGCACCACTAGACTTTGTTTTTGATGCTCCATCAAAATAGAGCACCCAATACTCCTTCTGATCAGGTTCAAGCTCCTTAGCTTTATCTTCATCTTCCTTGTTTAATACTACCTCTTGCCCCCCGACTTCTTGGTTGATGGTACATTCAACCACGAAGTCAGCTAAAACCTGAGCCTTAATGGCTGTCCTAGGCTTATACGTGATATCAAACTCCCCGAGTTCGATTGCCCACTTGATTAGCCTTCCACTGGCCTTCGGGCTATGCAATATACTTCGTAACTGTTGGTCCGTCAGGACTTCAATCTTGTGTGCCTGGAAATAAGGTCGTAGTTTCCTTGAGGCTGTCACCAGTGCGAGAGCAAATTTTTCAATGGTCGAGTAATTCAATTCAGCTCCATGCAGTACCTTGCTCACGTAGTAGATGGGCTTCTGAACCTTGTTCTCCTCTCGAATGAGGACGGCACTCAGTGCTTGTTCAGATACCGCCAGATACAGGTATAGGGTCTCTCCAGAACTAGGTTTGGCCAACAACGGGGCCTTGGTCATGTATTCCTTCAATTGTTCAAAGACCTCTTGGCTTTCTGATGTCCACTCAAAATTTTTTACTTTCTTCAAGGCCTGAAAGAAAGGTAAACATTTATCTCCAGACTTTGAGATGAATCTTCCCAAGGCAGCTATTCTACCAGTTAATTTCTGCACGTCTTTCACGGAACGTGGTGGTTCCATGTCGAGAATTGCTTTGATTTTATCTGGGTTGGCTTCAATGCCTCTTTTTGAGACCATCAGGCCCAAGAACTTCCCTGACCCAACGCCAAAAGCACATTTGGCTGGGTTCAGCATCATCTTATGGTGCCTCAGCACTTCAAATGCCTCCCTTAGGTGTTCAATATGGTCAGCTGTAAGCAAGCTCTTGACCAACATATCATCAACATATACCTCCATGGTTTTCCCAATCAGGTGGGCAAATATCTTATTTACCAGTCGTTGATAAGTAGCTCCTGCATTCTTTAGTCCAAAAGCCATGACAAGGTAACAAAAAACACCAAAGTCAGTTATGAAAGATACCTTTGGGATGTCATCCTTGTGCATCTTAATCTGGTTGTAACCACTGAAACCATCCATGAAGCTTAGCATCTCATGTCCTGCCGTAGCGTCTATTAGCGTGTCGATCCTTGGTAGAGGGAAGCAGTCCTTAGGGCACGCATCATTTAAATCAGTGAAGTCTATGCACATCCTCCACTTACCGTTGGCTTTCTTGACCATCACAGGGTTAGCCAACCATTCAGGAAACTGAATCTCCTCAACAAAACCAGCCTCCAAGAGTTTGTCCACCTCTTGTTTAATGGCCTCTTGCCTTTCTGGAGCAAAGTTCCTCTTTTTCTGCTTAACGGTCTTCCGCTTAGGGTCGACATTCAACCTGTGAGTTATGAGTTGGGGATCAATCCCTGGCATATCAGCTGCTGTCCAAGCGAACACATCCTTATTTTTTTGTAGGAATTCAATTAACCTGCCCTTCATGGGTTCTTTCAGCGACGCTCCTATGTACGTGACCTTTTCAGGGTCCTTACTGTCCAGGGGTACAGGAACCAAATCCTCTGCTGGTTTCCCCCGGTGTTCGTCATCCCGAATATCCATGTCCTCAATCGGGAGGACCTGCCCCCCGACTCCATCAGCTCTTAACGCGGCCACATAACAACTTCGGGCCATCCTTTGATCACCCTTCTGTTCTCCAACACCATTCCTGGTTGGAAACTTGACTTTCATGTGATAACTAGAGGCAACAGCCTTGAACGCGTGGAGTCCGGTCCTTCCGAGGATCGCGTTATATGTGGAGGCGGCCTTAATTACCAAGAAGTTCAACATCTGTGTGGCCTCCTTAGGCTCCTTTCCAATAGTAACCGGGAGTTGGATAGTTCCTTCAATGCTAGATTCGACTCCATTGAACCCATATATGGGCATGTTATTTGGGGTCAGCTGGGAATCATTGTATCCCATCTTCACAAACGCATCATGAAACAGGATGTCAACAGAAGCACCATTGTCTATCAAGACTCGCTTCACCTCCGAATTTCCAATTACAGGAGTTATGACCAACGGGTCGTCATGGGGGAACTTTACCCCTTCTAAGTCCGAGTCATCAAATCCGATCACTACATCAGTCTTTGCCCTCTTCGGGGCTTCTCCCACGATATGCATCACCTCCCTGGCATATGCCTTTCGAGAGTTCCTTGTTGTTCCGGCCGCAGTAGGACCTCCCCAAATCATGTTGATGACAGGCCCTCGTGGCTGGGGGTTGCGATCACGATCGTTATCCTTTCTATCATTATTATCTCTTCTGTGGTTTCCACGACCTTCACCCTTTGTGAATTTGCTCAGCTTTCCCTTGCGGATCAAGAATTCAATCTCGTCCTTGAGCTGTCTGCAGTCATCAGTGTCATGTCCAACGTCCTTATGGAACCTGCAGTATTGATCTTTGTTTCTCCTTGCGGGATCACCCCTAAGTGGCTTCGGCCATCGGAAATCCGCATCTTTTTCAATATCCATCAGGATTTGACTTCGAGGAGCATTCAACCTTGCATATTCAGAGAACCTTGGCCCCAAATTCTTCTTGGAAGCAGAATCGGAGTCCTTGCTTGTTCGGGGGTATTTGTCCCTTGTGTCATACTCCTGTTCTTGCCTTCGCTTCCGGGAGTTTCCGTTTCCTCCATTAGTGGTGGGAGCTTCCGTCTTCTTCATGCTTTCTTCTGCTTTTATGTATTTACTTGCCCTCCTTTGGAGCTCAGTCATGCTCTCAGGGGGATGTTTTGCCAACGACATCTGAAAGTAGGGGTTCGTCGTTCCATTCTCCAAGGCTATCATAGCTACTTTGTTCTCCAGATCCGGGACATTCAACGTCTCCTTAGTGAAACGCTTGAGGTAATCCCTCAGGTTCTCGCTCTTTCCTTGTTTTACTTGCATGAGAGAAGCAGAGCTTTTTTCGTGGACCTTTCCACTAACAAATTGATTGATAAAGGCAGTACTCAACTCCTTAAAAGAACCAATCGAGTTTGCGGGCAATCGGCTGTACCATCTTTGAGCCATGCCTGCCAAGGTTTGAGGAAACGCCCTACACTTAAGAGCGTCACTAGCGGGTTGTAACAGTAGAGCGTTCGAGAATGTCCTAACGTGATTCGAAGGATCACCCGTCCCATCATACGCTTTTATCGTGGGCATCTTGAATTTTCGGGAAACATGAGCGTTCATCACTTCGTCCGTGAATGGAGGTCTGGGGTCGTCAGGATTCCCAAGCGGCATCAGGTCTTTGGGATCACTCCTAGGGGTTTCTACCCTCGTAATTCCTCCAGTTGGGGCATCAGCCCTTCTCGGTCTTCTTAAGGATCCTTCCAAATCAATGAAGGGGATCTCCCTTGAGATTGGAGGAGGCCTATTCAGATTTTGCCTTGCTTGTTCTCTGGTTATATCATCCTTCAGCTTTTGGATCTCGGCTTCAAAAGCCTTGATTCTCTCAGCAGCTGTTTGAACGGGTCTATCATTGATCCTTTGAGTCCTCCTCATGGGTTCTTTGCTTGTACGTCGCCTCCTCGGGGCTATATCACGTTCATCATCCTCGGATGATGAATCATCGGAGTAAGGTCCAGAGTAATCGTAATATCCTTGCTCAGGGGGGGCTAGACCCCTAATATAAGGTGGCTGATACGACTCGGGTATCCGTAAAGCGTGTCCACTTGGTCCAGGATCAATTCGATTTGGGGGATAGTTTGGCAACCCGTATAACGGATCGGTATTCACGGGGAGTGTAGTAGTGGAGATCTGAACTCCTGAGAGCGGGGGACGGCTAGTCAATGGAGCAACCACCATCTGAAGTTGATTAGTCTCTTGTCCCGGGTGATCAATCACCGGTAAGGTTCTCTCAGCATGGGGATTCGTCCCTGTAGTCTGAGAAACTTGAGGTTGTGTAATAGTCTCAGTCGATGGGGGCACAAGCCCCTGCTCCGTAACAACGGGCGGTGTAGAGGAGACGATTGGTGGGTCAGATGTAACAGGAACGTTCTCGGTTGACGTTCTTCGTGTGTTAACCATGGTTGATATCCTCTTCCCACAGACGGCGCCAAATGTTGTGGAATAAAAAGTAGGGTTATCGAATTGCGGCTAGGGTTCGTGACCTTCGTGCTTTAATGGCTGCGCTTGTGTTATCGTGACCTAATTCGGATCCTCACAAGATGCCTACGTATCTCAGAATTGAGAATCAAGCCAACGTAGTTCTAAGATGAGGGGTCAGGCCCTTTATATAGGCTGTGGAAGCCTTAGAATTATAGTAGGTTTTGGAGACTTGATGGATAAGTCACCGTAATTGAGGAAGGTTCTGACTCCTTCCTTTTAGGAATTAGTTTCCATGTCGAATTTGGTGCCTTGGAGGCTACACAATATCCTGGGGATATTCTAGGACGTTCTTAGTTTCTAGAGCGTTCCTGGTTTGTGGATCAGACCCATGTTAGAGATAGGCTTTTACCGGGCGTCCCCAGTTTGGGCCGTTCTTTTGGGCCTGACCATTAATTACGAATTTAGTGCCCAACTAGGGTTTCGGGCCATATTTACGGGCCAATAAATGTCACATTAATTGTGTCTTTAAGGGTTACTTTTCACCCATATCACCCGGATTATTTTTAGAATTTTAAAACAATTTTATTTCATTTTAAACAAATAAGGGAATAAATATTAAAGGTAAAATAATATTTATAAAATAAATAAATTATTTTATTTTCCAAAATAATTAAATTTGATTATTTCTCATCATATTTAAATAATATTTAATTAATTAAATTAATTGATTATTATTAATTAATCAATCAATTTAAATTAATTAAGATATTAGCTAAATATATTTAAAATAATCAAATAAAATAAATTTCGAATTAAAATAATTTATTGAAATTTTAAAACTATTTTTCGAAATTAAAAATAATTTTTTGAAATTTAAAAATAATTTTTCGAATTTCTGAAAATAAAATTCGAATTTATAAATAATTTTCAAAAATTATTTTCCAAAACCATTTTTCAGAATTGGATTTTCAGATTTTAAGAATCAAACAGGTACTATTCATCACCATCTTCACTTGAATGCTCCAAGAACACCACCTCCATTAATGGAGGTTGCCCAGTTTTCCGGTCACCGGAAAAATTTTCCGGCAACCTCCGGTCATGCTCAAAACGTACCAATTGTTACGTTTTTAAGTACCAATCTAACTCCAAATCACATTCTAAACTCAATTATACCATTCATTCATTCCCAGATTCGACCAAACTAAAAATCCGGCCAAAATCAAACTAAACTCCGGCCAAAAAACGTTTTTCTACAATTCGAAACCAAATTGTATGTTTAACATCACAAAATGAAGCTTCTAACTCATATAATCTAACCCCTAACACCTTACATACAAACAATCAACACAAGCTTTGCAAGAATGATTTAAAATTTGGGCATAAACTAACAAACTTGAATATCACAATCCGGCTATAGAATGATACAATTAACTACATGAATCGACTCTAAATCATCATATAAAGCTATTGGAATCATCAAAACAACCGGAAAATCACTCAATCAAAAAGTCCCAAATTAGGCTCAAGAACCCTAATTTTCGAATTGATTAAACTAGCAATAGAACCATGAAAATGAACATATAATTGGACTCCTGGAATCAATATGAAGCTATACAAACCATCAATTCAACCGGAAAAGCAAAGAATCAAAAAGCCCCAAATTTTATGAAGAACCCTAATTTGCAGATTCAAAAGAAAATTGATATAAAATCGAAAATTTACCCTCTGACGAAATTGATTGTAGATTATGAAACAAGAGATCAAGAGCTTCGATTTGAGCATAAGAACACCAAAATCCGATATCAATAACACCTTCAAATTTGGATTTGATCCTCAAGAACATGAGAGAGAAAAATATATTTTTATATTTATTTATATATAAAAAATCTGATTTTATGAATTATTAATAAATAAAAAAAAATCTGATTCCTATTTATATTAATCGAAAATTAATACCCCAAAACTATTTTTAACCCCTAATTAAAATTATTATGCCTTAAAAATAATTTTTATGGGATAAAAATGTAAAAATTTTATTTTTAAACAAATATAATATAAATATCAAAATTTCCCAAAAATTATGAATTTTACAAAAATTACAAAATAATGCATTTTTAAATATCCTATCATTATATAAAAATAATTTTATCAAAAACAAGGCCTCGAATTCAATACAGGGGCTGGATCCGGAAATTAAAATGCGAAATAACTGTATTCTAAAAATATAAAATTTACAGAAAAATAGAATAAAATATTCTATGCTACACAGAAGTCACATAACACGTATGGGATAATTTGCCTATTTAATAAAAATTATAACGCGTTTAAATGCATTAAAAATAAATCAAAACACAATAACATCAACTAAAAATATATTTTAATATAATAAAATACACGAAATTTTCCCTGATTGATCAAAAATATAAAATACAAAATTTTCAAATATTTTAATAATGCACCCAAATATTAATGGGGCACGGATAAGATACCGGGTATAATTTTTGTACCAATAAAATACCAATTCGATCCATAAAATTTTAAAACAAACTCAATTTATCACTATTGATAAAAATATAAATTTTTAATAAAATAAACATTTTTACTAACACAGACAGTACCAAATACAGTCTATCCGAATAACCTATTAACAATTAAACACATAACTGCATTCAAATTAAAAGTAAATATTCACAATCTTCTTATTCCCTTATAAAATATTTAAATAATAATAATAAATCCAGAAAAAAATCGGGATTGTTACACAACAACTCCATTTTAATAAGTTGGAAGTAGCGTCTTGCTCAATTTTAGACCGTAACTCATCCTAGTTAACCCCTGTTATCGTCACCAGTGCCCCAAAACTGACCTTTGTTTCAACCTTCCTAGATAAGGCATCTGCTACGCGGTTGGCTACTCTGGCTTGTACTGCACCTTGAAGTCAAAACCCAACAACTTTCGAACCCATATCTAGTCCTCTGAATTTACCTCCCTTTGTAACATCAAATGCCTTAAACATTGCTGGTCCATTCGAACCACGAAATGCCTTCCCAATAAATAGTACTTCCACTTTTGTATAGCCAAACATATAGCCATCAATTCCTTTTCGTAGGTTGACTTTAGTTGTGCTCGAGGGCCCAACAGTTTATTGAAAAAAGCTATAGGGCGTGATTCTTGCATTAACACCGCGCCCAGCCCATATCCTGAAGCATCAGCTTCGAGCACAAACTCTTTCTTGAAATTGGGCATTGCAAGTATCGGGGGGCTGGTCATGGCAGCCTTGAGACTGTCAAATGCCCTGGTGGCTGCTTCATCTAAACAAAAGCTATCCTTCTTTAATTGATTAATTAAGGGCTGTGCAATCTGGGCATATCCAACGATGAACTTCCAATAATATCCCGTCAGCCCAAGAAAACCCCGCAATTCTTATAATTTTTTTGGCCTCTACCACCCTACCATATCTTTAACCTTATCTGCATCAACTGCCACCCCTTCCTCCGATATTACATGCCCCAGATACGACACCTTAGCTTTGCCAAAATCACATTTTTTAAAATTCGTGAACAACTTATGCTCAGTCAGTTTTCCAAGACCTGGTGCACATGATTGAAAGGTTCAATAATTGAAGGACTATACACTAATATATCGTCGAATAAGACCAATACAAATTTTCGTAAATATGGCCGGAACACGTCGTTCGTAAGGGATTGGAATGTAGCCGGTGCGTTCATAAGGCCAAAGGGCATCACAACATACTCGTAATGCCCATCATGTGTAAGAAAGGCAGTTATCAGCCAATATTTGGTGGTACCCCGCCTTCAAATCTAACTTAGTAAACACCTTAGCCCATACAACTCGTCTAGTAGCTCGTCGATGACTGGTATAGGATAGTTATCAGCCACGGTATCCTTGTTGAGGGTCCAATAATCAACACAAAACCTCCACGACCCGTCCTTCTTTTTAACTAACAACATCGGGCTCGAAAAGGCACTAGTGGAAGGCTTAATGAAACTAGCTACAAGAATTTCTTGGATAAGACGCTCAATCTCATCCTTCTGGCATTGGGCATATCGATACGGGCGAACGCCAACTGGGTTACTCCCTTGTTTGAGGGTGATGGTATGTTCATGACCTCGTTCTGGAGGCAACCCTACTGGATCCTGTAACACCTGAGTAAATCGTTGCACCTTAGTAGCTAAATATCGGGGAATATCTGCTAGTTTTTCTTCCTATGAATCCTTGCTGCTTTCGACAGTCTCCAGCTGAATACACTCAACTATAAACCCCTGGCTATTCTTACGCAGGCTTCGTAACATTTCCTTGAGTGAAATTTTAGTACGAATCAATGAAGGGTTACCAACAATAGTAACAGTTTTCCCTTCCACTTCAAAACACATCTCTTGCGTCTTTCAAGATAATACCAGAATTCCCAAGAGTTAGCGGTAAAAAATCTTCCAAAACTTTCACCTCCCATCTAACTGTAATGTTACCCCCTTACAAACTCCATTTCCCCGTATAGCATCTCCATTACCCAACGAGACAACAAATGCATCAGAAGTCGACACCGAAATATTTAGCTGCTCAACACCTTTTAACGATAGGAAATTATGGCCCCCGGGTCAACCATTACAACCATCTCCAAATCCCCAATTAACCCACGCAACTTCATCGTTTTTGGAGAGGAGAAACCAATTACAGAATTTAGACTTACCTCAGTAGTGAGTTCCTCCGTTGGTGATAATGGTGGGTCATTGCCATTTCCTTCCCCTTCTTCTTCGTCATTATCGCCCATCAATAACACACTTAACTCCTTTCACCTACAACGATGGCCCATCGACCATTCATCATCAAAATGAAAACACAACCCCTTGGCTTTCTTGTCTTGCAATTCCTTCTCAGTGAGTCTTCTAATCTCTCCCACCCCCTTCTGCGAACCCCATGTATAGCTGCTTGTTTTTGGGGAATATACTGAAGTCTGTGACTCTGTAGCCCCCGAAACCCAACTCCTCGTTGTTGTGGTGGGACTGGTAAGAACCCCCAAATCAGAAAATGGGCCACTAAATCCCCCATGAGTAAATGCTGACGATAGAGCCCCTGCTTTAATTGATCCCAAATGTTGCTTCTTTGCACGTACCACTCGACATTTCTCCTCCACTCGTACAACAATTTCCATGGCTTGGTCTAAACTAATAGGATTAATCAGCCTCACCTCCGCCTTGATGTCGTCCTTCAATTCATTAATAAGATGGCCCACCAACACAGCTTCCGAAACATGTTCCAACGGTGCAGCCGCCAGTATAAACTTCCTACAATATTCTGAAACAATGATCTCTTGATTAGTAGCCAACCATTGCTCATATAGCGAACCACCGATTGTGGGGTGAAACTGTCTGAGTATAAACTTCTTCTAATCAGCCCACAATGGTACGGATGACGGTTCTATTCCCAGTAGTACCAACGTAGAGCGTCTCCTTCGAGAGCCACCACCGCCGCATCCAACATCTCAGTCTCCGTTAACTAATAAAAAGAAAAATAACGATTAACATGAAGGATCCAACAATCGGGATCAGTACCACTGATAACATGAATATACACCTTACGGAATTTCCAATTAAAAGCTTCACCTCCTGTACCCCCTCCATTAAATCCAATATAGCTTTGAAACCCCGGTGGTGCTACAACAGGAGAAAACAACCAAACTCCATTCGGACCACCCCTCCCCTCTTAACGTAGCCACACCCTTGTTTTGTTTACCCCCACCAACCACAGATGGTCCCGGAGAAGATGACCCCATTTGAGTAACACTGCCATCAAGTTTCTCGGCTGTCGGGAGGTGTGTGGACTTTAATCCAGTTATCACTGACCTCAATTCATTCTGAAACTTAACCTGGTCATTGCGAATCGTATTAATCATCTGCTCTTGAAGTTCTCGCGCTTGATTGAGTCGCCCTTCTAAATGACCCGCCAACGTATCCAAGTCCTTACCCTATTTCTTCGCCGCCCTTTGCTACCCATCCACCACCAACTCCATTAACGACTATCACATCGCCATCATCGCTGTTTCGACGGTATGCGAAACCATCTCCACAATGGTTTTTTCCATACTCGTAGCTTTCTCATCAAGCTGATCAACACGTTGCGCTACCATCAAAGTCCCCATAGAGTCAAGGGCTCTGATACCACTTGTAATGAAATTAATACACACAACAAAGCAAGTTTCAGCAATGACGATTAAATAGAGTTCAGGTTACTAATAATAGTGTTAGTGCCCTAGAGACAAAGTAACTGTGCTTCTAGGAAATACTATTTTGTTATTCAGTGATTATGTTATAACGATTTTTCTACATTAATTTATTATGTCTTTATTTTCTGCGATATAAATGTTAGAGTAATAAATGTCCTTGGAATATATAACACGTATTCTATATCTTTAAGTATGTGACTTAAAAATGAGATTATATGAATAGTGTTTATATTCCTAAATATCCCTAATCGAGCATTGTTAATTTGGGACAATTATAATGCATAAAGATTAGTATGTTTATTGACTGATGACCACATCTCATTGGTCATAGGTATAGTGATACTAAAGTCAAGAACATAGGTGCATGTAATATTATACATGGCACTGGATAGACCCACAGTGAGATTCTACATGTTTATAATGTCATAAGAAATACTCACAGTGATAATGGTGTAATGATCCTTAGACTTGAGATCATTATATTTCTGAACGAGGATTAATATACTTTGACAACAATAAAAGTTACCTTAGATCGGGTAATGATAAAAGTGGACATCGGGTATATTATGAGTCGTATGAGAAATATGAATGATAGATATAGGATTTAACCCTCCTATTATTAGGAGAGATATTATTGGCCTCTTGATTGAGTGAGACTATAAAATGCATAGCCATGCTCAAATATTGATTTATTTAATAGTCTACTCATTGAACAAGGAAACCAGGATTAAATGTTGAAGAGGATGACTAGGAACATGCCTCGAGTTTAATCTATAATATTTGGTTAAAGGGATTATATTACATGAAAACATTAATCATGAAAGGTTTAATTGGATCACGAATTATTATTATTACTTGGGGAGTAATGATGTATTATTAGATGCCGCTCATTGTTTATAATTTTATTATTAGATATTAAGATTATTGCCAACATAATAATAACCTAAAGGGTCACACACTTAGAAGATTTAAAGGAGTTTTAATTTAAATTATGAATTTAAATAATTATATATTCGAAATTGGTTATTTAATTAATTGAGTTGGACTTAATTAATTAAATCATAATTCGAATTTAATCATTAAATCCAAATCATGTTGGGTTTAGTAGTAGCCCAAACTGATTTAGGTTTTAAGGCCCAACTCTCTCCCTATAAATACATGATGATTTATTGTTTAGGGCCACATCTTTTGCAAATTCGTTTTTATTAAAAACCCTAGATGCTCTAATACTTTGAGAGGCTAGAGAGAGAGATTGAGGGCTGTTCTTCGGCACCGACTCCGGTGATCGTTGGATGATCAAGCGTTCGTGTGGACTACTTTGGAGATGCAGATCTTGCTACAAGGGCTGCGTGGTGATTGCAACAAGGACCTCCATTAGTCATCCTTTTTCTCAACTGTTAAAGCTTCGTTTTAAGGTAAACGTTCATAACTACGAATTGAATTTCTTGTTTTACATGGATCTTGCGATTGGAGTTTCGATTTTATTGTTTTAATTATAGTTTTTCACTGCGTTTGTTGCCTCGAAACCCATCAACTAATTCGTAACAATTTCTCAATGTTTTAACTCAACAGAAACAGAAAAATAAATATGAGCATTCGAGAGGCTCCTCTCTTCCAGATCTAAAATTTAGCATTGAGATCAAAGTTTCCTTCTAATGTCTGTGAAGACATCACCTTGTTAAACTCATCAGGTAAATCTGAATCATAGTCTACAAGTTGCCGATCCGCACCTATATCGGACCCATTACCTGCAGGATCCAGAGATGTTCCCTCTGGGGAGTTAGATAATGATCTTTTGAATTTTGCATTTGAAATCAATACCTTCTCTCGAGGTCTGTGAAGACTCTTAGTTCATTAAAGAACCCTTAACTTATAATCCTAACCATAAGATGGTTGGATTACAGGTTTTCGTCAATTCATCCTTAGTGTGTGCAATCTCACTTTGTGCATATAAAATATTTTGGTTTGTGTGTAAGGTAGTGACTCTCCAACTGAATATCCCACACATCCTTATTTGTTGCATCAAGTGCAGTTACTCCCTGGTGACCTCTAGGCTGATAGGTTACTACCATTTAGGGAGTAAGTTAGAATGTGTATAAGTTTGACTGTAGTCTTGATTAGCACTATACAAAAATAAGAAATAATATACATAATAATTATACAAAATAAAAACTAAAAATAAAAGAAATAATTCAAATTTACTAAATACAAAAAAAAATCGAATTAAAATTAAAAAAATAATAAGTAAAACTATACATAATAATAATTTACATAATTACAAAGATATAAAAACAACACAAGTCTAATAATTTACATAGTTAGACTTATAAACATACATTAAACTATAATAGAAAGACAAACACTACAAAACATATTAAATAAGATTAACATCCGAAAATTACAATACCTGTACAAAAATATTAAATATATATACATATATATACAAGAATATTTATAATAAGTTAGGTAATTTATATATTTTCTAACAAAATAACTTTCTATAAAAAAATTATTTAGAGAGAAAATATGATTTAATAAACTATCATAAATATGGTAGTTATTTTAAAATAATGAAATTTTCAACAAAAATAGCTTCCTCAAAAATTCTAACTTGAGAATTAGAGAAAAATATTTTTAGATAAAATTTATTATTCTAAAATACAGAAATATGGAGTTCTGCTTCACGTGGTTGACAGTGCAGTTCTGCCCAACTTTTGCAATTTTTCTTTTCTTCTTTTCAGTCGAATTCTTTTACAATTCATTAGTTAATTAAGTCGAATTGTTACTGTCTGAGTTCCTGTTGGCTTAATTTCTTTTGCAATTCAATAAGTCTGTTTATTCATTTTGTTTTTCACGTGTTCGACAGCCTTGCTTCTTTTTTAAAACATTTGACTTATTTAATTGTTTTAATTGTTTTGCTTTTAAAACAATTAAAAATTAAACAACTAATCAATTAATCATTTAATTAATTAATGATTAATTCATTAATTGATTAAATCAATTTAGATTAATATGTTAATTCAAATTTAATTAACATGACAATTAATTTAATAAAGAAATAAATTTGGAATGAATAAATTTATTGATTAAATCAATTACATAATTATATTAATTAAATGAGAATTAATATCAATCAATTGACAATAAAAAACTTTTTCTTGAACCACTGAAATTAATAAAGAAGTACCACTGAATTTTCTGCTGACGCTCGATGCACGGTCTGGTTCATGATCGACTAACTTCAATGACTGTTCTTCATTTTTGACTCTATCATGTAATTCCTTTTCTTTTCTCCTCTCTCTCTCTCTTTATTTTATGTACTGTCCCAATCACCTTTGAAATCTCTGTCACTTTAAACGAATCCACTTCTTATCAAATACTTCACTGAGGCTTGATCAGATGTCTGAGCTGCTTTCAATGCAGTAATTCCTCAAGTTTGTAGATTGACCTTGATCTTTTTCTTCTGACAGACATAACAATCTGAGATTCATGTAACAGTCTATATACTATTGACTATTACAATCTTGTTTAAGTTGAGTTGAATTCTCGAAATACAAATAGGATAAACATATGCCTTTCAGAGCTTGAATGTATGTATCTCTGATATTCACCTTTATATTTCAAGTTTTAAGGATGATCGTGTTTTTCTGGCAAATTCCTATCTCTGGACTACATAAAGTTACATTCTTACATCACTATCTTTTGATTGTTGTAGTTACGTGATCGAGGTTATATTTTTTTTAACCAAATGATTATTAACAAATCAAATGTGTACCTTTAATATGTGCACGTGGTTAGAAACTTTCACAGTTCAGGAAATGAGTTTTGGATACTAAAGTAAAAACTCCCCAGTAGATTTGAAACATGTTTTTGTGACCTCCCTGATCTATATGTAAGCTAATCAAGAGTGTATGAATTCAAATCAAGAAGTCCTGATTTCAGACAGAAGCTTATCTATTAATTTTGCGTTGGTCTTTAAATGTTGGATAATTTGATTATAAAGTTAAATATATTATATTTTAGAGTTCAGATGCAATGGCCATCAAAATGAGAGACCTGAGATTCTAATCTTCTTTGTGGGGACCTGTTTTCCACTCTGTCAATATGCTCATTAGATATGAGTCCTTCAGTTACTTTTAGCACTTGCGAAAAATTTAATATAATTGCAACGGTTTGTTCGACAACTTTTCCAGCTTCGACATAAGCAACTTGACCCCGACTTGACATTTTGGCCATTAACTTTCCTTTGAATCCACCAGTCACAAGAATAACAGGAATGCACGAAGTCAGAACTAGCATGAGAAGCCATCCTCTTATAAAGGCTATCACAAAGCCTCCAATAAATGTCGACATAAGCCTAATAAAATTCCCAACCTATATTTATAACCTAATTGAATGAGTAGTATAAAAAACCATTCCATTTATGCCACAAAAAAAATCATTTCAAGCCATAAATTGTAGATATCATCCTGGACACTATTTCAAATAATTAATGTTATATAATCAAATGAAATGTTGTTATTCGCTTTATTAATCTTCTGTTCAAATTATGTGCACATTGACATAGTGCATCACCTTCTCACCCATGGCCTCTTTGATGAGCATAATGTCGCTAGACATTCTCTCAATGACCTCTCTGGTAATTGTTTCAATGTCAAAGAATGCAGTGTCATGTCTCAATATAGTTTTCAAGTAGAATTCTCGTATAGGTGCAGCCTGTCTCTCCGCCGACACCATCCAACATGATGACGCAAAAAAGATTACTAAATATACCGTAGCTAACAAAACAACATCTCAGAAAATCTAATGTGATACATCCTGGCCCAATGACTAAAGTATTTACAAGGCGTAGGCCCATGGGTAAAGTGGGCAATCCATCAATAGGGGCAAAGTAGGGGCAAATGAGTAATTACACAAGAAGGGGATAAGGGGATTTGGAAAGGGGATCAGGGCATCGATCATTTTATGAATTGTAATTTTTATAGATCATTGTTTACTTTTTCGGAATTCAAATCTGAAAACCATAAAAAGGGAAAATTAGCAACTTGTAGATTATGCTCAGATTCATCTGACGAGTCCAACGAGGATTTTGGATTTACGAACTCTCATTGCACCACCAATGACCTCTCTTAAAGGGGCTAGGGTGATTTTTCCTTGCAGGTACACTAATGGATGTTACAGCTATGAGTGATATGAGTGATACACTAGTGAGCAAGAGTGTAAAAACAGAGAGAAGTGAGACACTCAAAACAAATGAATAGAGAGAAGAGTGAAACACTTGTTAGGTACACTAAACATTATGACACACTCATAGTGAGTAAGAAAGTATAACTTCCTTTCTAACTAAGATCTAATAATTGGTATCAACTACTTTATCAACTAGTTGATTGGAGGATTCCTCAACTAAGGAGGAGAAGTAAGGGGGTACAAGAAAAAGGAGAGTGAGTTAGAAAGGGGGAACATTTAAAGACTGTGCTTAGGAGGAGAAGCAGGTCAAGTTACTAAGGAGGAGATTTAGATGGAGAAGTAAGGGGAGAAACAGTTGACAAGAAAGTGGAGATATAAGGAGAGTAAGTGGTACAAGTAAGTGGAGATATAAGGAGGAGTACATTATAATACTATTCTATTAGTCTTTTGATGGACTATATATAGAGGCTAAGTGGAGGAGTAGTAGATTTCCTAGAAGTTATAGAAATGGTATTGATTCACCATTGTCTACATATTAGGAGCAACGATTTTTCTTTAGTGAGAAAAGCTGTGTCAGATACAGGAAGTGATTTTAAATCAAGAACTGCTGATAATCACCAAAGTAAGATGTGAAGGATTATCAAGCAGAGATATAAAGAATCAAAAATGAAGATGAGTTATCTATTGAAGATCAGTTCAATGCTATAAGAGCAATCATCTATCATTTCATCAACTGAGGATTCTGGAATTGTTATATTTGAACCAGAAAGTTTTTTTATTACATATTATTTACTAAGTTCTTTAATGCTTTATCTTTTTCTTGTTTAAGTGAGTTAGTTGAGTTTTCCTCTAGGTATTTGCTTGTTATTGTCTAACAAACAAATAGGGGGAGTTTGAAAGGCATATGTTTAGCTTATTTGTATTTCGAGGATTCAACTCAACTTAAACAAGATTGTAATAGTCAATAGTATATAGACTGTCACAAGAATCTCAGATTGTTATATCAGTCAAAAGAAAAAGGTCAATCTACAGAATTGAGGAATTACTACATTGAAAGAGCTCAGACATCTGATAGACTCAGTGAAGTATTCGTTAAGAAGTGGATTTGTTTAAAGTGATAGAGATTTCAAGGTGACAGAGATAATAGAGAAGAATTAAAGAGAGCGGAGAAAAGAAAAGGAACCACATCTTAAAGTCAAAAATGAAGAACAGTCATTGAAATTAGTCGCTTATGAACCATACCGTGCATCGAGCGTTAGCAGAAAATTCAGTGGTACTTCTTTATTAATTTTAGTGGTTCAAGAAAAAGATTTTGCTGTCAATTAATTGATATTAATTCTCATTTAATTAATATAATTATGTAATTAATTTAATTAATAAATTATCATGTTAATTAAATTTGAATTAACGTATTAATCTAAATTGATTTAATTAAATAATGAATTAATCATTAATTAATTAAAAGATTAATTGATTAGTTGTTTAGTTGTTCTAAAAGCAAAACAATTAAAACAATTAAATCAGTCAAATGTTTTAAAAAAGAAGCAAGGCTGTCGAACACTTGAAAAACAAAATGAATAAACAGACTTATTGAATTGCAAAATAAATTAAGCCAACAGGAACTGAGACTGAAACAATTCGACTTAATTAACTAATGAATTGTAAAAGAATTGGACTGAAAAGAAGAAGAGAAACATTGCAAAAGTTGGGCAAAATTGCACTGTCAACAACGTGAAGCTGTCTATCAGCGACCTCACCCTCCTGCCACACGCTTGTAAGACACGCGCCCGAAGGCCAGCCAGAAACTGCCCTCGCGTGTCATGCACTACCTGTACCCGAAAGTTGTCTTCGTCTTGGTCTGCTTAATCAGTTTATTCAGCAACCAAATAAGTCATGCGGAGGGAATTAATTCAGAGTGTCATACCGCTTTAACAAAAGTGTCATACCGACTATTACAAATGTCATATTGGCCTATTTCATTGTTATATTAGGCTTATTCGAATGTCATAGCAACTGTGGACTATCATACCGAGTGTAATATTCAAGTGTCATAGCAGCTCTACTGAGTGTTATAATGGTTTTAAAATCAAACACTATGACAGGAGACTATTCAACACATTGCTTTGATTAAAAGGATAGAAGGCAGACACACAGAAGAGATACGAAGCATTATATCAAAACATAACAGCCTCTTCTCTCTCAATTTCAAGAACACACAGGAGCTCTTTGTTTAATTTTCAGTAAATCAAGTTCATCATTTCTATAATATTTTATTCGGTGGAACTTTTTTATTTGTGACTCTTGTACTATTATAGAGTTTTTACTCTTAATTTATATCTTGAATTTTATCAACAAATATAGAAAAGTTCATGTCGAATTTTCTAATTTGTTTTTATTAACTTGATAGTAATTCTGTACTGAAATTGTAACAACCTCTCAAGTTTAATATAATTTTTATTTAACTTGAATTTTGTTTCATTTTAATTTCCGCATCAAATTTGTTATTGGACTAAGTTAAAATCTATCCGGACAAATTTCGATAATTCAGTACTGTTTGTATTCAACCCCCTTCTACAAACATATTGGACATAACAAGCTCTAGAGTTGCATGCATACATAGATTAAAATAATTGAGATTGTTAAATCATTTAGAGTTCAAAATAGCAGATCTTATACACACAATACCATTTATTTATGTAATATACATCAACAATTTGGCTCAGCAACAATTGTCTATTAGGAAAGTAACGATCACTTCAAATATATAATAGCAACATAGAGATGTAAGAGCACAATATTTCCAGCTCTCCTAATGGCCTCTGCAACAAGAATTTGAGCAGCCTCCTATAATATAAAACAAAGTTGTCAAAATACCAAATCACCAAGATTATGATTTATTCAAAGAGTAAAATCATATACCTTTCTTCTTTCTTGGCTAACAAGAGAAATAACCTCTGTGAGTGTTAGAAGATCCTATAGATGATAGCTTTCAAGCACTAAAAAACATCATTTTCCTCAACAAGACTTGAACCAATGCTAAACTTCTTTTCATTGATTGTAGTCATGTCAATATAAGCATGGGTGATGCCACCATTAACAAAGGTTGCCTTCACATATCGAAAGCTTCCTCTACTTGCAACATGAATTTGATCTCCTGCAACAATACTCAATACAAAAGGCAGCATACTAACAATTGAAGCAACATTATTTCTCAACTCTTTCCTCATATCATCCACCAACAATTAGGGTGTAATGAGTGAGTTAACCTTTCGAAGATCCTATTGTATTCTGGAAACTTGTAGCATTGGTCTTGATAAACCTCAATTCATTGCCTCCTCCGCTAATAATGTCTACTTCCTCAACTCGCTCTAAAAAAATAGGATTATGTTTAATAAGCCTTTGATAGTCAAGCTTTCTTGAATTCTCCAATTAGTACTCATAATATTACGATCATTGAATAGATCTTTTACTGTGGAACATCCCTCGTTTTCATCACTGGAATTCACAATTTTTTTCAGGGACATCTAACGTTCCATCCATTGTAGTCGTGAAAATACGTAAATATGATGTATCCAAAAAATCACATTTAATATATATAATCACGTTTAATATAAATATCGAGTTATATTAATAAATATATACATATACGCCTTACATTTTAATCTGTCAATAAATACAAAAGAAATTGAGAAAACCGTCCTATAAAACATGTGCTGATTACTTTTTTTGACTATTACATTGGAAAAAAACTAAATGATAACATAAAATTAAATTATATGTTATAATAATAACATATAATTAAATTATATGTTCATTTTACCGGTGCATTTTCTACTATATCGCCATATTCTTTAGAGGGAGCAAAATAAGCTCTAATCACTTGAGTTATATAAACTATGGTGGTTTGATTGTTTAAGTTTGATAAAATTGTGATTTTTTTCCTTCTAAATTTTGTGGTTGTATCGATTGGTTATTGTATCTTTATAGAAAGAAATTAAAAAAAATTAGATGTTATCTATACTATACTATTATAAGCGAAACAGAGTATAATTGGTTGGTTGGTCGGTCGGTTAACACATTTCCAAAAAATTTGTTAACACCTTCCAAAAAATAAAAAGAAAATTAAAATGCATATAAAATTTTATTTTGCAAAAAATAAACTACATATTTTACTTAATAGCAAACTTTTAATTATAATCCAATTATTATTCAAGTACATACTCTTTCAATTATATGTGAATTAAAATCACATATTTATTAACAAATTTACAAAAAATTATAAATCAACAAAGCGAAAACAATCTAAAATTATATAATAAATAATAAAATTTTCACACAACTACAAATCTATACTATTATATAAAAGCCGAAACATTGAAAGTTTTGGTACATGTTTTTTGGTACTGAGTGAATTTACTTGTTTACCCTTAATTATAAAGGAAAATAAATACACCTAAAATAAATAATAACATAATATAATTAATGGTAATTAGTCGAGATATTAGCTTTTATAAACACCTAAAAACATTAATCGTATCATATCTTTCCATCATTAATATTTCCTTTTGAATCAAAACACGTTATAATTAATGGTAATTAGTCGATTAACATAATAAAATTAATGGTAATTAGTCGATTGCCTTTTTCACATTAGTATAATAAAATTAATGGTAATTAGTCGATTGCCTTTTTCACATTTACTTTTAGTTAAACATATTATCTTTTATAAACACCTAAAAATATCAATCGTATCATATCTTTCGATCATTAATATTTTCTTTCGAATTAAAACACGTTACCTTTTTAATTTAAAACAAATCTTACAATCATTAATTTATAATTTTCAAGAAAAATATAACACCTAAAATAAATAACAACATAATATATTTAATGGTAATTAGTCGATTGACTTTTTCACATTTACTTTTAGTTGAAGATATTACCTTTTATAAATACATAAAAAGATCAATCGTATCATATCTTTCAATCATTAATATTCCCTTTATAATTAAAACACGTTACCATTTTAATTTACAACAAACCTTACAATAATTAATATATACTCGAAAATATTACAGCATATTTCTCAATTATTAATAAAATATATTAAAAATTGTATACATTGTTTATAATAAAGAAACATTAGTATAATCTATAAACATGAGTATATTAAATTATATTAAATTAAAATTAAAAAAATTATTAAAAATAATGATTATATAAAAACATAATTATAATATTAAATAAAATTTATAATATAATATAAGAAACCCGTGCATTGCACGGGTTATAAGCTAGTTAATATTAAATTCTATTTTAGACAAATATTACATTATGAATTATTATAGAATCATAATTTGAATATGACAGAAATCGTATTAATAATAATTAATGATTAATAATAATATAATAATATATATTATTATTATTATTATTATTATTATTATTATTATAAGTATATAATATTAATAATCGTATTATTATTATTATGACATACTAATATTATAATTATTATTTTCATAATAATTTGAATATTATTAATATTATTAGTTATATATTACATTATATTATTAAATTATTATTTGTTTTTGATTCAGCTTTAACATGTTGGGCCTTTTAATAGCCCACACTATTTGAGGCCTGAGGCCCGATTACAAGCTTAAGTCAAAAATGAGAAATCAACTCTGGTGTACGCACATATGGGGATGTGAACACAGAACACTAAACAATCAACTTATCAAGCATCAGTTTGAACACAACATTTTGCGTCAGATCCTTCCCGAAGTTGCCAGAAGCTTGCCAGAAGCTTCCATTCGATCCTTCTAGAATCTTCGTACCTCTTCTATTCCCCCCTATAAATTCTTGAAAGAATCCTCTCTTCTCATTCAAGAATTACATTCATATCGAAGTCATCTGTACAAACTATTATCTTCCATATTAAGCACTTATTATTCAATGGATTTCAGATTCCATCCACTTGTCAACAGCTTCAACCACATTCTCAACGGCGATAAAAAATCTAATCATGCATGCATTAGTGTCCGTGACGCGAAAGCAATGGCTTCAACTCCAGCGGACGTGAAAGAGTATCCGAATTCATACGTGTTCATGGTGGACATGCCAGGGCTCAAGTCAGGCGATATTAAGGTACAGGTGGAGGAAAATAATGTGCTAGTTGTATGCGGTGAGAGAAAGAGAGAGGAGGAGAATGAAGGTGTTAAGTATGTGAGAACGGAGAGGAAACTTGGCAAGTTTATGAGAAAATTTGTATTGCCTCTTAATGCTAATTTAGAGAATATCAATGCCATTTGTCAGGACGGTGTTTTGACGGTTACGGTGGAGAAGCTGCCGCCTCCTGAGCCAAAGAAGCCTAAGACGATTGAGGTAAAAATCGCTTGAGTGAAGCTGCTTAGGATTGTTATATGTAATGTTCTTGAGTTTAATATTGTTTGTTGTTCGTAAAAAAGTAAGGGTGTCTGTGTATTTACTATGAGTTTGAGAGTATTGTTACAGAATATTGTTGACACTTTACAGAATTTTAATTGTTTACATTGTTTTTGAGTAACTCATCATTTTTTTTTGAGTAACTAATCATTGTAAGTGTGAGAAAAACCAACACAACAGATTTTGCTTCTTAAAACAAGACGAATTAGCTAAAGCAACTGATAACTGTACATCCCTTTTATACAATTTGCTCAGGAAAAACATTCTTAACGACGTTCTGATTGCACATCTCATATATCTATCAGATTTAGTTCAAATCAAAGCAGATACACTGATTGTTTTGGGAGATAATTGGTACAACATTACAATTTATCAGACCAACTTACCTTGTATTTGGTTGGGATGAATGGAAGGTAAAGGAATGAGATGAAAGTTGAACTATGAAATAGGTTATATAATGTCTAAAATATTCATTCATTCATCCATTCCATTCTTAATCATTTGAGCTAGAATTCAAACTCACCTATTACGCATCACACACATTCTACGGGATTATTTGAACCAATGCAAATACTATTACGATTATCCATAGTTATTCATCTCGATCAGGACCATCTGTTTGTAATACTAACCCTTAGACAGTGCTGCATATAAAGAATCATAGAAAGATTAGGAGTGGCTACATGTCCTTTCACTAGATGAAAATTGTAATTGTAGATCAATACAGCTGCAACCTCTTTCATTTGAGAAAGTCATTGTTTTTCCAAGACATGCTCGAGGCCCTGCACCAAATATTACAAACTTGTGAGGTGATACATATTTAGTGCTTTGGTTTGAATTCTAAGCAGTCTTTTACCCATATATCGACCATCCTTCCCATCAAATACAATGAAAATATCACTCTCATTTTTGGATGAACATGGTGGCCGGAGGGCAGAATGTCCGGTTTAATAGCTTCCTTGTGCTGGAATGGAACTGGAGGGTACAGCCTTAGGAATTCAGAAATTGCAGCATGCAAATAAGACATCTCAATTAGATAGTTAGCTCTTCGCTGCTGAATACATGTCTTTTTTCAGCTTCATTTTGTGGCATATATGATTCTAGTTCTTGTTGGATCTTTGCTTTCACTAGTGGATGTGTTATAACAAGCGAAAGAAACTAAGAGAGCGCAGAACTAGTTGTGTCTCATCCTGCAAGTATGTGATTTAGCATTAAATCTTTCACGAAATTGTCATTGTCATCCAGTGCTAGTGACTTATCCTCTTCAGTTAAGCACAATGTCAAAAGATTAGCTCCCGCTTCATCTTCGTCCTCTTTCAACTTGTATCCTTCACTGCTTAGTTCTTACCTTCTTTTCGATATGTATGAATACAGAACTTGGTCAATAGTTTTGAGCCTCACGCATTTTCTTCTCTGATCCCGCCTAGCCACCTCAAAAACTTCCATATAGACATAGTGTTAGGTCCAAATGTGTTGTAGAGGGGGGGGTGAATACAACTTTTCGAATATGAGAAGTAATAAATACGATGCAATAAATGAACACACAGATTCAAGGAATATATTTCTTATATATAACTTGAAATGGTTGCTACAACATTCATTACAAAGTATGACAGAAGTTCAGAGAGAAGTGAATGATACTAAGCTCTGTGAATGCACTCTCTCTCTTTTTCTTGTGTTTCTATCAACTATTGCTCTCTAATTAAAACATTACACAAGTACTTCTATTTATACTACATGTAATCTATGTCCTGTAGTCTTCAAAGACTAAGATATACGTGGCCCAATGATGTCCACATAAATCTTGCCTTATCTTGAAAGCTTGGAAATCTGCCAATCAGAAGATGCCATGTGTCAAGTTGAAGCTGCACTCTAAGTAGAACTTCTGCTTGAGAATTTCTACTTAGCCATCTCAAATTTCTAAGTAGAACTTCTACTTAGAAATATTCTACTTGGTCATCTAGAATATTTAGTACTTAGAAAATATTCTGGTCTTCAACTTGAAACTTCAATGCACATCTTGAACTTGTGATATCTTCATGTCTTCTTTATTCTTCACCAAGCTCTTGAACATGGATCTTTATTACTGACATAAACTTGCTATCAATGTCCTGACACTTGATGCACTGGTCTGGTTCATAAGTGACTAGTCTTGATAGTGTTTTTGCTTCTTGAATAAATTACCATATCCAATTAGTAATGTGGCTTTCCAATATTTGCTTTCCTTCTTGTTCACTTGAAATCAATTAGTCTTATTGATACTGATAGTTATGATCTTGATTCTTGGCTTTTCAAATCACTGAGGCATGAACAACTTTGACTTGAACTTCTCTCAATGATTTTTTCTTGGCTTGATCATAGTTAACATGTTGAATTGTATCAATTACCTTGTCTTCATTTAGTGTTGATTTCTTTGTGACTTCTTGTTCTTGATTGTCTTCTGGTTAAGTATCTTTTCCTTTAGATGAGTTACATTAGTTATAGTGTTACAAGTTTACACACTCTGCCTTTCACATAGGCATGATATGGCGTGTGAATATCAGTTCTTCAGCTTCATCCCTGGCTTTAGTAAATGGAATTTCTGGAAAATCAATGGAGAGCCACATTGGGTCTTAGCCCGTGACAAATTTACAAGTTATATAAAATGAGCCTTTGAAACACGTTTTGCTTGTCCACAACTTGATCTTGTTTGGAAACATGATCAATGACTGGGAGTAGTGTTGGAAAACAACTCTTGTGTTTCTCTCTGGACAACAACTCTTGTGTTTCTCTTGGTATATTTAAAATACTAACAAGCCTTATTTATAGGCTTGAGATTACAATAAAAACATTATTGCATACATCACCTAGTTGATATATTTGACTAAGTTTATTTGAACATATGGGCAACCTACCTAACATAGTTGCTGCCTCTTTTGTTGGATATAAAGAGTTTGATTTTCTAACACTCCCCCTCAAACTCGACTTTCCATTCCGTGTGATTTCCGAAACTCATAAATCTTTGCTGCAAATAAACTCTTCGTAAATATATCTGCAACCTAATCTTCGGTCCTGACTGCCTTCATGTCAATATCTCCTAAGTACTTTTTCCCGTAAGAAGTGATAATGTACTTCGACATGTTTGGTCCTAGCATGAAAGACCGGATTCTCGGCCAAACGGACTGCTGATATATTGTCACAATGTAATGGAACTCCATCTTCTATTTGTTGGTTCAAGTCCTTCAAGAGTTGAGTCAACCAAGCACACTCTTATGCTGCCATCGCTCCTGCTCTATATTCCGCTTCTGTGGTTGAGAGAGAAACAGTAGGTTGTCTCTTACTGCACCATGATATAGCTCTTGATCCAAGATTAAATACATATCCTGCAGTTGATCTCCCGGTGTCATGGTCTCCTGCATAATTAGCATCACAGTAGCCGCTGACCTTGCTTTGTACTCCATTCTTGTAGAAGAGTCCCCAATCAATTGTACCTTTAACAAATCTTAATATTCTTTTAACTGCTTCAAGGTGTGTCTTCCTTGGGTTCTGCATGAACCTGCTAACAACACCTACTGCGAAAGCTATGTCTGGTCTAGACACAGTTAAATAGATAAGACTACCTACTATTTGCCTATACATTTTTGTATCCTTCAAGCCCTTTCCATCGTAGGCACACAACTTTAAGTTTGGCTCCATTGGGGTAGAGATCGGCTTGCACTCAGCTAGCCCATACTTTTGAATGATATCTCTTGCATATTTTTGTTGACCAAGAAATATACCAGTTTCTGTTCTTTCAACTTCCAATCCTAGGAAGTGCTTCAACTCACCAAGCTCCTTCATTTGAAATCGAACTGATAAGTTTTTCTTTGTTCGTTGAATCTCATCTTCGTCATCTCCGGTGATGATTAGATCATCTACATATACAAATACAATTGATAATTTCCCCCCTTGAGATTTCACGAACAAGCTCGAATCTGCTGGGGCAACATGATAACCACTTTGTACTAGGAACTCAGCAATCTTCCCGTACCATGCTCTGGGTGCCTGCTTCAAGCCATATAATGCCTTCTTCAACTTGCACACATATTTTGGCTTTTCATGATTCACAAATCCTTGGGGTTGATCAATATAAATGTCACGATCAAGTTCTCCATATAGAAAAGCATTCTTTACATCCATCTGCCATAATTTCCATGACTTACTTGCGGCTAAGGCTAGTAAGACACGAACTGTAGTAATCTTTGCCACTGGACTGAATGTCTCGTCATAATCTAGGCCATATTCCTGAGCGAACCTGTGAACAACTAATCGAGCCTTGTATCGCTCGATCGTACCATCTGGGCGAATCTTTAACTTGTAAACCCATTTACAGGATATGGGTTTAACAGCTTCAGGTTTTGGCACTAAATTCCATGTTTGATTTTGTTTAAGTGCCAAAATATCTTCTTCCATGGCCTTTCTCCACTCTGGACTCTTTTATGCTTCATCAAAGTTAGTTGGCTCTTTGACCTCAGCATAGGCAGCATCTATATACATTGGATTTGGCCGTCTATCTCTGTTAGACCTTCGCACTTGAGGTTGTGAAGGCTCTTGTTGTTGCTCTTCCGGTTGATTAGTCTGTACTTCATCTGGTGTTTCATGAACACCAGTTCTCCAAGGGCTTCTTGACTTGGATCGTACCTCCAATTGATCCATCGGGGATTGTGGTTCCTCTGTATCGCCATTGTTTTGAGATGAATCTAACTGTAACTTGATTTTTAGCTTCTCTTACAGCTCCTGTGTATCTGGCAACGCTACCTTGTTTGTGTACCATGAAGATGCCCCATCAAATACAACATTTCGTGAGACATGTATCTTGTTTGTATTTGGATCACAACATATCCAACCTTTCTTCTGTTCGTCGTATCCCACAAAAATGCAGCGGATAGCTTTCTTATCAAACTTACTACGATCTTCATCTGCAATAAACACATAACATACACAACCAAATACCCGGAAATAATTGATAGTTGGTTTTAGGTTATACATCTTCTGAAATGGTGAAACAAATTCCAACCTTAGTTGTGGTAGCCTGTTAGTGATATAGACCACCGTCTTCATGCATTCTGCCCAAAACCTTGTATCAACATTCTTGGCATGTAGAAGACTTCTACACGTCTCTGCTAGATGGCGGTTCTTCCTCTCCGCTACTCCATTCTGTTGTGGAGTTTTTGCACAAGTGAGTTGTCTCCGGATGTTGAACTTCTTGAGGTAGTTGTTGAACTCATTTGAAGTGTATTCTCCTCCATTATCAGTGCGTAGGCACTTGATTTTTCTCCCGAGCTCGCGTTCTACCGTGTCATTGAATTCCCTGAATTTTTCAAAGGCCTCATCTTTATGTTTTAAGAAGTATACCCACATATACCTCGAAAAGTCATCAATGAAAGTTATCAAATATTGATAACCACGTGTTGACGGTTGTTTGATTTTTCCAAGAAGATCCGAGTGCACCAGGTCCAATGGCTCCTTTGCTCTAAACTTTGACTCCTTGTACGACAATTGATGCGCCTTACCATATTGACATCCAGCACATACAGTGTCATAGCGGATCTCAATTTGTGGGAGTCCCTTCAACATTGACTTTTGCATCATAATCTTCAATTTGCTGTAGTTGACATGCCCAAGTCGTGCATGCCACCAGTCGCCTGTGTCACTCTTTCTGGCCTTGTCTACATAGGCCTCTTCAGCTGACATCACATAGATAGCCTTCATTTTTGGTCCTTCTATGAAAGGTGTACCTATGACTTTTAATTCATTATACACCTTCACATCATCTGGGCCGAATAGTACATAGTTACCTGAAGTTGTTAGTTGGGGTACTGACAATAGGTTCTTCTTCATCCTTGGGACATGATAAACATTTTCGAATGGTATACCTTCATGTCCATATTTTTGTGATAGCTGCGACTTGCCAACATAGGATATTGGCAAATGTGTGTTATCTGCTGTTACGATAACACGATCTCCTGTGTACTTTGTTATGTTCGATAACTTTGACTCATCTCCGGTCATATGATTGAAACAGTCTGAATCAACGATCCAATCATTCTTGTAGTCGACTGACTGCTCACATACATGATACAACAGTAAGTGCATGTTATTTTGTTGGGCCTTTCCCCCGTGCATCAACAATGTCTTTCTCATCCACAAAGAAAGAAGTTTCAAAGTTCCAATCTCCTTCTCCAACGTCTTCGTTCTTAGAAGATGTTGCTACATTTCCTTCAATTTTCTTGGACCACCAATTTCTTGCGTAATGTCCCTTCTTGCCACAGTTATAATATTCATCACTTTGATGATCTTTTTGTTGCCACCGGTTCTGACCACCCTGATTATTTTGAGCTCCTCGAGCTCCCCCTGATTGGAAACCTCTATATTGATTTCCTCGAACTTCTCTTTCTTGACTATTGAATCTCCCGGCACCACGTCCTTGTCCTCGACCTCTACCACGACCACGATCGCGTCCTCGGCCGTCTCTCCTATGGGTGAAAAGAGCCATCTCTTCACAAATGGTTAGTTGACTAGACATGGGTTTGTCTAGCTCCTCTTCGTTAATTAGCAAATTCTCTAGATCTGCTAAAGTTGGCTCGGTGGCCCAGCCCCGAGTTACCGTGATAATACTCTTGTACTCCGTCTTTAGTCCATGGATGATAATTCTTTTCATCCTGGTTGGTGTAATACCATTTTCTGGATCTAGTTTGGAAATCTCGTCACAGAGAGATTTTACCTTTGAGAAATATTGACTCACGGTCATATTTTGCTGGGAGATGGACAAAAGCTCATTTTGGAGCCTTTGTATTTTTGCGTCATTCTTCTTAGCGAAAACTCATGTTAATATGTCCCACGCCTCTTTCGGCGTTTGGGCATCTTTGATTCGCTGTAGAAATTCATCCTCCACAGCTATGGTTAAAGCGTACATGGCTTTGCCTGCCTTAACCTTCCATTTCTTTAAGATCTCAGGGTCAGCTACTAGTCTTTGAGGTGTAGCCTCTGGTCATGCCGGTGTTGAGGTTGAATCGACGGAACTTGTGTCTATACTTCTGGTCTCCCTAGGTGGTGTTGTATCACTGCCATTTACAACATCCTATAAATCCTGTCCTAGCAGATAAAACTTTATACGGGTACTCCATGACCCATAATTATTGTTGTTGAGTTTCTGAATAGAGTTTATAAAATCTCCCATGATTTTTACAGTGAACAGTACTTCGTCTTCTACGGTGTGAACAGTGTCGTATGAACAGTACCGTATGCACAAGTTCCGTATGAACAGTTCCGTATAAATAGTACCGTATGTATGAACAATACTTCATCTTCTCCGGTGTGAACAGTACTTCGTCTTCTACGGCGTGAACAGTGCCACCGGAATAGTAACTTGCCGAAAAATTTGCAGAATTTTCAGAATTTAACAACCAAGCTCTGATACCAAATTTTGGAAAACAACTCTTGTGTTTCTCTCTGGAAAACAACTCTTATGTTTCTCTCTTTTATTTCTCTTGGTATATTTAAAATACTAACAGCAAGCCTTATTTATAGGCTTGAGATTACAATAAAAACATCATTGCATACATCACCTAGTTGATATATTTGACTAAGTTTATTTGAACATATGGGCAACCTACCTAACATAGTTGTTGCCTCTTTTGTTGAATATGAAGAGTTTGATTTTGTAACAAGTAGCCCATTTTTAACCTTCTCTTGGCTTTTACTCTCATCAACAACTGGCAGGATCGATGATGATTATACAGGATTTGAGCATGCCTACTCTGGTCCATTCATGATCCCGCTCTAGAATTCATAACACCATCTCCCAAAAAATCAAAAATCTGTTTAAAATCATCTCCTTGGTAAAAAATTACAAAGTTTTCGCCTGGTATATGTGGCATATATTGGCTGGATCAACTCTCAATAACATGTACATATTAGAAAACCAAGGCCCTTTGACAAGAAGTGTGCCACCCACTCTCGGTTCAGATATTCTGCAGCAATATCATGAACACGATGCTTGATGCTTAAAATCCACGGAATCATCCCTACCAATGACCAGTTCTATGGAAGACAATAATCGTAGCCCAATTTTCTGATGTAAGTAAAAGATTAAAACTGCCATGACAATTTCAAAGTAGCCAAGGCCTAGTAGGGCTGGTACTGCTTCCATATTACTTTGCGAAATGTACAGTCTTAACCATTAAAGGTCGACAAAGTTGGACATGAAGGCGATATATTACACCGTACTAATTAACTGCACATGCCGATTTTAATTTGGTGTTACCCCCACTGAATTGACTATCTCAACGGTGTGTTCACGTACATACTTAGAGAGCGTTATTCATGGATTTTATGACTGACAACTCCAGCTACTCGACGATGAACATTATTGTTGATAGGTGAGGGACTATACGAGAGGATATTTTCAGTTTCTATTCAAACACCTTTTTGGACTATACGAGAGGATATTTTCAGTTTTTATTCAAACACCTTCAGTTTTTATTCAAACACCTTTTTGGACTGTACGAGAGGATATTTTCAATTTTTATTCAACCTAGGGTGTTCATCGAAACCGATAAACCGCGGTTTTGGACCGGATCAATACAATCCAAACCGTAATTAAAAAACTCGTTACTAACGAATTGGTTATTCAAACCGTTTAAATTTAAATGATTTGGTTATGGTTTATGAAAAAAGTATTATGGTTAATACAAACCGGATCGTATAATTATTTTTAAGATGATTAATATGTGATGAAGATTAAAATAAATAAGTTAAAGATTCAACCATTGATCAAGTTGCTTCATTTTATATATATAAACTCTAAACAACAAGTTGGAACTTAATTCCTTCTTTCACGATAGATGGTAGCATATGGCATTCAACATTCTAAATAAAAAAGTAATTTATTATTCAATATAATTGATTAAAGATTTTAAATAATGAAATAAATTTAGTTAATGTAGTTCAGTTATAAAAATAAGTTCATTATTAAAGTCAAACCGTGGTTCGGAACCAAATCAATCCATTTTGAGGTGGATTGGTTTGGCTTGGGTTATATATATTGATTAGTCTCTTAAAAGAACAAGGTCTAAGAGTGTTTACGTGACCATGGTGATTGATCTTGTGCCATCGTATGAGGCTGTGGAAATCATGATTGATGCTTTGGGTTTGGAATTGGATTCTGGCGGGAAGTCATATTCTATTTCTTGTGTCGTGTGGGACGACGATGCAAAATAGAATTGTTACTTATTATATAATTATATAACTATATTTAACTTGCAAGTTTTAACCTTTCACTTGAAAGGGTTTTTCTACTTTAAGCACTTAGGATTTTATTTTTTCAAGTTGGATTAAGATTTTGATGGATTTCATAGTTGGCTTCTGGTATTAGCTAAATTCTTAGCTGATATTGAATTTTTTTTAGATTCCTATCTGAATAAGGTTAATTATGTAGTCTATAAATACTTTTTTGTCTTGTAATCTTTTGGGAGACGATAATAATAATAAAATTTTGGCTATTCGGTAGCTTTGAGAATCGAATTCAGGAGTGAATTCAGAGTTTGATTTTTGCTTCTCCATTCGGAGATTCAGAGTTAGAGTTTTGTTTCTCCATCTTTGGAGATTGAAAGTTTACTTTATATTTATCATTTTTACATATTATCATAAAAACATCACGTTCCGTATCAGTTTGGTTCTAAAGCTAAGTTTGTTGGTTATCAACGTTATTCTACAACTATACAATCCATTGAAATCGACGTCAAGTCTTCGAATTTGATTTATTAGTTCTTGGGTTTGTATGGTTGCACGTTAATGGCAGGGGCAGAAGATTTAAAACTTGAAGGATCAGGTGGAGATTTCTTAAGGTTGACACTTAAAAATATTATTGAGAAAATTTCTTATATGGCAGAGCAATTTATAAAAAGTACAAAAGAACAAGAAGAGATCAAGGCAAGTTTATGAGCTACAAACGAGAGGATTGATGGTTTACAAGCTACAAACGAGAGGATTGAGGGGGTTATTGCTACGGTAGAAAATACACCTCTTCGTGAAGGCTTTATAAAAAACCCTCCACCCACTAATAACAATGACGATGATTAAAACTTGAAGTGGGATGTACCAGCATTTTGTGTAGCAGGTGATGCCGAGGATTTCTTAGAATGGGTGAGACAGATGGAAAAAATCTTTGACTATAAAGGTTTTGATGATTAGAAGTCTTATAAAATTGCCAACATGAAGCTAACAAGATACGCATCTGTATGGTTTGACAATTTGAAGACAAAGCTCATGAGGGAAGAGGCTTCTAGAATCACAACTTGGACTGAGATGAAACGGCAATTAAAGAATCGTTTTGTTCCACGAGAGTACATACAAGATAATTACTTGAAACTGAATCAACTCCAACAATGAAACCTTAGTGTGACTGAATACACTACAAAATTTGAGAAGTTGTGTATCCTATGTGACTTGAAAGAAGAAGAAGAGATGAAAATCGATCGTTATATCAAGGGATTGAATTCTTCTATTAGTAATAAGGTCGAACTTATTCCTTTACATGTTCTTTGATGATGTGACAAAGCTGGCTCTTCGAATTGAGAAGCAAGAGAAAGAAAAACCTAAACCAGTTTACAAAGGATTCTCTAAGACGTCTTTCATGGGTGAAAATTCTGGCACTTATAAGAGTACTTCTTATAAGAGTATTTTTTATAGGGAGTCAAGTCACACGTAATTCTTGGAGAACAAATTACCTAGAAGGGCTAAGGTTTTGGAGATCCATTAAGGATTGAACCTTCATGGGCTGGCGTAAATAATCCCATAACTGATCGTGGCCCCCCATAGCTTAATAAAGACTATGCGAGGCTATTATGATGCTGGAGTGGCGAGGCCTCGTCGTGAGGCTAATGGAGATAATGGAGAACCTTGGGGCCTAGCTATGAGCCTTCATATGGCGTTACGAACTTAATAAGATTATTTAATAGCGATGCGACCCCTAAGTCAGGATTGCATATAGGTGAAAGTTAATTCCGCCTTTGGAGGTATAGTAGAATGTGATCCCCGATGGCCTAGCATGAGACTCCTAAAGGCATACCATGAGAACCCTGGAGGCCTAAAATGAGACCCTTAGAAGCTTGGCCATCCACCTTCTTTCCTTGATGTCATGGGATGCTATGTAGAGATATGTAAATATGTAGATGAGACCCAAGCATGAGATCCATTTTCCTTTGTCATTGGCATGAGATGGCGTCTTTAGTACTAGCAGGAGATTATAACGAGGCAATCCCTAGGGTGGGATCACGTATTCAAGAGATCCATATTCAAACAATATGATGAGACAGAGGGAAGGCTACTTAAGAGTAGGAGCCTTATGTATTGTTGATTCATCTTCAACATTTGAGCCCATTAAGAGAGGAGAGGTGGACCCCTAATATAATCCAACCCCTCGTAGAGGCGAGCACAGTCCAACCAAGGCATAGTGTAAATGTCACAGAATCGAGTCTCAAATATGACCATTGTTGTGGGTCTAAAGCAACACTTCAAAAATATATTTGGTTTGCGCATGTGTTATATTTACTTCAATTTTAAAATTCGTTGTTCTGTAATTAAGGCTGTACAGCAATCATGTAATTCGAATTAATTTGTTAGTAGAATCCTAAGGAAAATAGATTTCTATGCAAATTGCAGCTCAGTTGCCATAAGTAGTGGTTTTTGACTAATCTAAACAATGATATCACATCTCAAAAACACACGGTTTGTCGGAATTGCTGCCGGTGCTAGTTTATTCTCCTTATTTGTTCCTTGCTGCTGGTATTTACGTAGTTGTGAATAATAGCCTAATCTATTGCATCTCTCGTTCATGCAGGAGCAAAACATTTTATCCAGGACTACCTATCAGAATCCACGTTAATCAGTATTCTTGTTTTGTACCCACAATTTCAAATTCAGTAGTAATACATATATAGGCGGCCTGATTTAAATGCGAAAAGTAGATAAATATTACGCAGAATTCATTAACCTGATCACATTGTTACATGATCTCGATTCTAGAAGGTGTATATACTCATCTATAAAAACAACAATCCTCTCCCTATTCGTTGACACACCCAGAAAACATTTAACAATGAAAAAATTGTTCTTCTGTCTTTCGGTTCTTTTGTATGCTTTCTGTATTACAGCAGCAGATCACGACCCAGTTTTTGATATTACAAATGACAAGCTTCTGACAGGGGTGGATTACTTCCTAATTCCAACTTTGGGCGGCAGTGAAGGATGGGGCATCACATTAGCTTCTATTCGAAATAAAACTTGACCACTTGATGTTGCTCAAGATGAAAGTCTCTACGAAGAAGGCCTGTGGATGAAGATTCATCCCGTAAATATTAAGAAAGGTGTGAGTGGCCGAGTGGTACGGGAGTCAACTGATGTGACAATCAGATTCTCGTCTACCAAAACATGCGGTAAATCAACAATCTGGAAAGTAGACAAATATGACAAATTAAGAAAGCGTTATTTCGTGACAGTCGGGGGAGTTGAAGGCGATGATAAAAACCAAAGGGGTTGGTTTAGAATCGTAAAGCAGAGGTTTGATTACAAAATTATATATTGTTCCCAAGAACATTGCATTTCGTCGGCACCTTGTGATGTTATATGCAAGAATGTGGGAGCATATATTGAACATGGTAGAACTCTTGTGGCATTAACTGATGAACCTTTTTTGGTTTTCTTTGAGAAGGTGATCAAGGGCTGAAAGCTGTAAACTTTCATTTAGGTTCCAAACTTGCTAATAATAAGCAAAGATATAAAGCTACAAATTCTGTGCATCAATAATTTGCCATATACTGGCGCACACTCTTAATCTCTATATATGAAGTCTGTTCTCATTATATTCATTGTGTAATTGTGTTAAAAATTATACCAAAGTGAAAATTCAAGTATGAAATATTATAAGTTTATACTAGATGCACGAAAGGAAATATACTCCTGATGGCTCCCAATTACTCCCTCCGGCCTTTCAAACCTGCTCCGGATTTCAGGAGCCTACGGTTCTAGAAATATTTCTACGACAAGCCGTACGCCTGAAAAAGGATAGATCTCTTGCGACCATCACTCCTTACAACTTCGGAAAATAGCTGAAATTAATTCACATGCGTAGCACAAGCACTTGGACACCTGTCATTCATACTCACTCCTATCATCCCCGATTTCCGGGACATGGTACAATCCTAGAAAAAATAGAATTTAAACTATATTATTACATAATAAAATATTAATAATTATGACATAATAATATTATAATCATTAATAATTATATCCTTATATATAATAAGCGTAAGAGGGATCTTATCCATAATTTTGGTTTGGTCACTGTACTACCAAAATAATCTCAACCGTCGAATCTAATATTTTTAAAAATAGATTATCAAGATTATATAATATTAAAAAGAAAATTATAATCTAAAGATGATATGTACTACCTCTCAACCGTCTACTCTAATATTTTTAAAAATAGACGATCAAGATTATATCATATTAAAAATGAAATTATAATCTAAAAAGGATATCATTAAAAAAGGTTGTATTGGAATGTAATTTTAAAAAGAAAATTATAATATGAAAAGGATTATAATTAAAAAATACTGCGGGGGTTGTAATTAAAAAAGAGATAGCTGCCGTGTGTCTTTCAGCATTGATGCATACAGATACAATTCACATAACAAAACAGAATACAAAAAATTAAAGTACAAACGCTGTACGTAGATTAGATCCAAATTAAATTCATATCGAATTATTAATCTCTTAATAGTAATATTCAACTCTAACCACTTATAGCTACTACCGTGAAATATCTATAAAAAACTAAAATCGATTACAAATAACAAATTCTGACAAAAAAATTACAAATAACAAATTAAAAAGATCTCTAGAATGAATTGGAAAAAAAATCCCAATACAATAAAAGATAAAATTATAATTACATAAGAAATCTATTCAAACAAAAAATTATCCACTAATGTTCTATTTCCGAGTTTGATCGAGGGAGATGAAGCAGTCACAGACGGATGTAATAAAACTTTCCGTTGATGCAGCTCTTTTTAGTGATGAGCAGGCTTTTGGTGTTGATATGATTGCTAGGGACCATGTAGGGGAGATGATAGAAGCTCAGACGATCTATAGACAGGACACAGAGAGACGCTCAGCTGGGTTTAGATAAAGAACCGGCAGGAAGTAGTGCTTGAGACAGACATTTTAGTTGTTACTCAAGCTATAAGAAGTCAGGTGCCAATGAGGTCTCGATTTGGCAGTATAATAGAGGATTGTCGTAGGAATTTCCGCGAATTCCAAAAATTGTCTTTGGTTCATGTTAAGCGATCTGCAAATATGGCAGCACATACTTTAGCTAGGTTGTCATATTCATTTCCAGATCGAGTATTCGATAGGAGTTCTGTTCCTATTAGAATCCGTAATATTGTTATGAGTGAGTTTTCTTATTAATGAAATCACCTTTGTTCGTCAAAAAATTATTCTTTACAATCATTACAGCACATTGAGTACACAGTTAAATGATGCCTGATCATAGCAATTGCAATCCCGAAAATTACAAAGTGGAATACTAACCCAAAAAACCTGAAAAAATACATATGGAATGTATGACTGTTCCAAGAAAGACGACGATATCATGAACAAATATGATGCAGCACAAGTAATGCCTGCCATACGGGTAGGACAAAGGCAAAAGACTTTGGGAGCTGATGACACAAATTTAATTTTAATATTACATAATATAAGAAATAAAATTATTACTTTCAAATAAAAAAGAAATAAAATTATTAAATTACATAGCTTATTCAAATTTTAAAAAAAACAAATTTCTTTTAAAAAAGTAGGAAACATGAAGTTAAAAAACTTTAAATAAAAAGGCAATTATTATAAAAACCAAACATTACATTATTTACACAAAAAAATACAACTACTAATTTGCTTATCTTATTTAAATTTAAAAAATTGAGTTCCTTTAAAAAAATTGGAAAACTTGAATTTAAATTTTTTAAATAATATAGAACACAAATAATATTTTAAATTTTATACATAGATTTCAATATCAAGATACAAATATTTAAACACAGTTTTTAAGATAGAATATATTAACATAAATAATGAAAAGAAAATTTTAAAGAAAATTGATTCTTATATTGGTTTAACGTTGCAATGTTTTTTATAAAATTTGAAATCCTTAACATTGATAAAAAAATATAATTATTTAAAGATTTATCTTTGTAAAAAATTATTAATAAAATATAAAATCGTATTGTAAACTATTTAAAATATTACTCTCAAATGTAATGAAATAATTTTGATTACACCATACATAAAAATAACAATTTTCAAAATAAAATACACAAAATTAATTTATTAAAAAAATCGTGCATCGCACGGGTTATAAGCTAGTAATACTAATAATAATAATAATAATAATAATAATAATAATAATAATAATAATAATAATAATAATAATAATAATAATAATAATCAACAAAGTGAAAACAATCTAAAACTATATAATCTACAACAATATTATATTTTTTTATATAATAAATAAGGTATATTTATAATAACCTCCACTTGCATAGCATGAGTTATAATCTATTATCTATCTATACTACACTATTATAAGCAAAATAAGGTATATTTGGTTAGTTGGTTAAAAAAATTGTTAACACCTTACTAAAAATAATAAGTTAAAAAAATTATATTAAAAATATTAGTTTACTTATTATAAACAACAAAATTTATCAGTAAGGTTATTATCACCTTCGTAAAAATTACATGTTAAAAGATTATATTAAAAATATTAATTTATTTATTATAAACAACAAAAGTTATCAATAAGGCACAAAAGTATATTTTTAAAAAATTTTAAAAAATGTTTAAAAAAGTCCAAATTCAACCGCAGCTTATTTCTGAAAAGCACTGAAAAGCACGTAAAATGCTGTTTGCTAAATTTTAAAAGCTTTACTGAAAAATGCTTTTAACTGAAAAGCTGGTTTTAGAGAAAGCATGTCCCCCATGCATTTGAAAAAAGCTATTTTCAATTTTTACAAGAAATAGTTACTGATATTAAAATCAAACCTCACCAAAAACATTATTTTTAAAAAAAATAATATGCAAAACATGCATATATAAAAAACATTACCAAACAGTTATCTGATTTTCGCAATAACACATCAGTTTTCAACAGCAATCCAAACAGAGCCTTACTCCATCCCGTTTATATTGTTTATCAATCAAAAAATACGTATTTATCAATCAAGTGAAAACGGTCAAACTTACTCTCAACTGTTTACATATTTAGAAAAACTTAACATGTTTAACCCTTAATTTCATTAAGGAAAAATGGTCAATACTTTTGGACATGGAAAAAAGGAATTAAGACCAATATAAATGGGACGGAGAGAATATATAATTTATTAAAAATAAAAAATCACATGTTTTATAGAATTATAAACGTTTTCAATTATATCCCGACTAGAATCATCGCCTGCACACACACCTATTTCTACGATTCTTTTTTCTATTATTTTAGGTAACACTAAATATTTTTTTAAAAATATCTATTGAATTTTTAATACATTTAACAATAAATTTAAAAATAATGTTAAATTTATGTTATTTATTTATGTCATGAAATTAAGTATGAAACATATATAAATTTAAAATTATTAAAAAAATTTATTATAATAAATTAATTGTTTTTAATAAATCAAATAATTAATATAATAATAATAATAATAATAATAATAACAATAATAATAAATAATAGATAATAGACCGTGTTTTGCACGGGTTATAGCCTAGTAACTTTATAAAAACTTTAAAATGTGTATTTTACAAAGAAAATGTTTGTCTTGATCTTTACTTATTGATCTGGCCCTATGTTATTATAGTCAAAAACTAAAAAAAGAAACATATTTTTAAACACTGGGATGAAGGAATATTTAAATTTTTAAACACCGGGAAGAAATAAAATTGAAACCTAGAGTTTTAAACAAACTTGTTATTCAATTTGTTACAATACCGTGATGTCATGCTAAGAACTACTGGAATTCATGCACACAATTCTGGAAAATATTTTTTAGATTTAGTATCCATCTTAAAGTTGAATATACAATTTTGGATTGTTTAAGAGTGACATCATGTTATCTATAATCCGTTAGCTCAATATCTTGATACGAAATATTACCCGTTAAAAAGCAGTCATTTATAATGTTTTCCCCCGAAACTTAAAATTTAAGAGCTGAGGTCAAGTTCATGTAACAGTGATGTTCTACGGTTTCTATGAAACGGCACCACATTTTTTCAGTCAGAGAGAGAGCTACAACAACAATATTTTCAAAGTCAGAGAGAGGGAGAGGGAAAGAGAGGGAGGCAGAGAGCTACAATAATATTTTCAAAGTCAGAGAGAGAGAGAGAGGGAGAGGGAGAGAGAGGGAGGCAGACAGCTACAACAATATTTTCAAAGTCACAGAGAGAGAGGGAGGGAGGCAGAGAGAGAGAGAGAGAGAGAGAGAGAGAGAGAGAGAGAGAGAGAGAGAGAGAGAGAGAGAGAGAGAAGACAAAAGTAAGAAATGAAAGTGTTGCATTCTACAAACTATTTGTGTTTGCAGATAAATTAGATGTGTTGTTAATGATTATTGGGTCCATTGGGGCTATTGCCAGTGGAGTATCACAGCCACTTATGATGGTTGTTATGGGCCAAACTATCAATGCTTTTGGTAAATCAAATGGTCATGATATTACCAATGAAATTTCGAAGGTAAGTGATAAAATAGTACGTTAGAAATGTCATACTTTGTATTAAACTCATATGAAACATCTGTATTAATAGTGTTCTCTACATCTATATTCAGGCGTGCCTTATGTATGTATATTTGGCCATTGTTGCGGGCATTGCTTCACTTCTACGTGAGTACACAGTGGCCTTTTCGTTTTGTGAGATATTGTTTTGTAAGCTACAATATATTTAGGAATCTGTTCTGAGTCTACGTTTCATAATTACAGAGACTTCATGTTGGATGGTGTCTGCGGAGAGACAAGCTGCTCGGATACGGGGATTTTACTTGAAAACGATATTGAGACAGGACATTGCGTTCTTTGACATTGAAACAACAACCGGAGAGGTCACAGAGAGAATGTCTGGCGACATTATCCTTATCAAAGAGGCCATGGGTGAGAAGGTAATTTACTATGTGAGTGTGCACATAATATGTGCAGAAGATCAATAAAGCGGATTACAAACTCTCATTTGATTATATGGCATAAATTATTTGAAATAGTGTCTTGGCTGATATCTACAATTTACGGCTTGGAATGATTTTTTGTGGCATAAATGGAATGATTTTTTATGCTACTCATTCAATTTGGTTATATGTAACAGGTTGGGAATTTTATCAGGCTTATGTCGACATTTATTGGAGGCTTTGTGATAGCCTTCATAAGAGGATGGCTCCTCACGCTAGTTCTAACTTCGTGCATTCCTGTTATTCTTGTGACTGGTGGATTCATAGGAAAGTTAATGGCCAAAATGTCATGTCGGGGTCAGGTTGCTTATGCCGAAGCTGGAAATGTTGTTGAACCAACCATTGGAGCCATTCGAACTGTATGCCACTAATATAATATTTTTTTAGTTTGATTGCATTTGTTTTATCTGTTTTCTATTGTTTATAATCCTTTTACTTGGTTGGTTTCCTTTACATTTAGGTCGCATCTTTCACTGGGGAAAAAATTGCGACTGATAAGTATGATAGCAAGATTCGTATTGCTTATACCACTACAAAGCGCAACGGAATAGCCTCAGGATTAGGACTTGGAGCAGCTGTAACAAGTGTCTTCTGCACTTATGGAGTAGCTATATGGTATGGATCAAAACTTATCCTAGAAGAAGGGTATGATGGTGGAACGGTCATGAATGTTAGTACATCGAGCATCAGCGGTGGCCTGTATGTTAACATATCTATAAATATTTCAGGTTGTACTTTAACAGAATTCTTTATCGGGTCATGGCTCATATTTGCTTGTTTCTACATTTTTTTTGTTCTAGTTCATTGAGCCAGACACTGCCAATTTTCAGTGCATTTTCAGCGGGACAGGCTGCTGCCTGCAAAATGCTTGAGACGATCAAACGTAAACCAAACATTGATGCATATGATACAAGCGGAGTTGTATTGAATGACATCAAAGGGGCCATTGAACTCAAAGATGTGCATTTTAGTTATCCAGCACGGCCAGATGTGCAGATTTTTTCGGGTTTCTCATTAAACATTCCAAGTGGTGTAACTGCAGCGTTGGTCGGGCAAAGTGGAAGTGGAAAATCAACAGTCATCAGTCTGCTGGAAAGATTTTATGATCCCGACTCTGGTCAAGTCCTTATTGACGGTGTTTGATTTGAAAAAAATCCGGCTTAAATGGATAAGAGGGAACATGGGGCTTGTGAGTCAAGAACCAGTTTTGTTTGCAACTAGTATAAAATCAAATATTGCGTATGGAAAGGAAAATGCAACTGAAGAGGGAATAAGAACGGCTATTGAGCTTGCAAATGCTGCACATTCGTCGACAAATTACCTGAGGTATGCAAATTTCACAAGCTCAATTTTTATCTTTTCCTCATGAAGTTTAAAAACTGGTTTTCTCTGTATATACACGTAATTAACTCCATCAATGTATAATAGGTGTGTGAATTGCAATATTCTCAGTTCAGGCATTTGAATGTCTAAAATTGTATTGCCTGACGATGTAGCACCTTGATGTAACACCTTGTTCTGTCCTGTAAAAATTACGCTACCTTGCTAGTTAGCAATTCATTCTAATTACCTTTGGCACCAATACGACTTATAACTGAAATTTAAATAGCACAATATGTTGGACTGTACTAGTAAATGAGACTGTCTCAATTGAGAATGAGACTGTCTCTTTTGCAAATGAGACTGTCTCTTTTACGAATGAGACTGTCTCTTTTGTCAAACAGAATATTAACTGCAGAAATTAAATAATAGAATAAACAATAGCAACACCAGGAATTTTCACTTGGTTCGGCCCCTATCTCGTCTATGGCCTACATCCAAGTCCCTATGCCAACTAGCACAGAGATTATATTATTATCAAAATAATATAAAGCTTACACAAAATCCGATTACAAGATTGAAGCCCCCGGAAGAACTCTTCCCCTTGACACACTTGTCACCTAGCAATCACTGCTACTAAGCCCACTGGCTACCTTGGCTTACAACTTGTAATCCCTAACTAGTTGCCACAACCCGGCACAAGTAAACTTAGAATATGTAGAATGTGAATACAACTTCTTTTAGAGAATATGTATATGATTGTGTATGACTGTCGAAGTTGTATGTCTTGAAATGTCTCTTGCAGTTGTATGTCGTTCCAGTCGAGAGCTCTTGAGATTTATAGACACTCTTGAATGATGTAGCCGTTGGTAGATTCTTCCCTTAGCTGATGGATCTTGACTGGAGAAGAAGAGACCGTTGGAAGTAGTATAAGCATGTGAAGGACTTGATTATTTCTGGTAAAGCTGTGAGACAAAACGTGACTACCAGCAAGACTAAAATTCAGAGTAAGTGATTAGTTCAGAGGTGTGCTGGATAAAATAGTTTAAAACCCATGTCTCAAGAATATTCCTTTGGTAGTGGGATGCACACTATCTTGGTAGAATGGAAAGCTAGACTACACATGCTAAAGACAGGAGACAAGATCTTATAAATGAATTAGATAATAATATTCAAATACACATCATCTTAAAATCAATAAACTAACAATCTCCCCCTTTTTATGATGATGAAAAGGATTTGAATTATTATCAATTCTTAACTGTCTCCCCCTGTCAAAAACACTTGTATGGCCATTAGAATATATCTGATGAATAAAAAAATAGAAATTGCAATATCTTGCATCCTCAGATAAATAGCAATGTTTAAACCCAACTGATATTCAATGGAGATCAAAAAGTTTAAAACATTTCAAACTAACGGGTCAGGGTTCAGAAAAACATCCATAAAAACATCCAATAAGTACAAGAATTAAGAGATAATAATTAAACACCAACGGAACATAGCTTCTTCTCCCCCTTTCAGCAACATAAAAAGGAAAAATCACTCATCGTCAGGAATGTTCACTGGAGCTTTGCCTGCAGCTTGTGGTGCATATCTTGAAGGTTCCCCATAGACAGAGAAGTGTTTCTCAAAGAAACCAGGAGAGAGATCTTTACCATCCCGAGCTGACATCCACTGGAACAATCGATCCATGTATTCTGTCCTGGAGAGGCCAAACGTTGCTGGAGGAGGGATAGCTGGGAGAGGGAGTTGCTTTGTGATCTCAGGAAGAGTGTAATCGCCCATCCAGTGTTTCTTCTCATGCTATTGCTTTATACTCCTTCCAGGAATTGAGGAAATTTGCTTGGACAAAAACTGAGTTTCAGATCCCAGTTGATAGAACAGTTTAACGAATTTCCGTTCCCAAGCCTTAGCAGTTGCAGTCATACCCTCATGCAAAGTACCAAACTCAAAATCCATTCGTCTCGCAATGCTGGCATCATTAATTTTTAAAACATCCAATTTGGAATGCATGAGTTCAACAGATTTAGACAGAGAGGCAATGGAACACTCAAAGGAAAGCATCTTGGAGTGAAGGGATTCAATGGATTTTGTATTGGCCTCAACCTGAGTCGAAAGGCAAGCTAGAGAGGTGGACTGAGTTTCATCAAAAGAAGGTCGATCAACAGGGGACTCGGGGCTTGAAGTCTCAGAAGGGGATGACTCAAAGACAAGTTTATTAACCTCATTAATCAAAATATGATTCATAGATAGGATGCGAGAATCAAACATGTCAGACAATTATTCAACATCATCAGAGTCAGAAATTAATTTAAAGGAGTTGAACACTTTAGTTAAGAGACCGGGATAGGGAAGATACATAGATTCATGAGAAGCACAGTGATGCATGTTACGGATTAACAACGAGGCAACATTAAAGGGAGTCTTCTTAACGAAAAGTGACAATAAAATAGAGTCTTGAAAAGTCAATCTGTCACGCCCACTCTTGCGTGGCAACAAATTAGTATGAAAAAGACGGAATAGCAAAAGACAAGTGGGAGAAAGAATGGATACCGACAGTTTAGAGGAAGACTGAACTGCCACAGAGCCTGAAATCGTACGTAGTTGTTCATCGTAGTCGAGATCTTCAAAATCCGTAAATGGCTGATGTGAAGTAAACGGGCAGAGTCCAGTAGCACCGATACCCAATATTGAACCCAACCAATCTGTCGTGAGCACGATAGGGATGTCCTTTACCTTGGAATAGAGCATATCACTTTGCACCAAGGTAAGATTGGAATAGAATTCCTTGACCAAAGACGGATAAAACTCGAGTGAAGGAGATAGGAGTGAAGAGCACTGAACCGAATCAAAGAGGTCAGAGATGCCAACTCGATTGAGTAAATCTAAATCAACAATACGTTCTTTCAAAATGGGCGAGTCTCATGATTTAGAGCCACTGAAAGGCGAAGGACCAGGGGTTTTCAAGCTTGGTTCAGGGATAGAAAGTTCGGAACCGGATTGTTTTTCATTTGTAGGAGCGGTTTTTTGTTTCTTGGAGGATTCGGCCTTCAAAGAGTTCTTGGTTGATCGTTTGTTTGTGGGTTTGGATTTCGCCATTGAAGAAAGAGAAAGGATGGAGAGAAAGGACAGAGAGAGAAAGGAGAGAAAATCGAGGAGGCAAGAGAAAAAAAATAGAATAGAGAAATAGAAAGGAGAAAGAAAGTGGGAGGGAAGTGAAGGATCGTGCCCCTAAAAACATGTGTCAGGCATGCAGACAGTCAAGTACATTGATACACGGTATCAAGTGATAATTAGTCAAGAGACAAGTATCAATGCACGATTGAGTAAAGAAAGCTAATTAATTTATCAAATAAACTAGAATTTTGTACCTGGACAAAGAAATCATTTAGTTTATCAAGATGTCGCGCATGCAACCAATATAGCTTAACTGACACTTTAAAAATAATTAAATCACAGTCGTATAAATTAAGAAGGAACATAAATAAACTCAAAACATGAAGTGATTTAATTAGAATGAGCACATACCAAGCTCTCTACGTAGCATACAAAACCTGTCTTCTGATAGAGGTTTAGTAAAAATATCAGCCTTTTGATTTTCAGTGGGAATAAAAATAAGTTCAATATTACCTTTTGAAACATGATCCCGAATAAAATGATGACGAACATCGATATGTTTGGTGCGATAATGCAAGACTGGATTTTTGGAAATATTAATAGCCGAGGTATTATCACAGTAAATAGGAGTGTGTGAGAATTTTATACCAAAATCCTTTACGGTTTGTTGCATCCACAAAATTTGTGCGAAACAACTCCCGGCGGCGATATATTCCCCTTCAGCAGTTGACATTGCCACTGAAGTTTGTTTCTTACTATGCCAAGCCACTAGGCAATCTCCTAAAAATTCGCAAGCTCCGCTCGTACTTTTACGATCAACCTGAGACCCTGCGTAATCGGCATCTGAAAAACATATTAAATTAAAAGATGGGGAACTGGGATAGAATAGTCCCAAGTCGTCAGTTCCCTTTAAATATTTAAATATTCGCTTTACGACATTTAAATGAGATTCTTTCGGCATTGCTTGAAAACGGGCACACAAACATACACTAAACATGATATCGGGGCGAGAGGCTGTGAGATATAACAAGGAACCAATCATGCCTCTATATTTAGTGACATCCACTGATTTACCTTTTTCATCCTTAGTGAGTTTAGTGGTACGCTCATGGGAGTAGATTTTGGAGTGACATTTTCCAAATCAAACCTTTTAAGTAAGTCTTTAATATACTTACTTTGATGAATAAAAATACCTGCAGTAGATTGGTTAATTTGCAAGCCAAGAAAATATTGTAATTCACCCATAAGACTCATGTCAAATTCTCTATGCATACAATTAGAGAACCATTTGCATAAAGTTTCATCTGAGGCTCCGAACACAATATCATCGACATATACTTGTACTATCAAGAAATCATTACGTTTATGAAAAATAAAAAGAGTAGGATCGAGTGTACCCCTAATGAAGCCAGAATCGACAAGGAAGGTACTTAGTCGATCATACCAACATCTGGGAGATTGTCGAAGGCCGTAGACATATTTCTTGAGTTTGTAAACATAATTCGGATATTTTTCATGTATGAAACCTGGGGGTTGCTTTACGAATACTTCCTCTTGAAGATAACCATTTAAGAAGGCGCTTTTAACGTCCATTTGATACAATTTAAAGTTCTTGTAGACTGCAAATGCCATCAGTATGCGTATGGCTTCCAATCGAGCTACTGGAGCGTAAGTTTCGTCGTAGTCGATGCCTTCTTGTTGATTATAACTTTGAGCCACGAGGCGAGCTTTATTTCGAATGATATTTCCATCTTCATCCTTCTTATTTTTGAAGACCCAACGAGTTCCAATGATTGTGACATTTTCAGGAGGAGGTACAAGCTCCCAGACATCACACCGTTCGAACTGATTAAGTTCTTCTTGCATGGCTACTGACCATTGCTCATTCTCGACTGCCTCCTTAGCATTTTTAGGCTCGAATTCAGCTACAAATGCATAAAATGCACAAAAGTTTCGAACCTTGCTACGAGTGGTAATCCCTTGATTTAAATCTGAGAGAAGATTATCTTGAGGATGATTTTGCATAGTTCTGACAGATTTGGGAAGAGGAATAGAGCTCATTTCTTCTACACTTGAGTCATTCAATTGACAGGGAACTGGATTTGGATTAGATGTAGAGGAAGGATGATCTTGAGAAGATTTGCTTGCAGGTTCAGATGATGGAGGGTTGCTTGAAGCAGCACTAGCAGTTGTAGATGATCCAGGAGTTAATTCGTGAGAGGTGGAAGTCTGCTGTGGTGTTTCTTGTTCTTTCTGCAAATGAGACAGTTCCTATTCCAAATGGGACTGTCTCATTTCTGAATGAGACTGACCCTTTCCAGAATGAGACTGACCCTTTTGAGGCTGGGATGGATCATTAGCATATGCTTCCTCATCTTTGACTAGATCAAGATAAGACTCATTGAAAGAAACATTAATGGATTCTTCTACTTTAGCCTTATCAGGGTTGTAAACACGATACGCTTTACTAGTATTGGAGTATCCCAAAAATATTCCTTCAGTTGCACGAGGATCAAATTTGCCACGATTCGGCTGGGAGTCTAGAATAAAACATTTAGAACCAAAAACTCGAAAATAACTGATGTTAGGAGTTTTATTCTTAAGCAGTTCATAAGGAGTTTTAAGTAAGATAGGACGAATTAAAACTCTGTTAAGTACATAACAAGAAGTATTTACCGCTTCTGCCCAGAATTTCCGAGGCAACTTACTTTCATGAAGCAAAGTACGGGCAGTTTCTTGTAAAGTTCTATTCTTGCGTTCCACTACTCCGTTATGTTGTGGAGTACGAGGAGCAGAAAATTCATGTGTGATGCCCCTTGACTTGCAATAGGTGACAAAATCTTTTTCAAACTCACCACCATGATCGCTTCTAATGGTTCTTAATTTCTTGGAATACTTAGTTTCAAGGTTAGCAATCAAATCTTGAAATTCGATAAAAGCTTCATCTTTAGAACTTAAGAATAGTACCCAAGTAAATCTGGAGAAATCATCAACTATAACAAAAGCATATTTCTTACCTCCATGGCTAACATACCTTTCGGGTCCAAATAAATCAAGGTGCAGTAATTGTAGAGGATCAGTTGAGGATACTTGATTTTTGGCTTTAAAAGAAGTCTTGACTTGCTTTCCTAGCTGGCATGCTGAGCAGGGTTCTGACTTTCTAAAGTTAAGCTTAGGAAGACCTCTAACGAGTCCTTGGGAGGAAATTTTCTTCAAGAGATCCATATGGACATGCCCTAGCCTCCTGTGCCACAGGTACTGTTGCTCTTGAACAGTTGCCAGACATATTTCCTCCTGCTGTTCATCAAAATCTAACACAAAAATGTTTCCTTTTCGTTTGGCTACTAAGGGAACTTTGTTAGAGTTAGTACTAATAAAACACATTTCTTTGTCAAAGTTGACGCTGTGACCTGCATCTGTTAGTTGACTAACACTGATAAGATTATATTTTAGACCCTTAACTAACCGTACATCATCGATAGAGAACCTTGTATTACCTATGGTGCCTTTACCTATGATTTTGACAGTATTAGAGTCACCCAAGGTAACCAAACCTCCATCTGTAGCTACCAAAGACAGAAACTTTGATTTATCTCCTGTCATATGACGAGAACAGCCGCTGTCTATGATCCATTTATTTCTTGGGATATGAGCTGCTAAGCAGACCTGCAAAACATATACGTATTCATGTCTTAGGTACCCATTTTAACTTGGGTCCTGCTTTGTTAGTATCCACAATATTATATAAATGTCTCTCTGCTTTCTTAATCCATATTTGAACAATATTAACAGATTTAGACAATTTATGTGATATAGATGTTGGGTTCTGAGTATCACATAATTTAGATTTGGCTGAAAAGTGTCCCCTTCTTCCACAATCTGTACATCTTTCGTATGGCATTTTGTACTTCATGGTTGTTCGTTTTTTAGACTTGTGGAACACATTTTTCTTTGCTGATTTGAAGCCAAGCCCTCCTTTACTCAAGGAAAGTTTTTGGCTTGCCAACATTATGTCTAATGTGCCTTCGCCGTGAACAAACTTAGCCATATCTTTCTTCAGTAGATCAATCTTTTTCTGCAACTCGGAGAATTTTAGTTCTGCTTCCATCCTTTGTGTGGCTAACTCTGAATCTTTCATATCAATCTCATTTTTCAATTGAGCATTTTCTTTAAAGATCTCATCCATTCTTTCAGAGTTTTTCTTATCCAGGGATTCTTCTTTCGAAGACTCATCTATTTCACTTAAAACTTCATTTAAGGCTTGCTTTAAATAAGCATTTTTGTTTTGAAGCTTTTTGATTTGTACCTGAAGGGTTAGTAAATCTTTAGAAATACATGAATTTAGAGGTGTAGAAGATACCTCCTCGTCTTCACTAGAGTTTTCCTCTATTCCAGCAAAGCACATTTGAGCAACTTCATCATCGGAGTCAATCTCGATATCAGATTCATCGTCACTCCATGTTAGAAATGCCTTGCTCTTTTTCTTTTCCTTGTCTTGATCCCTTGATCCAGAGGCCTTCATTTTAGCCTGGAGTTGATAACAGTTTCTTTTGATATGGCCTTTCTTGCCACATTCGAAACAAGCTTCATCATTAGAATTGTTTCTGGATTCCCTTTTAAAACAAAAGGGCCTTTGAGTAGGTCTACTAGAGGCTTTCTTCTTGGCTAGAAACTTCTGAAATTTCTTTGTTAGAAGGGCAATCTCCTCATCCGAATCCTCACTGGAATCTGTATTGATTGTTAAAGCCAAAGTCTTTTTCCTGGGAGCTGTTTCTTCATCATCATACCTTTTAAGTTGATTCTCAAACTCCTCTAGTTCACTGAAGAGAGTAAGAGTCTCCATATTTGAGATTAAGGAGGAGTCCTGAAGAGTTGTTACCTTAGGAGCGAACCTTTTTGGCAACGACCGAAGAATCTTTCTATTGATCTCTGCCTGGGGTATATTTCTTTCCAGAAGAGATATAGAGTTCATGAGGGTAAGAAACCTGCCCTGTGCTTCTTTTATGCTTTCATCCTTCTCTAGTTTAAAACTTTCGTAGTCACTCATAAGGAGATCGAGCTTGATTTCACGAACTTTTGAAGTGCCTTCATGACTTACTACAAGGGTATCCCAGACCTGTTTTGCTGATGTGCAGGCTGAGACTTTTCGAAGCTCAGTAGCACAAAGTCCGTTGAGTAGGGAGTTCATGGCTCGGGCATTATAGTTCAGAGAGTTGACTTCATCAAAAGTGAGTTCCTTTACTGGTTTGGGTTTGCCATCCTTCACTGGAATAGTGATGCCATTTTCAACTGCATCCCACTCGTAGGTGTCCCACTGGAGAAAAATCTTCATTAAGAACTTCCAGTCATTGTAGTTTTCAGTTCCAAGTAAGAGTGGTGGAGCATTGATTGATCTACGATCATTCCAACCTGATTGTGCCATGGATCTTGCAAAAATAAACACTTAAACAAGGATTAAATGCACCTGCTCTGATACCAAATGAAATTTAAATAGCACAATATGTTGGACTGTACTAGTAAATGAGACTGTCTCAATTGAGAATGAGACTGTCTCTTTTGCAAATGAGACTGTCTCTTTTACGAATGAGACTGTCTCTTTTGTCAAACAGAATATTAACTGCAGAAATTAAATAATAGAATAAACAATAGCAACACCAGGAATTTTCACTTGGTTCGGCCCCTATCTCGTCTATGGCCTACATCCAAGTCCCTATGCCAACTAGCACAGAGATTATATTATTATCAAAATAATATAAAGCTTACACAAAATCCGATTACAAGATTGAAGCCCCCGGAAGAACTCTTCCCCTTGACACACTTGTCACCTAGCAATCACTGCTACTAAGCCCACTGGCTACCTTGGCTTACAACTTGTAATCCCTAACTAGTTGCCACAACCCGGCACAAGTAAACTTAGAATATGTAGAATGTGAATACAACTTCTTTTAGAGAATATGTATATGATTGTGTATGACTGTCGAAGTTGTATGTCTTGAAATGTCTCTTGCAGTTGTATGTCGTTCCAGTCGAGAGCTCTTGAGATTTATAGACACTCTTGAATGATGTAGCCGTTGGTAGATTCTTCCCTTAGTTGATGGATCTTGACTGGAGAAGAAGAGACCGTTGGAAGTAGTATAAGCATGTGAAGGACTTGATTATTTCTGGTAAAGCTGTGAGACAAAACGTGACTACCAGCAAGACTAAAATTCAGAGTAAGTGATTAGTTCAGAGGTGTGCTGGATAAAATAGTTTAAAACCCATGTCTCAAGAATATTCCTTTGGTAGTGGGATGCACACTATCTTGGTAGAATGGAAAGCTAGACTACACATGCTAAAGACAGGAGACAAGATCTTATAAATGAATTAGATAATAATATTCAAATACACATCATCTTAAAATCAATAAACTAACAATAACTGCCTGTAATATACAATCAGGGGTTGGATACAATGGTAGGTGAACATGGAACTCAGATGTCTGGAGGTCAAAAGCAAAGAATTGCAATCGCAAGAGCAATCCTGAAGAATCCCAAAATTCTTCTTCTTGATGAAGCAACGAGTGCTCTGGATGCTGAATCAGAAAGCGTCGTGCAAAATGCACTTGATAAGGCCATGACAAACAGAACAACTGTTGTTGTTGCACATCGTCTCACAACCATCAGAACTGCGGACATGATAGCTGTTGTGCATGCTGGAAAACTTGTAGAGAAAGGTGACTCATAAATCATTCAGTGTGAAACTACAAATTTATATTCTTTTGTATAAACTTAAGTAAAACATCAATTTTAATTCATGTTTTTGTTGTAATAGGATCTCATGATGAGTTAATTAAAGATCATGAAGGAGCATACGCTCAGCTTGTCCGAATACAAGGTAGGGATACTAACCAGGGTGAAGAAACTAGCAATGTCAAAACAATGGAGGACATTAGTTTGGATTTGGAGAAAAGCATAAGCAGAGGACTTTCCACCAAAAGATCCATAAGAAGAGGATCCAGTCGATCTTGGTATGAAGTTTCTGTTCCTGGTGTCAACCAAAGCAATGAGTCTATCATGAGAGATGTTGAGAATAACAACACAAGAATAGAAACCAAAGAAAACAACAAAAGAAAAAAGGAAGTTTCCATTTTGTGGCGGTTGGCCTATCTAAACAAACCAGAGCTTCTGGTTTTGGTCCTTGGTACAGTTGCAGCATGTATTAGTGGCATGATCTTCCCTTTGTTCGGTCTACTAAACGCGAAGGCCATCAAGATATTCTTTGAACCTCCAACCAAGTTGCAGAGGGATTCCAGGTTCTGGGCACTCATGTATGTTGGTCTTGGTTGTGTTACCATTGTAGTCATACCAGTGCAAAATTATTTTTTTGGAGTAGCAGGTGGGAAATTAATACAAAGGATTCGCTCATTGTCATTCCAGAAGATTGTGCACCAGGAAATCAGTTGGTTTGATGACCCTGCAAACTCTAGGTACATATTTAGCATCTTTAACTATTACACTATATATTTTACAGTGTAAAAGTTAATTAATTTAATGTTAGATAAGCCACATTAGACAGAAGCATTTCTACTCTTTGAAGTAATTACACAGATTATTGCAAAACTGTCAACTAACAAAACAACTCTCATTGACTGAAAATTGTTCTTGAATGCAGTGGAGCAATTGGTGCACGATTATCGACTGATGCTACAACTGTCCGGAGTCTTGTTGGTGACGCGTTGGCGTTAGTTGTCCAAAATGTTGCGACTATAGTAGCTGGAGTTGTTATAGCGTTTACTGCTAATTGGATCCTGGCACTAGTAATGCTAGCGGTACTGCCCTTGATGCTAGTGGAAGGACTCATTTTGACGAAGTTTTACAAACAGTGTGCTGATGCCAAGGTCTGTAAATACAATTTCCCACTTGTAATCTGACGTGGTTTAAATACTTCTTGGTCGTTTCTTATTGAGTAACCTGTGCATGTCTATTTTGGAAGAAAATAATAACTCTAAAAGAACTAGGAGATGTATGAAAGTCAAGTAATTAAATTTCTTTGGTGCAGGGGATGTATGAACAAGCCAGTCAAGTTGCAAATGATGCGGTTGGCAGCATAAGAACTGTTGCATCGTTTTGTGCTGAAGAGAAAGTGATGGATGTGTACCAAAAGAAATGTGAACTCCCGTTGAACTCAGGAATCAGGCTTGGAATTGTTAGCGGTGTTAGTCTTGGCATGGCTTCTTCAGCTATTTTCTTGGTTAATTCTTTCATTTTCTACATTGGATCCGTCCTGGAAAAGCATGGAAAAGTTACATTTGCTGAAATTTTCAAAGTAAAAATACAAACGCTCTTTAATGACTGATGTATGATTCATTTGTTAAATAAGTAGCATTTTCCTTTCTTCTTATAATACAACGAAACTTGCTTGTTTTCAGGTTTTCTTTGCTCTTACAACAAGTGCAATGGGAGTAAGTGGGATGCTTAACATGGCACCAGATCTTAATAGGGTCAAAAATTCAGCTGCTTCTATATTTGAAATTCTTGATAGTAAACCCAAAACAGATTCCAGCAATAATGGAGGCTCAACAATAGATACCGTAAAAGGCGATCTTGAATTCCAGAATGTCAGCTTTTAGTACCCGACACGACCTAATATCCAAATTTTCACAGATTTGTGCATAAACTTCCCCTCTGGAAAGGTATACTAGTCAGCAGCATCGCGCCTTCTTAATATTTATCTCTGTTGTATATTTTTCCCAACCAAAATTAGGCTCAGATATACATGTAAGTGTACATATATAGCATGCTGCCAATAAAAAGCTTAATCTGCTATGGTCTTTTCTAAATGTATACCATGTCTATGGATAGTTCATCTTCTTATAATCCTTGAATGTGTTTTCACAGACGGTTGCAGTTGTTGGAGAGAGTGGCAGTGGAAAATCAACAATCACTAGTCTAATTGCGAGGTTCTATGATCCTGATGGAGGTCACATCTATCTTGATGGTGTGGAACTTCAGAAATTGAACCTAAAATGGCTGAGGCAACAGATAGGATTAGTAAGTCAAGAGCCTGTTCGGTTCAATGAAACCATCCGTAACAACATAGCCTATGGTAAGAATGGGACAGATTCCGAGGAAGAGATTTTTGCAGCTAAAGAGCCGCAAATGCACATCACTTCATATCAGCATTACCTCAAGGCTATGAAACGAATGTTGGTGAGAGAGGGGTGCAATTGTCTGGTGGACAGAAGCAACGAATAGCGATTGCAAGGGCTATCATAAAGGACCCAAGAATCCTTTTGCTTGACGAAGCGACAAGCGCGCTTGACACAGAATCTGAGAGAATAGTTCAGGATGCGTTGGATAGAGTTATGGTGGATAGAACGGCTGTTGTGGTGGCACATCGATTAGTTACAATTAAAGGGGCGGATATAATAGCTGTTGTAAAGAATGGTGTCATTGCTGAGAAAGGAAATCATAATTCACTTCTCAGTATTCCTAATGGAGTGTATGCGTCACTTGTTGCACTTCAGATGACCTCAACATAAACGTTTAATTTTTGATTAGCAATATGGTTAGGCATTTAGTTGTTCTGTGACTAGTGACATATATTTATGTGAGATTTGTATTCTGCATTTAGAAAGAAAAAAGGGCTGTTTCTGTGGTCGAAGCAGTACTTTTGTTTGCCGATTTGTGGCAGTGCTACAATAGTGCCTCATGTTTATGCATGTACATGAATAGGAAAAAGTTTAAATGAGAAATCGAGAGCCGTGAAAACTATATGTTCTGCATTTTTACATGTTGCTTCCAGATAATGCTCTAATTAAATCTGTAACGCCCCCAAATCCATCCTGACAGGGGACCCGGGTCGTTACATTGTTTCAATATGATAACGCAATAACAATACCAAATTTTATTACAACGGAGCATAAATGTCCCACTCCGCAGGTTCAAGATCGTCTTCACAATATAGTACAAACCAACTTGATACATCTCAAAATAATATGTTACAAAAGTTCACAACAGTAGAAATATAAAGATTCCATCTGGATCTTCTAATTATTGTCGCCATAGCCTTGCGCTTTCCCCTTGCCTCTGTAGCCCTGACTGGACATCTCGCCTCTTTACGTCTTGACAGCTGAACAAAATGTTGTAAAGCAAGAATGAGCAACTATAGTGCTCAGCAAGTTCTCTGCTCGCTCGGTATGTAAATATAATAAGGTTTACCGAAATAAATACTCAAAATTTTAATATCGGATATCACAATATGATTTGGCTCAAATTCAACTTGAAAATATCATACTCGAAAGGCTCAAAACTCATCTCAAAACAGAATACTCAAAAGACTCATTACTCATCTCGAAACAGAATACTCGATAACTCATTTGATATAACTCTGATAACTCATGATTTAAGAATGAACTGGTCTTCCACCTCTCCGTATCACGGTGGGGCGATCAACTAACCAACCAAGAATACCGGCCTCCAATGACACCCCACTTCGCCCGATCACGGCTACAATACGATATCAACAATAATATATATATGTATGAATGCTAGCATCATAATGGTTATCAATTCAACCAAGGCAACAAGGTGCCTAATTATTCTCGGGTCCGTAAAACGGTACACGAGTCTCTCTTTCTCTATAATGGGCCTCTTGCCCAAAATTGACCAGTAGAATACAGAATTCCCGAATATTTGGGGTACAGATAACTTGAGATAATTTTTTCAGAAAATATTTACAAATCTGGCGGATTGCCAGTCTGACTCGATTTTACCACCAATCCGAACAATGGACTGATGTAAATTCTAAATAATAATTTATCGGTTGACACGAACAAAATGCCAAACCCTGACAATAAAATCAACTATCTCGAATTTATGAGAATAGTCTTAAGATTGAAGTAATTGGGAGTCGTACTGAACAAATAGTACTTCTCAATATTTATAATACTCAACATTGATGAACGTTTAAATAGAATATCTTTCACTTGATCGACGAATAAAAATCTCTAACAATTATAATTTTTAAACTCCTATCGGTTAGTTCAAACGAGGAACTAACTAAAAGATAATCAATAAATAACGATTGAATTTGTACAATAAATTCAATCGAAAAGAATAAATTTAACTATCTCAGACGAATGAGATTAGTTTCACTGAATCAAAATAATAGTCGTCTCGAATTAATGAGATCGACCCGATAGCAACTAAATTATTTCTACGCTTATAGGGATTATAATTCTCAATAAACTAAATTAACAACATAATAATATTTAACGAGAAATAATCCTCAAAAGAAATTATTTCATCATACGAAGCAACAGATAAATCTCAACATATAATATCTCGAAAATAATTAAGGAATTAAATAATACGAAAAGAAATTCACAGTTTCCAAAAGTTAGGGTAGGAATGAACTTGCCTCGATCTCGAAGTGCAAATAAGTGTAGATAAAATTTGTACTCTACCCGTGAACTCGGCTTCAGTCTACGGCTCGTAATTTATTCTCTAAAAATGGCAACCAGAAATACGTGAGCGATTCTTCAGAATAAAATATTCCCGATCCGATACTATAATTAATAATATAATATCTCATAAAACCTCCGGAATAAAATAACGGAAATTAATTCCGGGATAAATAAATATTTCTTCGAACACAGGAATTAAATCTCGAAAATAAATCCTATTTTTAATCTCTTTAAATCCGACTTAAAACGAAAAGAAGGTTATGGCAATTAATGACATTACTCCATTTTTAAATCTCATAAATAAATTAATAATATTAACCTCTATTTATTCTCAAAACAAAATAATTCAACAATCCACTTTTATTCTCGTAATTAAATATTACTCCGATCATAATCTCTAAAATAATTCTTTTTAACTAATTAATAATTAATTACACCATTTTTATTAAACACTTTTTATTTCTCACAATTTAAATAATAAACCAATTATTAAACCAATTTAAAAACATTCACCCCCTTTATTATATTATCTCACTATTTTATTAATATTATATATACATATATATTTTTATTTATTCCGATTTAACAGCTAAATACACAGTATCACTTTTCTCTTCTTTTTTTTTTTTTATCACGACGGTGCCACCACCGCCGTCCACGCCCCTCCGCCAGAAATCTCTCTCCCCCTCTGTTCTTTCTTTCTCCCCCGTATCTCTCTCTCCCTCATCTCTCTCTCTCTCTCTCTCTCTCTCTCTCTCTCTCTCTCTCTCTCTCTCTCTCTCTCCCTCTCTCTCTCCCCGCCCGTCTCCCTCTCTTCAATCTCCGTCTGTCTCCCATCCCCGATTTCCCCACCGTTTCCGTCGCCTCTACCATCTCTTTGCCACCCACAGTCGACACCAATTATACCCACACAATCTCTCCATCAATCTCCCTCTCGTCTCCAACCATTCCCTCTCTGTACTCTCCCAATCTCTCTCAGTTCTCTCTTATCACGACCACCACCACAAATCGGTGGTGGTTCTCTCCACCCAAACCGCAATCGATACTCCTCCCTCCTCCTTATTCCACCACATCACAGTTTCCCCTCCCCCATATTTTCCGATTTAACCACAACAATAAAACATCACCCAACTCCCCACCTCTCTCTCTCGCCACTCAATCTCTCTTCTCTCCGTCTCACCTACAATCTCTCCCGACTACACACGGTAGCACCAATCAATACAAACAATCGGAACACAAGTAATACAAGTACTAGTTTTGGTCGAGCATAAAACATTAAAACAAAACTTAAGAAAAAACAACTACCTGTTGACTCTGTTTTGTATGCCTACGAATGGGTTTTGTTTGGTGAATAAAAGAGATGGTTGGTGTTGTTTTTGTTAATGCAGAGACCAGCCCCTTTTATAACAAAAATTAGGTATTGTGATTAATCATGATATTGATAATGGTTGTGATAAAAAAAAATTAAAAGACTAAAACATGGAGACAAAATCATTGTAAAACATGTAGTGGTATAATCATAATAATTTTTTTTAATAGGTGGGTAATTATTAAATTAAAAGAAATAAAAATGGGGGATAAATATAATGATGAAAATATTTAATATAAATATTTAGTAAAAAGATTTCGTTTTTCTCCCGCTGACTAATTAAAACGAGACTCTAAAATTCGGCTCAAAATTAAAAATATATTTCGAAAATTCGTGGTTATTACAGTCTTCCCCCTTATAGGATTCCGTCCTCGGAATCAAACTATGCACTAAACAATTCAGGATATTTATTCCGCATTTCACTTTCTAATTCCCACGTGGCTTCCTCAACTTGGTGGTTTCTCCAAAGTACTTTCACTAAATTTACTTTCTTAGTTCTTAACTCTTGCACTTTGTAATCTAGGATCTCCACTGGCTTTTCTTCGTATGTCAAATCGGGACGAATTTCCACTGGTTCGTAGGTTATAACATGCCTGAAATCAGAATGGTACTCTCTTAACGCAGAAACATGAAACACATCGTGGATATGCTGAAGGTCTGGAGGTAGGGCCAACTGATAAGCTAGTGGTCCTATCTTCTTAAGAATCTCAAAAGGTCCTATATATCTGGGGCTTAACTTGCCTTTCTTTCCGAATCTCATTACTCCTTTCCAAGGTGAAACTTTCAACATCACTTTATCTCCCACTTCAAATGCTTTGTCTTTCCTCTTTTGATTTGCATACTTCCTCTGTCGATCTTGAGCTGCAACTAACCTTTTTCGAATAACCTCGGTTGCTTACTTAGTTTGTTGAAGTAATTCTGGTCCTAGTATCTTTCTTTCTCCTACTTCATCCCAATATAACGGTGATCTACACTTCCTTCCGTACAAAGCTTCATAAGGTGCCATACATATGCTCGAATGGTAACTATTGTTGTAAGCAAACTCGACTAGGGGCAAATGCTCATCCCAACTTCCTTTAAAATCAAGTGCATAGGCTCTTAACATATCTTCAACTGTTTGAATCGTCCTTTCACTTTGTCCGTCGGTCTGTGGATGATATGCAGTGCTCAGATTTAACTTCGTGCCAAGACATTCTTGAAAACTTTTCCAAAATCGAGAAGTAAAACGGGCATCTCTATCAGATACAATTGAAACAGGTACTCCGTGACGAACTACAATCTCCTTCAGGTATATGTTCACCAATCTCTCAACGGAATACTTATCACTAATTGGTAAGAAATGCGCAGATTTAGTGAGTCGATCGACAATAACCCAAATAGCATCGTGGCTGGCTCTAGTTCGGGGCAATCCTACAACAAAATCCATGGTAATATGCTCCCATTTCCACTCGGGTATCTCTAAAGGTTGTAGAAGTCCACTTGGTCGTTGATGTTCTGCCTTCACTTTCTGACATGTCAGACACTTACTTACCCATTTTGCAATCTTCCTCTTCATGTTGGGCCACCAATAATTCAACTTAATGTCTTGATACATTTTTGTGCTCCCTGGGTGAATGGAATATCTCGAGTTATGCGCTTCGCTCATAATTTCTTCCTTCAACCCTGTAACATTAGGAATCCATATTCTCGATGCAAATCGCTTAATTCCCTTTTCATCTTTTGAACTTAGAAATTCTTCTCCGGTCAACTCTGATCTTCTTTCTTCCATGACTTGTTCTTGACAACGGCGAATCTTCTCGAGTAACTTCGGTTGAAACTGAATGCTGTAAACTCTTTCATTGTTTTGGACTGGGACCTTGACTTCTAATTCCATTTTCTCAAATTCTCTGACCAATTCTTCTGAGGTTGTCAACAGGTTTAGTCTCTCCTTTCTACTTAATGCACCAGCTACAACATTAGCCTTCCCTGGGTGGTAGTTTATCGAGCAATCATAGTCCTTGATCAATTCTAACCATCTTCTTTGTCTCATGTTTAATTCCTTCTGCGTGAATATATACTTTAAGCTCTTGTGATCGTGTAAATCTCGCATTTCTCTCCATAAAGGTAATGTCTCCAAATCTTGAGTGCGAAAACAATAGCAGCAAGTTCCAAATCGTGAGTAGGGTAACGGGATTCATACTCCTTCAATTGTCGAGAGGCATAAGCTATTACTTTTCCGTGTTGCATCAAAACACATCCTAAACCCTTGTGAGAAGCGTCGCTGAAAATTACGAAATCGCCTTTCTCATCGGGTAAGGTCAACACCGGGGCAGTAGTCAATCTCTTCTTCAATTCTTGAAAGCTTTCTTCGCATTTGGGGGTCCATTCAAACTTTTCACTCTTTCTGGTAAGTCGAGTCAGTGGCGTAGCTATCTTTGAGAAATCCTTCACGAATCTACGATAGTATCCGGCAAATCCAAGGAAACTTCTAACTTCGGTTGGAGTCTTGGGTCTCTCCCAATCTGCTACGGCTTCTATCTTTGCGGGGTCTATAGAAATCCCTTCGCCGCTTACAATGTGTCCCAAAAATTGAACTTCTTTTAGCCAGAATTCACACTTTGAGAATTTCGCATATAACTTTTCCTTTCTCAGCGTTTCCAGAACTAAACGGAGGTGTTCAGCATGTTCCTCAGGAGACTTCGAGTATATCAGGATGTCATCAATAAATACAATCACGAACTTGTCCAAGTACCTCTTGAACACACGATTCATCAAGTCCATAAAAGCAGCTGGCGCATTCGTCAATCCAAAAGACATGACTAAGAATTCGTAATGTCCATATCGAGTCCTAAAGGCAGTCTTAGGAATATCTTCAGGCTTGATCTTTAGTTGATGATAGCCGGATCTCAAATCAATCTTTGAAAAACTAGCTCCCTTAAGTTGGTCAAACAGATCGTCGATTCGAGGTAGAGGGTACTTGTTCTTGATGGTCATCTTGTTCAACTCACGATAATCAATACATAGTCGCATAGATCCGTCCTTCTTCTTCACGAACAGCACTGGAGCTCCCCACGGGGATACACTTGGTCTGATTACGCCTTTGTCAAGTAATTCTTGCAGTTGGGTAGCCAACTCCTTCATCTCAACTGGAGCCATTCGGTATGGTGCCTTGGAAATTGGTGCAGTTCCCGGGGCAAGATCGATATTGAATTCTATTTCTCTGTCGGGCGGCAATCCAGGTAACTCTTCAGGAAAAACATCTTCGAATTGATTCACTACAGGGATTTCATCAATGGCAGGGGCTTGCTTCTCGTTGTCAACCACATAAGCTAAGTAGGCTTGACACCCACTCCTTAGTAGTTTCTTCGCTTGAATCATAGTCAGAAAATTACTAGTAGGTTTCCTTCCACGAAATTGTATTCTTTTGCCGTTGGGTCCCTTTAAACTAACCCACTTACGCCAACAATTGATTTGAGCATCATAACGTGTCAACCAATCCATTCCCAGAATTATATCAAACTCCCCTAAATTAAAAGAAAGAATGTCTACTTCGAAACGTTGTACTTGGATTTCGATTCCACAATCTGGACATATTTGATCTACAGGGACTTTTTCCTGATTTGCTACTTCTATAATCAATGTCTCCCCTAATGGTACAGACTGAATATCCAATTTATTCCTAAAATTCTCCGATATGAAAGATTTTGTTGCTCCCGAATCAAACAAAACACATGCATCTACAGAATTGACTAAAAGCATACCTGCAATTACATCACTATCAGCAATAGCATCCTTCACCGTCATGTTGAAAGTACGAGAAGTTGGCTTGTTGCTGGGAGATGCCATGAGTCTAGGTGCAGTTGTCTCCTTTGGTGGTGACTTGCAATCTCGTGCAATATGTCCTTTCTTTCCGCAATTGAAACAAGTAATGGCCTTATCCTTGCAGTGAGAAGAATAGTGCCATTTTTGTCCACAGTTGTAACAAACAATGCTGGCCAGATTACATGGTCCTGGGTGCTTCCTTCCACACGTTTTGCATTCGGGTAGCGGTGGCCTTCCTTGAATTAGATTGGCTACCTGAGTGGGTCTGGACTTTTGATTGTTTCCCCTAGTGTCTTGATTCTCAGTTCTCTTTGTATCATTGCTTCTGTCTTCCTGCTTCACAAAAGGTCTCTTTCCATTCCGATCGTCCGGCTTCCTCTCAAAATTATTTCCACGATTCTGAAACTTCCTTTTCTTCATATCCTTGTCCTTTGAGTACAACTCAGATCCACTTTCCACAATAGATGCTTTTTGAACCACAGTAGCATAGTTGGTGATTTCTAGGACCGCAACTCGATTCTGGATCCACGGCTTCAGCCCTAGTTGAAAACGTTTAGCTCTCTTTTCGTCAGTATCCACATGGTAAGGCACAAACCTAGAGAGTTCAGAAAACTTGGCTTCATATTCAGCTACAGTCATGTTGCCTTGCTTGAGTTCCAGAAACTTGACCTCCATTTGACTCTCCAAGTATTTAAGAAAATATTTCTCCAAAAATAGCTGCGTGAACCTGGCCCAGGGTATGACTACGTTCCCTTCCATTGCTCTCTTTGATTTCCACCAATAATTCGCTTCACCTTTTAACATGTAGGCTGCAAAGATGGTTTTCTTCTCTTCTTCTACCCCTACGATCTCAAAGGTCTTTTCTATCTCATGTAACCATATTCTTGCTTCAACAGGATCGGTAGTACCCTTAAACTCAGGGGGATTCAGAGATTTAAATGATTTGAAACTAACGGTAGCCTGTGTCAGTTGAGCTGGAGGTAGATTTCCTCCCACTGGATGTTGGTTCTGTTGGGGCTGAAGGTTCTGGGTATGCTGAATAAGAAAGTTCATAAGTAGACTCATCGGGTTATTTCCTTGATTAGGATCTCGAGCGAGTTGTGGTTCCGGGTTTGGAACTTGGTTCTGAGGTGGAACCTCATTCTCTGGATTCACCACGGGTTGAGGACGAGGATTTCTTGCGAGTCTTCCTCTCTTAGGTGGCATCTTTTTCTATAAGAGCGAAAACAATAAGGTATGTTATATCTCAGGTTTGCAATTATACGACACCATTGCTGGCACAGTTATGATAGGCATTCATAAATAAATACTCGGTTCCTCGAAATAAATCATACCCGCAATCGTGATTCTCTCTGGTCTCTTTATAAACAATTACTCTTATCCTTAGTATAACAGGCAGCTCTCGGGAACCTTACAAGTTCTAAAATTCAATCGTTATTAATCTCTGGTTCTCAAGTTTTGGTTAAACCCATTTTAAATCGTAACTTTTGCAAATAAGTTGTTATCTATATCGGGGTAGCATGAGGATACAATATCACATGATACTCTACTGTAACACAATTTTCCAATAAATAAAGCAAGATAGCAGTTAACAGATCAGAATATACAATAATGAAAAGGTACAACTACTGGTACGGTACATGTCATAACACTGAATATAATACATGTCAGCTACATCAAATACATATAACAAGAAACTATGTACATCCCAATACAGAAAGATCTAATGTGACGCCATCCAGAAACGGGTTCACCGCTAGCTACTCTAGCCAAACGATGAGGATGCTCAACCATGCAAATAGGTCATCAACGTGGGAACATCTCACCGACCCTCCTATGGAACTCTGCTACGATATCTGCAATCATGGTGGCAACTCTGGCACGGTCAATCTGCCCGGTACTCGATGACGGCAAGGCAGCAAAGTCAGTCTGTAGTCCCATCAAAACGGTAAGAGCAATCTGATGCATAATCTCCATTGGGACATCTCTCACCAATAAACTCCTTCCGTGATGCACAACAAAAGGATCAGGAATAGCCAACAATCTAAGGATACCATCCCTAGTAGCAAAGATCTCCTCATAACGAGCCCATAACCATCGATAATGCTGGAAGAGGGAATGGTGAACGTGCCAAGGGACCATCTCTCCTGCCGCTCCCTCATACTCCGGGTGAACATGTGGCATCGCAGTAGTAGTAACAGGGGCCGCAGTGGGCTGAGTCGGAGCACGAACAGGTATAGTAGGTGCCGATAGAGCAGTATTACAAGCTGGAGTATCACCGGCCTGTGGAAACTTGTAGTTCGGTATGGTAGGGACTGACGGAGCCGAAACATATACTGGAACCTGGGAAGTAAACCAGTCAGCAAAAGCTGCCACTCTGGTGGGTGTATCAACTCTAGACTCTGGGGCAGCTGAACTAGGTACTACGTCAGTATGGATAGGTGAATGCAGCCTCTCATCAACCTGATCAGCAATCTCTGGCTCTGGGGTCTCAGCTCTAAACATCTCGGGGGTAAACAGTGAGGTAGTCTGCTCTATCTGCTCAGTCTCTATCTGAACCTCATGTGGAGGTGTATCTAAGTAAATCACATGTGGAGGTGAAGGTGTAAGTATTTGGACAGAAGAATCCTCCGAGTCGCTACTGATCACCATGTACTCCTCTGATGGGTCACTATCCGTCCCTAAGCTAGGATCTAGAGGTCCTAGTGGGTATGGGGTAGGAGATCTGTCTCCAGTAGGAAAGAAACCGGTAGATCCTGAAGAAGACATCTACAAAAGCAAAGAGTCTCGGTCACAAACAGGTTCTAGTCGACTATAAACGCATATAAATATATAAGGGTGTAAGGCACTTGGTGTTAAAATCTCCACGTTGTATAATACCTCTAAATTCTCACGTCGTGTTATAATTCTAGGCTCGTACGATTCCTAAAAATATAACTAAGGCTCTGATACCAAAACTGTAACGCCCCCAAATCCACCCTGATAGGGGACCCGGGTCGTCACATTGTCTCAATATGATAACGCAATAACAATACCAAATTTTATTACAACGGAGCATAAATGTCCCACTCCGCAGGTCCAAGATCGTCTTCACAACATAGTACAAACCAACTTGATACATCTCGAAATAATATGTTACAGAAGTTCACAACAGTAGAAATATAAAGATTCCATCTGGATCTTCTAATTATTGTCGCCATAGCCTTGCGCTTTCCCCTTGCCTCTGTAGCCCTGGACGTCTCGCCTCTTTCCATCTTTACAGCTGAACAAAATGTTGTAAATTAAGAATGAGCAACTATAGTGCTCAGCAAGTTCTCTTCTCGCTCGGTATGTAAATATAATAAGGTTTACCGAAATAAATACTCAAAATTTTAATATCGGATATCACAATATGATTTGGCTAAAATTCAACTTGAAAATATCATACTCGAAAGGCTCAAAACTCATCTCAAAACAGAATACTCAAAAGACTCATTACTCATCTCGAAACAGAATACTCGATAACTCATTTGATATAACTCTGATAACTCATGATTTAAGAATGAACTGGTCTTCCACCTCTCCGTATCTCGGTGGGGCGATCAACTAACCAACCAAGAATACCGGCCTCCAATGACACCGCACTTCGCCCGATCACGGCTACAATATGATATCAACAATAATATATATATATGTATGAATGCTAGCATCATAATGGTTATCAATTCAACCAAGGCAACAAGGTGCCTAATTATTCTCGGGTCCGTAAAACGGTACACGAGTCTCTCTTTCTCTATAATGGGCCTCTTGCCCAAAATTGACCAGTAGAATACAGAATTCCCGAATATTTGGGGTACAGATAACTTGAGATAATTCTTTCAGAAAATATTTACAAATCTGGCGGATTGCCAGTCTGACTCGATTTTACCACCAATCCGAACAATGGACTGATGTAAATTCTAAATAATAATTTATCGGTTGACACGAACAAAATGCCAAACCATGACAATAAAATCAACTATCTCGAATTTATGAGAATAGTCTTAAGATTGAAGTAATTGGGAGTCGTACTGAACAAATAGTACTTCTCAATATTTATAATACTCAACATTGATGAACGTTTAAATAGAATATCTTTCACTTGATCGATGAATAAAAATCTCTAACAATTATAAATTTTCAACTCCTATCGGTTAGTTCAAACGAGGAACTAACTAAAAGATAATCAATAAATAACGATTGAATTTGTACAATAAATTCAATCGAAAAGAATAAATTTAACTATCTCAGACGAATGAGATTAGTTTCACTGAATCAAAATAATAGTCGTCTCGAATTAATGAGATCGACCCGATAGCAACTAAATTATTTCTACACTTATAGGGATTATAATTCTCAATAAACTAAATTAACTGCATAATAATATTTAACGAGAAATAATCCTCAAAAGAAATTATTTCATCATACGAAGCAACAGATAAATCTCAACATATAATATCTCGAAAATAATTAAGGAATTAAATAATACGAAAAGAAATTCACAGTTTCCAAAAGTTAGGGTAGGAATGAACTTACCTCGATCTCGAAGTGCAAATAAGTGTAGATAAAATTTGTACTCTACCCGTGAACTCGGCTTCAGTCTACGGCTCGTAATTTATTCTCTAAAAATGGCAACCAGAAATACGTGAGCGATTCTTCAGTATAAAATATTCCCGAACCGATACTATAATTAATAATATAATATCTCATAAAATCTCCGGAATAAAATAACGGAAATTAATTCCGGGATAAATAAATATTTCTTCGAACACAGAAATTAAATCTCGAAAATAAATCCTATTTTTAATCTCTTTAAATCCGACTTAAAACGAAAAGAAGGTTATGGCAATTAATGACATTACTCCATTTTTAAATCTCATAAATAAATTAATAATATTAACCTCTATTTATTCTCAAAACAAAATAATTCAACAATCCACTTTTATTCTCGTAATTAAATATTACTCCGATCATAATCTCTAAAATAATTCTTTTTAACTAATTAATAATTAATTACACCATTTTTATTAAACACTTTTTATTTCTCACAATTTAAATAATAAACCAATTATTAAACCAATTTAAAAACATTCACCCCCTTTATTATATTATCTCACTATTTTATTAATATTATATATACATATATATTTTTATTTATTCCGATTTAACAGCTAAATACACAGTATCAGTTTTCTCTTCTTCTTCTTTTTTTTTATCACGACGGCGCGTGGGGCCCACGCGCCACCACCGCCGTCCACGCCCCTCCGCCAGAAATCTCTCTCCCCCCTGTCCTTTCTTTCTCCCCCGTATCTCTCTCTCCCTCCTCCTCTCTCTCTCTCTCTCCCCGCCCGTCTCCCTCTCTTCAATCTCCGTCTGTCTCCCATCCCCGATTTCCCCACCGTTTCCGTCGCCTCTACCATCTCTTTGCCACCCACAGTCGACACCAATTATACCCACACAATCTCTCCATCAATCTCCCTCTCGTCTCCAACCATTCCCTCTCTGTACTCTCCCAATCTCTCTCCGTTCTCTCTTATCACCACCACCACCACCACAAATCGGTGGTGGTTCTCTCCACCCAAACCGCAATCGATACTCCTCCCTCCTCCTTATTCCACCACATCACAGTTTCCCCTCCCCCATATTTTCCGATTTAACCACAACAATAAAACATCACCCAACTCCCCACCTCTCTCTCTCGCCACTCAATCTCTCTTCTCTCCGTCTCACCTACAATCTCTCCCGACTACACACGGTAGCACCAATCAATACAAACAATCGGAACACAAGTAATACAAGTACTAGTTTTGGTCGAGCATAAAACATTAAAACAAAACTTAAGAAAAAACAACTACCTGTTAACTCTGTTTTGTATGCCTACGAATGGGTTTTGTTTGGTGAATAAAAGAGATGGTTGGTGTTGTTTTTGTTAATGCAGAGACCAGCCCCTTTTATAACAAAAATTAGGTACTGTGATTAATCATGATATTGATAATGGTTGTGATAAAAAAAAATTAAAAGACTAAAACATGGAGACAAAATCATTGTAAAACATGTAGTGGTGTAATCATAATAATTTTTTTTTAATAGGTGGGTAATTATTAAATTAAAAGAAATAAAAATGGGGGACAAATATAATGATGAAAATATTTAATATAAATATTTAGTAAAAAGATTTCGTTTTTCTCCCGCTGACTGATTAAAACGAGACTCTAAAATTCGGCTCAAAATTAAAAATATATTTCGAAAATTCGTGGTTATTACAAAATCTATGTCATAGTCAAATGAGAATTAATCTAAACTCTAAAGTAACTAAATATCAGCCACCAGATTGAAAAAATGTGTAGACTTGGTTTCACTGCTGATGCTGTAATGCAGAAACTCGAAGTATACATTGCAGTACAATAATACGAATACTATTTAAGGAATTAGCTTGAGCTGCATTGACTTCTTTTCAATCCAAGAGCAAGACTGACATTCCAAAAGGCTTGTTGATTGCACCGATGAATCTGCAATTATAGTTCGGAAATATTATTTCATGCATTGTAATCTTATAAGATGAATTTTTATTTATTAACTGAAGGCAAATTAACTTACAAGAGAGGGTAGCTGCAGTTTTTCGTGAAATTGAAACCTTGTAATTGCATTAGGCACATATTGTTTAAATTGTGGTGCTTAAAGTTTCTACTCCTCCCATGACTAACACTGACACCATACTTTTCTCTGGAAAAACAAAGTACTTTTGTGCCAGCCAGGTTATCTAGAATGGGTGAGTGTCTTCCCTCAGTCAGGCCTCAACTCTGCTCCTCTCCCAGAGCTGTCTTTACGTAACACTAGTATGTGGTTCGTAGACTTTGTGTACACTAATCTGCAACCAACTCGGAGTGAGAATACCTTGTCATGAATGATTGATTCATAACAAAAACTTTCTTGTAGTGCCGGTTTTCGCTTTTTCGGAGCAACAGACTTGTTTTCGATGGGTTTGTCCTAAAATGAAGATCGTTGGTAGGTTGGTTTTAAACGAAGAAAAATGTAAAATGTTGAACTTTCTTTTACAATAAGTCAATAAATTAAACTTTGGTTTCATTACTTTTTCCTACGAGAGTCCAGGTTAGTTTGTTGGGTCGACTGGAAGAATAATATGCAGAGGTCGAACCTGCTGTTTCCCATTAGTTTACGTCCCAAACGAAAGGGGCTGCAACCACTAACGGTTCTTCAGAAGTTTATTGAGTTGTTTACTTTGTTTTGCATGTGTAGTCGCATATTATTTGCTGGTGCTGTGTTCTGTTTGCACGAACCTGAAGTTTATGCACAATATTTATAACGGATATTTGCACGGGATATAAACATAGCATGTCTGTGTTCTCTTTGCACGAACCTGAAGCTTATTATACACAATATTTATAACGGATATTGCATGGGGTATAAACATAGCATGTTTATAGCAGTACAAATGAGATAGTATATGTATATGTGATGAGGAACGGAAATAAAGATTTAAAATATATGTTTATTATTAATTTATATTTGTGTTGATAAATGATGTATTATTCTTAATGTTTTATGTGGGCTAGAAATTTATTATTTAAGTAATGTAATTTATTTAGAATAAAGCACATTTGTTTACGGGCTTAGAGCAACTCCAAGAGACTCTTTGCAAATTCCTTAAAAAAATTATAAGCAATAGAACTCTTAGTAATTTGGAATAAGTTTAGGAGTAGTTACTCCAACAATACTGTTTATTATTATTATTATTATTATTATTATTATTATTATTATTATTATTATTATTATTATTATTATTATTATTATTATTATTATTAGAGAGAGAGAGGGAGGTTGGAAAGAGAGATAAAAAGATGTTAAAAAAAAGGAGGGAAGTGAATATTTTATTGATGAAAATGAAATAAAGGAGGAGTAGCAGATCCTTAAAAGTAAATAAGGTTTAAGAGGTCATATTCCTTAAATTTTTGTTTAGAAGCTCATATAATTAGTCTTTTGGAGTTGCTCTTAGGTCCATTAGATTCGTATAATTCATTGTTTTTTCTCTATGTTTTATTGTTGTTAATATTCTGTCTATTCCAGCTTGCCAATATACTAGAAACTCACCAGAAATTAGTAGTTCAATCCAAAAATTCAATAAAAATATATTTTCATTGTCCTTTATTGAAAAACTTATTCCTCCCTTTTTCAGCTATCAATAATACTTTTATAAATGCGGTGGGAGTCCATGATCATTATCTCTGATATGAAATCAATAAAGAAAAAAGGAAAGGTAGTTTTTATATATTAATTTCTGTTTTTTTATCATTCATCAAAATTGTATTTTTCCCATATTTGCATATGCAGTTTTTTCTGATGTTAAAGTGACTAGGTAAATAAGCCGCGCTTTGCACGGCTATATTAATTATATACATAATTGATTTGAATTAATATTTATATATTTTTTATTATGTTAATATTAATAATTACAATTTAAATTATTAAATAATAAAAAATTAAATGTATAAAAAAAATTAGCTGACTTCGCACTTTTTTTTGAAAAAGTTATTTTAAATAATATTAGTGTTATTATTTTTAAAAAGTTGTTATTTAAAATATATGAAATTGCTCAAAAAAAATAATAATTAAACACACTTCATTAAACCGACATCCTCTCACTAATTAGGTTAAATTTTAGAGTGATCATGAATTATTCAATTGGTACAGGTAAATTTATTCTTTATTGGAAAAAAATTTGTATAAAAATATTAAATTTGGATGTCATTAATTTTAAATAGGACTACTTTTTCTCATAATTATAAAATATAAATATTGAATAATTTAATAAAATTATACTACAAATGCAATCAAAACTTAAAACCTTAAAATTCTTCCTAAAAGTTTCATTTTACTTTCAAAAATAAAGTATAAGTTTTATTTTAGAGACGTCTACCTTAGCACTCTATTATAAAGTATAAGTTAATCTATATGATGAGTTTTTCTAACACATATCTAGCCGATTGAATATATATTTTTTGTTTAACAGAAGGTTACATCACAACAATGTAAAAATGAAAGTCCAAATCTATCCTAATTTATATTGAAATTATATGTACAGTGTATATAGTATATATATGTAGCTCATTACTTTATAAAGAATATTATAAAGAATAATAAAAAAAATTATATAATCTTATATAAAATTATTTTAGATTCTAATTTTTAGATCAAAATTTTTTTATACATAAAACTAAAATTTAACAAAAAATGAGGTCCAAATATATCATGATTACACATAATTTCTTGTTACTAAAATATTTATAAAATTTTATAATGACTTTTATTAAAATATATAAAATGCTCAAAAGTTTAAAAAAAAAAAAATTAAACACACTTCATTAAGCCGACACCCTCTCACTACTTAGTTTAAATTTTAGAATTTTTATGAGTTATTTAATTGGTACAAATAAATTCATTCTTAATTTTTAAAAAAAATGGTATAGAAAAATTATATTAGATGTCATTTATTTTAAGTAAGACTACTTTTTTCAAAATTATAAAAATATAAATGTCGAATAATTTAATAAAAATTATACTACAGATGCAATCAAAATTTAAATCTTTAAAATTACTTCCTATAAGTCTCATTTATCTTTTACAAAAAAGTACAAGTTTCATTTTGGAGACACAATCTACCTTAGCACTTACTATAAAGTATAAATTAATATAAAATATGGTGAGTTTTTCTAACACAAATGTAACCGATTGAATATACAATTTTTGTTTAACAAAATGTTAAATCGCAATAATGTAAAAAGAAAAGTCGTAATGTAACTTAGTTTATATTGAAAAAATATGTACAATGTATGTATATTGGGTCATTATTTTATATGAAATATTATAAAAAATAATAAAAAATATGTATATAATCTTACATAAAATTGTATTTATATTCTAATTTTCACATCAATTTTTTTTATAGATAAATATAGAGTCTAACAAAAAATTAGGTCAAAATATAACATGATTACACATAATTTCTTATTATTAAATATATATAAGATTCTATACTGGTATCTTTAATAAATTCTACGAAACATTTGATTTTTAAATTTAGATAAGATTCTACTTTAAATTTGATATGATAAACTTAATTAATCAATTTTTATAAAAAATAAAGTATTATAATTAAAAAATTCATTGTTCTAAAATATTTTTTTAAAAATGTATTAAATACTTGACAAAACATAAATTTTTTACTTTAATTTTTTCTTCATCTATTAAAATATAACGCTAAGTGCTGGAATGCCGACCGCGACGCTTTGGGCTAACACCTGTCACACGAATAGGAGGCCATGTAACAGGATACATATCACTAACACTGATGTAGAAACAATTTAACATAGTGCTTGTTTGGCAAAACTTATTTTAACGACTTATTTTCGGGTAAAAATTTTATATTTCAAATTTTTTTTATACAAGTATTTAATATATATTTGAGATTCAATAAGTTGCAAAAATAAGTTGGAAATTTAGGAATCTTAACTTTCAACTTAAAATAAGTTGACTTATTCTGAAAAATAATTTCCCCAAACCCCCAATAATATAACCAGTTTGGCAAATTTAAGTTTGAACTTATAAGTTGCTTATTTCGGAAACAATTTCTTATTTACATATTTTTTTTTTAGAAAAAAATGTGTATGGGGAGTTTAATATTCGTTATCTTGCAAAAATAAGTTATTTATTTCAGAAAAAAGTACATATTTCCTAACTTTTTTCCAGAATAAGTAACTTATTTTTGAAAAATAAGATTTTCCAAACGGACCCTATATATGTGTTACATCTAATTCACAGATATTTTAGTAAGAGAAATGCTAGTTAGGGACCCCAAAAAAATTCACAAATCCGTTCTCAAATGCTTAGTTGGCAATATGTGATTGGATATGTATTTTAAAAATAGAAAGGTCCTCCATGTATTAATATGCGCTCCACGAATGAAAATATGACACTTGACATTCGGGAATAATTTCGGGAACCATTTCGGGATCCCTAGCATTGCTCTTTTAGTAATTACTTTTATATTAGAATTTGAAAATTATATGTGTCCGGAGATGGAGGCAACTTGTATGCTTTTATAAAAATTAAATTAAAGAAATTCGTCTTAATCCAAATATTATATCTTGATGCAATTTATTTATAAAAAGTTATTTATGATAAAAAATGGAATAAAAAGAGGTTAGTAACGCAAGACTTCGTGTGTAATTTATGGACTTTGAATTTACATTATTCGATCGTCTTAATCCAAATATTATATCTTGATGCAATTTATTTATAAAATGTTATTTTTGATAAAATAAAAAGAAGAGGTTAGTAACCGAAGATTTTGTGTGTAATTTATAGACTTTGAATTTACATTATTTGATTAGGAAAGTCTTATGTTTCTGGAACGTGCTTATGGATGACGAATCCCAGATCAAATAAATAAATTCCAATCAGTACTAAAATGATCGATCCATTTTTGGAATATGTAATAAAATAAATAAAATAACCTGAAAATCAAAAAGAAAGAACAAGAGAATTGAACGAAAAAAGTTATATGATGAAAAAAGCAAGAACATGAGTTCGAGAGCCGTGAAGTAGCATTCTTTTTTGGAAAAAAAAACACCAAAACTACCACGTCAGTTTATTATAATAAATAAAGTTACATGTTATAGTTAGCAGGATAATAAAATAATATAAAAAAGGGGTGTTAGACGTGGATCGATGTCTGGTTCATGGAGGCATTGTTCCAGAAATCGCTAGACGGTCCGGGGTGGTTGGGGTACCGCCTAGCGCCTAATCGAGTAGGCGGGGATTAATCGGAGGGATTAATCGGAGCATTAATCGGATATTATAATAATATTTAGTATATTAGTCTAATTTACAATTAAATATATCATTTTAAATAAATTAGCAGGATTAATCGGATTTCAAAAATCGAATCGGTTGGCTACCTTCCAGAAGATTAATCGGGGATTAATCGGTTGAATCGGGGATTTTTAGAACACTGAATTGGAGGTGAAGAATCATGCGCCCCTTTTCTCGGAATGGGTTAATCAGAAAATTTAGATTATGCCTAGGAAATTCTATGAACTGCCACGTCACTGTTTTGTTTGTCTGTTTTTATTATATATATATATATATATATATATATATATATATATATATATATATATATATAGATTATTCGTGTACTTTGAGAATAATTAGGTAAAAAGTATCTATCTATATTTCAAATAAAAGAATCTATCCGATTACATTGATAAAATTAAGATTTCGAAAACACGTAGGTAGAATGGATATCAACTCACAAAAATATATTATTGAAATTTCAGTATTAAAATTAGAGAATAAGAGATACTTTCCTTAAATTTTTATAAAGATACTTTTCTAAAATTTTTATAAAATAAAATAAGTTATCCCGCAGGGGTATTTTTGTAAAAATTAGATTACTCATGAAATTTCTTTTGATTTTATGGAAGTATCTCAGGGAAAATACTGAGATAATCTCAGGTACATCATTCTTTTTTTTTTTTTTGCCAAAATTAAAGCAGATTTCATTGAAAATTTGAAAAGGATTTAATTTGGACAAACCCCTAACTGTTCATGCAACCAGGTTGAAAAACAAATTAACGAGCTAAATAATTAGCCGCTTTATTTCTGGATCGCTTAACAAACTGAATACAAATATTCTGAAAATTAAAAATGACTTCAATGATTTCACGAACAATCAGCCTACATCATTCTCTTAAAATTATTAATGAACTTTAAAGGTTGTTTTGCATTCAAATAGATGTTTAACAATATAAAAACAAGGTAAGAATATGATTAAAAAAACAAAGTATTTACTTCTATATATTTTAATAAGCTTGCGATAGGGGAGAACACGGGTTGGGTTGGACGGGTTTTAGTCAAAAAAACAACCCAACCCAATTAGTTCGGGTTTTTAAAAACTCAACCCATTAATAAAAAAAATTATGTAACCCAACCCAATTAGTTCGGGTTGGTTCGGGTTAAACCCTCTTCTTCAAGCCACAAAACTATAAACAAGTCGAACATATATTATTCTAACTATAAACAAGTCAGAACATATATTATTCTAACTATAAACAAGCAAATGTAAGAAACTTTGACATAGTCTATCACTGCCAAATGCCAATTTTCCATGACAAATAAATGCCAAATGCCAATTTTCCATGACAAATAAATAGTCTAAATGGCCAATAACAAATGTCTGCCAGACTGCCATAACAAAGAAATAGTCACCAAAATACCAAATAGTCAAATACAATCCAAATGCTAACTCAAAACATTAAATAGTCCAATAATAATTGGCTAGCTTAAAATAAATAAAACATTTGTTATGACAAATCAACCATCAATAACATTGATGGCCTTGCCCTTGAGTTTCTCCTTCGATGCATCAATGTCAATCTTATTTTTGTCGCCTACAAAATTAAAACAAGAAATGAAAACATCTATGAGCCTAGATCAAATAATAAAGAACAGCCCCTTATAATCTTATATATTAAGAACAAAAAACCCCTTATAATTAATACAATTTGGTTTACCTTCATCAAGAAATTCATAGGAATGAATTTCAGAGTATTTCAGAGTCAAGATGGTAACTATTAGGCCAAGTAAACACATATTACGTGCAAGGATTACAACTTATCCTGTGTCCCAAGGACTTGGGTTAGCCAATCCGACTTTCAAAATATTTAAATATATCAATTTTAATTTTTTTGAAGTACTTGCACCTATAAATTAATTTGTGATCATTTCTATCCACAGGGATAATTGTTTCACAACTCAATGAAATTATTCCAGATTCACATTCAATCTAATCTCCCGTGTAAAACATTTGAAACACCATACACGTAATAGTGTAAAATTTTACATTCAATATCTTGCTAGTATCATTATTGACAACCATTTTAGCATATGTTTTCTTATTTTTGTTTTTAAGAATTTACAATCCTGAGCACGATATCGGAGTTCATCACCACTTATATAGGATCAAATAGCAATTTCAACTCGCGAATTTAGGTAATCCAACTCAAAAAACCTTACAACCAAATCACTAAACTACTTGAAACTTAATCAGGTTTTAATCATTAAAACGAAGGACGATATTTCACAAGGATTTACATGTATGGTACTCATGCATGCATCCACTCAACATGTGTTAAAAGTATAACAACTAGGTTCTCCTGCTTAGTTAAACTATAACCAAGTCAAGGTTTCTTCTAATCCCCACGCTAGAATTTCCTTTTTTTTAAGTTTAAACTACACATAAGTATTCAATGTCTGTTTCTGCTTGTGCATATATTTCTACGTGGAAGTACTCATGATTTCTTTGCATGTATTAGTCTACACAACAATAAAGAGAAGCATGCATATCATCCATCAACTTATCATACCAATATCTCGAAAAGAGATATATTTCTAGTTTTCGCTACTTCACTTGTACTTTACACATAAAGCATGCAAACCGATTTTTGTTTGGTTAAAGTTTAAACTATACAGGCCCCCTTTGTACAATTTCTTTTTAATTTAACGTAAGTGTTAAAAAATCTGTTTTAAAAATCAAACAAATGAGAAGGTTCAACAATCGCTATATATCAAGGTTGTTACGGCGCCGCGGCGAGTCGTGGCGCCCGAGGACCTTCACAACAATATGGCGTCGTGACGTCCGTTGTGGGTTTTGTGGCGTCCGTGTGGCGCCCAAACGTTCATATATATAAGATAGAGTTCTAAATATATATATATATATATATATATATATATATATATATATATATATATATATATATATATCATAAATTCGTAATATAAATTAGTACATCACTCTAATTACTAACTAATAATAACACAGCCACTATAAAATATTAAAATGTAAACTAAGTACTTAAAATAACAACAAATCACAAGTCAGGTCTTAAAAATTGAAGCATGACACTTTTAACTAGGTGGGGTAGTAGCACGAAGTAAAACCAATAACTAGCAAATTGAACAACTAGGCAAATTCAACATTTTTAACAACACTTGCACCCCTTAAGGCTACCCCTTTCATGTGCAACAGATGATCATCAATAAAAGGATGCTTCTTTTCGATTATTATTTTATGTTATCACGGTTTTCTTACCTTTATGTATGTAACTTAGTGGGTTGGATCACTGGATCAGGTAAAGCCCAATGGGTCAGTCTTTATTATTTTATTTTTTTATAAATTTTTGTGGCGTCCATATGGCGTTCGTGGCGTCCATATGGCGTTCGTGGCGTCCCGTGGCATCCATATGGCGTCCGAGGCGCCCGCCTTATTGCATGTACGTAAGTCGAGGTGGACGTTTTATGCTTTTTTCACGCCACGACGCCATATGGACGCCATATGGACGCCGTGACAACCCTGTTATATATATTGCTATTCTACAACATGAAAAGATTTGAAGTATTTAACCATGTAAAATCAATCACTAAAGGGAAAACAAAAGTTAACACTCTAATATCTTTATGATAATAGTAACTTAGCAATTTTTCTTTATATGCGTAGGCTCCATTTAGTATTGTTTTTGCAGCAGCTTTGGCCCAAAAGAAAATAAAAAACTATATGGTAAAATCCAAAAGCAGCTTTTCTCCCAAAACAATGGTGGTGGGGAAGGGATTTGAAACAACCAAAATCCAACAAATATTCACATGAACCCCCAAATCACAGCATTTAACATTTCACCGCAGTAAGTTTCCAAGTCTACACAGAACTCAAGTGAGGAAAACATGGACTAAAATAACACCAAGATCAATTGATATATTAGATGGATAGCAGGATCGAATTACATGTAAACACTCAGGCTCAGGCTTCTGACTTTACTCTATAGTTGTAGTTGAGAGGAGTAAAAGGCAGCCACTCAATGCCTCATTTATAACAAATCTATTGGTAGCTATATTACATGATTCTAACAGGTCAACTATGTTTTCCTGATCGAGCATATAACTAGTAAAATGCACATCAACTTAGACATGGGCTCCTTAAGAGTCAAATATCCAGTTTACCTCGGTACGTCACTTCGATCCTATAAGAAAAGAAATAAGAGCATCTAACATTTCAGATATTTAAAATTTCCAAGTCCACACAAAATTCAAGTGGGGAAAACATTAACTAAACTATAACAACATGATAAATTAGTTGAGTTGCAGGATGGAATTACCTCCAATCCTTTGCGCTTCCGCACTACACCAAATCTGCTATCAGACAACACTGATCAGACAACACTCTGCAAAAAAAGTGTTGCCCGAAAAGATCAGACAACGGTTCCGTGTTCAAGAAAAAAAAAGTATTGTCTGATCCCAGTTTTTACAACACGCAAAAAACCATTGTCTATTAGATGAAGTCAGACAACGGTATTTAAAATGTAGTGTTGCACAGATTTCATATTTAGACAACAGTTTTCCGGAACCATTGTCTGAAAATGTTTCAGACAAGAGCACACAAAACTGTTGTTAGAAAGAGACAACAGTTTTTCTGATCCGTTGTTTGAGTTTAATTCAAACAACACACAAAAAATACAGTTGTCTGACTCTCCCCATTTCGGAAATGTCTCATTTTGCTTGTTTTTTAGCCACATTTCATCATTTTCATGATCTGGATAGGTGGTCATCAAAATTGACATGTGTTCACTGCCCACAACAGAAAAAATACTTGTGCAAACGGCAATCCCACAACAGAAATTTAAAAAAAACCGTTGTATGATCCATACGACGGTTTTTTAAATATGGAAAGGGTTGTTGGAAAGCATATTGCACAACAGAATTTCAAATATTTCCGTTGTCTGAATTACACAACGGTATTTTGGAAAAAAGACTTGTCTGAGGTGCTTTGGCACAACAGTTTTGGCGGCAAAACCGTTGTCTTTATTTTCCAGCTATTTAAATCAATTTGTACCTTTTACACGGCTTCGAATGTGTTATTAAGTTGAAACATAATAGCGTAAGACATTTTTGACCGTATTTAATTACTTATACTTATTCGAATAATACATGGGTAATGTAAAATTCTTATCACTTGTTAGGGTTTAGGGTTTCGATAACTTTATTTTATCAAAAATCGGAACACGAGACTGGTTGATATTTCATTTATATAAATAACAAATTTATTCGATATATGAACGATAATTTCCTTTGCAAATAAATAATACCACGTATTAATAGAGTGCTATATATATAATATAGTTCTTGTTATCGATCGATTTATAAACCACGATATAATCACACTCACAATATTGAACAAATTAACATATTAATTACTAATTAATAATATAAGATTCAAAGGATAGGAACGGGAGCGAAAAATTTATAAATTAAAAGCGTCAATTTGGGCGAAAACGAAATAGTATTCAGACAATGGTTTCTGTTAAAAAAATGCTTGTGCAAATGACAATCCCACAACAGAAATTTAAAAAAACCGTTGTATGATCCATACGACGGTTTTTTAAATATGGAAAGGGTTGTTGGAAAGCATATTGCACAACAGAATTTCAAATATTTCCGTTGTCTGAATTACACAACGGTATTTTGGAAAAAAGACATGTCTGAGGTGCTTTGGCACAACAGTTTTGGCGGCAAAACCGTTGTCTTTATTTTCCAGCTATTTAAATCAATTTGTACCGTTTACACGGCTTCGAATGTGTTATTAAGTTGAAACATAATAGCGTAAGACATTTTTGACCGTATTTAATTACTTATACTTATTCGAATAATACATGGGTAATGTAAAATCCGTATCACGTGTTAGGGTTTAAGGTTTCGATAACTTTATTTTATCAAGAATCGCGAACACGAGACTGGTTGATATTTCATTTATATAAATAACAAATTTATTCGATATATGAACGATAATTTCCTTTGCAAATAAATAATACCACGTATTAATAGAGTGCTATATATATATAATATAGTTCTTGTTATCGATCGATTTATAAACCACGATATAATCACACTCACAATATTGAACAAATTAACATATTAATTACTAATTAATAATATAAGATTCAAAGGATAGGAACGGGAGCGAAAAAATTATAAATTAAAAGCGTCAATTTGGGCGAAAACGAAATAGTATTCAGACAATGGTTTCTGTTAAAAAAATGCTTGTGCAAACGGCAATCCCACAACCGAAATTTAAAAAAAACCGTTGTATGATCCATACGACGGTTTTTTAAATATGGAAAGGGTTGTTGGAAAGCATATTGCACAACAGAATTTCAAATATTTCCGTTGTCTGAATTACACAACGGTATTTTGGAAAAAAGACATGTCTGAGGTGCTTTGGCACAACAGTTTTGGCGGCAAAACCGTTGTCTTTATTTTCCAGCTATTTAAATCAATTTGTACCTTTTACACGGCTTCGAATGTGTTATTAAGTTGAAACATAATAGCGTAAGACATTTTTGACCGTATTTAATTACTTATACTTATTCGAATAATACATGGGTAATGTAAAATTCTTATCACTTGTTAGGGTTTAGGGTTTCGATAACTTTATTTTATCAAGAATCGCGAACACGAGACTAGTTGATATTTCATTTATATAAATAACAAATTTATTCGATATATGAACGATAATTTCCTTTGCAAATAAATAATACCACGTATTAATAGAGTGCTATATATATAATATATAGTTCTTGTTATCGATCGATTTATAAACGACGATATAATCACACTCACAATATTGAACAAATTAACATATTAATTACTAATTAATAATATAAGATTCAAAGGATAGGAACGGGAGCGAAAAATTTATAAATTAAAAGCATCAATTTGGGCGAAAACGAAATAGTATTCAGACAATGGTTTCTGTTAAAAAAATGCTTGTGCAAACGGCAATCCCACAACCGAAATTTAAAAAAAACCGTTGTATGATCCATACGACGGTTTTTTAAATATGGAAAGGGTTGTTGGAAAGCATATTGCACAACAGAATTTCAAATATTTCCGTTGTCTGAATTACACAACGGTATTTTGGAAAAAAGACATGTCTGAGGTGCTTTGGTACAACAGTTTTGGCGGCAAAACCGTTGTCTTTATTTTCCAGCTATTTAAATCAATTTGTACCGTTTACACGGCTTCGAATGTGTTATTAAGTTGAAACATAATAGCGTAAGACATTTTTGACCGTATTTAATTACTTATACTTATTCGAATAATACATGGGTAATGTAAAATCCGTATCACGTGTTAGGGTTTAGGGTTTAAGATTTGTACTCGGTGATATTTTATTTATAATAATAACGAATTTAATTTAATTGATAAGAACAATATTTCTTTACACATAGAAGGTTTAATTAAATCAATTTGAATTTAATTTAATTTGATTTAGTCGATAACTCAACGATATGAACGAAATTTAAACAATATCTCTCTCTGTCTCTCTCTCTCTCTCTCGCACACACACAGTCTCTCTCCCTCCTCTTTCTCTCACACACTCCCCCTCTTTCTCTTTCTCTCTCTCGATCTCTCCTCTTCCTCCCTCTCTCTGTCTCTCTCACCCTCCCTCCTCGTTTCTTGCTTGATTTCTCTTTTTATGTTATGCATGCATAATTTTGTAATGAACAAAATTTTACATTTTCTACTTAAAATAAAATTTTTAACCTTTTCACATGAAAATTAATTTGTTCTGATAAAAATAATCAAGAAGTTTTTATAAAAATCAAGAATATTCCAGTAAAAGTGATTATTTCTTTAAAAATGTTAAAACATTTTAAGGTGAATAGTTTTATTATTATGTTCATTAAATATTAGTAAACAAAATTTTTAAAATGATTTTTTTTCTAAATATATTTTAGTATATCATTAAAATAAAAAAATTCATATATCATTGAAAATATTTGAATATATTATTTCAGATTATGTAAAAAGAATAGAAAAAATCTTTTTTACATCAATTTTACTGAAGCTGATGTCTTTCAATTATTTAGGCATCAGTCTGTGTACAAACCGGTGTGTTAAAATTTTGCAACCCGCTAAATCCCTCTGATCTTCCCCCCTTGGAAAATTTCCCTCCTCTCAAATTTTGGTTGCCCCGCCTCTCAAATTTTGGTTGCCCCGCTTGTTTGTACACAAAAATTAAAACTAAAGAAAACCAAAATCATAAAAACACAAAACCTCTCCTCCCTCTCTATCCCGTTTTCCCCAAACCTAAACCAAGAACCCTAACTTCCAATTAGCCCGTAAATCAGCTGCATCTAGGTGGAAAGAGGATTAATTCAATTGACGGTCAACTCGCAATAGTTCAACTGAAGGTCAAAATAAAATTGCAAGCTCCAGTTTGTTCAACCCCATCTCTGAAAGTTCAACTACAAGCTCCGAATCGAAAGCTCAATTTGTTTACAATAGGTCATACAGCTCTAAAATCTCACCCATAGCTCAACTATAATACGAAATCGGATTGGGTAAGCCTGTAAGAAAATGATTTCAATTTGGTTTCAAATTGAGGGTTAATTAGATTCAAAACCCTAACTTTTTTAAATTTGCTTCTTCTTCTTATTATGTGCACCGACGAAAATATGACAATCTGCACAAAGAGAGAGAGAGAGAGGGGATATAAAGGCTGAAAGTATAAGACAATGACGCAAAGAAGAAGCTCAGGTCAATATTATTTCCTGATTTCGTTTGATTACAGGGCTAAGGACTATATGGTACGATATTACCAGACTCATCCACACGCAAACAAAGGATTAGTAACATGGGAGACAGCAAATGCGGGTTTTAGAGCTGGATGTGAAGAATGGTTCAACATGAATGATACTGTAAGTAACTTTGCTAAACAATCTGCCTATAAGAGATGCTATTACTATAAGCATAATCATGAGTGCCCAAGGAATGGTTCAAGGTGCATTATATGATATGGAACATAGGAACCAGGTATGTATATACATTACAAGCAAGAACTAAATTTCATTTATAAAAGTCTGTAACTTTCTGAATGTAAAGTCCAAGGGAATTTGTTGGCTTAACAGCAAAGCCAGAAGAGAATGTATCTTTCTTTGTTGCACATGCCAGAATATAGTGCTTGGATTTGACATTTTTAAGTTTGTGACGAAATGATAGAATCTGTATTACCAAATGAAACTTCTCTGAACTTAACTTATAATTCTATCATTTTATTGTAATTGGATTGCAGAATATAGATGGTGAGACCTTCTCCGTGGTTATTATGTGGATGGCGGTACTAGCAGCATGTGCACACCTCTTTGTGAAATATTATTTTTTTCTGTGCAGATAATTCAGATTGAACCTAGTTCCCAGTATGGTTGCTTTTTTGCCTGGGTTGCCTTGTATAGCATGTGCATGGTCTAGGTCATTAGATGATTATATGTTTACTTAGCCAGACTTGTTCTCAGGTGCTTTGGATATCTGATAATGGCAATCCAGATCTTGGAGGAACTAACGAAGAAGATTCATGTTATACTGACGAGGTTAGTGTCAGTTTTCCCATGTTTAGTTAGATTGAAAATAAACCTTTATTTGTGGAAATGATTCACAGCTACCTAGAACCGTTTAGTTTTGTTACTTTTATATAAGTACTGAACTGGTAGTTTTTGAATAGGTTGATCAACCAGTCCTCACCTATCCAGGAGCATATAGGAAAGTGTCGGTGGAGCTTAAGGTATAGAAGCTTCTACTTGTATCCCCTCACCCCCACTATGCTACTGTTTTGTTATTAAGTTGAATGTATGATCCCTTTTCTTTTTTCTTTATCTTTTGCTTATGTTTACAGGTCCATCATCTGGCTGTCAATGCTCTTTTAAAAAGCAACCAAGTAAATGAGATGGAAGGAGGTGATTTATTTGGATCAGGACATGACTCCCCATAATTTCGACAAACAGTCTGGTTTCGATGAACTACTTGTGCACCCGCATTTCGTGTCCTCAAACAATTGATTCAAAGATGCCTTGCAGATGCAGTAACTTCTGGAAATGTTTTTTCTGATGCAGTTTTGCAACATTTGTATCGATGGCTATGCAGGTTGTTTTGCTTACATGTTGTATTAATCCATTAACATTTCCTCTTTAACTCAGGTGTTGCCATCTTAGGGACTTATTTGAGTGGATCGAGCTTGAACCTACGCAGTTCTCGTATTCTTTGCTTTTCATTTATCAGGTAACTCTCAATCTCTTTTAAGTTTCGACACTCTCATCAATAAAATATTTCTAGGTTCCATTTGTGACCAATTCCACAACCTTCTCAATTCCTGTGCAGGATCACTTCATATTCGTTGTTTCTGAATTTATCTATCTTCCTTGGAAATACGGTCTTTGTGAAGTTTAATCCACGAGGCATCTTATCTTCACGTTTTGCTGTACATCTTTTCTCACTATATATTATTTAATGCAGTCTCGAAGCCTATTTATTCTTAAATATTTTATAAAACTGTATTTCTTAATATAAGACAGCATAGTTGAGGTAAGAAAACTATGCTAAAGCCCAGTTTATCATATTTTCTGTTGATCTGATCGATATTATGTAATTGTAGGTTGCAATTTACAAAGAAAGTCTTCCTGTGGTGCTACCGCCATCCACCTCTTTGTTAACAAGTGTTAGCGGGTAGGTCTCCTACCGTATTCTTCCTTTTACAAACATCAGCAGAAAAGTCTTTCTTTTTTTACCTTGTTCTGATCTCCTCTGTTGCTTATGGCTGAAAAATGAATTTGGTTCTAATCTTTAAAGTCCAAGGTTTACTATGTAATAATAATAAATTGATGGTACATAATAAGTAACATGATTTTTCTGGAGTAAACCATGAGATTCTATGCACATGTTGAGTTCCCGGGATAAAATTGTATCACTAAAGGTGCTAGAATTACTGAATAATCATTTCGATACGTTTTGCTTACCTCAATAGTGCTTTTTTCTATCTTATATCTTGTTCTGTATTTTAACATACTAAAACCTTGGTTAATTTGATGGAACTTATGAATGGTCAGTGGCCTTTGAATATAAAAGAAACATCATATGTTAACACCCCCCATCATGTTCCAATCAACCAGAACCGAATTTAATGGAACCGAACAGGTGTTTCTTTTTCTGGTGTTAGTATGAATCACATATTTTAGATTAACAATCCCTGGAACAATAATAATTAAAATGCTATTGATTTTTTTTTTAATAATTCTGTTGCATTGTGTATATTTTTGTAGGTATATGGGTCCTCATGGCTTGTGCTTCTGGGGCTTTTAATTATTTTCAAGGTCCGATAAATTTAAAGTTTCTAGAACCCTAGATATTGTGGCCTTTTACATCTTAGTGTCATATCATTGTTTTTTTCCTCTGTAGGTTTTTACCTTCGGCCAGAAGATATCAGTAAATTTCCAGTTGATCTTGCGGTTCGTTCAAGGCATAACTTTCCTGCTTGCAGTTCACCGACCTGAGTATTGCAGATATTTTTTTCTTGTATCCTAGCATTTATACCCACTGGGTGGGGAATTCTTTCTAAAGGTTGTAGACAATGCCATTTAGTAATTTGTTTAGTTTGCACATTTAAATTATACCTTTGTCTAATGTACTTGTAGACAATACTATGAAAAACCAAAGTATTGTCAAAATAGAACCTAGACAACAAGAAAATGAATAGAAGCTTGTGTTACAGTTGCTCAGACAACACACAAATGTAAACAATAAGATAAAATACTTGTATTATAGTTACTCGCACAACACAAATGAAAATGCTAAAATAGAAAAACTTGTGTCAAAACAGCTCAGGCAACGAATCTAACAATTAAAACCCTTGTGAACGAAATATTCAGACAACACTTTATAAAACTCTTACATTGTCTAACAACAAAAACTACAATGGTTTCTGTTCAAGTAAACCGTTGTGTAACAAATATTCAGACAACACTTTTTAAAACAATTCCATCGTCTAACTAACGAAACAACAATGGTTTCTTTCTATAAAACCATTGTGAGAAAGTATTTAACACAACATCACAGATATAGAAGACCATTGTCTATAAAACTATACTGCAACCCAACCAATTAATGTTGTGTTGGATGCAAACGAAATAGACAACACAACCAAAACAAAAAACCCTTGTCTAAACATGCCTAGAACAACGGTTTCTGAGTTAAGGACCATTGTTGTAATGTAGTTTGTACAATACTTTTTAAACGCAAACTGTTGTTGTTTCTAGTATTCACACAACGTTTCAGTAAATACGGACTGTTGTCGAAGAAGACTCACACAACAGTTTTGGTACCGTTGTCTGATATAGGCATCAGACGGCGCCTCAATAGACAACAGGAAAACAGGGCATCAGACAACGGGCAAAAACCGTTGTCTGAGCCTGTTTTCCTTGTAGTGCCGACTTAAACTCTATAGTTGTAGTTGGGAATAGGGAAGGCATGTATACTTCTATTTCGAGAATTTCAACACACTTCACCTCAGTCTCAGCAGGCAAGTGAGCTTCAAACGTGATAAGGTAAGTTGGAACCTTGGCGACCGGTTTATATAGATTTAAAACTTTCAGCGACTCCATGTCATGCTTTGCAACATATTCCGACAACTGCGCGTAAAGTTTAAAATGATTTTTTAGATAATAATAATAATTGATGGGATTTGTGAGTGTGTGTTGGGGGGATGGGGAATAAAAAAAAAATTAGATAGAGTATTAGAGACGGACCACATTAAGGGTATAGCTGGCAAGAGCATACGTACTGACAGAGATAAAGGGCTAAACTGTTTGGAGAAGAGTCCTACAGTAACGAAACATCCAAATGAATACAGGCACACATACACAAAAACAGTAAAGTCATTGTTAAAGGGAATACGTAAACATACGATGGTGTATGTTTCAATGACTTGAGAGAGGCGTTGATTGATTCCACCAGTGTAATCAAATTCAGAGGTGTGACGACGTTTATGATGAGGTTTGATCCTAACAAAGATGATCTCCAACTTTGGACATGAGCTAGTTTCAAAAGAAAGTATTTTTGTTTGGAATGTTACCGGAACCCCACTATTCCTTTTACTTGCAGAAGCAAAGGCTTGAAAAGTGATATAGTTACTGTATTCCTCAAAGCCATGTCCGGTTGCCATGAGGACTTTGACATTGCTATAGTTTGTTCCGTGAATGTATGTATGGAGTAAAATAATGATAATTAAGAATAGTACAGAATGGCAGTGGAGATGGTGAAGTAAATATGAAAATTTGATTTAGAGAACAAATTAACGTACCTCCTTGATGTTATAAAAGTAAATAGCCAACCTGGACATATAAAGTAGCATATCACCGTGCAGGGGTGCATCTCGTTGTGTGTCCGATGAATCGTAAGTTTTAGTGACTACCGGAAGACCAGCATATCTTTTAAGATTAAGATGTGGATACTCTCCCACCTCAAAATTCTAATAACAAAAAAATTAATGAATTAGACAACACACACATATCACATATGATATACAACAGACAAACAATATAGGCATATAGCAGATGAATTATACAACACACAAATATTTATATTATTCAAACATTCACACACACACACAGGCACGCAAACGATTGAGGAAGAATTGACATACTTCACTGTTCTCGGCGTCATTTATGTAACGGGACAAAGCTTCCTGTTCTAAGTCTCGCGAAGATGGTTTACGCTTTGATTTCAGTTTTTTGTTGTACGACTTCAAATTCGTTCTCATTGCTCAAACCCTAATCCTTCGATTCCCATCTTCTCTTCGTTCTTTATTTGGGGGTGTCGGGTGTTTCATTGCTACAAAGTGCAAAATATAAAATTACATTTATTTATACATAAATACGTCTATATATCATGATTGCTAAATGCAGTTATAGTTTGCTTTATGCAGTAGTGTGAGATTACATTTTCAACCCTCCCTTATTTTCTAATGTAAACACGTTCATTTATTGCTTTTGCTGCTTTGGACAAATGATTGTATTTAATATTTATCAAACTTTACCTGACAACAAAAAAACATATTCACCAACTTTCTATTGATATCATTAATTTATGATTTTTATAAGGTTTTTTATTTAATGAAGAATAATATTCTAAAATTAAGAGCAAATAACTATATGTATTGAAAATAACTAAAATAAAAACTTTATTTTAGTAAAAAAAAAGTAAATAAAATATTAATAAGAAAGTATTTTAAAGATTTAAATATTGTGATTTGGGCCGAAAACGTAATAACAAAGAAAATAAGATATGAATTAAATGTGAACAATATGTCAGAAGGAGTCTTTTTTAACTAGTAGGAAACAAGTGATTGTTATTTTCTAAACTTAAATGAGATTTAGATAGAAATTAGAAAATTCTTAAACTCCATCTCAATATTTTTAGTCATCATCTAGAACTTCATCAGTTCAATTAGAGGTAAGAATTATTTTTTTACTGATAATTCCTTTCATCCATCATCATATAAAATAGGTATATACAAAATCATTATTGTCACACATCATTTGAACTCCAGTAAAGGTATGTTCTTTATGTAATCAATTTGAACGTGATTTTTTAAAAATATATTATGTCATCAAAATTATTATTTTTTTTTGTGAAAATGAGACATTTATTCAATTTATAATATTTAAGATTAAAAATTGTAAATTTATAAATATTCATATTTAAAATAATATTTTAAATAAAATTGACTAGTACTAAATATATTGTTACTTGCTTTTAAAATATTATAATTAATATAATATAATATTTACATATATTATGTTTTGCTTGACAGGAAGGTGTTACCCACTTGTTTATTTATGTTTTCTTAAAAAATTCACGTACAAGATCATAAATTTTCAAAGAGTGTTAGTATGCTATGGGTGTTAAATATTAGACATTTATGTAATATATACTCAGTACTGTTAGGAGAAGTTAAATGTATTAATAAAGTGCAAGTCATTTAATGCTTCAGGTTTAATGCTTCAGGGTGTTAAAAGTAATTACTTATAACTGCATGGAGCAAAATCATACTGCATATAGCATACTGCATATATCAACACCCATAAATATATGTGGTCCTTTTCTAGGCGGAATTTGTAATTTTGAGTAATTTAGAACAAGTCCAACATCTATCTATCTATCCATCTGATCTGTACTATTATAGTAAACTAGAATATATTTGGTTGGATAGTGCAAGTGGTAAATGGTTTATTCTTTATTGTTCCAGACTCTTGGAAAAAATATTTAATTGGTAGTTTGATCACTTTATTTAGTACACTAAATAATAACCGTTAGATTATAAGAAGGAAAAATGAGAACCGTTGGATCTAATCCTAAAACAATATTTCTTTTATTGTATTTAAAATGCTCTCATAGATTCAAGGTTTGAATCCCACCAACAACATATTTTTATTAAACATGTATATTATTTTATAAACTACTCAATTCCCGTCAACATCATATTATAATCAAAAAAAATAATTATCTATATTTTAAAGTATTATTACACATTTATATTATCTGATATGGGTAAAAAAATAACCCTTAAAGACATAATTAATGTGACATTTATTGGCCCGTAAATATGGCCCGAAACCCTAGTTGGGCACTAAATTCGTAATTAACGGTCAGGCCCAAAAGAACGGCCCAAACTGGGGACGCCCGGTAAAAGCCTATCTCTAACATGGGTCTGATCCACAAACCAGGAACGTTCTAGAAACCAAAAACATCCTAGAATATCCCCAGGATATTGTGTAGCCTCCAAGGCACCAAACTCGACATGGAAACTAATTCCTAAAAGGAAGGAGTCAGAACCTTCCTCAATTACGGTGACTTATCCACCAAGTCTCCAAAACCTACTATAATTCTAAGGCTTCCACAGCCTATATAAAGGGGCAGACCCCTTATCCTAGAACTACGTTTTTGGCTTAATTCTCTAATACAGAGATACGTAGGCATCTTGTGAGGACCCGAATTAGGTCACGATAACACAAGCGTAGACATTAAAGCAAGAAGCTCACGAACCCTAGCCGCCATTCGATAACCCTACTTTTTATTCCACAACATTTGGCGCCGTCTGTGGGAAAAGGATATCAACCATGGTTAACACACGAAGAACATCAACCGAGAACGTTCCTGTTACATCTGACCCACCAATCGTCTCCTCTACACCGCCCGTTGTTACGGAGCAAGGGCCTGTGCCCCCATCGACTGAGACTATTACACAACCTCAAGTTTCTCAGACCACAGGGACGAATCCCCATGCTGAGAGAACCTTACCGGTGATTGATCACCCGGGACAAGAGACTAATCAACTTCAGATGGTGGTTGCTCCATTGACTAGCCGTCCCCCGCTCTCAGGAGTTCAGATCTCCACCACTACACTCCCCGTGAGTACCGATCCGTTATACGGGTTGCCAAACTATCCCCCAAATCGAAGGGATCCTGGACCAAGTGGACACGCTTTACAGATACCCGAGTCGTATCAGCCACCCTATATTAGGGGTCTAGCCCCCCCTGAGCAAGGTTATTACGATTACTCTGGACCTTACTCCGATGATTCATCATCCGAGGATGATGAACGTGATATAGCCCCGAGAAGGCGACGTACAAGCAAAGAACCCATGAGGAGGACTCAAAAGATCAATGATAGACCCGTTCAAACAGCTGCTGAGAGAATCAAGGCTTTTGAAGCTGAGATCCAAAAGCTGAAGGATGATATAACCAGAGAACAAGCAAGGCAAAATCTGAATAGGCCTCCTCCAATCCCAAGGGAGATCCCTTTCATTGATTTGGAAGGGTCCTCAAGAAGACCGAGAAGGGCTGATGCCCCAACCGGAGGAATTACGAGGGTAGAAACCCCTAGGAGTGATCCCAAAGACCTGATGCCGCTTGGGGACCCTGACGACCCCACACCTCCATTCACGGACGAAGTGATGAACGCTCATGTTTCCCGAAAATTCAAGATGCCCACGATAAAAGCATATGATGGGATGGGCGATCCTTCGAATCACGTCAGGACATTCTCGAACGCTCTGCTGTTACAACCCGCTAGTGACGCTCTTAAGTGTAGGGCGTTTCCTCAAACCTTGGCAGGCATGGCTCAAAGATGGTACAGCCGATTGCCCGCAAACTCGATTGGTTCTTTTAAGGAGTTAAGTACTGCCTTTATCAATCAATTTGTTAGTGGGAAGGTCCACGAAAAAAGCTCTGCTTCTCTCATGCAAGTAAAACAAGGAAAGAATGAGAACCTGAGGGATTGCCTCAAGCGTTTCACTAAGGAGACGTTGAATGTCCCGGATTTGGAGAACAAAGTAGCTATGATAGCCTTGGAGAATGGAATGACGAACCCCTACTTTCAGATGTCGTTGGCAAAACATCCCCCTGAGAGCATGACTGAGCTCCAAAGGAGGGCAAGTAAATACATAAAAGCAGAAGAAAGCATGAAGAAGACGGAAGCTCCCACCACTAATGGAGGAAACGGAAACTCCCGGAAGCGAAGGCAAAAGCAGGAGTATGACACAAGGGACAAATACCCCCGGACAAGCAAGGACTCCGATTCTGCTTCCAAGAAGAATTTGGGGCCAAGGTTCTCTGAATATGCAAGGTTGAATGCTCCTAGAAGTCAAATCCTGATGGATATTGAAAAAGATGCGGATTTCCGATGGCCGAAGCCACTTAGGGGTGATCCCGCAAGGAGAAACAAAGATCAATACTGCAGGTTCCATAATGACGTTGGACATGACACTGATGATTGTAGACAGCTCAAGGACGAGATTGAATTCTTGATCCGAAAAGGAAAGCTGAGCAAATTCACAAAGGGTGAAGGTCGTGGAAACCAAAGAAGAGATTATGATAGAAGAGATTATGATAAAAGAGATAATGATAGAAGGGATAACGATCGTGATCGCAACCCCCAGCCACGAGGGCCTGTCATCAACATGATTTGGGGAGGTCCTTCTGCGGCCGGAACAACAAGGAACTCTCGAAAGGCATATGCCAGGGAGGTGATGCATATCGTGGGAGAAGCCCCGAAGAGAGCAAAGACTGAAGTAGTGATCGGATTTGATGACTCGGACTTAGAGGGGGGTAAAGTTCCCCCATGACGACCCGTTGGTCATAACTCCTGTAATTGGAAATTCGGAGGTGAAGCAAGTCTTGATAGACAATGGTGCTTCTGTTGACATCCTGTTTCATGATGCGTTTGTAAGGATGGGATACAATGATTCCCAGCTGACCCCAAATAACATGCCCATATATGGGTTCAATGGAGTCGAATCTAGCGTTGAAGGGACTATCCAACTGCCGGTTACTATTGGAAAGGAGCCTAAGGAGGCCACACAGATGTTGAACTTCTTGGTAATTAAGGCGGCCTCCACAGATAACGCGATCCTCGGAAGGACCGGACTCCACGCGTTTAAGGCTGTTGCCTCTAGTTATCACATGAAAGTCAAGTTTCCAACCAGGAATGGTGTTGGAGAACAGAAGGGTGATCAAAGGATGGCCCGAAGTTGTTATGTGGCCGCATTAAGAGCTGATGGAGTCGGGGGGCAGGTCCTCCCGATTGAGGACATGGATATTCGGGATGATGAATACCGGGGGAAACCAGCAGAGGATTTTGTTCCTGTACCCTTGGACAGTAGGGACCCTGAAAAGGTCACGTACATAGGAGCGTCGCTGAAAGAACCCATGAAGGGCAGGTTAATTGAATTCCTACAAGAAAATAAGGATGTGTTCGCTTGGACAGCAGCTGATATGCCAGGGATTGATCCCCAACTCATAACTCACAGGTTGAATGTCGACCCTAAGCGGAAGACCATTAAGCAGAAGAAGAGGAATTTTGCTCCAGAAAGGCAAGAGGCCATTAAACAAGAGGTGGACAAACTCTTGGAGGCTGGTTTTGTTGAGGAGATTCAGTTTCCTGAATGGTTGGCTAACCCTGTGATGGTCAAGAAAGCCAACGGTAAGTGGAGGATGTGCATAGACTTCACTGATTTAAATGATGCGTGCCCTAAGGACTGCTTCCCTCTACCAAGGATCGACACGCTAATAGACGCTACGGCAGGACATGAGATGCTAAGCTTCATGGATGGTTTCAGTGGCTACAACCAGATTAAGATGCACAAGGATGACATCCCAAAGGTATCTTTCATAACTGACTTTGGTGTTTTTTGTTACCTTGTCATGGCTTTTGGACTAAAGAATGCAGGAGCTACTTATCAACGACTGGTAAATAAGATATTTGCCCACCTGATTGGGAAAACCATGGAGGTATATGTTGATGATATGTTGGTCAAGAGCTTGCTTACAGCTGAATATATTGAACACCTAAGGGAGGCGTTTGAAGTGCTGAGGCACCATAAGATGATGCTGAACCCAGGCAAATGTGCTTTTGGCGTTGGGTCAGGGAAGTTCTTGGGCCTGATGGTCTCAAAACGAGGCATTGAAGCCAACCCAGATAAAATCAAAGCAATTCTCGACATGGAACCACCACGTTCCGTGAAAGACGTGCAGAAATTAACTGGTAGAATAGCTGCCTTGGGAAGATTCATCTCAAAGTCTGGCGATAAATGTTTACCTTTCTTTCAGGCCTTGAAGAAAGTAAAAAATTTTGAGTGGACATCAGAAAGCCAAGAGGCCTTTGAACAATTAAAGAAATACATGACCAAGGCCCCGTTGTTGGCCAAACCTAGTTCTGGAGAGACCCTATACCTGTATCTGGCGGTATCTGAACAAGCATTGAGTGCCGTCCTCATTCGAGAGGAGAACAAGGTTCAGAAACCCATCTACTACGTGAGCAAGGTGCTGCATGGAGCTGAGTTGAATTACTCGACCATTGAAAAATTTGCTCTCGCACTAGTGACAGCCTCAAGGAAACTACGACCTTATTTCCAGGCACACAAGATTGAAGTCCTGACGGACCAACAGTTACGAAGTATATTGCATAGCCCGAAAGCCAGTGGAAGGCTAATCAAGTGGGCGATCGAACTCGGGGAGTTTGATATCACGTATAAGCCTAGGACAACCATTAAGGCTCAGGTTTTAGCTGACTTCGTGGTTGAATGTACCATCAACCAAGAAGTCGGGGGGCAAGAGGTAGTATTAAACAAGGAAGATGAAGATAAAGCTAAGGAGCTTGAACCTGATCAGAAGGAATATTGGGTGCTCTATTTTGATGGAGCATCAAAAACAAAGTCTAGTGGTGCAGGCTTAGTCTTGCAAAGCCCTGATGGGTTCTTAGTAGAATATGCTCTGAAGTTGGACTTTCCGACGACCAACAATGAAGCTGAATATGAAGCCTTGATAGCCGGATTAGGGTTGGCCAGAATACTGAGAGTCAAGAACCTTAAAGTCTGCGGGGATTCGAGACTCGTAGTATCACAAGTGAATGGTGAATTTGAAGCCAAGGATGAAACTATGGCAAAATACCTAAGGGTTGTGAAAGCTGTTATGACTCAGTTTGATGAATGCTGTATAGAGCATATCCCAAGGGAGGAGAACGTCAAGGTCGATGCCTTATCAAAGTTCGCCTTTTCTGAAATAGAGAATTATGCAGGGAACGTCTATTACCAGGTCCTGAAGGCCCCTACCATCAACTCAAAATTGGTGGCACCTATTGAAGTAGGAAGCTGTTGGATTGACCCTATCAAGGCTCATCTGGAAACTGGTTGGCTCCCCGAAGATGCCTCGGAGGCACGAAAACTATCGGTGAGGGCATTGAGATATGCTTTGATTGAAGGCATCCTTTATAAGAGGTCTTTTGTTATCCCATACTTGAAATGCTTGAGGCCTCAAGAGGCAGAAGAGGCATTAAGGGAAGTTCATGAAGGGATCTGTGGGCAGCACCTAGGGGGCAGGGCCCTAGCTCATAAGATCACCCGCCTGGGATTTTATTGGCCAGGAATGTTGGCTGACGCCAAAAGCTATGTTAAAAAGTGTGACAGATGCCAGAAACACGCTCCAATTGTTAGGCAGCCACCAAAGATGTTAACGTCAATTAACTCTCCCATTCCGTTTGCCATGTGGGGGATGGACATACTTGGTCCTTTTCCCGTGGCCTCAGCACAAAGGAAGTTCCTAATAGTGGCTATCGATTATTTTACCAAGTGGATTGAAGCCAAGCCGCTAGCAAAAATAACCACCCAACAAGTTGCCCAGTTCTTCTGGGAGAACATAATTTGTAGATATGGGATCCCACGAATCCTAGTGACGGACAACGGACGCCAATTCAACAATGAGGAGTTTAAGAAATACTGTGAGGAGAACGCCATTGAACTTCGTTTTACCTCAGTAGCTCACCCCCAGGCTAATGGCCAAGCTGAGGTAGCAAATCGAATTATCCTTGATGGACTTAAGAAGAGGGTCGAACGATCTCGAAACACGTGGGTTGATGAATTACTGCCTATACTGTGGGCGTATCGTACTACCTGAAAGGTAACAACAGAAGCTACTCCATTTTTGCTAGCATATGGGGCAGAAGCAGTTGTCCCTTTGAAAATTTCGCACGTATCTCCAAGGGTGGAAGCATATGAGCAAGAAACCAATGTGGAAGGCATGAGACTTGCTCTTGATTTAATCGATGAGGTCAGAGATGAAGCAAATGCCCGTAATATTGAGCACCAAAAAAGAGCAGCCTTTCACTACAACCATAGGGTTAAAGGAAGGTTCTTCAAACAAGGCGACTTGGTTTTGAGAAAAATTGAAGCCTCTGGAGTTGGACAGACAGGAAAGTTGGCCCCTAATTGGGAAGGACCATATAGAGTGAGAAAGACGTTGGGAAGAGGCTCTTATAAGCTAGAAATCGTGGATGGAAACGAGGTACCCCGCTCCTAGAACGCCTCGAATCTCAAGATTTACTATGTTTAAAGCTCTCCTATTAAGGACTTAGCTTTTAGCCTATCTAATAGAAGTAGAAATAAGGTTCATATGAAACCATTGCAGAGCATGTTGCTCCTAGTAGGACATAATATTCTATGTAAGGGCTGAGCCCATTTTGCGTTATCAATACAAGCTTGTTTTCTGTTCTATGATTCTGTAATCCTTGTGATGTACCGAGCACCAGATGTGTGTAAGTCTAAGATGACCAAGTACCGAAAATAAAAGAACATATGAAACATAGAAAACAAGCACGTAGATAAAATACCCAGGAGGGCACAATCAAGGTTTAAGTTACACACATACGAATAAAAGTACAAGTCCATGAAGGACCATAATCAAAGACGGGATATTAAAAGAACTAAAGCCACACGAGGCTAACACAGGCCATGCAAGGCTCAATCACTTCTTGATAGAAGCAGTCTTCACCAACCGCTTCTTGGTTTTTGGAGGAGCAGTCTGAGCAGGGACTTCTTCTTCACTTGACGAGTTCTTCCCTCCTTCTTCTTTGCTCCTGGAAGTTGAGGTTGAGGAGCTACTGATACTAACCGACTTGGGTTCATGAATTCGTCCCGCTAAGGGGCATTCTGAACTCCCGCTCTGATGGGATCTTGAGGGACGTTTCCCAGAACTAGACCCTGATTGTTGAGGAATGCCCTTTGTCCCAGAACCAGAAGCACGTTTGCTCACAGGGGAAGTCCCAACACCTTCAACAAGGTCATCGTCTTCTGTCACTTTCCAGGGACTCGGATAAAAGGAAGGAAAGACAACTCCCTTATGATCTTGGCTAATCGTGTTCACAGCCTTCTCCCAACCTATGGTCATGCTGTCCGGCTGGACCTCCCTGTCATGCTCATCAATGAAGGCAAGAAAAGTGTCTGAACCTAAGTAGTTCTGAATGATGGAATTCTCATTATTCTGGGTCCTGTTTTCCAGAGCCATATACTTTCCCTAAGGGATGAGAGTTGGTCCTCCGAGGTGAAATACTTAGCCTCCCATTCTTCAGACTCCTTCTGAAGCTTCTCTACAGCCTTGAGGGCAGTTCTCTCCTTGTCCTTGTAGGACCTCCCGAGTTGGATAGCATTCTGGAAGTGAGCATTTAGCTACCAAAACAAAAACGCCATAAGAAAATGTGTTAAGCCACGACGGCCAATATACAACCATAACAATGAAAAGGAAGAGGAGATCGACTTACGTTATAGGCATGATATGCCCCTATGCTTTCATTTTCCTCTAAATCTGTTGCTGTTGCAAAATGGACCTTGTCGGCCGGGGCTATGGCATTCCGAGACCACTCTCGAGCAAGGAGGTGGCTGTCCTTGATAGCATCCTGCTCACATATCCCCCAATCAGGCATGAATGCTGTTTTCATGCTCCCATCCGAACTCCTAATTCTCTTCCCCGCCTTCGAACAATGCTGAAGGAACTCAGGGGCCGGTACGTCTTCAGGATTAGCTTCTTTCTCAGCTTTCTTAATCATCCTTTTGGTGATATGGGGAAGTCGGCTCGGATGGTTGTCAATTTCCTCAGCAACTGCAAACAAAGCAAAGGAAACAATGTTGGAATAAGAAAAAGTACGATGAAAGAAAAGAAGTTAAAGTAAGAATTCCCCTCGAGAGGGATATAACTAAGCCCGGCCTCCAACAAGGCACGTTCAGTCACAACTTCACGATAGTGGGTTTTCTGAAAGACTGAAATAAGCCAATCCCGTTGGGACACTTCTTCAGTTGTGAGTTGAAGCTCACTAACACCCTCATCAGTCACGTGATTGAATTTAGACCTGAAAAAGTTACCCCAGTCTCCTCCTTTCCATCTAAGGATGAAAAATTCGTGCCTCCAGTTGTGGCAAGAATCAGGCATAGAAGAAGCATCAATAATCATCCTAGATTTTATGCGGTGTTGGATGCTCACCCATCCTTTCCTAGTGATAGGGCTATTCTTAAAAGCAAATAGATGCCTAAACAACGGGATGCTAAGGCGGATGCCTCCTCTGATGCATTCAACCATGAAAATGAAGATGAATTTCCAGGAGTTGGGATATAGTTGACAAGGGTTGATTTTAACTTCAGCTAATAACCTAACAACCCAAGGGTGAACTGGAAACCTAAGGCCAGCATCAATGGCACCTTTGTACACAAACAAGTTCTCAGGATGCCAGTTACAAGTTCTGTCCCCTGGTGTGGGAATTCTAAGCTTCATCTCAGTAGGGAATTCATATTTGAGTAAGTTCCTGATATCTCCCGCATCCAAAGTACTAGGGAAGATAAAAGAGTCGAATTCCGCGTTGTTCGGAAACACATCCCCGGGCTCATCTAAGAGCTCAGATAAAGATAATTGATAATGAGGAGGAAAGACCTTACCTTTTCTGTTCTTGTCTTTGGTTCTCCTGTTAATCGCCTGAAGAAGGCCCTTGGAAGGGACTAAGGCGTTCTGACCACCCTCACTTGCCATTACATCCTTGTCTGAAACTGAAAGAAGTGCTTGAAACTTGGGAGCTCCTCAGAGAGAAATTTTCTTTGAAAGAAGAAGGAAATGTGAAGAATGACTTCAATCCACACTCTTTTATAAGAAAAATGATGACCCTCAATAGCAGGTCATCTTTCCAACGACCCGCGTTTACAGGTTAAATAGCCGAAGATAGCAGGAAAAGGGCTCTGTGAACTCGGAATTGGGTCAAATAAACGATCTAATTCGTAAAAATATGTGAAAGAAACGAATGGAAATACAGGCAAGAGCAACAATATAATTAACAACCTCCCAGGTTGATTAATATATGCTTATCAAGCCTAAACAGGGGATTAAGCTAAAAACCACGATTAAAGCCACTAAGCAGGATGATTAGCTAAAAGGCTAACATCTTTAAGGATATGAGAAGACCTACTCTAGAATATGGAGTGTGGGTTTTGAATCCCAGCACAAAATATAAGCCTAGATGGCCAACGAGGTTGATTGTCCTGAATCAAGCTGATTGCTTAAGCCTAAGGCCTGAGACTAGCCTAAGGATGATTAGCTTAAGATAGGAAAAGATCCTACAAACAAGGAAGGAGATGTGAAGACCTTAAGCTTAAAACCTATGATGAGAAACTAACTACGATATCCTAGACTCGAAGTCAGGTGTTGAAAACAAGGGAAGTCCCCACATCTTCAAATAAAAAAGTAAAGACCCTCAACACAAGGGGGCAAGGTTAAGGTTGTTTAAAACACTCTATTATAGGTACATGAGAATGCCTGGAAGCCAAGGGAAATAGTTTAACCAAAGGTTATTTGATATCAAGAGTTCAAGAAAGGTTTAGACCCGGAAGGTCCTGAAAACCAAGAAGTAGGTTGTTTGAGGCCAAGGGTCATCAAACCAACCAAGGTATCACTAAATCCTTTCTAGGAACAAGGAAGGGAGTTTAAGACAAGTTTTGATTTTGGTCAAAGTCAAAGTCAAAAGTCAAAGTCAAAGGTCAAAGGCAACTAGCCAAAAAATGGCCAAAATTCAAAAAAAAAAAAAAAAAATTGGGGGACCCAGCCGACCAGCCCTAGCCGACCAGGCACCCTAGGCCGAATGGCCGACCAGGGTGAGCCGACCAGGCCACCTTGGTAGGGTGTTTGGAGGGCTTCTGGAGGACCTGTTTTTTAGGGTGTTTTCATGACCCTCCAAAACGCTCAAAAACGCTCCGTTTGAGCTCAAATTTGAGATTCAAGAACCTTGTGAGGTCCTCTACAAGCCTATGCAGGTGGCCAAGTGTTTCCATGAAATTGGAAAGGTGTTATGATCATGTGCGAGACCTGGCCTGAAAATCAGCTGAAAATGGGGTATTTCGCTTCCAGAACGTTCAAAAATGCATGTTTTCATGTGATTCTTCTTCATACCAGGAGATTATAAGAATCCCCATCATATAAGCTCAACTTCAAAGTTTGGGTTTGGAGATGCCAGGGGTGTTCAGAAAACCAAGGATATTGAAAGACCCTGAAACACCTTCTAGGGGATAGTATTTCTTCCCTAGACAACTCAAAAATGAGAATTTTCACGTGATTCTTTTTGCAACTAGGAGGATATAAGAAGCTCTACTTGACTAACTTGACTCCAAAATTTGGGGTTAGGACTTCGCTAATCGCAATTAGGGGGTGATTAGCCTCAATTATCAACGTTTAAGGACTTCCACTCAAGAATTAACCTATCCAAAGGTTAAAGGTGGATATCCTAATAGTAACTACATCAAGTATGAACTTGTTGGCCTAAATCAAGACCTTTATAACCCCGTTTAGGATTGTTTAGCCCCGATTAGGGCCAAAATAACGTCTTCTGCTCAAAAATTAGCCCTTATCAAGGCTTATGAGCAGCGACCACCCGGCATTAACCCCAACTTAGATACGTTGAGGGGAATGAATCATTAATGAATTGATGATAAAGGATCCTATGCACGAATTGCACTCGGATTAGTGTCTATGAGCTCAAAACGACACTAATCCTATTCCCGAAAGGCTCGGAAATCTTGAGAGAAAGATTCGAGAGGCCAAGGAACGTTTAACTTTCTTAAGTATTAACTTGGGAAAGGATTTTAGTCATGGTAAATGTGTAGGTCGCTCCACACTTTACTATAAGACGATACCCTTGCAGGGCTGATATGACCTTAAACTTCTACGAAATCAAGTTTTCCTAGAAGTTGGGGGGCAAATGATATGGGTAAAAAATAACCCTTAAAGACATAATTAATGTGACATTTATTGGCCCGTAAATATGGCCCGAAACCCTAGTTGGGCACTAAATTCGTAATTAACGGTCAGGCCCAAAAGAACGGCCCAAACTGGGGACGCCCGGTAAAAGCCTATCTCTAACATGGGTCTGATCCACAAACCAGGAACGTTCTAGAAACAAAAAACGTCGTAGAATATCCCCAGGATATTGTGTAGCCTCCAAGGCACCAAACTCGACATGGAAACTAATTCTTAAAAGGAAGGAGTCAGAACCTTCCTCAATTACGGTGACTTATCCACCAAGTCTCCAAAACCTACTATAATTCTAAGGCTTCCACAGCCTATATAAAGGGCCAGACCCCTCATCCTAGAACTACGTTTTTGGCTTGATTCTCTAATATAGAGATACGTAGGCATCTTGTGAGGACCCGAATTATGTCACGATAACACAAGCGCAGCCATTAAAGCAAGAAGCTCACGAACCCTAGCCGCCATTCCATAACCCTACTTTTTATTCCACAACATTATCTTATAAACTACTCTAAAAAATTTTCATCAACAACATGTTATAGTTAAAAATTAAAACATTATCATTCAAAATACTATCAAAAATTTGTTATAATATTTTATTATTATATATTATTTTTTTCTACTAATTACAAAATATATATTTGAAAATATGGGTAATAAGATAAAAAATATTTAAAAAAATATCCGTGCATCAAACGAGTTATAAGCTATAGAGTTAAAAATTATATAAAATCTGAAAAACACTTACAATATAGAAAATTTTGTAAAAAAATCGAAAAAAGGTCTACATGATTGGATAAATTTCACGCTTTCTACCAAATAAAAGTTAAAAAAAAACTACTTTTACGTAATATTTTAATATATACGTATGTATTTTAAAGTAACAATTAAAATAAATAATTACAATAATAATTATATTCATGAGATTTATAAAATTAAAAATTAATTTTAATAATAACAACATATATACAACTTAAAATTTTAACAATAAAATATGACTAAACAGTTTATAAGCAACCGTGCACCGCACGGATTATAGGCAAATATTCTTAATTTGTTGTTCATAAATACAGCTTTATACAGGATACTTTGTAAATATGATTTAAAAAATTTTTATATAAAATTTTTATTTCTACAATTTTTCTTGGGAGAATAGTAAAATAAGGTTTGCAAACTCCATTAAATTGATTATACTTATTTTATTAACATTCATTTTTATTATTTTAAATATTATTATATTTTTTAACTAAAATTTTATGTTTTTCTAATTTAAAAATTAATAAATGTTACTATTTTTGTACATATTTCACTTAATAAGTTTATTATATTCTACATACTTAATTTTGATTTCTCTTTGAAAAATTTCAAATTAATACCTAATTACCTATAAATCCTATTCAAAATTTTTGAAATAAGGTGTACAGTTTAACAATATTTTTAATTTCTACTTAATATTATTTAAAAATATAATTATTATTAGCACTTCTTAAATGATACATCATCAAACCACAGACTCCCATACACCAATTAGATAATGTCTAAAAACCCTATTCATAATTTCTGAAATAAGGTGTACAATTTAATAATATTTTTAATTTCAGTTTAATCTTATTTAAGAATATAAAATTTAATATTTTTGAAATGACATGACAACCAAACCATACCATAGGAACTCCCTTACGCTAAGTATATATAGGATATAATAATAAAATAATGATTTTTATTTGGTTATAAATTTCAACAATCATCTATATATTCATTCCTTACTATTATTAAAATATTAAATTTAAGTGTAAGATAAAAGGTAGAAAAGTACAAAATTGGAGGAAAGTGAATTTTTAATTTGTAAAAATGGAATTAGGGATGGTTATACATTTCTCAAAAGTAGGAAATGCCTAGTAGTTCTTAGTATTTTAGGGAATTACTAGAATAGTGTTGGAATGGTATTTTGTACTATATTCCCTAAATCTCAGATGAGGAATTCTAATAGGAAAGTTGTTAGACTTTCTCTTCGGAACAACCTGTAATTCAAAATAATATGGATTGATAAGATTAATTGCTTTATTAACTAACTCCACAAGCGCATACATAAAACAGATATACTCACCTTAACAGAAACACACACGCGCGTTACACATAAAATCACAAAAAACATATAAATTAATACTAAACATACAGAACATGTTTTCAGAATTGTATATTAGCATACAAAACCAAGTGCATGTATAATTAAAAAATATATACTCAACACATGAGAATGTTAAGAAAATATGCAAAAAATTATAGAACCCTAATAAATTACAGAACACCATAGAAATCTACTGAACATAAAAACATTAAAAATTACATAACACAAAAATTCATTGCAGAACATATGTAAAAATATTTAAATCAAAATAAAAAGTAAAGTATAATTTATATATAATTACAAAAATAATAACAAATCTAAAATGAAATTATGTTACGTATATAGAAAGCTGAACAAAAAAAATACACACAATATTAAAGAATGTATTTATAAAAATTAACACAAAACATAAAAAATATACAGAACATTAACAAAAAAAATAACACAAATTATTAGAGAATATTAAAAATGAGAATAAATAATATAAAAAATCATATGTTGAGAAATTTTGTTTTTTAGAAATTCATATTTTTAAAAATTTCATTAAAGCAGTTGTTTGATCTCATGATGAATGGAAACAATATTATAATTTCTTTAAAAATGTAATGGCCAATGAAATATAAAAAGATATGTCTAGATACAGGTGTACATGTGTAATGATTTGATCGTGAGGGTAGTTAACGTACCAGTTAAAATATATGATTTGCTTTTCAATCTGAACGGGTGGATATTTATTGTGGGTGATATTTAGGGATCATTTGTTAAATCTGAACAACACTTTTTGAATAATTAATATTTCTGAATGAGTGATGAATCTGAACAAGAATGAATCATGTTATTTGATAAAAAATTAGAATGACAATTTTCTATATCTAGCAAAAGAATTAATGAAAATTGAGAAAAACATTTCCAAAATATGTCCAAATAAAGAAATAGCTAAGATTAAATATGTCCAAATAAAGAAATAGCTAAGATTAGAAACTTTTCGCAAAATAACTGTCATTATTTAATGATTTTGCAAAAATACCGATTTTCAGAAAATATTTAAAAAATTACAATTTCAACTTGGCAACCACATTTGCAACTGACATCAACCAAAATCAACCACAACTATAACTTTAAAATTTAGTAATTAAAATCATTTTTTGTTGCATAATAGGTTGTTAACAAGTTGCAATAAAATGTAACCTCAAATGTAGCTAAAATAAACCTCAATTCCAACTAAAATCAACTTCAATTATTTTTACATAAAAACGTGAAAGTAAATTACATTTGGTTGCTTTGGTTGCAAATCGTATTTTTGCAAATAATTTGTGAATACGGTAAAATTGCAAAAAAAAAAAAAACTTAGAAAAATAGTATTTTTGGTAATTTCTCAATTTTATACAAGTCTATAATAACATAAAATTTTAAAAGGCCATAAGCAAAACATGAAAATTGATTAATTACCAATTTTTTAAACTAAAAATACTATAATAGAATAATAATTATGTAACTTTAAAGTTCTCAAAGAAACACTTAGTATTTTTAGTTTAATATATTAATTTACAAATTATTGGGTACTAAACATAAAAAATTACTTAATTTATTTATAAGTTACGTTAAAAATGAAGAGAATCAAAATATAATGATCTCTTTTATTCTAATTATATAACATTATGTGATATTTATAATTTCAATTATATGAACAATGCTTATATTAGTACAACGAAAAAATTTGAACAAACAGGTTTTTAATAAATAACAAAAACAAGTGTTTATTAAAATAGAAGGTTAATATAAATGTGCACATTCATGAATGGTTCAGCTGAAAATTTGAGCTGGTTTCGTCCAGAGGAATTTTCGATCGTCCAGATATGAAAAATGGAAGTCAAACAATCTTAATAACATTTATATGAACGGTGCAATCCCAATCTTCTCGTCAAGTTGTAAACAAATGGCCCCATAGTTACCCATTTACGTAAAATAAAAGTTCCTTATTGAACCGTGGCCTAAATATATGACCAATAAATTGATATATCATACTATATGATTTAAACCAATGATTTAAATAAAAAATTTAAAATTTTAGAAATTTTTCCGGTACGATTTGATCTAAAATAATCATTTCATCTTCGAGTGACCCACAATTAAATATATGTAATATAAAATGGTACTTATTAAGAACTATACATATATTTTGTATTATTTAAATTAGTAAATATTCTATTTAAATATAGAGAATCATGTACGTGAGGATGATTTCATGTACAACCATGAGGTTGAAATGAAAGTAGGGTAAATTTGTAAATTTATGCAAAGTTGTTCATATTTACCACAATGCCATTAATGATATAGAAGAAAATATTGTAACCTCATGAGAGTCACCTAAGATCATCTTCAGGCCCATTTTAATTTTGATGATATAATTATTAATATCATCAAATATATATATATATATATATATATATATATATATATATATATATATATATTATACTATAATAAGCGAAATGGGGTATAATTTGTAGTTTGGTTAACCCCTATTTTTGGTTATCCCTCATTTTTGGTTATCCCTCATTCACAACCGTTAGATCTTCAACTCAAATTGATCATGACCGTTAGATTCAATAATACTACAAGTTGTTATATACAAAGGTCTAAGGTTCGATTCCCGCCAACAACATATTAATTTATATTTAATACTAAAAATTATTATATACAAAGATGTAAGGTTCAAATTCTTTTAATAACATATTACAATTAATATTTATAATATTATACTACACTATAAACAAATTATAAAAATTAAAAGTAACCTGTGCTATACTATAATAAGCGAAATGGGGTATAATTTGTAGTTTGGTTAATCCCCATTTTTGGTTATCCCTCATTTTTGGTTATCCCTCATTCACAACCGTTAGATCTTCAACTCAAATTGATCATGACCGTTAGATTCAACAATACTACAAGTTGTTATATACAAAGGTCTAAGGTTCGATTCCCACCAACAACATATTAATTTATATTTAATACTAAAAATTATTATATACAAATATGTAAGGTTCAAATTCTTTTAATAACATATTACAATTAATATTTATAATATTATACAACACTAAAAACAAATTATAAAAATTAAAAGTAACCCGTGCTTTGCACGGGCTATAAGCTAGTATATATACACTACGCCATAAGTGGGCTACTGTAATGCTTTTTTGTAAGCGTTACACAAATAGTGTTACAATAGCTAGTAAAGTTCATACCTATTGTAACACCGCTCGATTGGTGTTACATTAGCCATATATCTAGTGTTACTATGAAATTACGGTGTTACGTGAAATGTAACACCACACCGTGGTGTTACAATAGGTAATACTAGTTTTTGAATTTTACTATTTTTTTAAAATTTTTAATACTAATATTTATTTTTTTAATAAATTTTAATTAATAAATCTGTTACTCTTTAACCCAATTTCCGGAAAATGAAAACCCTCTTTGATTTTAAATTAACGAACTCCTTATTTGGATTAAATATTAATTTTAGAAATTCATATAATAATAATAAGTACTAAATAAAATAAATATGTTATGAAAATAATATAATATATTTAGATGGTTTCTCTCACTAAAATATAAGAATTAATATAGTAAAAAATTTAGAATATTTATATATGAATTAAAAAATAATAAAACTAAAATGTAAAAATATGAATTTTTAAAATAACAAATCATAAAATGTAAATAAACGAATTTCTAAATAAATAAAATATGATATTTGTTTAATTTAATTTATACAAATCGACAAAATTATGCACTAGTTTTTTTATAAAAAAATTATTAATTTTTAAAAAATTAAAGAAAATTAATTCTAAAATCAAAATATGAAAACTTATACACTAAACAAATTACAGTTAAACCTCAATAAATGAATACGCTTGGGGCTGGAAAATTTTATTCATTAATCGAGATTATTCATTTATCGAGGTCAAAAATACACTATCTCTGTTTTGTCGGGACCGGAAAAAATTATACATTTTATGAGATTATTTTTTTATCGAATATTCATTTATCGAGATTCTACTGTAGTCCAATCCCAAATTATTTAAAAAAAATTACAACCCAAATTATCTAAATAAATTATTTTTTTCTACTTATTTAATTTTTAATTAGCAAAAAAATGAAAAGGATAAAACGTTATGGCAGCAATTTTCCCCCCAAACCGAAATTGCATTTTCCCCTTTCTCCCTTAAAAAAATTTAATGATGAATTTGAAAGCACCGGGTCTTTTTTCAGTAGGGAAATACTTCCCCCCGTACTCACCTAATCTCTCTCAACCTAAATCTCTCTCGACCTAAATCTCTCTCGACACACTCACCATCTCTATCTCTATCCACCACACTCACTCACCACACTCTCTCTGTGACCACAAAACTTCGGTATAATTCATGTAAACCACAATCAATCAATTCTCTCTCTCTCTCTCTCTGTCTTCTTCTCTCTCGATCTATTCCGATTACTCTCTCTCCCTCTCAATCGGGCTCTCTCTCTTGCAATTACTGGAGATTACTCTAATTTGCTCTGGCTGCTTCTCTATATAGCGATTATGGCGATTGGTTAGTTCATCTTCGACTCTCAATTTGGTTTCAATTCTAAGGTTTAAATCGAACCAACTCTTCCACGATCTGAATATCGATTTTAGGGGTTCCATTCTAGGGTTCGATCTGAATATCGAGAGCCAAATCTCTCTGGTTCTTTCCCTTATGATTGAAGAAAGTCAGTGATGTAGGTCTCAGTTTAGTTGAATTTAAAACCTTAAAATTTTGTTGAATCTCGTGTTTGGAAATACTGATTGAAATTGATCTCTGAAGAAGGTGAATGAGAAAGAATGAATGAACAAATCATGATTTTACAGAATAAGGTACACCAGTTGGCTGCATTTTCTTCTCGAATCTTGAGTCTAGTGTTTCGGTCCATATAATTATGTTAATTTTTTTTTATTGCAATATGCAGTTACTCGAATCCCTTGACTGGAAAGTTATGCATGAATCTGATCCCTTGACTATTTAGGTTCTCAGAGAACATGATAAAGTTTATGTCTTCACTTATTTATGTTTATTGTGAGCCTAAGCTTGTTGCTTTTTTGTTTCTACAGAGAAATATATCTAAGATGGTTCCCGTGTAATATAATGGCAAAGAGCACTTTTCATCTAATTTGTCTGTTTTGTTGCAGTGGTCTCCCTACTCAAATGAAGAAGTACTTCTTGAGCAGGTACGCTTCCAAGGTCTTCTATAAGAAATTGATTTTCGTATACTATAAAGATTTCTTAGTTGGAGGGACCTCGTCAAACCCTGTTCCCCTAACAGCATCTTCCCTTGTTGGAACTTCTACTTTATCTGAAGTTGCTACCCCCATCGCAACCTCTCATGTACAAACCTTCTCTACAGGTGTTAATACCAAGGAGCTGACCCTTTTGAAGGAACTCGAGGTGATGGGGTTCAAGCAAGTTGATTTGAACAAAGAAATATTGAGGAGGAATGCGTATGACTTGGAACAATCTGTTGATGACCTTTCTGATGTTCAGAAGGAAGTATTGAGGTTGAATGAAGACATGGAACAATCTGGTGATAACTCTGGCATTTCTGATGAGTGGGATACTATTCTTGTGGAGTTACAGAAGATGGTAAGAAAGATCATGTGAGCTAAATTTCTTAGCCATGCATTTGGATGGTGTTTAACATATTGTGAATGTGGTGTGCAGGGTTTCTCCGATAAGGAGAAGAACAAGATTGTCCTGGAAAAAAAATAATGGGAGTATAAAGCGTACTGTTATGGATTTGATCGCTGGTGAGAATACTCAGAGTTAAAGAAGTGCAGTTACTATCTTATGGAATGCTAGTGCTGTTTGCTGATGTGCTTTTATATGGAATGTTGGAAGAGTTTATAGTGCTTACCCTTTTTATATGGAGGTATCTAGTCCTAGGAAAACTACATATCATGTACTGATATACTCATTATTTTAGACTATATATTGTTCTTGCTAGCATAGGCATTTATGTGGGAAGATACTGAAATCTTCTGCATGTGAAGATGCATTTCCTACAAACCTTGACATAACATAATGTTCATCCATAGTAATACATATGTATTCCAACTTGTAAATTTTCACCATTTTGATTTGTGTCTATTATTATTACTTTACGGCATTACCTGTATTATTAGACTCTATGTTTCTTAAAAAAAATGCATTTCTTATCATCATATAGTGAACTAAATGGTACTTTTTTCAGTGCATCTTAGCGGACACAAACATCTGTGAAGATGTGTAGCTATCTGTGGAGGAGATATGCAGATCATGTGTACTCAAAATGGGAGAAGACAATCCTCTGGGACATGATTGATCCATATCGGTGACCAAAGACATTTACCCCTCTTGTCACTATCTACATCTGTTCCTGGGGTCATTGCTGCAGCAATTACTGAACAACTCCACAAGGTAAAATTAACAGGAGCTCCTGTTTTTATGATTTTGTGAACTGCTTATTTGTTAAATCAGGGGTCATCTGTGCCTTTTTTCGTTCTTACTGTAATTCCAAAAATCTTATTACAAGGGGTCATTTGTTAAATCAGGGGTCATTTGTTTCGTTCTTATTTGTTCTTACCCCTTATTTGTTAAATCAGGGGTCATTTGTTTCGTTCTTATTTGTTCTTACTGCTTATTTGGTAAAATTTCAACTGTCCTGATTGTTTAGATTTTTTGCAATTCAAATACATCTCCACTTTCAAAATTACAAGGTAGTAGTCCTTGGTTGTTGTATTGTGTTTCGCTTTTTCTCTTACAATTTTTTTTTAATAATTTTATTATAAGTCTCTGATTTACATTTTGTTTGTTCTTTCAATTCAAGGTTTGCAAATAGGAACTGAGTCTGTCTCTTGGTAAATTTTTAATTTATAACCTAATTGTTTCCTCCTTATTTTTTAGATTACAGATCACCTCCTCATTTACTTAGTAACAATAATACTACTTGTATGATAACATTGTAAATTTTGCTTTTTTCCTGCAATTAAAGGCACCAAAGAGAACTGATGCCTCTCAATTAGGCTACTAGTGACACCAAATCAAGCATAAGAGAGTTTCTAATTTATAATTAATTCTGCTTCACTAATTGTTTAGGTTTGGAATCAAATACCATGGCATGATTACAGATGAATTCCTTATTTGTTACAAGGCCTGAAGTTTTTAATGTATAATTAATTGCTTCATTAATAGTTAGGGTTTCAAATATTGTCTCTTGTCTCAACATTCGTTTTTGGACAGAATTTGATCTATCATATTTGGCGAGTCAAATAGAGCATGGTTTGGGAATGAACCAAATCATGAGTAGTTGATAGAAACTCTGTGACATATTCCTTCAAAAGATTTATCCATCTTTGTACTTTTGCAATCACAAGTGGCAAAAATAAAGGAGAAATTACGGCCTATAAAATCAAATAAATCCCAGTGTGACTAAGAATACTTGAAATTTTACATGATATTTTTTTTAGTTATTGCTAGCTTCTATTCAGCTATTATTGTGATTTATAACATAATTTTTGGGGAAAACAGGTTAGTCGAACGCGAGAAGCAAGTGGCTCTTGAATATGCAGAGATGGCTTTGCAGTTTTATGAAAAGAGCCAGGTTTTCCATTTGCTCTCTTTCATATTTATTTTAACCACTTGTGCTGCAACATTTCTAATTTTACCTGTTGTTTAGGATGATGTTGAGTTTGAAATTTTGGAAGTCCTGAATATAAGTGATTTGAGATTACAACACCCTGAATCTGTGACTGCTCACTTATGGTCTCATATCAGCTTCATTGCTAAACCAAGGAAAGCTGACTGCTATGTCTCTCCAAAACACTTCTTTGGTGAATTATTTAGAGATGACGATTCAGGGAAAATTCATGTCACGTACTGTTCTACATTTCAGCCTAGCGATGATCCTGGTAAGGCGCATATTATATCTTTTGCATGTGTTTTGTTAAATTTTTGATGATGAGTAGGTTGGAATGATCAAGTTATATATTATTGATTATTGACTATGAATGTCTCCGCTTTCACATAACTGATAGTGCTGCAGTTGAAATTACATTTGCATTGAGAAGTAACTTTCTGAACTTGTATGGTAATTCATGCAGTTTATTTTCCCCAAATGAAACATCCGAAGGATATGGTCAGATTAACCAAGTGGAAAACTAGAGATAGTATTTAAATAAAAAAGATAAATACACTTGTTAGTGTTTATGCTTATTTGTTGACTTGACCGCTTTATTGCACACAAAGCATTTTGTTATATTGATTTGATGCTTTATATTAATACGTTGCAAGCATGTCCTATTATGACAACAATCAACATTACATGTAAACTGTAAAGTTGAAACCATATGTATGTATTTATTGCAGGTTGGTCTTCAGTATTTAAATCTGGGAATATGTCCCAAACTAAATTCTCTCTATATTGAAGCAGCACATATGGTGTTGCTTGAATTGAAAGGGTGTGGGGTATTATCTGAAGCTTCCATTAATTGCCCTCTATTAACATCTCTGGATGCTTCATTTTGCAGGTAATGTTGACATGTTGGTTCTTTATGTTTTGGTATTTCTTATTCGCTTAGTTTTCCTTATATAGCAGGCAGCAAATTTGGCTTCTCCATCATGAGAGAGCTGATAATTTCTATGTTTCTTGTGCAGTCAATTGACAGATGACTGCTTGTCTGCAACCACAACATCTTGTCCGCTGATTGAATCGTTGATCTTAATGTTCTTGTAATGGTTTCGTACTTTTAAAATTTAGACTTAATCGTATGTGCTTGTTGGTTTAGAATTATGTTGGATTCCATTTGGAAGTATTTGTAATGGTTTTATTAGGTATTAGTATGATGTTGGTATGTCGAATTTGGGATTGAATTGTTTTGGAGTTTGTTGGCGTAGTTTGGAGGTTTGGTTGGAGTAGTATGGAGATGGCTTTTGGTTTATTATGTATTTTGGAATTAATGTAGTGGATCTTGTTGTGTTGGCTGGGAATATTATTAATGCAGAGCCTACATTTCAAAATTTCAAAAATTTACCGTTACGTTTGCTTATTGTAGTGTTACATTTGTTAATATATAGTGTTACAATAAATATAAAATAATGTTACAACAGATAAAAATGGTGTTACAATAGGGTATGTGGGCCCCCTATAAAATATTTACCAAGTCAAATGTAACACTTAATATGTGTTACAATTGCCCAGTATAGTGTTACAATAGAGGCTGATGACGTGTACAAAGTGTGCCACGTGGCGCCACATGTTTTGCCACGTGGCCACGTGGTGCCACGTAATGCCACGTATGCACATGGTGCCACGTCTGAAAAAATTGAACTGAGCTATTGTAACACTCAAAATGTGTTACAATTGGGCCCCTGGTGTTACAATAGGTGCCTATTGTAATACTTTTGCTACTGTTACAATAGAGAAGGAAAGTGTTACATTAGGGTATCTATTGTAATGCTCGTAAACGTAACGCCTCCTGGTGTTACAATAGATCTAATGTAACGTTTTTCGGGCCTATTGTAACATCAGAGAGGCGTTACATATGCCCATCTATGGCGTAGTGATAATAACCATTATTATATATATATAGTAATAATAAAAATAACCGTTAGGTCTCTATCCAAGAATCCCATCTTTTGGAAAGTTGTGTATGCTAAAAGCTTCGTAGAACCACCATTATCGTTCGTAGAACCACCATTATCCACCTACATTATGTAAACGTCGTAAACTCCAATTGCCACCTCTATCACAAGTGCATCACTACGAGGATGATGGACTCAATGTGGATCAGCTTCTGTGAAGTTTATGTCTGCATCTTCCCCTTCAAACAGTTGTGGTGCCATTTCTTACCAAGTATTTCCTACCAACGTTTCTATTTCCTACCAAGTTTTTCCTACACATTCATCAATTTTCTGGGTTTCGAATGGTAAGTGTGATAGAAAATGGCTTGAATATGGTAAGTTATTGTCCAGATTCGTAGGAATTGCTTGGCCAATTTTATTTTTTTTTTTTAAAAAAATAGTGATTCGTTAATATTCATATAGAACAAATTGCACAATAAAATCAATCTCTAAATGTTAGGCATACACCCATAACCGAAATTCATACATTCATCATAAGTCATAGTCCGACAATATCACAATCATTGATTATATTAAGAAATTATAATCACATATCCAAAGAACTATTCGAATTACAAAAATGAGAATAAATTTGGAAATGTTTTAAGAGTTTATACTAATCATCTTCAAAGTTTCCATCATTGTTGGCCTTCATTCTTTGTAATTTTGTTATTTTCATCTTCGTGTCTACCATTTTCTTGGCCTCGACACCATCATGTTCACCTTCGAGTTATAACAATCTACATAAAAATGTGAATAGTTAATTAGTTTCAATTATACACACACATAAACAATGAATACATGTATAGTTCATAAGTAGTACATGATTGTAAAATATCAATTCATTTGAAAAACAAAGAACAAATAACATAATTCATCATCAAAAAATGAATACATGTACTAATCAAGAATAAAAAAATATTAAGAACACAAACGCACAATAATAAATATATATAAATGTGCACACATATATATAAAGTGAAAGAGATTAAAGGAAAGTGAAAAGAGAGAATAAAGTAGCATTATTAAAATGAAAGTTTGGTGGAGAAGATGAAAATGAAGTTAAAAGAGGGAAGAAAGTTGTTCATAGGTTCAAGTTACATATTTCTTACCAATTGTTGTAACAACCCAGATTTTTAGAATTTATTATTATTCTTATTTAAATATTTTATTGGTTTTTCCATTAAGGAGGAATAATATTATGAATATTTTATTCTTATTGAATGCTTATACGTGTTTAATTGCTAATATGTTATTCGGGTAGACTGTATTTGGTACCGTTTGTGTTAGCAATTATCTTTGTTTTATTAAAAATCGATATTTTTATCAACATTGATAAATTGAGTTTGTTTTAAAATTTTATGGATCGAGTTGGTATTTTATTTGTACCAAAATTATACCCGGTATCCTACCCGGATGCAAAAGTTTATTTATGTAAATTATCAAAATATTCAAAAATTGTGAATTTTTATATTTCTAAATAATCCGGGATTTATAAAAAAGTTGGACATAAATGTTTTAATTTTTGGAAAGAATAAAATTTCCAATTCTATCCGAGTGAATCATTTCGGAGTTAAAGAAATGATTTTGAAAATATTTATTCATTTTATTTGTAAAGTAGAAAATTATTATTTTTACCCGATAATTATTTAATTGGTAATTTTTGGGACCAATTAAATAAAATTGGGGTCAAGTATTATTGTGGGGTACTAGAGATGGCAACGGGTCGGGTCGGGTCGGGTTTTTCAATATTCAGATCCAGACCCGATTTTTTTGACAGGACCTGGACCCGAAAAATACCCGAAAACTAAGACCCGGGCCCGGATCCAACGGATTTCGGATCGGATTTTACCCGAAACCCGAATGTTTGGATTTTACCCGAGATCCGAGACCCGAACCCGAATTACTAAAATATTATAATTAAAAGAAAAATTGATTATTTAACTATTAATTTTAAATATTAATAATAAAATGATATAATAAACAATAATTAGATTAAGTGCATGTAAATATTAATAATGAAATGATACAATAATTAGTGAAATGTATGTAAATTATGTAATATGTATCATGGTTATAAAATTAAGTAAGATATTAATATATTTAATAATTATATATATATATATATATATATATATATATATATATATATATATATATATATATATATATATATATATGGGATGTTTAATCGGGTTTCGGGTTCGGATCGGGTTTGGATCGAATTTTGGTTTCGGGTCGGGTATCGGATCGGGACACCTAAGATCCAAATTCAGATCCAAACTCTTTCGGGTCCAAAAATAAGATCCAAATCCAAATCCAAATCCAAATCCAAAAAATCGGGTTTGGGTAAACCCAAACGGATCGGATCGGGTATCCATCGGGTCATAGTCCGACAATATCACAATCATTGATTATATTAAGAAATTATAATCACATATCCAAAGAACTATTCGAATTACAAAAATGAGAATAAATTTGGAAATGTTTTAAGAGTTTATACTAATCATCTTCAAAGTTTCCATCATTGTTGGCCTTCATTCTTTGTAATTTTATTATTTTCATCTTCGTGTCTACCATTTTCTTGGCCTCGACACCATCATGTTCACCTTCGAGTTATAACAATCTACATAAAAATGTGAATAGTTAATTAGTTTCAATTATACACACACATAAATAATGAATACATGTATAGTTCATAAGTAGTACATGATTGTAAAATATCAATTCATTTGAAAAACAAAGAACAAATAACATAATTCATCATCAAAAAATGAATACATGTACTAATCAAGAATAAAAAAATATTAAGAACACAAACGCACAATAATAAATATATATAAATGTGCACACACATATATAAAGTGAAAGAGATTAAAGGAAAGTGAAAAGAGAGAATAAAGTAGCATTATTAAAATGAAAGTTTGGTGGAGAAGATGAAAATGAAAGTTAAAAGAGGGAAGAAAGTTGTTCATAGGTTCAAGTCACATATTTCTTACCAATTGTTGTAACAACCCAGATTTTTAGAATTTATTATTATTCTTATTTAAATATTTTATTGGTTTTTCCATTAAGGAGGAATAATATTATGAATATTTTATTCTTATTGAATGCTTATACGTGTTTAATTGCTAATATGTTATTCGGGTAGACTGTATTTGGTACCGTTTGTGTTAGCAATTATCTTTGTTTTATTAAAAATCGATATTTTTATCAACATTGATAAATTGAGTTTGTTTTAAAATTTTATGGATCGAGTTGGTATTTTATTTGTACCAAAATTATACCCGGTATCCTACCCGGATGCAAAAGTTTATTTATGTAAATTATCAAAATATTCAAAAATTGTGAATTTTTATATTTCTAAATAATCCGGGATTTATAAAAAAGTTGGACATAAATGTTTTAATTTTTGGAAAGAATAAAATTTCCAATTCTATCCGAGTGAATCATTTCGGAGTTAAAGAAATGATTTTGAAAATATTTATTCATTTTATTTGTAAAGTAGAAAATTATTATTTTTACCCGATAATTATTTAATTGGTAATTTTTGGGACCAATTAAATAAAATTGGGGTCAAGTATTATTGTGGGGTACTAGAGATGGCAACGGGTCGGGTTTTTCAATATTCAGATCCAGACCCGATTTTTTTGACAGGACCCGGACCCGACCCGGACCCGAAAAATACCCGAAAACTAAGACCCGGGCCCGGATCCACCGGATTTCGGATCGGATCGGATTTTACCCGAAACCCGAATGTTTGGATTTTACCCGAGATCCGAGACCCGAACCCGAATTACTAAAATATTATAATTAAAAGAAAAATTGATTATTTAACTATTAATTTTAAATATTAATAATAAAATGATATAATAAACAATAATTAGATTAAGTGCATGTAAATATTAATAATGAAATGCTACAATAATTAGTGAAATGTTTGTAAATTATGTAATATGTATCATGGTTATAAAATTAAGTAAGATATTAATATATTTAATAATTATATATATATATATATATATATATATATATATATATATATATATATATATATATATATATATATATATAGATATATATATCGGATGTTTAATCGGGTTTCGGGTTCGGATCGGGTTTGGATCGAATTTCGGGTTTCGGGTCGGGTATCGGATCGGGACACCTAAGATCCAAATTCAGATCCAAACTCTTTCGGGTCCAAATATAAGATACAAATCCAAATCCAAATCCAAAAAATCGGGTTTGGGTAGACCCAAACGGATCGGATCGGGTATCCATCGGGTCGGGTATTTTTGCCATCCCTATGGGGTACAATGTAAGAAGCCTTAATATAAGTTTGTATATATATATATATATATATATATCCTATCCTAATTCTATCCTAATCTACCCGTATACCCCCCAATTATTCCCCCTGACCAATTCTTTTTCCCCACCCCCAGGTCTTTCTCCTCTCTACCCCCGTCTCTAACTCTCTCCTCTGCTCCTCGCGTGTTCACAATCAAATACCAGTTTCTTTGTGATTTTGCCGTCCAAATCAGCTGTAAAAATATCCAAATCGCTCCTCTTCTCCTCCTCTATATTCCAACACTGTCAAACCCCGATTTCTTCACGTTTCATTTTTAAGGTATAATCGAAATATTATTTCGGTTTATGGGCTGTTGTTTTTGTTGATATAGTGTTAAAGATCGGTATGATTTGAGTACTATATATGAATTTGGTAAAATTATGGGCATGTTTTTAAGTTGCCGGAAAATTCTTGTTCACCGGAATTTGAGTTTTAATTGTGGGTTTCTAGTTTTGTTCAGGTGTATATATAGATCGGTGTATGTAGTATATTATATATTTTAGTTCGAATTTTCTGGGCATTTTGCTTCTCGCCGGATTTTACTATTTTCACCGGATTTTTGATATAATTCCGATGGAGTGTGTTTGTGAGATTGTATGGTTTAAGTAGAGGTCAAATTAGATGTTTTTGGGGCTGTGTTGGTGCTGTCCGTTTCTAGTAGTGGTGTTGCCGGATTTTTCTCCGGTGGCCGGAATCTGGAAACCTTTACCGGATGCCGGTGAGTGTTCTTGAAGCCCTGTTTGATCTTTAAATCCTATTTTCATTTTGTAAAAACTTTTTGTGGAATAAAAATTAAAAATAAAATTCAAAATTCATAAATTAATTAAAATAATTAATTGATTAATTATTTTAAATAATTAGTTGATTAATTTATTTAATTGATTTATTTATTTTGATAAATTTTGTTAAAATTCGATTAACTTTAATTGATCTTAATTAATTTTAGTTAATGATTTAATTAATTCAATTAATTGATTAATTTGATAATTAATTGATTAATTCTATTAATTAATTATTAATTAATTTTGATTAATTTTAATTAATATTAATTATTTTCGATTCACGCTTTTAGAAAGAAAAACGAGATGATTCGTTCTAAACGAACAAAAATATTTTTGAGTGGAAGTGATTTGGTTTCTAAAAATTCGAAAAATGTTTTAAAATTTGACGATCAAACGGGAGTCAATATTGAGTCATGATTGTATGTAAAAAATTTTATTTTTTTAATTATTTGTTTAATTTTGTAAATTCTAGAAAATTGATTGATCTTCGACCTAAAAGTGTTTTATTTACGAAATGTTTTAAAATCGAGATCAAATATTTTGTGAAATTATGTTCGAGTCATAATACGTGCAATGTGATTTATTTAAGTAATTGTTCGAGTGTGAATTTTAAAAGATATAAAGTATTGAGGATTATGATATAAATCGAGTTTTGACCGATATATATATATATATATATATATTTAATGTGTGCTTAATTGTTTATATGAATTATATTATAAGATGTTGTTAAGAGTATACGATTGTCTTTGAATTTCTGACTAGGCTTGTCAGATTTATATTTCTTTTCGAGGACGAAGTGTTTGTCTCGAGGGTTAAGTGTTATATGTACATTTCTATTTCTTTATCGAGGATTAGAATAAATCTTTCGAGGATTAATTAGTCAATATTGACTTAGGAATGTCAGCGAAGTTAAGTTGGTATGAGACGAAGAAGGTTGGAGATGAATGCAATATTGTTTGTGATTGTTGGATTCATTGTGAGGTGTTTTAACACTGGGAAAACGTCTATGTTCAGAGGGGACATTTCCGATTATTTTCTTCCAACAGAGAGATATTGGTAAGCATGGTTAATATGTTCGAGTTGAGTTTATAAGTGTATATAGAATATTAGAATGACGTCTGGAGAATGATTATGTTTGACTATAGAAGTTGACGCGCGAGCTCGATATCGGCAGATCAGACTCGTGGCGATCGCAAGAGTGTCATACCAACGAACGACTGAAATAGAAGACCGTGATGTCGTAAGATAGAAGAAGAAAATAGTTGTATTACTTCGACGTTAAGTAATAGCTAAGGACCCGAGGCAAGTGTTACTATCCCTCACTTATCGTTCAAGTGAATTATTCCTTTAATTGTGTTACCGTACCTGCCTTATTGTTGAAAATTCGGTTAAAATATTCTTTTAAATATCGATAATTTGTTGATGATTTATTGATAAAAATTTACTCTTTTTACAATGATATTGTGAATCAATGATACTTCATTGTTGGAAGTAAAGCCAAACCAATTGTTTAGCTAGTCGGGTTCCCACTAGTAGAACATTGAAGCTATCATGTCTGAATATCCAATATTAATCCATTCTGTGATGAAAGATTTTAGATTTAAAATGCTTATCTTGTGATTTGACCTTTTGACAAAAGATCCCTGTTTTATTAGCAATGTTTATTAATATTCATGTTTTACTATACACTTGCTGAGCATTTCTTCCGCTCATACTTTCTTGTTTTAAATTTTAAACCTTCAGTAAAAGATAGTTTGGCGAGACTTATCTGCGTAGTTCGGGAAGAGATGAGGCAGGTGCCATTATGAAGATGATTTGACGTGGGATGTCTGGATTTAGTGTAAGATCTATTTTATATAACTGAGTTCTAATATTTATGATTTAATAGTCTAGTTGGCCTGGCGTACTTCTTATCGAAGTTACACCAGTGGTTTAAGACTTGGTCAAAGAGATTTTTGTAAAGAAAAAGATTTTATTATTGGAAATTTGGATTCTTGTTTCTAGCACTATAACCTTAAAGATCTTGGTATGTTTGGGGTCAAAAATGTTATTTTTCAATTGTTGGACAATCACAAGTGAATGTTTATTATTAAACAGATGTTTTATTTTGAGGATTTTCGTGTGACGACCAAATCTTCTGACCCCGGATTTGGGGGCGTTACAGGTTGGTATCAGAGCAAGGTTATAGTAAACTAGAAACGAGAGTGAATAGGAGTGTGTATAGCTAAGTGAGGAACGTCAGAGCTCATATAGAGTTCATATTGGACTATGGGATATAATACCAATTAGTAGGTTAAGAATTGAGTGTTTGCGTGAGATGGTTGCGCTAAATTGGATAAAACACCTTGAGACTGTTGATGTCTACTACAGAAATTCAGAGAGTAAGTCTTGAGCGGGTTTAAGTAAGCACAAAGACTGAGGCAAGTTCATTCTCTCCCTCATCTCCTAAAGAATTTATGAGATTTTTGTGAACATTGTTGAACTCAAGGATTTTATTATTGTGGTGAAAGTGTTGGGTTCTCAAATATTTGCTTCAAATGTTGGAGTGATTATATCTATCGAAGAATTAAAATTAATTATAAATCCTTTTTGCGAGGAAGATGACTTTTAAAAATATTAGTTGGTCTAATTGATCGGGACAACTCCTTAATATTATGTGGCGGAAAGCTTGTCTAATTGCTTCTAGACAGATAAATATTTATTTCTATCAGTTGAATTTATTTCTCAAATTCAACTACTTTTCTTGACATCGGGTAATGGTTCATAGTTCGAACCAATATTAAAATGGTAACAGTTTTATTTTGTTTTATTTTATTTTAACTCTAAATAATCAAGTTATACTTCTTAAAGCGTGTAATTTGTTGAAACATGTGAAGATATTTTAGTTATAACTACGCTCATATATTGAGGTAGTTTAAATTTTATTGACTTTAATCGGATCTATTGCTCAGATCTGGTAAGTTTTATTTCAATATTCATATTTGATTCATTGTTCGAATCAAAATAGATACATTCATAATAAGTGAATAGAAGGATAGTTTATCATCAGAATTTCCTATAAAATACTTTCTCTAGCGTACTTGAAAAATGTCTTTATGAATCAAGTCGTTCTTATTATTTCAAGACGACTCCAGAGGATTTATTCAAATGAACGAACCTTTCTTATTCAAGGTTTGTTACCTCCTTTGTCAAAGCGGGTGATGCATTGTTTGTATCGTCGAATAAATTTTATTCTTATCCTTAAAGTTAATCCACTGTTCGGATTAGCAGTGGGGTTTGAGAAAGCACTGACTGTGTGTCGGGCTTGACATCTAATTGCGAAATTCTGGCAACTATATTGTTTTCAATAAGTGTTTACTCGGGAAACTCTGGTGTGAACTGGTCAACATGGGAGAAGCCCATGGAATTTCTTTTAGATCAACACGAGGAATAAACTCGTGGTATCAAGAGAAAAATATTAACATTTTGGCACAAAGTTGTCAGGTTGACTTTTCAACCACCTTTTTGCTAGCAAAATAACATAGTGATACTTGCGACATAGTAGTGATCGTGCTATGGGGTATCACGGGTGTGCGGTACTTGAGACACGGCGTTTGATCGTGCTGTGGGGTATCGTGAAGGCAGAAGACCAGTAATCTTTTCTTAAATCTTGAGCTGCCAGATAAGTTGATGATTTTCTTGAAATTCTTGAAATTGTTGAGTAATGCCTTGATGAGGTTTTTATGGGCGAGATGATTTGAATTCCTTGAGTTGTCAGAGATTTTTTTTATATATATAAAAATATATATTATATCCTCATAAAATTTTGAGAAGTTGCTTATACGGGTTTCATGATTAAATATTATACGAGTTTCCTATTTGTTCAAGCAGTATCTATTATCATCATCGTGTTATAAAATTTTCTTGAATAAGATTTGGGAGAGTGAACTTGCCGAGAATTTTAAGTGCTCACATGTTGTTATCATGTCGAACATTCAAAGGCGAGAACAATGAGTCTTTCAGATAGAAGCCAAAAAGGGACAAGGGGAAAGTCTAGAGACATAGTGAAATCAAGTGGGATTCTTTTAATTTTTGGGGTTAAGCAAGAAGAATTTTGTATTTATTTAGTTAGGATTATATGATACAGCTTTACGTGAATGGAGACGTGATGAACAAGAAAGTTTCTAGGAATTAAGGAGGAGACTATTATGAGTCGAGATGACGTGCTCATTTGGCATGATTAGGTTTAACTGGACAGAACTTCTTACGGTTGGAGATGTCTACTATGAAATCTTTAGAAATTAATACGAGTGGACGACGTAGGGTATCGAAAAATCGTAGGACGTGGAGAAAAAGATTTTAGGTCGGATGACGAGCCAGCGAAGGAGCCGATAAGGAAGGCATACGTAAAAACCTTGGTAATACCTTTCCTTCCGAATGAAGTATTTGACATTCCTTTAAGCGAGACTTTTGTCTGTGCTGATATTCGATTTTGAGTTTATATTTGATTCTTGTGTTCGACCATATTATAGTTCAATAGCATCAGAAGTTGTTATGCCACCTACTTTTAAATTTTCAAAATTTTCAACTTTTGTTTTCTCTAGTGATGGACAAATTTATTTTGCAATAGGGTACCATTTGTTCGGTACTTCCTTTTCTAGTCCTTGTTTTTCAAAAATAACACATTGGTAATTTGTTCATTTTGAATCCAAGTGTGCTTCAAAGGATATATTTCAAAAGACATCAGTTATTAATTTGATTTTAAATTCCTTTTGTATTTCTTTACTCCAACTGAGACGAACAACCCTATTTATAGGGGACACCAGGTATATCTGTCTGTGTGATAGAAGTTGGATGGGACGCCATCACTGGTGTGTTGTGTATTACAATAAGGCTGGCCACCTTTATTTGTAAATGTCGGAGCTAAGACGCACAACGTCGGGTTCATGTGATCATATTGATCTCTCAGTTATTCTTTTATCTCAAATCAAGTTGTTTTAAAAATCCGTAAATTGATAACCACAATTGTGGGGCATTTGCTATAAGATGAAATCTTTTCTCTTCAAAGTTTTATAATTCTTGTTACTCCTAAAACGTTTGGAAGGTATGACAATAAGGCTAGAATAAGTTAACCTCGACACAATGAATCAAAGCTTTGCGTTGGGATTACCACGAACAAAAGCGGACAGGATGAGATTACAATACTAGCGACATATAACGATGCCAGTTCACTTTCTCTCTATCGATTAAGGTTATGCTATTGAAAAGTTAGTCCAATTTCATATGGAAGAAAAGCAAGTGTGCTGTGAGCCTCGTGTAACGATTGTGTCAGATGGAAGATTCAAGATTAAATTCGAGATTTTGGAGAAGTTGCATGTGAATCGACGCTAGCATAAGTTATGAGAAATGTGTATAATAGGTTTTTGTGTAAAAAAAGGGGAGAATGTTTAATCTCAAAGGATAGACTCATAAGAGAGCATAAATAGATATTGGTACAACCAGAATGGTCCTATATAGAGAACCAGTGGAAAATTGAGATAAGATATAATGAGTATCAACGATTAAAGAGTTAGTATTGTTGTGAATGCTATCAAAAATGAGAAGTAGGCAAAAGGAATCCAGGAATTTTTCCACACTTGATTCCGAGGACGGAATCCCTATACAGAGGGTAGACTGTAACAACCCTGATTTTTAGAATTTATTATTATTCTTATTTAAATATTTTATTGGTTTTTCCATTAAGGAGGAATAATATTATGAATATTTTATTCTTATTGAATGCTTATACGTGTTTAATTGCTAATATGTTATTCGGGTAGACTGTATTTGGTACCGTTTGTGTTAGCAATTATCTTTGTTTTATTAAAAATCGATATTTTTATCAACATTGATAAATTGAGTTTGTTTTAAAATTTTATGGATCGAGTTGGTATTTTATTTGTACCAAAATTATACCCCGGTATCCTACCTGGATGCAAAAGTTTATTTATGTAAATTATCAAAATATTCAAAAATTGTGAATTTTTTATATTTCTAAATAATCCGGGATTTATAAAAAAGTTGGACATAAATGTTTTAATTTTTGGAAAGAATAAAATTTCCAATTCTATCCGAGTGAATCATTTCGGAGTTAAAGAAATGATTTTGAAAATATTTATTCATTTTATTTGTAAAGTAGAAAATTATTATTTTTACCCGTTAATTATTTAATTGGTAATTTTTGGGACCAATTAAAGAAAATTTGGGTCAAGTATTATTGTGGGGTACAATGTAAGAAGCCTTAATATAAGTTTATATATATATATATATATATATATATATATATATATATATATATATATATATATATATATATATATCCTATTCTAATTCTATCCTAATCTACCCGTATACACCCCAATTATTCCCCCTGACCAATTGTAACGCCCCCAAATCCACCCTGACAGGGGACCCGGGTCGTCACATTGTGTCAATATCCTGTAGCACAAGTTACGCAATAACAAAGCAAAATATATAATACAACGGAGCATAAAATGTCCCACTCCGCAGATCCAAGATCGTCTTCACAGCGTAATACAAAACAACTTGGTACATCTCGAATTAATATATTACAAAAGTTCACATCAGTAGAAATATAAAGATTCCAGTTGGATCTTCTAATTGTTGTCGCCATAGCCTTGCGCTTTCCCTTTCCCTTTATAGCTCTGGCTGGACGTCTCGCCTTTCTCCGTCTTGACAGCTGAACAAAATGTTGTAAAGCAAGAATGAGCAACTATAGTGCTCAGCAAGTTCTCTTCTCGCTCGGTATATAAATATAATAAGGTTTACCGAAATAAGTACTCAAAATTTTAATATCGAATAAAACAATATGATTTGACTCAAATTCAACTTGAAAATATCATACTCGAAAGGCTCAAACTCATCTCAAAACAGAATACTCAAAAGACTCATTACTCATCTCGAAACAGAATATTCGATAACTCATTTGATATAACTCTGATAATTCATGATGTAAGAATGAACTGGTCTTCCACCTCTCCGTATCTCGGTGGGGCGATCAACTAACCAACCAAGAATACCGGCCTCCGATGACACCACACTTCGCCCGATCACGGCTACAATACGATATCAACTATAATATATATGTATGAATGCTAGCATCATAATGGTTATCAATTCAACCAAGGCAACGAATGCCTAAATATTCTCGGGTCCGTAGAACGGTACACGAGTCTCTCTTTCTCTATAAAGGGCCTCTTGCCCAAAATTGACCAGTAGAGTATAGAATTCCCGAATATTTGGGGTACAGATAACTTGAGATAACTCTTTCAGAAAATATTTACAAATCTGGCGGACTGCCAGTATGACTCAATTTTACCACCAATCCGAACAATGGACTGATGTAAATTCTCAATAATAATTTATCGGTTGACATGAACAAAATGCCAAACCTTGACAATAAAATCGACTATCTCGAACCTATGAGAATAGTCCTAAGATTAAAGTAATTGGGAGTCGTACTGAACAAATAGTACTTCTCGATATTTATAATACTCCACATTGACGAACGTTTAAATAGAATATTTTTCACTTGATCGACGAATAAAAATCTCTAATAATTATAATTTTAAACTCCTATCGGTTAGTTCGAACGAGGAACTAACTAAAAGATAATCAATGAATAACGATTTGAATTTGTACAATAAATTCAATCGAAAAGAATAAATTTAACTATCTCGGACGAATGAGATTAGTTTTACTGAATTAAAATAATAGTCGTCTCGAATTAATGAGATCGACCCGATATCAATTAAATTGTTTCTACGCTTATAGGGATTATAATACTAACTTGACAATATAATAATACTTAACAAGAAATAATTTTCAAAAGAAATTATTGCATCATATAGAGCAACAGATAATCTCAAAAATAATTAAGGAATTAAATAACACGAACAGAAATTCACAGTTTCCAAAAGTTAGGGTAAGAACGAACTTGCCTCGATCTCGAAGTACGAAAGAATGAAGCTAAAATATATACTCTACCCGTGAACTTGGCGTCGATCTACGTCTCGAGAATTATTTTCTAAAAATAGCAACCAGAAATACGTAAGCGATTCTTCAGAATAAAATACTCCCGATCCGATAATCTAATTAATAATAATATAATATCTCATAAAATCTCCGGAATAAATAACAGAAATCAATTCCGGGATAAATAAGTATTTATTCGAACACAGGAATTAAATCTGAAGAATATATCCTATTTTTAATCTCTAGAAATCTAAATTCTTACTCAAAATGAAAAATTCAAACATCCGTTTTTATTCAATTTAAATCCATATTTAATATTATCATTTTTAAACTAATTATCAAAGAATTCTAATTTTTAAGAAATCTCACAAATTCTAATTTACTAAACTCATTAATATAAAACAAATATTAAATCTCTAAATTAAATCTGACTCGATCCGGTTAATAAAAATAAACCAGAAAATAATAAAAACAGCTTTTCCAAAATAAAACATATTTTATTCTATTTATTTCACAAATATTCTTCTTTTTATCAACAAATTATTAAATCTCTAATTTTCGTCCAAAAATCACAAAATGACTCTTTTTAACAAACAAATAATTAATCCATTTTATTAAACCCTTTTTATTGCAAATTAATAAATATCTAATTTATTTTCAAAATCACATAACAACACTTATTTAATTAGTAAATTCTAAATTACATCTAATATCTTATTTAATTAATTAATTAACTAAACCATTTTAAATAAATTATTAATTACTAACCAAATTAATTAATATTCCATTTTTAACAAAACTTATGGAATCCCGTTTTATTCGTTTAACAAAAAAATCCCGATTATAAAACCGAACATCTACGTTAATATTTTATTATATGTAACAACTACACTTTGGTGTGGGTCCCACACGGTGGGCCCCACCTGTGCCTTCCCCCTCCCCTGCATCTTTCTCCCAGTCTCCTTCATCAATTTCTTTCTTTCTTTCTCTCTCTCTCTCTCTCTCTCTCTCTCTCTCTCTCAATCTCTCCCTGCCAACAATCTCTCCGCCCCCCTCTCTCCTTATCTCTCTACTCTCTCTTCCCGTCGAAACCACCAACACCAAACACACGGCAACAACCACACGGACCAAGCAACCAAAATCTCCAATCCTCCCCCTTATCGCTCCGCTGCAAACCAACACTCCCATCTCCTCCACTCGACCTCCCTCATCTCCCTCTCCGATAACCACAGCCATCACCACCGTACTACCCCCCCCACTGATTTCGACTCACAACCTTCCTCCCACGGCGACACCCGATCAACCACAACACCACAGTCACGACAATCACCACAAAAAAAAGAATCAAGGCAAATCGGAAACAACCAACACAATGAAACAATGCTAAACAACCGAAACAATCGGAAACGAGACACAAAACCCAACAACACAAGCACAAACAGCAATCGAAAGAAAAAGAAAAAAAAATTAAACTACCTGGGTTGACTCCGATTTTATGACTATATGAATGGGTTTGTGTTTTGGTCTGAGTTGCTCTGTTTAGTGAATAAATGATTCGAGTTTTCCTTCTTTTGCTTACAAAGGAAAAAAACAGTTTTGGTTATAAAAGAGACTGGAGAGTTGTTGTTTTGTGTTTTACCAGGCTTATGAGTATTAAAGCCGTGTGTTTTGGTTACAGAATGAAAGAAAAACAAGAGTGTGGTGTGTCTTTATTAGTGTCTTGTTTTAAAGAGACAAAGTATTGTAATATTGTAATAGAAAAACAAGTATGGGTGTGATTGTTTTGTGATTAACACGTTTTAAGAAAAGAAAATGTGCAGTCAAAATAATACCCTGAAAACAAGCTCCGTGTTTTAGGGAAATTATTGTTGTCCTCTTTTGAATTTAACCTCCATTAATAATATTTAAACCATTCCTTCCATGCCGGTCAATTAAAACGAGGCTCTAATTTCGCTTCCGAAAATAAATTCGACTCAAAATAAAAATCTAATTTTCCTAAATTTCCTAATTTTAACAAATACAAATAAATATAAATAAATAGATATAATATAATATTTATTCACCTATAAATAAATAAAATCTTAAAATCTCACAAAAACACACTAATTAGTGCATCGCTCTTAAATAAAATTTAAATATCGAATGGAAATATTTATTCTAGGATTTACGGTTATTACAGTCTTCCCCCCTTATAGGATTCCGTCCTCGGAATCAAAACTATGCACTAAACAATTCAGGATATTTATTCCGCATCTCGTTTTCTAATTCCCACGTGGCTTCCTCAACTTGGTGGTTTCTCCAAAGTACTTTCACTAAATTCACCTTCTTAGTTCTTAACTCTTGCACTTTGTAATCTAGGATCTCTACTGGCTTTTCTTCGTAGGTCAAATCTGGACGAATTTCCACTGGTTCGTAGGTTATAACATGCCTGAAATCAGAATGGTATTCTCTTAACGCCGAAACATGAAACACATCATGAATATGCTGGAGGTCTGGAGGTAGGGCCAACTGATAAGCTAGTGGTCCTATCTTCTTAAGAATCTCAAAAGGTCCTATATATCTGGGGCTTAACTTGCCTTTCTTTCCGAATCTCATCACTCCTTTCCAAGGTGAAACTTTCAACATCACTTTATCTCCCACTTCAAATGCTTTGTCTTTCCTCTTTTGATTTGCATACTTCCTCTGTCGATCTTGAGCTGCAACTAACCTTTTTCGAATAACCTCGGTTGCTTGCTTAGTTTGTTGAAGTAATTCTGGTCCTAGTATCTTTCTTTCTCCTACTTCATCCCAATATAACGGTGATCTACACTTCCTTCCGTACAAAGCTTCATAAGGTGCCATACATATACTCGAATGGTAACTATTGTTGTAAGCAAACTCGACTAGGGGCAAATGCTCATCCCAACTTCCTTTAAAATCAAGTGCACAGGCTCTTAACATATCTTCAACTGTTTGAATCGTCCTTTCACTTTGTCCGTCGGTCTGTGGATGATAAGCAGTGCTCAGATTTAACTTCGTGCCAAGACATTCTTGAAAACGTTTCCAGAACCGAGAAGTAAAACGGGCATCTCTATCAGATACAATTGAAACAAGTACTCCGTGACGAACTACAATCTCCTTCAGGTATATGTTCACCAATCTCTCAACGGAATACTTATCACTAATTGGTAGGAAATGCGCAGATTTAGTGAGTCGATCGACGATAACCCAAATCGCATCATGACTGGCTCTAGTTCGGGGCAATCCTACAACAAAATCCATGGTAATATGCTCCCATTTCCACTCTGGTATCTCTAAAGGTTGTAGAAGTCCACTTGGTCGTTGATGTTCTGCCTTCACTTTCTGACATGTCAAACACTTACTTACCCATTCGGCAATCTCCCTCTTCATGTTGGGCCACCAATAATTCAACTTGATGTCTTGATACATTTTTGTGCTCCCTGGGTGAATGGAATATCTCGAGTTATGCGCTTCGCTCATAATTTCTTCCTTCAACTCTGTAACATTAGGAATCCATATTCTCGATGCAAATCGCTTAATTCCCTTTTCATCTTTTGAACTTAGAAATTCTTCTCCGGTCAACTCTGATCTTCTTTCTTCCATCACTTGCTCTTGACAACGTCGAATCTTCTCAAGTAACTCTGGTTGAAACTGAATGCTGTAAACTCTTTCATTGTTTTGGACTGGGACCTTGACTTCCAATTCCATTTTCTCAAATTCTCTGACCAATTCTTCTGAGGTTGTCAACAGGTTGAGTCTCTCCTTTCTACTTAATGCATCAGCCACAACATTAGCCTTCCCTGGGTGGTAGTTTATCGAGCAATCATAGTCCTTGATCAATTCTAACCATCTTCTTTGTCTCATGTTTAATTCCTTCTGCGTGAATATATACTTTAAGCTCTTGTGATCCGTGTAAATCTCGCATTTCTCTCCGTAAAGGTAATGTCTCCAAATCTTGAGTGCGAAAACAATAGCAGCAAGTTCCAAATCGTGAGTAGGGTAACGGGACTCATACTCCTTCAGTTGCCGAGAGGCGTAAGCTATTACTTTTCCGTGTTGCATCAAAACACATCCTAAACCCTTGTGAGAAGCGTCGCTGAAAATTACGAAATCGCCTTTCTCATCGGGTAAGGTCAACACCGGGGCAGTAGTCAATCTCTTCTTCAATTCTTGAAAGCTATCTTCGCATTTGGGGGTCCATTCGAACTTTTCACTTTTTCTGGTAAGTCGAGTCAGTGGCGTAGCTATCTTTGAGAAATCCTTCACGAATCTACGGTAGTATCCGGCCAATCCAAGGAAACTTCTAACTTCGGTTGGAGTCTTGGGTCTCTCCCAATCTGCTACGGCTTCTATCTTTGCAGGGTCTACAGAAATCCCTTCGCCGCTTACAATGTGTCCCAAAAATTGAACTTCTTTTAGCCAAAACTCACACTTTGAGAATTTCGCATATAACTTTTCCTTCCGCAGCGTTTCCAGAACTAGACGGAGGTGTTCAGCATGTTCCTCAGGAGACTTCGAGTATATCAGGATGTCATCAATAAATACAATCACGAACTTGTCCAAGTACCTCTTGAACACGCGATTCATCAAGTCCATAAAAGCAGCTGGCGCATTCGTCAATCCAAAAGACATGACTAAGAATTCGTAATGTCCATATCGGGTCCTAAAGGCAGTCTTAGGAATATCCTCAGGCTTGATCTTTAGTTGATGATAGCCGGATCTCAAATCAATCTTTGAAAAACATCTAGCTCCCTTAAGTTGGTCAAACAGATCGTCGATTCGAGGTAGAGGGTACTTATTCTTGATGGTCATCTTGTTCAACTGACGATAATCAATACATAGTCGCATAGATCCGTCCTTCTTCTTCACGAACAGCACTGGAGCTCCCCACGGGGATACACTTGGTCTGATTACGCCTTTGTCAAGTAATTCTTGCAGTTGGGTAGCCAACTCCTTCATCTCAACTGGAGCCATTCGGTATGGTGCTTTGGAAATTGGTGCAGTTCCCGGGGCAAGATCGATATTGAATTCTATTTCTCTGTCGGGCGGCAATCCAGGTAACTCTTCAGGAAAAACATCTTCGAATTGATTCACTACAGGGATTTCATCAATGGCAGGGGCTTGCTTCTCGTTGTCAACCACATAAGCTAAGTAGGCTTGACACCCACTCCTTAGTAGTTTCTTCGCTTGAATCAAAGTCAGAAAATTACTAGTAGGTTTCCTTCCGCGAAATTGTATTCTTTTGCCGTTGGGTCCCTTTACACTAACCCACTTACGCCGACAATTGATCTGAGCATCATAACGTGTCAACCAATCCATTCCCAGAATTATATCAAACTCCCCTAAATTAAAAGAAAGAAGGTCTGCTTCGAAACATTGTCCTTGGATTTCGATTCCACAATTTGGACATATCTGATCTACAGGGACTTTTTCCTGATTTGCTACTTCTATAATCAATGTCTCCCCTAATGGTACGGACTGAATATCCAATTTATTCCTAAAGTTCTCCGATATGAAAGATTTTGTTGCTCCCGAATCAAACAAAACACATGCATCTACAGAATTGACTAAAAGCGTACCTGCAATCACATCACTATCAGCAATAGCATCCTTCACCGTCATGTTGAAAGTACGAGCAGTTGGCTTGTTGCTGGGAGGTGCCATGAGTCTAGGTGCATTCGTCTCCTTTGGTGGTGACTTGCAATCTCGTGCAATATGTCCTTTCTTTCCGCAATTGAAACAAGTAACGGCCTTATCCTTGCAGTGAGAAGAATAGTGCCCTTTTTGTCCACAGTTGTAACAAACAATGCTGGCCAGATTACATGGTCCTGGGTGCTTCCTCCCACACGTTTTGCATTCGGGTAGCGGTGGCCTTCCTTGAATTAGATTGGCTGCGTGAGGGGGTCTGGACTTTTGATTGTTTCCCCTAGTTTCTTGATTCTCAGTTCTCTTTGTATCATTGCTTCTGTCTTCCCGCTTCACAAAAGGTCTCTTTCCATTCCGATCATCTGGCTTCCTCTCAAAATTATTTCCACGATTTTGAAACTTCCTTTTCTTCATATCCTTATCCTTTGAATACAACTCAGATCCACTTTCCACAATAGATGCTTTTTGAACCACAGTAGCATAGTTGGTGATTTCTAGGACCGCAACTCGATTCTGGATCCACGGCTTCAGCCCTAGTTGAAAACGTTTAGCTCTCTTTTCGTCTGTATCCACATGGTAAGGCACAAACCTAGAGAGTTCAGAAAACTTGGCTTCATATTCAGCTACAGTCATGTTGCCTTGCTTGAGTTCCAGAAATTTGACCTCCATTTGACTCTCCAAGTATTTAGGAAAATATTTCTCCAAAAATAGCTGCGTGAACCTAGTCCAGGGTATGACTACGTTCCCTTCCATTGCTCTCTTTGATTCCCACCAATAATTCGCTTCACCTTTTAACATGTAGGCTGCAAAGATGGTTTTCTTTTCTTCTTCTACCCCTACGATCTCAAAGGTCTTCTCTATTTCACGTAACCAGATTCTAGCTTCCACTGGGTTAGTGGTACCTTTAAACTCAGGTGGACTCAAGGATTTGAATGATTTGAAACTCACAGTAGTTTGGGTCAGTTGAGCTGGAGGTAGATTACCTCCTACATTTTGGTATAGCTGAGGCTGAGGGTTCTGGGTATGCTGAATAAGAAAGTTCATAAGTAGACTCATTGGGTTATTTTCTTGGTTGGGACCTTGAGCGAGTTGTGGTTCCGGGTTTGGAACTTGGTTCTGAAGTGGAACCTCATTCCCTGGATTCACCTCGGGTTGAGGACGAGGATTTCTTGCGGGTCTTCCTCTCTTTGGTGGCATTTTTTCTATAAGAGCGAATACAATAAGGTATGTTATATTTCGGATATGCAATTCTCAAACACCATTGCTGGCACAATTGGTATTGATATTCATAAATATCTACTCGGTCAAAATTTATGGTTTCTCACAATACTCAAAATCACAACTCTCTCTTGTCTCTTATAAGCAGTTACTCTTATTTCTCGATATAAAAAGATTTTAGATACTAGTGAAGATTTATCTCAATTTAACAGGCAGTTCTCAAAAATTCAATCATCATAAATCTCTGGTTCTCGAAAATTCTTTTTAAGTCGTAGTATCGGAAAAGAAATTGTTAACTAATTCAGGGGTAACATGGAAATTATTCTAACATGCTATTCTAATATAACACAGATCTATAATAAACAAAATGAGATAACGGTACTATAGCAGATCACAATATAATACTAATAAGATTCCATACTGGTGAAATCCAGGTCATGGTACTGAATACAAACTGGTCGCTGATAATAAGTACATCGTAAAAGTAACTAGCCAACATACTAGTCTAGTAGAGATAACAAAGGTTACTACCCAACAGGCTGGGCATCAGGTCTAAAATACAAGGATCAACATAATATATGCACCTTACTACAGAAGGGTCTATCTCGACGTCATCACTGAAGAAACATCTCACCCACTCTCCGATGGAACTCTCTGATAATGTCTGAAACCAGGGTGGCAACTCTGGCCTGATCAATCTGTCCTGTGCTGGATGATGGTAATGCGGCTAAGTCAGTCTGAAGCCCGGTCAAAACAGTCAGGGCAATCTGGTGCATAATCTCCATGGGTACGTCTCTTACTAACAGACTCCCTCCATGATGCACGGCAAGAGGTTCTGAAACTGACAATAGTCGAAGAATACTATCCCTAGTAGTAAAAATCTCCTCATAACGTCCCCACAACCAACGGTAATGCTGGAACAGTGTATGGTGGACATGCCAAGGGACCATCCCTCCGGCCACATCAGGATGCTCAGAAGGAACAGGTGGCATAGCAACAGTAGTAGCAACCACAGTGGGCTGAGCAGGAGCAGGTGCAGGTATGGTAGGTGCAGATGGAGTAGTATCACAAGCAGGCATGGCACTGACAGGTGGAAACATGTAGTCAGGCACGGTAGGGACTGTCGGCGTCGAAGCATAGACGGGAACAGGTAAAGTAAACAACTCAGCAAGAGCTGCTACTCCTGTAGGTACATCAACTCCGGATACTGGAGCTGACAAGCTAGGTACAACCTCAATACGGACGGGTGAGAGCTGGCTCTCATCAACTGGATCAGTAGTCTCGGGCACTGGGGTCTCAACTCTGAACGTCTCAGGGGTAGGAGCCTCTAAATCAATCACTGGTGGAGGAGAATCAGCTATCTCAATGATCTGGTCAGGAGAATCTACTAAATCTATCACATGTGGAGGAGAAGGTGTAAGGATCTGAACCGAAGAATCCTCCGTGTCACTAACCATCAGCATAAACTCTTCAGACGGGTCACTGTCCGAACCTGAGCTAGGATCTAGTGGTCCATGCGGGTAAGGTGTAGGAGATCTATCTCGGGTAGAACGAAAATCAGCTGGTCTGGAAGTAGACATCTACAAAAGTACGAAAAATCTCGGTCAGGTTTCAATCGACTAGATATGCCTATAAATATATATAAAGGCGTAAGGCGGTTAGTGCCAAAATCTCAACATCGTATCATATATCTCTAAATTCTCACGTCGCGTTATAGTTCTAGGTTCGTATTATATCTCTAAATGCTCGCATCGGGTTATACTCCAAGGCTCGTACGATTCCTAAAAATATAACTATGGCTCTGATACCAAAACTGTAACGCCCCCAAATCCACCCTGACAGGGGACCCGGGTCGTCACATTGTCTCAATATCCTGTAGCACAAGTTACGCAATAACAAAGCAAAATATATAATACAACGGAGCATAAAATGTCCCACTCCGCAGATCCAAGATCGTCTTCACAGCGTAATACAAAACAACTTGGTACATCTCGAATTAATATATTACAAAAGTTCACATCAGTAGAAATATAAAGATTCCAGTTGGATCTTCTAATTGTTGTCGCCATAGCCTTGCGCTTTCCCTTTCCCTTTTTAGCTCTGGCTGGACGTCTCGCCTTTCTCCGTCTTGACAGCTGAACAAAATGTTGTAAAGCAAGAATGAGCAACTATAGTGCTCAGCAAGTTCTCTTCTCGCTCGGTATATAAATATAATAAGGTTTACCGAAATAAGTACTCAAAATTTTAATATCGAATAAAACAATATGATTTGACTAAAATTCAACTTGAAAATATCATACTCGAAAGGCTCAAACTCATCTCAAAACAGAATACTCAAAAGACTCATTACTCATCTCGAAATAGAATACTCGATAACTCATTTGATATAACTCTGATAATTCATGATGTAAGAATGAACTGGTCTTCCACCTCTCCGTATCTCGGTGGGGCGATCAACTAACCAACCAAGAATACCGGCCTCCGATGACACCGCACTTTGCCCGATCACGGCTACAATACGATATCAACTATAATATATATGTATGAATGCTAGCATCATAATGGTTATCAATTCAACCAAGGCAACGAATGCCTAAATATTCTCGGGTCCGTAGAACGGTACACGAGTCTCTCTTTCTCTATAAAGGGCCTCTTGCCCAAAATTGACCAGTAGAATACAGAATTCCCGAATATTTGGGGTACAGATAACTTGAGATAACTCTTTTAGAAAATATTTACAAATCTGGCGGACTGCCAGTATGACTCAATTTTACCACCAATCCGAACAATGGACTGATGTAAATTCTCAATAATAATTTATCGGTTGACATGAACAAAATGCCAAACCTTGACAATAAAATCGACTATCTCGAACCTATGAGAATAGTCCTAAGATTAAAGTAATTGGGAGTCGTACTGAACAAATAGTACTTCTCGATATTTATAATACTCCACATTGACGAACGTTTAAATAGAATATTTTTCACTTGATCGACGAATAAAAATCTCTAATAATTATAATTTTAAACTCCTATCGGTTAGTTCGAACGAGGAACTAACTAAAAGATAATCAATGAATAACGATTTGAATTTGTACAATAAATTCAATCGAAAAGAATAAATTTAACTATCTCGGACGAATGAGATTAGTTTTACTGAATTAAAATAATAGTCGTCTCGAATTAATGAGATCGACCCGATATCAATTAAATTGTTTCTACGCTTATAGGGATTATAATACTAACTTGACAATATAATAATATTTAACAAGAAATAATTTTCAAAAGAAATTATTGCATCATATAGAGCAACAGATAATCTCAAAAATAATTAAGGAATTAAATAACACGAACAGAAATTCACAGTTTCCAAAAGTTAGGGTAAGAACGAACTTGCCTCGATCTCGAAGTACGAAAGAATGAAGCTAAAATATATACTCTACCCGTGAACTTGGCGTCGATCTACGTCTCGAGAATTATTTTCTAAAAATAGCAACCAGAAATACGTAAGCGATTCTTCAGAATAAAATACTCCCGATCCGATAATCTAATTAATAATAATATAATATCTCATAAAATCTCCGGAATAAATAACAGAAATCAATTCCGGGATAAATAAGTATTTATTCGAACACAGGAATTAAATCTGAAGAATATATCCTATTTTTAATCTCTAGAAATCTAAATTCTTACTCAAAATGAAAAATTCAAACATCCGTTTTTATTCAATTTAAATCCATATTTAATATTATCATTTTTAAACTAATTATCAAAGAATTCTAATTTTTAAGAAATCTCACAAATTCTAATTTACTAAACTCATTAATATAAAACAAATATTAAATCTCTAAATTAAATCTGACTCGATCCGGTTAATAAAAATAAACCAGAAAATAATACAAAAAAACAGCTTTTCCAAAATAAAACATATTTTATTCTATTTATTTCACAAATATTCTTCTTTTTATCAACAAATTATTAAATCTCTAATTTTCGTCCAAAAATCACAAAATGACTCTTTTTAACAAACAAATAATTAATCCATTTTATTAAACCCTTTTTATTGCAAATTAATAAATATCTAATTTATTTTCAAAATCACATAACAACACTTATTTAATTAGTAAATTCTAAATTACATCTAAAATCTTATTTAATTAATTAATTAACTAAACCATTTTAAATAAATTATTAATTACTAACCAAATTAATTAATATTCCATTTTTAACAAAACTTATGGAATCCCGTTTTATTCGTTTAACAAAAAAATCCCGATTATAAAACCGAACATCTACGTTAATATTTTATTATATGTAACAACTACACTTTGGTGTGGGTCCCACACGGTGGGCCCCACCTGTGCCTTCCCCCTCCCCTGCATCTTTCTCCCAGTCTCCTTCATCAATTTCTTTCTTTCTCTCTCTCTCTCTCTCTCTCTCTCTCTCTCAATCTCTCCCTGCCAACAATCTCTCCGCCCCCCTCTCTCCTTATCTCTCTACTCTCTCTTCCCGTCGAAACCACCAACACCAAACACACGGCAACAACCACACGGACCAAGCAACCAAAATCTCCAATCCTCCCCCTTATCGCTCCGCTGCAAACCAACACTCCCATCTCCTCCACTCGACCTCCCTCATCTCCCTCTCCGATAACCACAGCCATCACCACCGTACTACCCCCCCCACTGATTTCGACTCACAACCTTCCTCCCACGGCGACACCCGATCAACCACAACACCACAGTCACGACAATCACCACAAAAAAAAGAATCAAGGCAAATCGGAAACAACCAACACAATGAAACAATGCTAAACAACCGAAACAATCGGAAACGAGACACAAAACCCAACAACACAAGCACAAACAGCAATCGAAAGAAAAAGAAAAAAAATTAAACTACCTGGGTTGACTCCGATTTTATGACTATATGAATGGGTTTGTGTTTTGGTCTGAGTTGCTCTGTTTTGTGAATAAATGATTCGAGTTTTCCTTCTTTTGCTTACAAAGGAAAAAAACAGTTTTGGTTATAAAAGAGACTGGAGAGTTGTTGTTTTGTGTTTTACCAGGCTTATGAGTATTAAAGCCGTGTGTTTTGGTTACAGAATGAAAGAAAAACAAGAGTGTGGTGTGTCTTTATTAGTGTCTTGTTTTAAAGAGACAAAGTATTGTAATATTGTAATAGAAAAACAAGTATGGGTGTGATTGTTTAGCAAAATATATAATACAACGGAGCATAAAATGTCCCACTCCGCAGATCCAAGATCGTCTTCACAGCGTAATACAAAACAACTTGGTACATCTCGAATTAATATATTACAAAAGTTCACATCAGAAGAAATATTAAAGATTCCAGTTGGATCTTCTAATTGTTGTCGCCATAGCCTTGCGCTTTCCCTTTCCCTTTATAGCTCTGGCTGGACGTCTCGCCTTTCTCCGTCTTGACAGCTGAACAAAATGTTGTAAAGCAAGAATGAGCAACTATAGTGCTCAGCAAGTTCTCTTCTCGCTCGGTATATAAATATAATAAGGTTTACCGAAATAAGTACTCAAAAATTTTAATATCGAATGTAACAATGTGATTTGACTCAAATTCATCTTGAAAATATTATACTCGAAAAGCTCAAAACTCATCTCAAAACAGAATACTCAAAAGACTCATTTGGTATATCTCTGATAACTCATGATTTAAGAATGAACTGGTCTTCCACCTCTCCGTATCTCGGTGGGGCGATCAACTAACCAACCAAGAATACCGGCCTCCGATGACACCGCACTTCGCCCGATCACGGCTACAATACGATATCAACTATAATATATATGTATGAATGCTAGCATCATAATGGTTATCAATTCAACCAAGGCAACGAATGCCTAAATATTCTCGGGTCCGTAAAACGGTACACGAGTCTCTCTTTCTCTATAAAGGGCCTCTTGCCCAAAATTGACCAGTAGAATACAGAATTCCCGAATATTTGGGGTACAGATAACTTGAGATAACTCTTTCAGAAAATATTTACAAATCTGGCGGACTGCCAGTATGACTCGATTTTACCACCAATCCGAACAATAGACTGATGTAAATTCTCAATAATAATTTATCGGTTGACATGAACAAAATGCCAAACCTTGACAATAAAATCGACTATCTCGAATCTATGAGAATAGTCCTAAGATTAAAGTAATTGGGAGTCGTACTGAACAAATAGTACTTCTCGATATTTATAATACTCAACATTGATGAACGTTTAAATAGAATATTTTTCACTTGATCGACGAATAAAAAATCTCCAATAATTATAATTTTGAACTCCTATCGGTTAGTTCAAACGAGGAACTAACTGAAAGATAATCAATAAATAACGATTGAATTTGTACAATAAATTCAATCGAAAAGAATAAATTTAACTATCTCGGACGAATGAGATTAGTTTCACTGAATAAAATAATAGTCGTCTCGAATTAATGAGATCGACCCGATATCAATTAAATTGTTTCTACGCTTATAGGGATTATAATTCTCAAATAAACTAACTTGACAATATGATAATATTTAACAAGAAATAATTCTCAAAAGAAATTATTGCATCATATAGAGCAACAGATAATCTCAATATATAATATCTCAAAAATAATTAAGGAATTAAATAACACGAACAGAAATTCACAGTTTCCAAAAGTTAGGGTAAGAACGAACTTCCCTCGATCTCGAAGTACGAATGAATGAAGCTAAAATATATACTCTACCCGTGAACTTGGCGTCGATCTACGTCTCGAGAATTATTTTCTAAAAATAGCAACCAGAGATACGTAAGCGATTCTTCAGAATAAAATACTCCCGATCCGATAATCTAATTAATAATATAATATCTCATAAAATCTCCGGAATAATTAACAGAAATCAATTCCGGGATAAATAAATATTTATTCGAACACAGGAATTAAATCTGGAGAATATATCCTATTTTTTAATCTCTAGAAATCTAAATTCTTACTCAAAATGAAAAATTCAAACATCCATTTTTATTCAATTTGAAACCATATTTATTATTCTCATTTTTTAAACTAATTATCAAAGAATTCTAATTTTTAAGAAATCTCACAAATTCTAATTTACTAAACTCATTAATAAAACAAATTTTAAATCTCTAAATTAAATCTGACTCGATCCGGTCAATTAAAATAAACCGGAAAATATTAAAAACAGCTTTTCCAAAATAAAACATATTTTATTCTATTTATTTCACAAATATTCTTCTTTTTATCAACAAATTATTAAATCTCTAATTTTCGTCCAAAAATCACAAATAACTCTTTTTAACAAACTAATAATTAATCCATTTTATTAAACCCTTTTTATTGCAAAATAATAAATATCTAATTTCTTTTCAAAAATCACATAACAACACTTATTTAATTAATACATGATAATCTCTAAATTACATCTAAAATCTTATTTAATTAATTAACTAAACCATTTTAAATAAATTACTAATTACTAACCAAATTAATTAATAATCCATTTTTAACAAAACTTATTGAATCTCGTTTTATTCGTTTAACAAAAATCCCGATTATAACACCCGAACGTCTACATTATTATTTTATTATATTATATGTAACAACAACTACACTTTGGTGTGGGTCCCACACGGTGGACCCCACCTGCCTTCCCCTGCATCTTTCTCCCAGTCTCCTTCATCAATTTCTCTCTCTCTCTCTCTCTCTCTCTCTCTCTCTCTCTCTCTCTCTCAATCTCTCCCAGCCAACAATCTCTCCGCCCCCCTCTCTCCTTATCTCTCCACTTTCTCTCTTCCTCCATTTACACTACACAACTTCTTCTCTCAACAAAACCCAAACAATTCACTCCACCTCAATCTCCTCTCCCCGTCGCCCGTACCCCCTTCGACTAACCATCACCGCCGAGTACATCACCACTAACAATCTCCCTAACACCGCAACATAAATCCTCCCCTAAGTCTCTCCCTACTCTATCTCCCCGTCTCCCCCACATCCCTTTCTTCGAACGACACCAGCACACACCAACCATTCGACCAATAGTCGAACCAAAACACACCCAAATCTCCTCTTGCTTTCCTCCCCTCAACGAACCAGGCAACAACAATATACACTAGTCGGCTTAATAGATTTTGTAAAATGAAAACAACAAGAAGAAAGGAACGAAATTGAAAGGAATACTACCTGGGTTTGATTCCGATTTTATGACTATATGAATGAATTTATCAAAGTCGGGTTTTGGTTTTGTTTTGGTTCAAAGATGCAAGACCTGTGTTTGTACTTGTTTATGTTGGTGAGAGATTTTGGAAAAAAAACAAGAGCTGTGTTATTGTTTTTGTTCGGTGTGTATGTATATAAGGCCGGGTGCTTTTGGTTAAGAAAGAAAGAAAAACACATGTGTGGTGTGTCTTTTTTTTAGTGACCTGTTTTGTACCAATATAAAGAAGTAAGTGGTAGTATGTTTATGTCATTTTAGGGAACAAAAACGTGGGGACAAAAGAATGTGCCCTGAAAACAAGCTCCGTGTTTTGTGAAAATCATTGCTGTTTTCTTTTGAATTTAGCCACCATTAATAATATTCAATCCATTTCTTCCCTGCCGGTCAATTAAAACGAGGCTCTAATTTCGCTTTCGAAAATAAATTCGACTCAAAATAAAAATCTAATATTCCTAAATTTCCTAATTTTAACAAATACAAATAAATATAAATAAGTAGATATAATATAATATTTATTCACCTATAAATAAATAAAATCTTAAAATCTCACAAAAACGCACTAATTAAATATATTAGTGCATCGCTCTTAAATAAAGAATTAAATATCGAGCAACTTTGTGACGCCCCCAGATCCACCCTGACCGGAGATCCGGGTCGTCACATTGTCTCAATATCCTGTAGCATAAGTTACACAGTAATAAAGCAAAATATATAATACAACGGAGCATAAGTGTCCCACTCCGCAAATCCAAGATCAGTCTCACACATTGTTATCATACGACATAATACATCTCGGGATAATATTTTACATATGTTACAAAAGTAGGTAGATAAGGATTCCAGCTAGACATTCTAGTCCTCTTCAGCATAGCCTGGAGCTTTCTCCTTTCCCTTGGATCCCTGGTTGGACGTCTCGCCTCTTTCCCTCTTGATAGCTGAATAAAAAATGTTGTAAAGCAAGAATGAGCAACTAGAGTGCTCAGCAAGTTCTCTTCTTACTCGGTATATAAATATAATAAGATTTCCCAAAATTAATAGAATATCACAAATCTGGATTTTGACTCAGTACTCATCTTGAAAGCAGAATACTCGAAAAACTCATTACTCATCTCAAAACAGAATACTCGAAAGACTCAAATTGATATAACTCCGTTGACTCATGATTTAAGAATAAACTGGTCTTCCACCTCTCGGTATCTCGGTGGGGCGATCAACTATCCGACCGGGAATACCGTCCTCCAATGATATCGCACTTCGCCCGATCACGGCTACAATACGCTATCAACAATATATAAAAATATGAATGCTAGCATCATAGGGGTTATTAATTAAATCCTGGCATCATAGTGCCAATATATCTCGTGTCCGCATAACGGTACACAAGTCTCTCTTTCTCTAAAATGGGCCTCTTTCCCAAAATTTGACCAGTAGAATACAGAATTCCCGAATATTTGATGAACAGATAACTCGAAATAATTCTTCCATGAAAACAATTACAAATCTGGCGGACTGCCAGACCGACTCAATTGTTCCACCAATCCGATCAATGGACTGAGGTAAATTCTCAATAATAATATTTTATTGGTTGACACGAACAAGATGCCAACCCTCGACAATAAAGTCGACCATCTCGAAATATTGAGGATAGTCTTAAAATGAAGTAATTTGGAGTCGTACTGTACAAATAGTACTCCTCGAATATTTATAATACCCATAATTGATGAACGTTAAATAGAATATTTTTCACTTGATCAACGAGTAAAACTCTAACGATCCTAATTTTTATAATTCTTATTTATTGATTCGAGAGACGAACCAACTAAAAGATAATCAATAATTATTGTCGAATTTGTACAATAAATTCGACTGAAAGGAATAAATTTAACTATCTCGAATAAATGAGAATAGTTTCACTGAATCATAATAATAGTCGTCTCGAATTAATGAGATCGACCCGATAACAACGAAATTAATTCCACGCTTATAAGGGATATAATTCACAAATAAACTAATTTTAACAGTAACAAAATATCGCAACGAGAAAATAATGCTCAAAAGGATAATTAAATCTCATAATTGACAGCTCGAAATTAAATAAGGAATGAAATAATACAAACAGAAATTCAAATCTCTAAGAGTTAGGGTAGGAATGAACTTGCCTCGATCTCGAAGTACGAATGAATGAAGCTAAAATATATACTCTACCCGTGAACTTGGCGTCGATCTACGTCTCGAGAATTATTCTCTAAAAAATGGCAACCAGAAATACATGAGCGATTCTTCAGAATAAAATACTCCCGATCCGATAATCTAAATAATAATAATATAATAATAAAATATCTCTCGAGGAATTAACAGAAACTAATCCCCGGTTAAATAAATCTCTCTTCGATCTCAGGAATCAAATCTCGAAAATAAATCCTATTTTAATATCTGAAAATCTAAATTCTTACTCAAAATGAAAAAATTCAAACATCCCTTTTTATTCAATTTAAATCCATATTTATTATTCTCATTTTTAAACTAATTATCAAAGAATTCTAATTTTTAAGAAATCTCACAAATTCTAATTTACTAAACTCATTAATAATATAAAACAAATTTTAAATCTCTAAATTAAATCTGACTCGATCCGGTCAATTAAAATAAACCGGAAAATAATAAAAACAGCTTTTCCAAAATAAAACATATTTTATTCTATTTATTTCACAAATATTCTTCTTTTTATCAACAAATTATTAAATCTCTAATTTTCGTCCAAAAATCACAAAATAACTCTTTTTAACCAACAAATAATTAATCCATTTTATTAAACCCTTTTTATTGCAAATTAATAAATATCTAATTTATTTTCAAAATCACATAACAACACTTATTTAATTAATAAAGAAATAAATTCTAAATTTCATTTTAAAAACTCTAAATAATTCTATTTTCAATCAATTAAACAATTAAACCACTTAAGAACTATTTATTTCTCACAATTTTAATAGCAATCCAAATCAATAAATTCTAATTCTAACATTTAATCGCTAATTAATCAGAACCGTTTTATAATATTATTTTATTAGTAATTTTACTAACGTGGGTCCCACCCGAACGGGTCCCACCCGAACGGGTCCCACCCGAGTCTCTCCCCCTCCCCTGCGTTTCACGGCACACAGACAACAATCTCTCTCTCTCGAATCTCTCTCTCTCTCTCCCTCTCTCTCTCCCTCTCTCCCTCCCTCTCTCTCTCCCTCTCTCTCTCTCTCTCTTCTCTATCTCTCACTCGCCATTTCCAATCTCCGGTTACCCATCATACCCAAACAATTCTCTCATCTCACAACTCTCCCCAAACTCTCTCTAACCTCTCCCCGTTCTTTCTTATTCTCGACCAAAGTCGAGCCCACAAACAACCACAACAACTCTCCCTCATCCTCAACTTCTCTCCGTTGTTTTCATCACCCACAAACACCAATCAGCTAACTTCCTTCTCCGACCGCAAACCATCGGAAAAATGAGACACCAAACCAAACAACCTCATGAATTCCAATTCAACACCCAACCAAAAACACAAATTCATACCACAACCAATTTCGTGAAAATATATATATATATATATATATATATATATATATATATATTAACATAAAAAAACTCTCCGACTGTACACGGTAGTACAAAACGAAGACAAACAATCGGAGTACTAGTTCTTGGTCGGCATAATACTGTAAAACAAAACTTAAGAAAAAGAAAACAATTACCTGGGTCTTGTTTTGGTCTAAGTTGTTTTGGTTACAAATGAAAAGGAAAACAAAAGTGTGTTGTTTGTTCGGTTTTTAAAAACAATATGGCTGGGTTTGCAGGGAGATAAAACAAATACAAGACCTGGTTCCCTTTTTCCGTGTATTGAAAAAAAAAATATATATATATATATATAGCCCCTCTATGTTGACTATATTGTTTTAAAAATAGATAAGTCATTTTCTCTCTAATTTTTTAAAACAAATGATTACCAGAAAATGGGGGAGAAAAATCTGGAACGTAGTGGTTTGCTCCGGGAAATAATAATCCTGTCTCCCTGTCTCTTTCTTGGTTAATAAAACGAGATTTTCGCTCCGTTTTCTAAATTAAACCGATCCAAAAATAAAATAAAAAAAATCCTATTTTCCTAAATATATTTTTTTTTTCTAATTTTAGTAAACACTAAATAAATGTAACTAATTAAATATAAAACGAATATTTAAAATCTCAAAAAAAAAATTAAAACGCGCTAATTAAAATATAATAACGAATCGCTCTTAAATAAAATTTAAATAACGATAGGAAAATTTATTCGAAATATTCACGGTTATTACAGTCCCCCAGGTCTTTCTCCTCTCTTCCCCCGTCTCAAACTCTCTCCTCTGCTCCTCGCGTGTTCACAATCAAATACCAGTTTCTTTTTGATTTTGCCGTCCAAATTAGCTGTAAAAATATCCAAATCGCTCCTCTTCTCCTCCTTTATATTCCAACACTGTCAAACCCGGATTTCTTCACGTTTCATTTTTAAGGTATAATCGAAATATTATTTCGGTTTATGGGCTGTTGTTTTTGTTGATATAGTGTTAAAGATCGGTATGATTTGAGTACTATATATGAATTTGGTAAAATTATGGGCATGTTTTTAAGTTGCCGGAAAATTCTTGTTCACCGGAATTTGAGTTTTATCTGTGGGTTTCTAGTTTTGTTCAGGTGTATATATAGATCGGTGTATGTAGTATATTATATATTTTAGTTCGAATTTTCTGGGCATTTTGCTTCTCGCCGGATTTTACTATTTTCGCCGGATTTTTTATATAATTCCGATGGAGTGTGTTTGTGAGATTGTATGGTTTAAGTAGAGGTCAAATTAGATGTTTTTGGGGCTGTGTTGGTGCTGTCCGTTTCTAGTAGTGGTGTTGCCGGATTTTTCCCCGGTGGCCGGAATCTGGAAACCTTTACCAGATGCCGGTGAGTGTTCTTGAAGCCCTGTTTGATCTTTAAATCCTATTTTCATTTTGTAAAAACTGTATGTGGAATAAAAATTAAAAATAAAATTCAAAATTCATAAATTAATTAAAATAATTAATTGATTAATTATTTTAAATAATTAGTTGATTAATTTATTTAATTGATTTATTTATTTTGATAAATTTTGTTAAAATTCGATTAACTTTAATTGATCTTAATTAATTTTAGTTAATGATTTAATTAATTCAATTAATTGATTAATTTTATAATTAATTGATTAATTCTATTAATTAATTTTGGTTAATTTTAATTAATCTTAATTATTTTCGATTCACGCTTTTAGAAAGAAAAACGAGACGATTCGTTCTAAACGAACAAAAATATTTTTGAGTGGAAGTGATTTGGTTTCTAAAAATTCGAAAATGTTTTAAAATTTGACGATCAAACGGGAGTCAATATTGAGTCATGATTGTATGTAAAATATTTTATCTATTTAATTATTTGTTTAATTTTGTAAATTCTAGAAAATTGATTGATCTTCGATCTAAAAGTGTTTTATTTACGAAATGTTTTAAAATCGAGATCAAATATTTTGTGAAATTATGTTCGAGTCATAATACATGCAATGTGATTTATTTAAGTAATTGTTCGAGTGTGAATTTTAAAAGATATAAAGTATTGAGGATTATGATATAAATCGAGTTTTGAACGATATATATATTTAATGTGTGCTTAATTATTTGTATGAATTATATTATAAGATGTCGTTAAGAGTATACGATTTTCTTTGAATCTGACTAGGCTTGTCAGATTTATATTTCTTTTCGAGGACGAAGTGTTTGTCTCGAGGGTTAAGTGTTATATGTACATTTCTATTTCTTTATCGAGGATTAGAATAAATCTTTCGATGATTAATTGGTGAATATTGACTTAGGAATGTCAGCGAAGTTAAGTTGGTATGAGACGAAGAAGGTTGGAGATTAATGCAATATTGTTTGCGATTGTTGGATTCATTGTGAGGTGTTTTAACACTGGGAAAACGTCTATGTTCAGAGGGGACATTTCCGATTATTTTCTTCCAACAGAGAGATATTGGTAAGCATGGTTAATATGTTCGAGTTGAGTTTATAAGTGTATATAGAATATTAGAATGACGTCTGGAGAATGATTATGTTTGACTATAGAAGTTGACGCGCGAGCTCGATATCGGCAGATTAGACTCGTGGCGATCGCAAGAGTGTCATACCAACGAACGACTGAAATAGAAGACCGTGATGTCGTAAGATAGAAGAAGAAAATAGTTGTATTACTTCGACGTTAAGTAATAGCTAAGGACCCGAGGCAAGTGTTACTATCCCTCACTTATCGTTCAAGTGAATTATTCCTTTAATTGTGTTACCGTAACTGCCTTATTGTTGAAAATTCGGTTAAAATATTCTTTTAAATATCGATAATTTGTTGATGATTTATTGATAAAAATTGACTATTTTTACAATGATATTGTGAATCAATGATACTTCCTTGTTGGAAGTAAAGCTAAACCAATTGTTTAGCTAGTCGGGATCCCACTAGTAGAACATTGAAGCTATCATGTCTGAATATCCAATATTAATCCATTCTATGATGAAAGATTTTAGATTTAAAATGCTTATCTTGTGATTTGACCTTTTGACAAAAGATCCCTGTTTTATTAGCAATGTTTATTAATATTCATGTTTTACTATACACTTGCTGAGCATTTCTTCCGCTCATACTTGCTTGTTTTAAATTTTAAACCTTCAGTAAAAGATAGTTTGGCGAGACTTATCTGCGTAGTTCGGGAAGAGATGAGGTAGATGCCATTATGAAGATGACTTGACGTGGGATGTCTGGATTTAGTGTAAGATCTATTTTATATAACTGAGTTCTAATATTTATTATTTAATAGTCTAGTTGGCCTGGCGTACTTCTTATCGAAGTTACACCAGTGGTTTAAGACTTGGTCAAAGAGATTTTTGTAAAGAAAAGATTTTATTATTGGAAATTTGGATTCTTGTTTCTAGCACTATAACCTTAAAGATCTTGGTATGTTTGGGGTCAAAAATGTTATTTTTCAATTGTTGGACAATCACAAGTGAATGTTTATTATTAAACAGATGTTTTATTTTTTGAGGATTTTCGTGTGACGACCAAATCTTCTGACCCCGGATTTGGGGGCGTTACAATTGTGATAGGTTATATGTTTGGGCGCATTTTTTGAAATTTGGGTTTGGGCGAAATATTTGAATATTTTGGTCTTGGCTCCAAATTTGAAATTTTCACAAAATTAATACTTAATTCCTACCAATATTGGTAGGTTATGGGGTTGGCCGAAATTTTGAATTTTTAAATGTGAGCGCCATTTTTGAAAATTTGGGTTTGGCATTCAGTTCAAACTTTTCCGTGAAAATATGACCTATTTCCTACTAATATCGGTAGGTTTTGTGTGTTGCTGAAAAAAGTTTGGTTTTAGAATTTTTTTTATTTTAAATCAAGTAATAAATAACTTTATTTTAAAATTTAAAAAATTATCATTTTTTGTCATAGGTTTTTTTCCTACCATTTTTGTGCCTACTCACTACCAAAATTGGTAGGAAATAACCCAAAAAGAAAACGACAAACAACTTTTTTTTACATGTCCTACCAATATCGGTAGGAATAGAAAATTTGATCGATAGATTTGCTATAAAAAATAGGATCTTAAAGTACAAAAATCCAATATTTTACGTACATCTATGACATTAACATATTTAATCATCCGTATGGTTGGATCGTGGAAAATATATTTTTTTAAATTCGAAAAGTGTAACCCTGAACAACCCCTAAACTATGAGTATAAACCCTAACTCAAACTTCAAAAATTCACACTCTTTGGCTTTATAAAGGACTTTAAGCTTTTATAATTTTTTTTCCATAGATTCCTCCCACTAAAAAATGCCATTTCATACTAAAAATTTTAATTTATCGACATCCTTATATTTATTAATTTTTTTCGTTATAATTAGGTTTTATCGAATAACATAATAACGTAAGAATGTAAGTCCAAATGAACTAATTTTTATCCTACAATACTAAATTGTATAGATTTTTACGTTCGCAGAGATTGATCAATAAAAAACATGATAACTAATCACAAAAAACAAAACAAAATTATTATAATTCGTGAAAGGGCTTTTTCCTAACATTTTTGGGCCTATTTACCACCAATATTGGTAGGAATTAGCCCAAGAGGAAAACAACAAACAACTTGTTGTGCCATTTCCTACCAATATCGGTAGGAATAGAAAATTTGATCGATAGATTTACTATAAAAAAATAGGAGCTTAAAGAACATAAATAAAATATTTTACGTACATCTATGACATCAACATATTTAATCATCTGTGCAGTTGGATCTTTGAAAATACATTTTTTTAAATTCGAAAAATGTAACCCTGAACAACCCCTAAATTATGAGTGTAAATCCTAACTCAAACTTCGAACATTCACACTCTTTCGCTTTCTAAAGGACTTTAAGCTTTTATAATTTTTTTGGTCCAATTTTTTTCAAAGATTCCTGCCACTATAAAATGACATTTCATATTAAAAAATTTAATTTATCGATATTGATATGGGATGAAAATAAGCCCTAAAGACACATTTAATGTGGCATTAATTAGGCCAAGGATGGCCCAAACGTGGGGTCCACCAGCTGGGCCCAAAACCCCAATTATAATATTAATTTCGTAATTAATATTGGGGGAAATAAACAGCTCAACAATAAGAGTTGGATAAGGATATTATTTCCACCAGACTTATCCACCAAGGCATCCAATTCAATATGGAAACTGATTCCTACAAGGAATAGATCTAGAACTTTCCTCAAAGACTTTTCTACCAAGTCTCTGACTCCTACCATAATTCTAAAGGCTTCTCAGCCTATATAAAGGGCCAGACCCCTCATCCTAGAACTACGTTTTCTTGGCTTGATTCTCTAATACAGAGATACGTAGGCATTCTGTGAGGACCGTTTAGTCTCGAACGCAGAAGCAGCCATTAAAGCTCGAAGCTCAACCACCCTAGCATTAATTACAAATCGTAAACTAGTTTTTATTCCACAACATTTGGCGCCGTCTGTGGGAAGAAGACGTCAACCATGGTTCAAACACGAAGAACAACATCAACTGAGGCCATACCCCTTAGCTCTGCTCCACCTGCTATCTCTGATCCGCTCATCACCGCTGAAGGAGGACAATTACCCCCACCAACAGGGACGGTCATTCAACCTCTAACCTCTCAACCCTCAGGGACGATTCCCCATGTTGAGGGAACTGTGGCTATTCCTCAAAGCCAAGAAACTAACCCTCTTCAGATGGTGGTTTCTCCTCATGATAGCGCTGGTCATACGCTACCTCCGGGGGTACAGATCCACACCACGGATCTCACTTTGAATACAAACCCGATGTATGGGCTGCCTAATTATCCCCCTCAACACAGGGAACCTGGACCGAGCGGTCATGCCTTACAGATCCGAGATCGGGAGTATGATGATTACTCTGGTCCCTATTTTGATGATTCATCGTCTGAGGATGACAATGATGATCGTGATGAAGCCCCGAGGAGGCGACGTGCTAGTAAGGAACCTCGAAGGAGGTCCTAAAGAATCCATGATGGACCTCCACAAACGGCTGAGGAAAGGATTAAGGCTCATGAGGCAGAGATCCAAAGGCTGAAGGATGATATTGCTAGAGAGCAAGCAAGGCGAAGTCTGATTCAACCTCCTCCAGTTACAGGGAGGATTCCCATTATAAATCTGGAGAGGCCCTCAAGGAGACAACGAAGGGCCGAAGCCCCGATTGAAAAATCGACAAGGGTGGAGACCCCCAAAAGTAACCCTAGGGATCTGATGCCCCTTGGGGATCCTGATGATCCTACACCTCCGTTCACTGAGGAGGTAATGAATGCTCGCATCTCAAGGAAGTTCAAGATGCCGTCAATTAAGGCCTATGATGGAACGGGCGATCCCGCAAACCATGTTAGGACATTCTCAAATGCACTGCTGTTGCAGCCTGCGAGCGACGCCTTAAAGTGTAGGGCGTTCCCTCAAACCCTGTCTGGCATGGCTCAAAGGTGGTATAGCCGCTTACCTGCAAACTCAATCGGCTCGTTCAAAGAGATGAGTGCCGCCTTTATCAGCCAGTTCATTAGTGGGAGAGTTCATGAAAAAAGTTCTGCATCCCTTATGTATGTGGTGCAGGGGAAGAACGAGAATCTGAGGGATTACCTCAAGCGGTTCACCAAGGAGACGCTGAATATCACTGATCTGGAAAATAAGGTGGCCATGGTAGCCCTGGAACACGGAACCACTGATCTCTTCTTTAAAAGGTCTTTGGCAAAACACACTCCTGAAAATATGGTCGAGCTCCAACGGAGGGCCGACAAATATATCAAGGCCGAGGACAGCATGAAGAAAGAAACCACAGGAGGCAATGGCAAGGGTTCTAATGATTCGAAGAAACGAAAGCAAGAACAAGAGTATGATGCTAGGGACAAGTATCCCCGGACTAGCAAGGATTCTGATTCACCCCCGAAGAAGAATTTGGGACCAAGATTCAATGACTATGCGAGACTGAATGCTCCTAGGAGTCAGATCTTGCTAGATATTGAGAAGGATAAAGATTTCAGATGGCCGAAGCCACTTAGGGGTGACCCCACGAAAAGAAACAAGGATCAATACTTTAGGTACCACCGTGATGTGGGTCATTATACCGATGATTGTAGACAGTTGAAAGATGAGATTGAGTTCTTGATCCGAAAAGGAAAGCTAAACAGGTTCACGAAGAATGATGATCGTGGAACCCAAAGAACGGACAATGACAGGAGAGATAACGATCGTGATCATGATCGTAACCCACAGCCCCGAGGGCCAGTTGTTAATATGATTTGGGGAGGCCCGACAGCGGCCGGCATGACTCGAAACTCTCGAAAAGCGTATGCCAGAGAAGTAATGCACATCGTGGGAGAAGCCCCAAAACGTGCCAAGACTGAAATAGTTATTGGGTTTGATGATTCAGATCTCGAAGGGGTAAAGTTCCTCCATGACGACCCGTTGGTCATAACTCCTGTGATTGGAAACTCGGAGGTGAAACGAGTCTTGATAGACAATGGAGCTTCTGTTGATATCTTGTTTCACGATGCGCTTGTGAAAATGGGGTACACCGATTCTCAATTGACCCCCACCAACATGCCAATCTACGGATTTAATGGAGTTGAGTCCAAGGTTGAAGGGACTATTCAGTTACCCATGACGATTGGACAGGAACCTAGAGAAGCTACTCAGATGCTGAATTTCCTTGTGATCAAGGCATCCTCGACCTATAACGCGATCCTAGGAAGGACTGGACTTCATGCATTCAAGGCTGTGGCCTCCACATATCACATGAAGATTAAGTTTCCAACCAGGAATGGTGTTGGAGAACAAAAGGGTGATCAGAAGATGGCAAGAAGTTGTTATGTATCCGCGTTAAGGGCTGATGGAATCGGGGGGCAGGTACTTCCGATCGAAGACATGGATGTCCGTGATGATGATGAACACAGAGGAAAGCCAGTAGAGGACTTAATACCTATTCCTATGGAGCTAGGCGACCCTGAGAAGGTGACTTATATAGGAGCCTCTCTAAAGGAACCCCTGAAGGGCAAATTGATAACATTCTTGCAAGAAAATAGCGACGTGTTTGCCTGGACAGCAGCTGATATGCCAGGGATTGATCCCCAACTCATAACTCATAGATTGAATGTCGATCCTAGTCGGAAGATAATACAGCAGAAGAAGAGGAACTTTGCACCTGAAAGGCAAGAGGCCATAAAGCAAGATGTGGAAAAGCTCTTAGAAGCTGGGTTTATTGAAGAAATTCAGTTTCCAGAATGGTTGGCTAACCCTGTGATGGTCAAGAAAGCCAACGGTAAGTGGAGGATGTGTATAGACTTCACCGACTTGAATGATGCATGCCCTAAGGATTGCTTCCCTTTACCAAGGATAGACATGTTAATAGATGCCACAGCTGGACATGAGATGCTGAGCTTCATGGATGGGTTCAGCGGCTACAATCAGATTAAGATGCACAAGGATGACGTCCCTAAGGTATCTTTCATAACTGACTTTGGTGTTTTCTGCTATCTTGTTATGGCTTTCGGTCTAAAAAATGCAGGAGCTACTTACCAACGACTGGTGAATAAGATATTCGCCCATTTGATTGGAAAAACCATGGAGGTCTATGTTGATGACATGTTAGTCAAGAGCCTGTTCAAGGCAGACCACATTAAGCACCTCAGAGAGGCATTCGAAGTGCTGAGGCACCACAAAATGATGTTGAATCCAGCCAAGTGTGCCTTTGGCGTTGGATCAGGCAAATTTTTGAGTCTGATGGTTTCAAAAAGAGGCATAGAGGCCAACCCTGACAAGATCAAGGCAATCTTAGACATGGAGCCACCACGCACTATAAGAGATGTGTAGAAGTTGACAGGCCGGGTAGCGGCTTTAAGAAGATTCATCTCTAAGTCTGGTGACAAATGCTTGCCGTTCTTTCAAGCATTGAAGAAGGTGAAAAATTTTGAGTGGACCCCTGAGAGCCAAGAGGCCTTTGAACAACTGAAGAAGTACATGGTTGAAGCCCCGTTGCTGGCCAAACCTAGTCCCGGGGAGACCCTTTATCTATACCTGGTGGTATGGAAGCAAGCGTTGAGCGCCGTTCTTATTCGAGAAGAAAAGAAGGTCCAGAAACCTATCTATTATGTGAGCAAGGTGTTGCACGGGGCTGAGCTGAATTACTCTCCCATTGAGAAGTTCGCCTTGGCTTTGATAACAGCCTCGAGGAAGTTACGCCCATACTTCCAGGCACATAAAACTGAAGTCCTGACGGACCAACAGTTGAGAAACATATTGCATAGCCAAAAGGCTAGTGGAAAGCTAATCAAGTGGGCGATTGAACTTGGAGAATTTGACATCACGTATAAGCCTCGAACAGCCATTAAGGCTCAAGCATTGGCTGACTTCGTGGTTGAATGCACCATTAGCAACAAGAAGTCGGGGGGCAGGAGACAATAACAACCTCTGAGAAGCAAGATAAAGATGGAGAACTTGAACCTGATCAGAAGGAATATTGGGTGCTCTATTTTGATGGAGCATCAAAAACAAAATCTAGTGGCGCAGGTTTAGTATTGCAAAGCCCCGATGGGTTCACAGTTGAATATGCTTTGAAGTTGGATTTCCAGACAACCAACAATGAAGCTGAGTATGAGGCTTTGATAGCTGGTTTAGGCTTGGCCAGAATCATGAGAGTCAAGAATCTCAAAGTTTGTGGAGATTCAAGATTAGTAGTCTCTCAAGTGAATGGTGAATTTGAGGCCAAGGATGAAACTATGGCAAAGTATTTGCGAGTTGTGAAAGCTGTCATGACTCAGTTTGACGAGTGTTATGTAGAACATATTCCGAGAGAAGAGAACGTTAAGGCCGATGCCCTATCCAAGTTCGTTTCTTCCGAAATAGAAAACTATGCAGGGAGTGTTTACTTCCAGGTCTTGAAGGCCCCGACTATCAACTCAAAATTAGTGGCACCAATTGATGTGGGAAGCTATTGGATAGATCCTATCAAAGCTCACCTAGAAACTGGATGGCTCCCCGACAATGCCTCGGAGGCACGAAAGCTGTCAGTGAGAGCATTGAGATATGCCTTGATCGAGGGCGTTCTTTACAAAAGATCTTTCGTTATCCCGTATTTGAAATGTTTGAGGCCCCGGGAGGCAAGGGAAGCTTTGGAAGAATTTCATGAAGGTATTTGTGGGTAGCACTTGGGGGGCAGAGCCCTAGCTCATAAAATAACTCGTTTGGGATTCTACTGGCCAGAAATGCTGGCCGATGCACAGAGCTATGTCAAGTGGTGCGATCGATGCCAGAAGCATGCTCCGATAGTAAGGCAGCCGCCCGAGATGTTAACATCGGTTAACTCCCCTATTCCATTCGCGATGTGGGGAATGGATATACTTGGTCCTTTCCCCGTAGCTTCAGCACAAAGGAAGTTTCAGATAGTGGCCATTGATTACTTTACTAAGTGGATTGAGGCTAAACCTCTAGCCAAGATAACCACCAAACAAGTTGCCCAGTTCTTTTGGGAGAATATAATTTGCAGGTATGGAATCCCACGAATTTTGGTGACAGACAATGGGACACAGTTCAATAATGAAGAGTTCAAGAAGTATTGTGAGGAGAATGCAATTGAGCTTCGTTTTACCTCTGTGGCTCATCCACAAGCCAACGGGCAAGCTGAGGTAGCTAATCGAATTATCCTTGATGGACTGAAGAAGAGGGTTGAACGCTCTAGAAACACTTGGGTAGATGAGTTGCTGCCCATACTATGGGCATACCGTACCACTTGTAAAGTGACCACTGGAGCAACCCCGTTCCTGCTGGCTTACGGAGCGGAGGCAGTTGTGCCTTTAGAGATCATGCAAGCATCACCACGAGTTGAGGCCTTTGAACCAGAAACTAACGAAGAGGGCATGAGACTTGCCCTAGACCTGATTGACGAAGTCAGGGATGAGGCAAATGCTAGAAATGTGGAACATCAAAAGAAAGCATCCTTTTATTACAACCATAGAGTTAAGGAAAGGTTCTTTCGACAAGGCGACCTGGTTCTAAGGAAGATCGAGGCTTCTGGAGTTGGCCAGAAGGGAAAGCTAGCCCCTAATTGGGAAGGGCCGTATCGAGTCAAGAAGACGTTGGGACGAGGATCATATAAGTTGGAGACCTTGGACGGGGTTGAGGTGCCCCGTACTTGGCATGCTTTGAACCTCAAAGTTTATTATGTATAAGCTATCCTTGCATGGATTCAGCTTTCTATCTATTTATTATGAGGAGTAGAAATAAGGTTCGACGAAACCATTCCAGGGCTTTACGCCCCGAGTAGGACAATAATAAGCTATGTAAGGGTTAAACCCATTTCAGATTATTAATGCAAAGTTTGTTTCCCTTCAATGATTTTGTGATTTTGTTTATGTACCAAGCACCTGTTGAGTGTGAGTCTAGGAAGGACAAGTACCGAAAACAAGTAAACAAACTAATGAGGAAACAAATGCATAAATAAAGACCCCGAAGGGCCAACAGTTATGTTACATCAACAAGATAGATAAAAGTTTGGTCCCCAAGGACCGTGAATGAAATCTAGACAAATAAAGCCACATCTGGCTAACAAGGCCATGCAAGGCCACGAACTAACTCCAGCTACTCCTCCCCAGAATCCTCTTCGCCAGACTCCTCTCCGCCGCTCCCCTCTTCCTCACTCTCCTCCTCTGAGTCTTCGCTGGAATCACCACCGGACTCTGCTATCACCATTGACTGAGCTCTAGCAACTTCGGCTCCTTTTTCCTCGGAAGATGAAGAAGAAGTAGAACTGCCCTCGTTCCGGATTAGTCTTTTCCCAGGGATGGGTTGGCGAACTACTCCAACCTTCTTTGCAGGCGGGACTTTCTTCCCACGGGAGCCAGAAGAATGTGAGTCTTGGCTAGCAGCGGGAACAACCCCCTTTGAGTTGGACCCAGAACGACGATGACTGCCTCTGGAACCGGATCCTGATGCTTGGGGAACAATTTTAGTTCCCGAACCAGAAGCTAGGTTAACCGGGATGGCACCCCAATTTGGGCAAGGAAAATCTGCCGGGTTGACAACAGATGGATGCCTATGACTCACAGCGTTAATAGCCTTCTCCCAACCAACAGACATGTTGAAGGGATGCACCTCATCATCATGATCATCAATGAGCTTAAGGAAATCTTCAGACCTATGGTAGGCCTGGATCACCTTGTCGGCATCAGAGGCCTTCTTTCTGGCTAGAGAAGCAAGCTGTTTGCGGGTAGATGCGGCGTTAGCCTCAGCACGAACAACTTGGGAGTGTAGATCGTCAATCTCTTCCCTGAACCTCATTTAGTCATTTCTCAAGCTAACATTTTCGTCCCTAAAGGCCCGGCCTTGGGTCGAAATGGTTTGAAAATAGGCGTTGGCCAGCAACAAGGAAATAAGTGAGCCACAAGGAATATGCAGAATTGAAATCAATGACAATGTCAAACTTAACAGAAGGAATTTCATACCTGATACAAGGCCTGGGCGCCCATGAGTTGAGACTCATCCAGCTTGTCACCTGCATGCATTGTCGCTTGGTCAGGCGGAGTGATGGAAAGCTTGGACCAGTCTAGGGCCAAATGAGGACTCCCGAAGACCGAGTCTTGTTCGCAGATGCCCCAAGGAGGTTTGAAAGGAGTCCGGACATCCCCGTCAGCGTTTCGGGATCGTTTACCACCTTGAGAACAATGCTCCAAGAAATTAGGGATGTGAGGCTTAGTTGGATTCAGCTTCTCTTCAGCCCTTTTCTGCATCCTCTTGGTAACAGTTGGCCGGTTCTCGGGATGATTATCAATCTCCTCAGCAGCTGAAATACAAAGAGAAAAACATCGGTATAAGAACAAACAGAGTTCATAATAAATTCAAGTAAGAAAATTACCCTCAATGGAAAGAAAGCTAAGGCCAGCCCCAATGAGATTCTTTTCATTTAAAATAGTTTTATAGTGTGTGCGACCGTCGTCAGCGAGAAGCCTATCCCGGTCCAACAATTCCGAATCAGTAAGGTCACACACGAAGTAGGAACTATCTTCTACAGACCCGAATTTCTTCACAAAGAAGTTGCCCCAATCACCACCCTTCCATTCAAGAACTACAAACTCCCTTTCCCAGAAATGTTATGAATCTGGAAATCTGGAAAGGAGAAGGGATTCACCATGTGTGGAAGTTTGGCTCGGTGCTTGAGGCTCACCCATCCTTTTTTGGATTCAGAAGAGTTGCCGGCCCCGAAGATACTTCGAAACATTGTGGTTGTCGGATGAATCCCCAGCTCCCGACACCTTATCAAGAAAATAGAAATGTACCTCCAAGCATTGGGATACAATTGACAGGGGTGGATCTGATACTCAGCCAGCAGCCTAATAATAAAATTGTCAACCGGGAACCTGAACCCAGCATCTAAGGCACCCCAGTAAACACAGATCCTTTCAGGATGCCAGTTGCAAGTTCTATCTGATGGATTCGGGAGATAAACCTGGATGGCACTTGGAAAGTGATAATACTCCCTTATCATTTGGACATCCCGTTCCGACAATTTACTGGGACTATTAAAAGAGTCTAGGCTCGAACAGTTGGGAAATGCATCCCTCATGATATTTAGAAGTTCTAGCAAGGATTCGAATCTATGTTCAACATATGTAGGAGGTTGGATTCTTTCTTTACCTTTGGCAGTCCTCATTTTACTCCTCTTTGACATAGCTTCCATCATGGAGACCTGGGGAGCCATTGGTTGATCACCTTCCGACATCTTGATACAGGAGCTGAAACTTGATCTTGGATCTGAAACCTGATCTTGAAGCTCGAACTCGATCTCGTAACTTGAACCTAAGAGAACTTAAGAATTTGAGAGCTCAGAAATGAAGAAGTGAATGGAAATGAAGGCTACTTCTCCTCTTTTATAGAAAATACATGACCTGGTACATCAGGTTGAATCTCATCTCGGTTCGTTTTTACAGGTCATCTATCATTTATAGACGAAAAAAGGACAAAAATTATCCACGTTATACAGAAAGAATCGTTATAATTCATATCTGTCGGAAAAGAAATAGCTGGAATATTTACTGCATGGATGTTTGCACTTAAAAAGATAAACAACGAGTTTAATCTTAAACATGAAGATAGTAGTGCTAATCCTGAATTAAGGTGTAATCCCGATAGAAGTCACGGGTGACCAAAAAACCAACCTAGGATCGAGATTCAGCTTCTGAATCCCTAGGATCGAGATTCAGCTTCTGGATCCTTGAAAGTCACGGGTGACCAAAAAACCAACCTAGGATCGAGATTCAGCTTCTGAATCCCTAGGATCGAGATTCAGCTTCTGGGTCCTTGAAAGTAACGGGTGACCAAAAAACCAACCTAGGATCGAGATTCAGCTTCTGAATCCCTAGGATCGAGATTCAGCTTCTGAATCCCTAGGATCGAGATTCAGCTTCTGGATCCTTGAAAGTCACGGGTGACCAAAAAACCAACCTAGGATCGAGATTCAGCTTCTGAATCCCTAGGATCGAGATTCAGCTTCTGGATCCTTGAAAGTCACGGGGACCAAAATACTAAATTAGGGATCGAGATTCAGCTTCTGAATCCCTAGGATCGAGATTCAGCTTCAGGATCCTTGAAAGTCACGGGGACCAAAATACTAAATTAGGGATCGAGATTCAGCTTCTGAATCCTTGAAAATGGTCGACCACGACACCTGAAGGAGACATGGCCGACCACCTCGCAGCCGACCACGGCGTTTTGAGATGCCTCGGCCGACCACGAGCTAAACGACCACGAGCTAGCCGATCAAGGCACGTCAAGGAGCCCCAGCCGACCAGCCCGCAGCCGACCAGGTGCCGGCCGACCACCTGGGATCAAAGCCTTCCAGCCGACCAGGTGTCAGCCGACCACCTTGGTTGGAGGCCCTTCGGCCGACCAGGAGCTAGCCGACCACAAGCTAGCCCTCGATCCGGCCGATCGCGGGTTAGCTTGTGGTCCTGAATCTTGATTTTTCAGCAATTCTCGGGCAGCTTTTGGACCTAAATCTCAATTTTTTCGTATGGTTTTAGGTGCACCGTTTAGTGCCGTTTAGCACCGTTTATCGCCGTTTAGCGTCGTTTAACATCGTTTAAACGTCGTTTAAGGCTGTTTAGCACCGTTTAGTGTCGTTTAGTGCCGTTTAGCACCGTATCGCCGTTTAGCGTCGTTTAACATTGTTTAAACGTCGTTTAAGGCTGTTTATCACCGTTTAGTGTCGTTTAAGGCTGTTTAGCACCGTTTATCGCCGTTTAGCGTCGTTTAACATTGTTTAAACGTCGTTTAAGGCTGTTTAGCACCGTTTAGTGTCGATTAGTGTCGTTTAGCACCATTCAATGCCACTGGCACAATCTAACGTCGTTGTAAACGCGTCGGTCGCTCCACGCTTTACGTCAAAACGATATCAAAGATAAACCATGACCCGAGTCTCGAATTAGACAAGCAGAACTTCAAGGAAAACCTGATCAATTTTCCTAGAAGTTGGGGGGCAAATGATATGGGCTGAAAATAAGCCCTAAAGACACATTTAATGTGGCATTAATTAGGCCAAGGATGGCCCAAACGTGGGGCCCACCAGCTGGGCCCAAAACCCCAATTATAATATTAATTTCGTAATTAATATTGGGGGAAATAAACAGCTCAACAATAAGAGTTGGATAAGGATATTATTTCCACCAGACTTATCCACCAAGGCATCCAATTTAATATGGAAACTGATTCCTACAAGGAATAGATCTAGAACTTTCCTCAAAGACTTTTCTACCAAGTCTCTGACTCCTACCATAATTCTAAAGGCTTCTCAGCCTATATAAAGGGCCAGACCCCTCATCCTAGAACTACGTTTTCTTGGCTTGATTCTCTAATACAGAGATACGTAGGCATTCTGTGAGGACCGTTTAGTCTCGAACGCAGAAGCAGCCATTAAAGCTCGAAGCTCAACCACCCTAGCATTAATTACAAATCGTAAACTAGTTTTTATTCCACAACAGATATATCCTTATATTTATTAATTTTTTCGTTATAATTAGATTTTTACCGAATTAAATAATAACATAAGAATGTAAGTACAAATGAACTAATTTTTATCCAAATGAACTAATTTTTATCCTACAATACTAAATTGTATAGATCTTTACGTTCGTAGAGTATGATCAATAAAAAACATGATAACCAATCACAAAAAACAAAACAGAATTATTGTTTTTCGTGATAGGGCTTTTTCCTACCGTTTTTGGGCTTATTTACCAACAATATTGGTAGGAAATAACGTAAAAGGAAAAAAGGGGTTGTTCACTTGGATTCGAGCCTTTGACCTGTCCCAGAACATACTAGCATCTTACCATTGAGCCGTAATCGTTTTTGGTACTAAGTGTACCAATTATATATAAGGATACAAATTATTATTTTTCGTGATAGGGCTTTTTCCTACAAAGTTGGTAGGTTTTATTCCAGAAGTAGGTCAAAAATGCTCTTTTGTACAAACTATTTCCTACCAACTATTTCGAACATTTGTTACCATCAAATGTGGTAGGAAATGACCTCGACAAAGTGACATTTATTTTCATTTTTAAGAAATTGTGTATTAATTTGAAAAATGTGAAAGATGATGTGGGAAATAATTAAAGGGAAACGACACCATTTTCATCGTTTCAAACGGGGATACTGACGTGGATGGTGGGGCACCATCATAAATAAAACCTACCAAATGTGGTAGGTTTTATTCCCTACTAAAATGTGGTAGGAAATGTCCCTCGCAAACTGACATTTATTTTAAGGAATTGTTTATTAATTTAATAAATGTGAGGGATGACAATGCGAATGGTGGGGTCTTACCATGATCAAAAAGCTGCCAAAACCTACCAAATTTGGAAGATTTTATTTTCTTACCAATATTTGGTAAGAATTGGTGCTTGTGTGTATAAAATTTGGGCCCTACAAACACCATTTCCTACTAATTACCAATTTTTTATATGTTTTATGTGATAGTTTTTGACCATTTTTGTTGTTGTGATAGCATCACTTTTTTATAATTGATTTACCTTGCTTGTAAATATTTTTCTATACTGATCAGTATCAATTCGCGGACTGCTGTTGGGCAATCATTTATGGGTTTTTGTGTGTTATTGAAAGTGGATCTAAGGATCCAGATTGGATTCTTTCTGCCCAAGATCTGATTGATTACGTGCTTGATGCCTTATCCGAAGACGTAGCTAGGCATGGGAAGACGAATGAAATTAAATTTGACAAATTCAATTGCTATGGATTGGAGGTTGAAGCTTCTTAGGCTTTTGTGAAGTATTTTGGTATCAGATATGAGATCGATTACCCGTTCAAGTGGTAAAAAATAGTGATCCATGTTGTTCGCAATGATAGTGTAAATTTTTCTTAAAACCTAATTTGATTTGTGTTTATGATTTACTCTTACCTCTTTTTTTAAATTGATTTTTCTTAATTTCTTTAGGATCGTAGAATTTATATCAATGACTGTGACATCTTAAGAAGTTTTGATGAAAGCTTAAATGAGGACCAAGCCTATGCAGCTTTACTTGGAGGCTCATGACGGTATGGGCGACTAAGGAGTTTCGTGAGTACAAGGGAAAGGGAAAGATCTGTTAGGTTAAGGGACTTACACAATCCGAGATTCACAATCACCAAAACAGAGCACACACATAACCAATCGATAAGTTGACAAGATCTACCAAAGCACAAAATAAGAACACACAAATACTTGACATAGAAACACCCACGTCCCAAACTTGTATTATTAATCCAAACAATTATCAATAATACATCAAAACAATAACACCTTAAAGGTGTCCCAACCCGATACTTGAGCCAACAATGCTCAAGCATCCCCAAACAATACTTAAGACTACATCTCTTAAGCTTTCACCTCCCCACAGACAAATACGATATGACTATGTATATATAGCCATCACATACTTAGTCACCAAGATATCCTTTTCATACTTGGTTTCTAATTACAATCCTTATCATACTTGGTATCTAAATATACCATCTATAATAATTATCTAAACATATAATTATTATCCAATCCATATATGTTTTGGATCATCAAAACCCATACTATTCGTATTGGGTTTAAACCCAACAATCCTCCCATTCAACCCAATACAATTTCATAACCGAATTAACGGTCACCATCAAGCCAACGACGTCCATCTGCCAACGCCTCCCCTCGAACAAGAATCTCCTCATCTTGCTCCTCCAATCTTGAGTGTCGCTAAAACCCGTATAGTGACCCTCCAAACCATCCAAACCATCGTTCTTCACCATAACGATGTATCCATCTACAAAATCACGTGCATCAACCACCACGAGTGCTCTTCCACATGTTGAGTCACCCGATCCTTACTTTCAAAATCCTTCGGTCTCTTGAAGAAAATCACTAGTATCATCCAAAAAGTTCATCTGGTTGATCAAGCCATTGAAATACTTGCGATGACCTCTTCCATCTTCTTCCATCTCGAGTCCGCACAGGATTGATCCACGGTGCAATGCTAACCGAATAATCCATACCGCACGTAACTTTGTCTCTACCCGCTTTAGTAGCAATCTTCTTATCAGAAAATCATTCATCATGCTCTGCCATACCAATTGAACCTCGAACTTTCCCTCAACCTCATCCATCACGAACCCGAACCTTGGCTCTTGATACCACTTGTTAGGTTAAGGGACTTACACAATCCGAGATTCACAATCACCAAAACAGAGCACACACATAACCAATCGATAAGTTGACAAGATCTACCAAAGCACAAAATAAGAACACACAAATACTTGACGTGGAAACACCCACGTCCCAAACTTGTATTATTAATCCAAACAATTATCAATAATACATCAAAACAATAACACCTTAAAGGTGTCCCAACCCGATACTTGAGCCAACAATGCTCAAGCATCCCCAAACAATACTTAAGACTACATCTCTTAAGCTTTCACCTCCCCACAGACAAATACGATATGACTATGTATATATAGTCATCACAAACTTAGTCACCAAGATATCCTTTTCATACTTGGTTTCCAATTACAATCTTTATCATACTTGGTATCTAAATATACCATCTATAATAATTATCTAAACATATAATTATTACCCAATCCATATATGTTTTGGATCATCAAAACCCATACTATTCGTATTGGGTTTAAACCCAACAAGATCGGGGTAGTGCTCGTGATAGAGCTCATTCTGTTGCTATTATTAGAATGGACAGAACAAAGAGATCCTTTAAAATCCTAAATAGTGACGGCCTTAAATGGGGAGATGATGGGAAAGGTGGATTTTGTATGAGTTGGTGTTTGATATTCTGGTGCCTGGTACAACTTTGCTGCAGCCAACACATCTTTGTGAGTATCCCAGAATTCCTTTTTCACAAACGTGGGCTAGACGAGGGGCGTATAGGTCGCACTTTGTTCATTCATACAGAGCACACTTTGTGATTAGTTTTCCAGTTTCTATTTTATTGAACGATTTTTAAGAATACAGACAACACAGAGGAAAATTTTCACATGATTTTTTTAACGGATTTTATGAAAAGTTGATGAGGATATTGATAAATTCTATTTCCAGGCCATCGAAAACCAAACACACACATCAGCACAAGGAGTGGGTTGATAGCAATTATTATTATATAGATTTCTTTATTATATGATTTTTCTTTATTATTATATGAATTTTGTAATTAAATTTTTTAAATGATATGAATTGATAATAATTATATATATATTGGATGTAATATTTGTAAAAAATGAAAAAATTTAGTTATAAGATATTGATAAGATGATACATTTTAGTTGAAAAAGTTAATCAGACAATTATTAATTATCATAGCATTAATATTAATACAATTGTCAGTGGTACTATTGGAAAAGAGAGGTTTTAGTAAGGGAAAGTATACAATGGTAATGTTTTTTAGCTAAAAATATAATTGGTTAGTAATTAATATTTATAATGTTATTATTTTATTTTATTAAATATAATTGCCCATCGTATTTTTAAAATATAAAAGATAATGTGTTTTACCCAAAAAAAAATTAATTAGTTATTAAAAAAATAGAAAAGGTAATATGTTTTTACCAATAACAAATATTTATGTAATGATAACTAAGTAAGAAAAACAAATTTCAAATAGAGATATTTTAGTTAGAAAATATAGAAAAGATATTACGTTTTAGCTGAAAGAGGTAATCAATTAGTTATTTGTAACGATCCGTGATATTTTTGGAAAGAAGATATTTTAGTTAGAAAAGTTATAAAAAGGAAATAGCTGAAAAAAGTAATTTGTTAGTTATTTTGAAATATAATATCATTAATTATTTCATAAAATAGGATTGCCCATAACTACAAAATAAATATGTACTAAAATAAAATAAAATAAGTAATGAGTAACTAAGTAAGATTAATTAAGTAAATACATGAAATGCCGTACTGACCAACCAAACAGTCAAACTTTTAATGTTTTGAATATTATAATATAGTAAAGACTTTTAGTGATGTAGCAAAATGCATGTATTTTGATCATCATAACTTATTTTTAGTTGTATTGATAAAAATTATTAAGTAAGCAATATAATATTAATGTTAGTACTTGGTCAAAAATATTATTAAGTATAATTTTAATAATTTTATTTGATTATCAATAAATAACAAAAAATATGAGCATAACTTTTTATATTGTTACACTAAATTGTGACATGTAAATTTGATATTCTGAGTATAAATTATAAAAACTAGGCAACTTGGCTGCGCTTTGCGCGGTAAATAAAATTTTATTTTTAGCTACTAAAAATAATAAATTAATATAAAAATTAATAGATATTTTAAAAATTTCATAAAAAAAGTTAGCTAAAACAGTTTCTATGAATTATTAGTTGGAATAATACTCTCATTATATATCAAGAATTTTAATAATCTTAAAAATATTATAAACATGCAAAATAGCAATTACAATATTAAATATAACTAAATAACATTTTTAAAGCCGACACCCCTCTCATAATATACATGCTCATAAAAGTATAAGAATTTATATAATTAGAATATTAATTTATTTTGACATAATATAATGAAACAACATGTGTATAACATTTTGACACAATAAAAAATGAAGCCATGTTAACAATTTTAAGTCGTTAATTTACATAAAAAAATAATCTTAATTTTATACATATAATTAATATTTTATATTGAAATAATAATTATAATACTCAAATAAAGTTTGTCAATATTTTATATAAATAATATGAAGTAAATTTAATATACATATTTATTTAATAAATGTAATTAATGATTATAAATGTCATTAAGATGCCATAATGAGTTATTTAATGCTCAAAAATAATTTTAATAAAAAAATCAAAAATACGACAATTCAAGAAAATTATCTTAAACGCTTCTGGTGACTTTCCGATCTGCAGGCATTATAATATATATAGATAGATAATATCCAATTGATTGTCCGAATAATTATCCGATTTTTGAGTACTCATTTTTCTAAAATAAATCGAGTGGAACCGATTTTTGATTTTTATAAACTTGAAAGAAACATAGCTAAATTTTAGTTAATAATTTTAACGCGGGGAATGCTATTTCTAGATATTCTATTAAATCGATTTTAATTAGTTAGATTACATTTTTAATCTTTATATTAATTCAGTTTTAATGTGTTCAAATTTATTTTCACTTGATTATATTTAAAAGATAAAAACAAATTTGTTAAAAATGTAAACCGGGTGACATGTAATAAATTCATGAAGTGCAATTACGCTCCAACCAGGCCAAGTACATTTTCATCAAAGATAATAAAGCAAATGTATTGTATTAAACGTTAACGAAAAAAATGTATAATTTTAAACATAGTCCCCTAATATTATGTAGGTAAACAAGGCCGCCAATAGCCATTCTCATTCCTTTCAGGTTTTTACCTGTAACATCTCACATTGAATGGAATAAGAGTGTTTCGGGACTTTATAGATACAAGTTAACAACTAATATGTACCAAATTGCTAGTTCTTTTGGACTAACCTGTGTGGGTTGTTGGGTCCGGTATGCATTCGGTTGTGGGCTTGGATGTTATAAATGATATGAGAGTTCTGCCCGGCCGGAAATGCAGAATCGCTACCCGGGTTCCGAATGTGTGATTGTGGGTTAGACGAGGATGTCGACCCAATAAGAGGGGGTGTTTGTAACATCCCACATCGAATAGAATGAGAGTGTTTGGGGCCTTTATAGATAGTCAACAACTAAAGTGTACCAAATTGTGAGCTCTTTTGGACTAACCTGTGGTGGGTTGTTGGGTCCGGTATGCATTCGGTTGTGGGCTTGGATGTTATATATATTAATGATTGTAAGATTTATTTTAAATTAAAAAGGTATTGTGTTTTAACTAGAAAGTAAATATTAATGATTGGAAGATATGATACGATTGATGTTTTTACGTGTTATCTTCAACTAAAAGTAAATGTGAAAAAGGCAATCGGCTAATTACCATTAATTACATTATGTTATTATTTATTTTAATAATTAGGATAACCGTACCGAAAACCAAAATAATTGCGATAACCATACCGAAAACCAAATCGATAAAACTTTTAATGTTTCAGCTTTAATATAATAGTATAGATTTATTTATCAAATTAAATTTTCTCTGATTAATATTCCAATTAATCATTTTGATTAATCATCGATTAACATATTAATCGTTATCAGGTGTTTTCGTCAACCAATGTTGATTCTCGCTTTTTTAAACACTGTGTACAATATATATGAGTATTTTAATACTCTCTTCGTCCCTTTTGATTGTTAACATTTGAAACAGGGGTGTTCGGCACGCATTTTAAGGTGTATTTTAAGGACAGTTCCATAACTTATTTTAAATTTTTCTCTTTATTTTAATAAGAATTTTAATAAATTTTTATAAAAAAAGAAAATTTAATAATAAGTTATGCAACTATCCTTAAAATATAACTTAAAATGCGTGCTGGACATGACCCCTATTTCAAATGTTAACAATCAAAAAGGACAGAGGGAGTATGTATCAATTTCAATAATTAAAATAAAAAATGCATATTTTAACCAGTTCGATTATATATAAAGGAGTAAATAGCATTTTGTGTACCTACTATTCATCAAAATTAAAATGTGTGTACCTACTATTCAAAAAATGCAAACCGTGAGAGTTCAAAAAAAATTGCAAAATGTGTACTTTTGTTACCTTTGTGGTTAATGGTGTTAAATTTTTAGGGTAAGCTTGTCATTTAGGGTAAGCTAGTAAACTGGAACCATTTTTCAGATCATTTGTTATATACTCCCACCATTGTATCATTTAGATACAATAATGGCAAGAAACGAGTTATCTTCTCTGGTTCTTTGTTACAATCCATTACATGAAACATGTGTTGTAGCTGAGAGATTTTGCAAACAACCTGGCATACTTTCCTAATGAGTGTCCTGATTATGCTGGTAAGTTTCATTCTTCATTTCTTGGACAATGGTTGAAATGTATATATTTTAATGTGTTGGTGGCTTCTGTGTACATATTGTTCTTACTGAATTTCTTTCTTTCTTTTGAATAATGTTATATTGTTATGTTATATATTTTGACATGATGTTCATATTTTGTTGTGGTGTGTTTTTCCTTTTTATTATCACACTTGCTACAATGTTTTTTTTTACTTATTTTTGTAGATGATGCTGACCAATTTACCATTAAGTTACGTACTGATGGTTATTTTGAGATAAATCCTAGGAATTATAATCCTTCGGAACAAATAGTGCCTGGAGACGCCGGGAGATGGTGGTCAAGGAAGATATGTTGATATGTGTGATGTTGATAAGCTTAGCATTATGGAAATACCTAACATGTTCAAAGAAACTGGGGAAATATGTGGATCATTTGGCACTTACTACAAACGACCATCTTCACAGTTGGAAATGGCTTTATTCCCTCTAGTTTCTGATGAAGATGTCACTGAAATGTGCAAAAATATTGACTCATCTAGGTTAATGTATTTGTACTCTGAAAATAACAACCCTGTTAGCCAAGAAATAGTAAATTTTATCCCAGCAAGCTGGCTTGATTTTAGTTACATTGATGATCCTAAGTTGGCAGAATTTGAAAAGCATCGATTAGAAGTTTAGAACAGCTATTAGAATTAGAGGGAATTACCTAAGACTTCGGTGATCCAAAAGAAAAAATAATACAAAATTTCCCTGAATACTATGATGATGATGACAATGATGTTAGTTTTCATGATGACAGTTCCAACATGGATATTGTAAGAACCCAGATTTTTGTCCATTGTAAAGTACTCGAGTGAATAGTAATCATTCTATTTAACAATTTTTTTTTTGCAACCACGCTATGTACGAATTATTAAATAAAGATTCCGAGTTGATATTACGTCTTTACGATGCAAATGAGTGTATGTAAAAGTCGTTAGTTTTCGACGAAACCCATTATTTCAAATGGTCGTTTTTACGAGATATTAAGAAATTCGAGAATTACATTATGAAATGAGCATTATGGATTTCAAATTCTACCAATTAAATAGACTACAAGTACTTACAATAGTAAGGAATTAAGATAAAAATATTTGTATTGCGAAACATTTGGGCAATTAATCGCATTTACAATAACAATTACGTAACAAGTGCTAGTTGGCAAGTAAAGTAACATATGCAAGCTAAGTACCATGCAAACTAGATACTTAGTAAAGCAAACCAACCTAGTTAGAAACTAACTAGAAAGTACAAGAGCAAGCTTCCATGTTTTTATGAAATGGTACAAGCATAATCAAATCCTAGCAAATCTAAAAAGCATGCTATAAATCTAGCCTTTGACAAAGAAGCACAGCTGGTGATGTTGATAAAAATCACACAAAACAATTCATTTCTTCACTTTATCATTTTCCAAAAACAAGCAAAAGCTCTTCCCCTCCATTTTCTTCCATTTGGCCATTCAAGAAGCAAGAAGAAAGAAAAAAAATTCAAAACTCACGTTCTACTCAGTCATAAATCACCAAATTTGGACCAAAGCTTCCTCATTGCATACCAAAGGTACGTTCAAAATTTCGTGGCCATCCGATTAGTATAACTTAGCCAAATCCATGCTCAAAGATGAGGATGAATAGTGACTCTGAAAATTACTAAACTGTTTCCTGATTTATTTTGCAAGTTTAAGGATGATAAACATAGATCAATGATCCCTTAAGGCTTACAAGCTCTTGTTAGTACAAGCTTATAACCCGTGCAACGCACGGCTCCTTTTTTAATATCTATAATTATATTACTTTTTTTTTAATTTTATAAGTTATTAATTTACATATCAAATTGTTGTTTAAAAATTGATATAGATAAGGTTTTACACGTTCGATTTAATATTTGTACACTATCTTGAATTCTTAAAATTTGATTTGGACGATTACAGCCCACGTGAAATTAACAAAATAATCTTTAATTTAGTGATGGTTTAATAAATTTTTTCCAATTAAATCTATGCAGAAAATTATCTTTAGTTTAGTGATGATTTATAAATTCTACTAATAATTCTCTTTTGATTATCAAAATATCCTTGTAATTATTTGAAAATAGTTATACTAACAACAAAATACAACCTTTATTAATAAGTGTAAGAGGTATTTTGTCCAAAACTTTGATAATCGGTAGTCTGGTCCTCCGTACGACAAAGATCTTAAAATAAATAGATGAAAACTATTGGATCTAGCATAAAAAAATATTTTATAATGTAGTATGTTATAAATTAAAAAGTGTATTTGTAGTGAAATACGAAAATGTATATGTCAATGATTTAAATCATATATAATTAGGTCTTTTTTACATTGAATAGCATTATCAATGTAGGACTTTTATATTGAATAGGATTAATGTAATATTCGTAATTATATTTTCTTTTGAGATTCTGAGTATTTCCATTTGAATAATAATTATTAAATCATCACTAAATTAAAGATGATTTTATGAGGTTCGTCAAAATCTGATTTCTAGATCTCAAGATAAAACCCAAATAGTAATTATGAATTTTTTTTAATACTAATAAAAAAATAAAATTCAATTCTAATGCAACCTTTTTTATTATATCATTTTTAGATTATAATTTTCATTTTTAAATTCAATTCTAATACAACATTTTTAATTATATCCTTTTTAGATTATATTTTTCTTTTTAAAATTCAATTCTAATGCAACCTTTTCTTATTATATCCTTTTAGATTATAATTTTCATTTTAATGTGATATAATCTTGATCATCTATTTTTAATCCAACAGATCATATGATTTTGGTAGTACAGTGACCAGACCAAAAATTTGGATAAGATCCCTCTTATGCTTATTATATATGAAGGATATAATGTTTAAGGAGTCAAGGAAGGTATACCACTCATCCACCCTTTGATTTAATTATGTTAAGTTTTAAGTGAAATTTTTAGTAATGCTCAAGAATATGCAAGTTTATGGAGTTTGGAGAATATACGGTTGAATCTTGATGGATATTTGTTGTTGGTTGATGTTGGTGATGAGTTACTGAAGTTTATAAACTGATTATGATGTTAAAATGTTGGGTTGATGATTTGGTTGTTGTTTAATGGATTTAACGTAGTTGAATTCGAGAATCGTTACGATTATAGCCGTCGTACTGCCCGTTTGATTTAAGGACTGTTTTAAACAAGATTTCTGAATTGTCAATTTACTGATTTTGGTCACCACTGCCCAGGAACTTATAGATCTTGTTTTCTTGTTTGTTTTGGTATAAAGATCATGTTGATACGATTTACGGTTGAAGAGAAAAGTTTGTTTTAATAAAGGTTGCGCGAGGAAACAAAACTGTTGTTTGTATTCACTTTGATACAACAAACGAACTACTTAAGAGATGTTAAAAATTATGAAATTTGGATGATAATTACTTTGGACAAATATTAAGGTCACCGAAAAGGATTCGTGCAAAATCTTAAATTTTTGATATTATAATAATGTTGGAACCAAAATTGAGCAATGGCACCATTCACTGCAAAGCTTCTGACTAGTACAGCGAAATCGGAAAAATGAGTCTTCTGTCTAGAACCAAATTTTTGATTAGTCACAAAGTAGACATTCTCTAGATCATTCACGCAAAAACGGTGTATCATTTGAGTTAACGGTTAAGGAGTTCGGAGCGTTTTAGTGAAACTAGCGCGAATAGTACAACTATGTAGTTGACCAAGTTTCTAAAATACGTTTCGTCTATCTAAACTCATGTTTTCCATATTGAAGCAATTTTGATAAATATTAAAAATACTCAAGAAGATCTTTGAGGTGGTTTCGTATTTAATTATGGATTTTTTAATTTATTAAAAATGTTGGAATCTGAGTCACGTAAAAGTAACTTCCCAAAAAGTCAACTCTAAGGGCACTGCTTTGACAAGCCATTTCGGCCAAGATAAAAGGATAATTTCAAGGTGATTAAAACATGAAAGTTGTTGAGGAACATCATGACTATGTATTGGAGTAAAGAATTGGATTAAAGGTCATTGAAAATATTTTTACGAATTGTTAAAATAGACCCGAGAAGTGAAATGCCGGGAAAAGATAAGTGTTAATAGATTATATGACTAAGGACCCGTAAAGACAAAAGATGTTAAAAATCATATAATTGGTTAATGATGTTGAGTATACTTACTACTAGTGTGGGTAGCTGTTCGATTATGAAGGCTAACCGAGATTTTGATATATGTTTCTAGAACTTTACGAGACAAAAGGAACCTTGGGAATGTACTTTGGATTCTTGGCAAGTTTTCCAACCCTAAGCTTTTGTTTTTAAAATATTATATTCTTGATTCTGCCTGTGCAAGTTTTCGAAATCTGAACTTGAAGTATATATATATATATATATATTAAACTGTTGTTGTTGTGATATGATTGCCATGAAATGTACTACACTATTTTACTGTTTTGTACATTTCCAAATATTGTTAGTTTATATACTTAGGGACATCAACCGATATATATGTATATACGTACAAAGGCTCGAGAGTAGAGCATAATCGTATTTTCATACTTAAACTGGGAGTCGGAGATATTTTATTATAACGCTGTTATAAAAACCCGTGAATCGCTGGATACAGATTATTTTAAATATAATGATTTAGAAATGTTCTAATGGATATTAACTGGATATATTTTTGTTAAAAATATCTTAAATGATATTAATAAAAATTATTTAAACATTTATTAAATATTCCAACTTAATTAAAAATCATTAAACCCTATTTAAATTTTTTTACGGACTTTAAGAATTATTTAAAATATTTTCTGACCTAAAATTTTTTTTTAAAAAATAGTAGGGGTTCTCAAATATCTATTATACTATATATTAAACTTCAACACAAGGGCAAAGTTTGCCATTGTAATGGGTGTGAAGTTACGGTTTTACCCCTATTTTTTAAAATATTACAAAAATGTCATCCTTTAATAATTATATAAAAAATAATGAAATTAAGCTTGTGTTGAGATTCGAACCACTAAACTTCTAATCTCAAACTCATAGCTTAACCAGTTGTGCTACAATTAATTCTGAGCTCCTTTTATCTCCTCCTCCTTTTTTTAGCAAATGAAATGTTGGTTCATAGTATTTCTAAAATATTGAATAGATAACATTATAAAAAATATTTTAATCGATTGAGCATACTCTACAATTTTCTTTTTGTCATTTTAAATAATTGATATAGAAGAAAATTAGATTATACATATTGTAACCGAGTCCAAAAATAAAATAAAAAATTATTTATATACATCTCCATGTAGATGTTGAATTATTTAAATAAAAGAATATGTGATTTTCAGAAATATGTAAATTTTAGTTATCAAATCATACATAATTAATAATTGCATCACATAACTTTTACATATGTAAAATTTTCAATATGTGAGTAATATTATAGGGTATTGGTCGACCAACTATTTAGATCGACTTTTACCGATTTAAATATATGATTGGTTTAAAAATATAAAAATATATGAAAAATAATTGAAATTATGTTAAAAAAAATCAAAATTCTAAAAATATGATGTATGTTGTATAAAGGAAATATAAATAACATTCATATTAAATCAAGAAATATATAAATTTTTGAATTATAAATATTACAAAAGTACAATAATTATTTAAAATGATCAATTAGATTATAACTCGACTATAAAGTATGCTATAAATATTATAAAAGTACAATAATTATTTAAAATTATCAGCTAGATTATAACTCGACTATAAAGTATAGTACATATAAATTTTTATATATTATATTGATCAATATAAAGGTTGTGTTATAACATATATTTAGATCAATTTACGATAAAATCAAAAAATTTGATACTGGATTTCATATACATACACGGGTCATTAAGGTTGTCATATTTCACATTGATCGAGATATTTAGAAAATTTAAAATTGAGTTAAAAAATAATTCAAAATTATAAAATTACATAATATTTCAATTTACCCCATTTTTTTATTGAACTTCTATATATTGTAATAAATATTAGACTAAAATTTAATATGTAAGTTAAAAGTGTATAAATGTATATGTTTAGAAAAAATGATGGAGACAAACATAAGGATGACTTTTATTCAAGATTAAGAGATTTAGTAATACTAGCTTATAACAATATTAAGAGATTTAGTAATACTAGCTTATAGCCCGTGCAAACCACGAGTTACTTTTAATTTTTTTTTTTCAATTAATTTATAGTGTAGTGTAATATTGTAAATATTAATTTTAATATGTTATTGGAAAAATACGAACCTTACATCTTTTTATATAATAATTTTTAGTATTAAATACAAATTAATATGTTGTTGGCGAGAATCGAACCTTAGACCTCTGTATATATATAACAACTTTTAGTATTGTTGTATCTAACGGTCATGATTTATTTGAGTTGAATATCTAATAATTATGGATTAGGGATAACCAAAAATGAGTGTATAATAAAAAATTGGGGGTTAACCAAACTACAAATTGTACCCCTTTCGCTTATTATAGTATAGTATAGATGTCTCAAAATATAGTCTTACATATATGATCAATATTTAACAACAAAATCAATGAGTTTACATACGCCTTTCTTATAAAAGCATAATTTTACAAAGATTATTATTTATATAATAATCAAAGGTTCAATTTGATAAAGTTCATTTCACACAATTGAAACTAAATTAATAATTTAACCATAAGTATTCATGTGATTATTATCATATGAATATTTATCCAAATTTTATGAAATCTAATCAAATTATAAAATATTTTGTCCAAAAATTGGTATGCAATATTACAAAAACTATAAAAATTATTCGATAGATCGAAATCTTAGCGTTTATCATATTTTTATTTACAATATTATTTCATATATACAATTTTAGACGAAAAAATAATCCAGTGGCCCGTGCCTTGCACGGGCATTTACGCTAGTTATTTATAAATAAACCCACTAGTCGAGGGGCACTGCTGCTGCTTTCGAATTTATAAAAACTTGGGAACCCAAGGTTTTGGGAGTGAATAAAAATGTTTTCTCCCTTCGCTACAATACAAACATTTTTAGAATTACCACCCTACCTAGTTAAGAAGGGTTCGGATTTAGTTAATCATAGAAAACTCCGATTAACTCCCAATTTATATTTTTGAAATAAACTTCCCAATCAAGGAAACCCGTTGACTAATGTCAACCCACATGTCGATTTTAATTCCTCAAAATTCATGGAAGTAAGGATTCTGTTATAAATTAAGGGGGGTGTATTCAACTGAGTTTTTAATGGATTTCTGATAATCCATGGATTTTAATGAATTTTTTTAATCCACGGATTGTTTAAATTCTACAAAGAATCTTGTAAAATTGATGGTAGAGTCATTGAGATTTGAAATGTTTTTTTAGAAATCCATCAAAATCTCATTGATTTTTGCAAGATTTCAAAACTTATAAAAACAACTAGCAAATCCACCAAAATCAACCATTTTAATAAATCTAAAAAATCCATGGATTTTTGAATACCATTAGATTAATTTAAATGGATTGTTTTAAATCCAGATTGAATACACTCAGATTTTAAAAGACTTTTTGAAATCCTAATTGAATACCCTCGGATTTTAAATGACATTTTGAAATCCAAATTGAATATCTCAAGATTTTAATGGATTTAAAAAAATCCAAATTGAATATCCCTAGATTTCTAAAATCCCTCAAAATCTTTCAAAATCCCATTTGAATACAAGCCTATCAACAAGCATGTGCTTGGGGAACGGGGATCAAATTCCGTTCCGGATTTGAATAGGACACTCTAAGGGACTGGAGGCAGCCGATACTTCGTGTATCGGGGGTAGGGCTGAGCAAAACCGATCCGAACCCGAAAAACCGAACCGAAATATGTAATTTCGGTTCGGTTCGGTTCCAAATATTTTGAAATTTCGGGTATTCGGGTTTTTCAGTTTGAACCGAAATAAATTTCGGACCGGTTCGGTTTTTTTAAACAAATTTCGGTCCAAAACCGAAATACCCGAATTATAATAAACATATATATTTACATTAAATTTTATGTTTTATGTTCCTATTATCCTATATATGATATATCTATTTTATCTACAGACTAGTACTACAATTCTACTTCAAGCTTCAACACAGTACACACTACACACGGGCCGACGGCGTCACGGCTAGACCTAATCAATTAGATAATTGATTAGTCAAATACAATTCATCTGAATACAATTCAAGAGATTATCGATTAGAGAATCAAACTCAAAGATTCAAGAATCAAACTCAAAGATTCAAGATTCAACATCAACTCATAAATCCTAATCAATTCGAGACTCAAGAGAATCAAAGATTCAATTTCAACTTCAAGAATCAAAGATTCAACTCCTAATCAAAGGTTCGTTTATGTAAATCTTTTAGTTTCCTGATTTTTAATTTTGTAATCAAAGTTTATCTTTTTTTGATTTTTGATTTTGTAAATCAAAGATTTGCTTAAAGTATTTACTGTTAAATGCATTGTTAATTTGTTATGCGTTTGTTTTGAATCAAAGATCTTGTAAGGTACTTAAAATCTGTCATTGACCTTTACCAAAAAAAACCAGACAAATGCTCAGGATTGTTATAAAATCTGGAGCCTCAATTTACAGGAGAGAAATCAACTCTCTGAAACATACAATCATTAGTAGCCTAGTACCAAACTAACTAGATTCAATTTGGTTTGGTATTTCATTATCTTGTTATGGTTCAATATTATTTCTGTTACCTGTTATGCCATCAACTTAAATAGTTGAACCATTTTACCTTCAATTATTTTCGTAACATTTAATTCTCGATTTCCTTAGATTGACGCCAGGAAAACACTAATGAAGAAGACAAGAAAGAAGTTGGCCAATGTATTTGAGCTGTGCTATAATAATTTGCTTCACTTAATTATTAATCTTCCCTTCCATGATCCATCCAATTATGCAATCAAGAAATATCAAATGACTTGTTACATTAATATATATATATATATATGAGTTGAGAGCAAGCAAGAGATTTGGCAGTAGAGACACCGCAAAGACAAATTACAGTACTCCCCTGTCATTTAACTTCTGTTAAACAGTCCAGTGTCTAGGTAAATCTCCATAATCACATTATTAAACCTTGTCAAAACTGTCTTTATCTGTTAATTATTAAGTAATGAAATGCAGTAACAGAAAAAGTATCATGTTCTTTAGTTTTAACTCTTATGTTTTCCACATTGTCTGCAATTATTACTTTATGAAATGCAGTTATATATATATATATATATATATATATATATATATATATATATATATAGAATGTGTACTGCTTGTTTTCTTATTTTTTTTAGGCAGTAGTGTACTGCTTGTTTTCTTATTTTTTAGGCAGTGGTTTAAACTTATTTTTTAGGCAGTTAACCTTTGTTCTTTCTTCTTCCAGTGTGAATAATGTCACAACCAAATTCACTTGACACTGGGTTGGGGGATTCTAATGATGTTAATCCTCAAACTCAAGCAACTCAAGCAACTCAAGCAAGCACCGTAAAAAGAAAAAGAAAGCCTATGAAATCGAGGTCGGAAGTGTGGGATCATATGGACAAGTTTGTGGATGCGGAAGGGTTTAAAAAAGCTAGTTGCAAGTATTGTGGTAACGAATACTTCTCTGATACTGTAAATGGCACTAGTACACTTTTAAAACATGTCAAAACTTGCTCAAAGTTACCACTTAGTGGAGTCACTGGTGTGTCGTCAAAACAAACACAATTGTCTTTACAATCCGTAGGTGGAAATGATGGCATTCTTAAAAATTGGCGTTTTGATCAAAAAGCTAGTAGACATAAGTTAGCTTCCATGATCATTATTGATGAACTCCCCTTTAGATTCGTTGAGGGTGAGGGATTTAATGATTTCATGAAAACTACTCAACCTCTTTTTAAGATGCCATCTCGTTTTACCGTGGCAAGAGATTGTTACCAAATCTTTTTAGATGAGAAGAAGAAGTTGACCACGTATTTTAAGATGTCGGGTCAAAGAATTAACATAACCACGGACACTTGGACTTCAATTCAAAGAATTAATTATATGTGCATTACGGCTCACTACATTGATCATAATTGGAACTTGCACAAGAAAATAATTAATTTTTGTCCTATAGAGAGTCATAAGGGTGAGCTCTTAGCTAGGGACCTTGATATGTGTTTGAAAGAATGGGGAACTGCAAAAGTGTTTGCAATCACGGTTGATAATGCTAGTTCAAATCATACTTGCATTCAAAAATTGAAAGATAGGTTCTCTTCTAGAGGGTGTGATTTTTTGAATGGAAAATATATGCACATGAGATGTATTGCACACATAACTAATTTGATTGTGACAAAAGGACTCGAAGATATAGATCTATCGTTTGAAAGAGTAAGAAAGGCGGTTAGGTATATAAGGCAATCTCCGGCTAGACTAGCTAAGTTCAAGGAGTGCATTGAGTTAGTGGATATTGATTCTAAATCTATGTTGTGTTTGGATGTAAAGACAAGGTGGAACTCTACTTATTTGATGCTAAATGTTGCTCAAAAATTTCAAGGTGCATTTGAATTATATGAAACAATGGACACGTCCTTTGCAAATGAGCTTAATGAGGGTGATGGGGTGGGGGTGCCTTCTTCTTGGGATTGGGGTAATGTTAGAAGGATGGTAGATATCTTAGTTCATTTTTATGAACTTACCTTGAGGATTTCGGGTTCTTTGTATGTCACATCAAATATATTCTATCATGAGATTAGCACGGTTAATTATTTGTTGAAAGATTGGATGAAGAATGATGACTTTGAAGTGAGGTTAATGGGAGAAAGAATGAAAGATAAATATGATAAGTATTGGGGTGATGTGAACAAAATGAACAAACTTATCTATGTGGCGGTGGTTGTTGATCCTAGGTACAAAATGGAGTTCCTTGAGTTTGCACTTTTTGAAGAATATGGAAAAGAGGTGGGTTGGAAGTTGGCAAGTGATATAAGTATAGTGATAAGGGAGTTGTTTGAAGAGTATAAAAGGATTTGTCAACTTACAAGTACTCAAGTTAATCAAGAAGCTCAATCTTCATCAAGTAAACCCTCAAGCATACATACAACTACATCTTCAAGAACACAATCGGCATTAGGAGCTAGATTCATGAAACAAAAATTGGAAAGTAGAGAAGTAGAATCCAAGTGTGAATTTGATATCTATCTTAAAGAGAGTGTCTATGTTACAAAAAATGAAGATGAGTTTGATATTTTGAAATGGTGGAAAGTTAATTCAAGTAGGTTGCCCATCCTCTCACGACTTGCTCGTGATGTACTAGCAACCCCTATTTCCCCCGTAGCATCGGAATCCGCTTTTAGTACGGGTGGAAGAGTACTTGATCCATATAGAAGTTCTTTGACGACCAAAGTTGTGGAGGGATTAATTTGTGCTCAAGATTGGTTGCGTTCGGCAAAACGTCCAAAGACAATTGAAGAAGATGTTAATGATCTTGAGAAATTCGAAGAAGGTATATACATACACATGTATTTTGCATTTCACTTGTCACTAGTTGATAGTTGTAATTAAATGGAATTAACTTGTCATTTTTTTATATTTTGCAGTATTTTCTGCTCTTTCAATCAGGGAAAATGTCGAAACGGATGCCACACCCATAGACATTGATTGGTAAGGTTGGCTCTGTTTTGTGATACTTCAAATATGCATAAGTAGCATAAAAATTAGTATATGATCCTGTGTCTGTGACCTTTGAAAATATGCATAAAAGTTACAAGAATTGCATAAGTAGCAGCCTGCTAGGCTACTTAATTGCTTATAACACAGATTATACTCATTATAGTTCTTTTAATTCAGTTGCAGGATGCTTATAACACACAACTTATGATGTATTGTTCTCAATCAGTTTCTTTACCACGCATCTGTCAATCTGTGTTATCAACTTATCCACTTAAATTACATGTATTGATGTACTGTTCTCTTTGTCCAGATGATGCACAGTTCTCTTTGTCCAGACGATGCAAGCTACGGGGCTTACGGTGCTGCAGGTTGCAATTTGGAGAATGGAGCTTGACATGAAGCTTAGCAAGCTGCAAGAAAAGACTGTTATTAATTGTAAATTTGCAGTGCAGATTGCAGTTGTGAAAATGCTGTTATGTTATGTTATAGTCCTAGAGTTGTAGTAGACCTAACACAGATTGCAGTTGTTCTATTTCAATTGATTTTTTCTTAATTAGCTTCTGTGTTGTTTGATCTACATAAGTTTGTGATAGTAAAGCTTGTTGAGAAATTGGTAATGTTGACTCTGCAGCTAATAGGTTTGACTTTCAGTTTACTAGTGGGAATTTGCCTCTTTCCGTTGAATTCATTTTTTCTGATACTATGTTATTGTTAAATATGAAAATGCAGCTCTTATAAAAAAGTAAATGATTGTGTATTTTGCTGTTCTGTGTATTGATTTTAATGATGTTGCTCAGACAGTAGTAGTATGTTATTTATATTACTTTGTTTTACTTTATTCTTTCTGTTATAAAAAAGAGTGGTAGCAAACTACTGAAACTAGCAGGTGATTCATGATTTAATTTATGGTTAAATAGATTATGTCATAATGGAAATATTTTTTCTAGGCACTACTACAAATTTCAGGTTTTCTGGGTAGAACCGAATAGACCGAATTATTTCGGTTCTGGTTCGGTTCGGTTCCTATGCTTTCGGTTTTGGACCGAATTACCCGAATGCTCAGCACTAATCGGGGGTACGATAGTCGATACTTTGTGTATCGTGAGTACGGCAGCTGACACTTGGTGTGTCGGGGTATAAGCGTAGGAGGTTGTGGAAGCAATCCAGTATAAGCCTCATATGCGGTCAGGGTGCGAATCCTAATAGGGTAGTCATCCACCTACTAGTAGAAAAGTGCGATAAAGACGGCTGATCACAGTGTATCGTGGTTATCTCCAGGATAGTCCCCATTCTTTCAACTGGAATTGTATTGAAATATTGTAACGAAGGCCTAGGTGCTGAGTTACCGATAATATTGACAGTGGTTGAATAATATATTCCCGGTACAGTATCTTGAACTGTAGGGTGTTTTGACGAAAATGATATACGTATATGTATATAATTTCAAACTTGAGAAATACTGAATTGGAACCTTATAAAGGGTTCGGTCTACGTATGATGAAAAGCAACTATCGTGGCAGTATCTTGAACTACGTATTTTGAAAAACTTTCTAGAAGATTAGCAAAACTATAGTGGATACTTTTTTGCTATATTAATGATGTTTTATTCCGATTGTGAACTTAATGGTTCATTTGGTACTATTTAAAACTTCATACTGAGTATGAATATTTTATTCAAACTCGGACATGTATATTGCCGAGTTACATTTTGATATCATGAGATATATGCTCATACATTTGGAAAATCTTTTTCGAGATAAATTATATTGTTACTCAAAATATAAATTATATTGTTACTCAAAACGGAAAACTTGTTGAGAATTATGTAGCTCATTCTTGCTTTATAAAAACCTTTCAGAAAAAGGAGAACTGGGTCGGTTAACTCCATGCTAGCAAAAGAGAAGTAAAAGATTATCCTGGAATGGTCTAGTCCCGGATAAATACCACAGAGCGAGTTTGATAGGCTTTCGGCTGATGTAAGTAAAACTACGTGAACTATTAGAACAACAATTGTGTAAAGGTTGTGAGTAGTAGTGTACGATCCTGGATTGCACAGATGGTTTTGTAATATTTAGTGTTACATTTGATTATCGTTTATGAGGCTCTAACTTGTGTGTGTGAAGGATTGAGGTCTTGTTGATGTATTGTTGAGTTGTAAAGTTAACACATGTTTGATATGATTGGATGGTGATGTGACGACTCAGATTCCTGATCTCGGATTTGGGGCGTTACGGATATCATTGCTGCTATTTGGGAAAGAAGAGAGGCATTAAAGAAGAAAGTGATCGTGGGACTAAGCATGCAAATGTAGGTAAATCAAATTTTATGAATGACATACTTGAATCGGACCTTAGTGATGGTTATGATAGTGAAACAAAAATGATAACTTGCAACAGTAGTGATGATGATGATGATGATATTGAATTGCATTATCTTGTTTTTAGAGATGAAATTAGTATGGTGGATCCCAAATTTGAGATATACATCCTTTTCAGAAGTGCTAACTCATTTAGAAAAGCCGTCAAACATCAATCCATACTGGAAATGATGGCAATTAAGCAGCTTAGGAACTATGGTGTTAGAGTGAGGTTTGTATGTGTGGTAGATAGTTGTGATTGGAAGATATATGCTATTCCGATGCAAAATACTAGTACTTCTATCATCAAAACATACAACAGGACACACAAATGTTGTGAAACCTTCAACAACTGCATATAAGTTCACGGTGGATTGTAGAATATTATGAAAATGATATTCGAATGAGTCCAACATTGCCAATAGGTTCTCTTCATAAAAAGGTTGTTAATGATTGGAGGTGTGATGTTAGCATTGATACAGTAGGCAGAACTAAAAGAATGGCTTTGGGAAAGATAATGAGTGATCACAGTGCACACTATGGTTTACTCTGGGACTACATTAACGAAGTTAAAAAAGAAATGCCTAATAGTACATTGGAACTAGTCCTTGAAGATGCTGATGCAGGAGCAAAAAGGAGAAGATTTAAGAGAATTTATGTGAGTCTGGGTCCTGTAAAAAAAAGTTTCAAAGCTGGTTGTAGCTCTATAATTGGCCTTAATGGTTGTCCCCTTAAGGGTCCGTATGGTGACTAACTTCTCTCTGCTATATATGACAGATTCAAATGATGGCATGTACCCAGTGCTTGGGCAGTGGTCAAGGCAGAGAATTATAATCTTGAAATTGGTTTCTTGACTTATTAACAAATGATGTGGACATTCAAAATTGTGGTTCTTGGACATTAATATCTGACAGAAGGGCTTGGTCAATGCACTCAACGCTGTTGTGCCTAGTTGCAGAGCACAGATTTTGTGCTATGCATCTTTACAATAACATGCATAAGGAGTATAAAGGCACTGGATTGAGGTTATACTTGTGGCTGGCAGCAAAAGCAACAACAGATTATATGTTCAACAAACAAATGCAGGAGCTTAGAAAGGTAATGACTTTACAAATTTATTTTTGCAAATTAAAATCTTAGTACCATATGTGCTTTTTAATTTCATTGCTAATTTATTCAATCAAATTAAATTGTTAGTTGTCCAAAAAATGTTATGATTGGAGTATGGAGAGGCCTACAGCACAATGGTCAAGATATGGTTTCTCTACTACATGTTAGTCAGACATGTTTTTCAATAACCACTGTGAGGTGTTTAATAATAGCATTAGAAATTTTAGAGACCTGCCTATACTTTGACTACTACAAGGAATACATAAAGCTTTCATGAAGAGAATTCAAACAAGGAGGGATAAGATGGAGAAGAGTTATGAATCGAATCCAATTTGCCCAAATGCCATGAAAAAAGTTAGCAAGTAAGACACTTGCTTGTGGTCATAATTGTATTTTTCGTACTAGATAAATGATCATGTGAATTAATGCATAATTTTGTAGGTCACTAGGCTATAGCATTGGGTGTTTGGTTCAGTGGTCAGGAAGCAACAAGTATTTATGTAGAATGAGTGCTGGTGGTGATGAAATAGTGGTCGTCTTGGAGGTCAAGTCATGTGCATGTAGAAAAATCACCTCACTAGATTATCATTTTATCATGCATGTGCTTGTATTAAATGGAAAAACCTGAACATGACAGACTACATTCACAAGACATATTATAAGGATATGTTCTTGAAGACTTATAGACACATAGTAGAACCAATCAATAGTGAACAATATTGGCAAAAAATTTCATTTGCTGCACCACTGGCTCCAGTTTTGAAGGTGCAACCCGGCAGACCCAAAAAGAAGAGAAGAAGAAAGATATCCCCCATTGTTTGCCTTGGAAGCCAGGAAAACTTGTAAGGCAAAAGACAACTGTCAAATGTAGCAGTTGCTCAGGGACAGGGCACAATAGAAGAACATGTCCATCAAAGGTAATAGACATACTTGTTATTGATGTTGTTTTTTATTTGTTTACTTTGTTTACATTTTGTTATGTACTCTTGTTGGCATGGTAGAACACTGTGCATGATGGAAGTAATGTGCCTACAAATCATGGGAGTGCAATTAAAGCTAGGGGCTCAATGCAAAATAATGAGGCTACACCTCAAGGAAATGCAGGTCTGGGTGGTAGTTCACTCGCGATCACACACTCAGCGGCCTCCCACATTGAACAATTGCATCCCATCACCCTCAAGATCCATCTCCGAACCTTTGATTTAGATACCCTGTTAAGTTACCAATTTTCTTAGAATCTCTTGCTGTTCGGAATTGGTCTTACCATAATCATATTATATTTTAACATCCCCTCACTCGAAATCCCGTTTGTTTGAGTCTGAAAACGGAAAAAGAAAAAAAAGGAAGTTTCCATTTTGTGGTGGTTGGCTTCTAAACAAACCAGAGCTTCTGGTTTTGGTTTTGGTTTTGGTCCTTGGTATAGTTGCAGCATGCATTAATGGCATGATCTTCCCTTTGTTGGGTCTACTAAATGCAAAGGCGATCAATATCCTTTGAACCTCCAACCAAGTTGCAGAGGGGATTCCAGGTTTTGGGGACTCATGTATGTTGGTCTTGGTTGTGTTACCATTGTAGTCATACCAGTGCAAAATTATTTTTTTTTTTGGAGTAGCACCAGGAAATCAGTTGGTTGAATGACCCTGGAAACTCTAGGAACATATTTAGCATCTTTAACTATTCACTATATATTTTGACTCTCGGTACAGTTGATATAGCGTTTACTGCTAACTGGATCCTGGCACTAGTAATGCTAGCGGTACTGCCCTTGATGATAGTGGAAGGACTCATTCTGACGAAGTTTTACAAACAGTGTGCTGATGCCAAGGTCTGTAAATACAATTTCCCACTTGTAATCTGACGTGGCTTAAATACTTTTTGGTCGTTTCTTATTGAGTAACCTATGCATGTCTATTTTGGAAGAAAATAATGACTCTAAAAGAACTAGGAGACATGAAAGTCAAGTAATTATATTTCTTCGGTGCGGGGGATGTATGAACAAGCCAGTCAAGTTGCAAATGATGCGGTTGGCAGAATAAGAACTGTTGCATCGTTTTGTGCTGAAGAGAAAGTGATGGATGTGTACCAAAAGAAATGTGAACTCCCGTTGAACTCAGGAATCAGGCTTGGAATTGTTAGCGGTGTTAGTCTTGGCATAAAGCAAACAACATATTTTTATAAAATCCAAACAACTAGTAACAACTTTGGGCGATAAAGCAACACTAATGAGGTAAAAACGATCATAGATTTTTATAAATAGATTGACAAATCTTTGTGATATGTCCGGAGTCTGGGCTTGCCCCTATTTTTCAACACAGTTTCACTAATTTTGAATAGCTGCTGCCTGCTGGTTATCTCCTTCCTGAAAGTTCATTATTACGGAAGTTTATCTAAGCAACTCTAAATTTTTTCTCTTCTGCTTTAACCGTCTCCTACAAAAAATTAAATTTAGGTTCATTACTTTTTCCTATGCAAGTCCAGGTTAGTTTGTCAGGTCCATTGGAAGAATAATGCAGTGATCAAACCAGCTGGTTTCCATTAGTATCACTTGGATAAACAAAGATGCTTCCAACAACTAACCGTTAAAAATTATTATCACCCTTCCAAGCAATCAAAGGAACCAGAATAGCGGGTAGTGTATTGGCTTTTATAGGTATAGCGGCTAGACCAGGAGCACTGACGCAAAAGTTAATGCATGGCTTCACCAAAGCAGAGGGAAAGGAGCTGCCAGCGGCGCAAGGAGTAAGTCAACTATAGCAAAGTCTAGAGCATCGAATGCCATATTATCAAAGTCTGATTCACCAGGTTCTACCACCGAGGGACCAAATTGGAATATGTCAAGCAAGCCTTAGGATCATCCTCTTTTAAAGTTTATTGTATTGAGTTCATAACATTGTTTTTTTTATGTGTAGTCCATATATTCTTTGCAGGTGCTGTGTTCTGTTTGCACGAAACCAAAGCTGAGTTCATAAACACAACGTGCATTTTTACCCTGCTTAGGTGAAAAGATCAGAGGTGCACTTTCCAAACAAAGTTTTTGAGCCAGGAAGGGGTACAAAGTATCAAGGGGAGGGAAAATCGAACTTGTGAGCTAATAATTGACATGCACTTTCAGCAAGTCGTATCACAAGATTTTAACAAAAAAAAGTTGTATTACAAGATTAAGTGAAATTATTATTTGTAGTTAATGTGATACATGTAAACTATAGTAACCAGCTAGTAGCTATGATTGCATATAAACTATAGGAACGAGCCGGTCGCTATGATTGCATATCAGAATCGGATCAAATATAAAATTTTCTTAAATACAAACTTACAATTTTTTTTTTCAAACACTTTTATAACTTCAGTTTCAAATAATAATTAAAATTTTATTAAATACACATAATTTAATTCCAAAATATCCTTCCCAACACCCAAATAGGGTATATAAATATGAAATTTTAGTTGTTTAATATAATCGTAGTTAAAAATTTGTTGAATGAATATTTGTATAATTTTCAACAATGCATCTAGGTTATGAAATATTATTAATTAAATATAATTTTTTTAATCATACCAATGTAAAATGATTTTATATATTTCAAGTCATCACAAGTATAATAATTGTTCAAAAGATATGTTGAACTCAAATTATATATCTCGTTACAAAACAAAATTTAGTTTTTTGTAAAAAATGTTACAAATATGTTTTTAAAAAATTATAAAATGATATAATATTTTTTCGTTATTAAATATGTGTATTAATAAAATTTAAATTTTGATTAAAAAATGATACTAAACCCAAGTAATTTATGTATTGAATAAAAAAAGTTTGTAAATATATATTTGAGAAATTTTTTACAATAACTTAATCCTCAATATGTGAAGGAATTAGATCTCCTTTCTAACTTTTTCTCACCTCCAAAAAACCAAATCCACACTATGATTATAGTTTAGATTTTTTGTTTTTATCTTCTAAATATTTTTGTAGATGCTATATAATTTATTATGAAGATATTATCTTACCTTTAAAATAAACAGTCGCTATGATTTGGTTTGGCCATCAATCATTATATTTGTTCAATTTAATTTCCCCTAAAAATATGAAGAGAAACATACATTTGGACAAATTTTTATAATTTTATATTTCTTAATTTATATTTCGTAATTTCATGACAGCTTTAATTTATATTTTACCCATTACAAAAATATATATTGTATCAAAAAATAAATTATTTTGTTATATTTTGTTTTGAGAGTAACGAACCCAATATGCATCTTAAGTAATTTTTCTCAAATTATGTGTGATTGCATGGACACGTGTTAAAAGATTTTGAAAAATTGTGTACATAAAAAAGATTAATATCAAAACACATTCATTTGATATATGATAAAATTCACCTAAGATACATATCAATTTTCCTATTCCATTTTTTTTCCCAGATAATTTAACGATATTTCATACTATTTTTACAGAAAGTCGTTTCAATATAATCATGTTTTGAAGATCAGGCATATAGAACAATAAAAACATAATTATTAATAGAAAAATAAATATAATACATATTCTTCATTCGATAAATGCAAATAATATAGGAAATGAGCAATTTTTGGGAGTAATTCTGGAGGTCCCAAAAAAATTCCCGAAAAGTGAGTTGTCATATTTTGATTGGTTAGCGTTCTACCCGTGCTACGCACCAAATGATAAAATTTATTAATTAATATAAACAAATTATTTTCATCATTATTTATAAAAAAAATTTATTAAAATTTAACTATAAAATTATCTTCAATTTATACCACTTACATTAATATGAATATTATCAAACAGTTATCAAAATATTTACATCCCCGCTCAAACATTTTGAGCTCCTCTTTATTGTTTTTCTTAATTTTATTTTTCTTTTGATTTATCTCATTTTTGAAAATCTTGCAACCAAGTTCATAAGCTTTTTATCCATATTTTAAGTTTTGTTATTTAGAAAATTTTGTATATTTAAATGTGCAGTACCATGGGTTTTTATATTTTTTTATTATATTAATATTCAAAATATTTGCATGGGTCGCAATCAATTTTTCGAATAGATATTAAAAATTCATAAACACTTATTTCTAATGACTGTTATAAATCATTAGATTGTCTCTCAAAAAAAATGTTGTATGTTTCAGCGATATTGTGACGCCCCCAGATCCACCCTGACCGGAGACCCGGGTCGTCACATTGTCTCAATATCTTGTAGCACAAGTTACACAGTAATACAACAATTATATAATACAACGGAGCATAAGTGTCCCACTCCGCAAATCCAAGATCAGTCTCACACATTATTATCATACGACATAATACATCTCGGGATAATATTTTACATATGTTTACAGAAGTAGGTAGATAAAGATTCCAGCTAGACATTCTAGTTCTCGTCAGCATAGCCTGGAGCTTTCTCCTTTCCCTTGGATCCCTGGTTGGACGTCTCGCCTTTTTCCCTCTTGATAGCTGAATAAAAAATATTGTAAAGCAAGAATGAGCAACTACAGTGCTCAGCAAGTTCTCTTCTTACTCGGTATATAAATATAATAAGATTTCCCAAAAGTAATTGAATATCACAAATCTGGATTTTGACTCAGTACTCATCTTGAAAGCAGAATACTCGAAAAACTCAATACTCATCTCGAAAATAGAATTCTCGAAACACTCAATTGATATAACTCTGTTGACTCATGATTTAAGAATAAACTGGTCTTCCACCTCTCGGTATCTCGGTGGGGCGATCAACTATCCGACCGGGAATACCGTCCTCCAATGATATCGCACTTCGCCCGATCACGGCTACAATACGCTATCAACAATATAATATAAAAATATGAATGCTAGCATCATAGGGGTTATTAATTAAACCCTGGCATCATAGTGCCAATATATCTCGTGTCCGCATAACGGTACACAAGTCTCTCTTTCTCAAAAATGGGCCTCTTTCCCAAAATTTGACCAGTAGAATACAGAATTCCCGAATAATTGATGAACAGATAACTCGAAATAATTCTTCCATGAAAACAATTACAAATCTGGCGAACTGCCAGACCGACTCAATTGTTCCACCAATCCGATCAATGGACTGAGGTAAATTCTCAATAATAATATTTTATTGGTTGACACGAACAAGATGCCAACCCTCGACAATAAAGTCGACCATCTCGAAATATTGAGGATAGTCTTAAAATGAAGTAATTTGGAGTCGTACTGTACAAATAGTACTCCTCGAATATTTATAATACCCATAATTGATGAACGTAAATAGAATATTTTTCACTTGATCAACGAGTAAAACTCGAACGATCCTAATTTTTATAACTCTTATTTATTGATTCGAGAGACGAACCAACTAAAAGATAATCAATAATTATTGTCGAATTTGTACAATAAATTCGACTGAAAGGAATAAATTTAACTATCTCGAATAAATGAGAATAGTTTCACTGAATCATAATAATAGTCGTCTCGAATTAATGAGATCGACCCGATAGCAATGAAATTAATTCTACGCTTATAAGGGATATAATTCACAAATAAACTAATTTTAACAGTAACAAAATATCGCAACGAGAAAATAATGCTCAAAAGGATAATTAAATCTCATAATTGACAGCTCGAAATTAAATAAGGAATGAAATAATACGAACAGAAATTCAAATCTCTAAGAGTTAGGGTAGGAATGAACTTGCCTCGATCTCGAAGTGCAAATAAGTGTAGATAAAATTTGTACTCTACCCGTGAACTCGGCTTCGGTCTACGGCTCGTGAATTATTCTCTAAAATGGAAACCAAAAATACATAAGCGCTTCGTCAAAATAGAATATTCCTCAACCGATAATATAATATTTAAATAAAATATCTCTCGAAAATTTATACGATAATTAACGGAACAAAATTCCCGAGTAAATAACTCTCTCTTCAAACTCAGGGATTAAATCTCGAAAATAAATCCTATTAATTATCCGTAAATCCGACTTAAAATGAAAACAGGGTTACGGAAATTAACGGCAATACTCTATTTTTAATCTCGTAAATAATCTAACTCTATCCGGTTAATTAAATAATCCGGAAACGATAATTATAAATCCCCTAAAATCATATCGTATTTTAATCCTATTTATTCACAATTATTCATCTTTTTATCGACAAATTATTAAATCTCTAATTTCCGTCCAAAAGTCACAAATTAACTCTTTTTAAATAAAAACCATATTTTACGCTATTATTAATATTCACTCTTTTATTAACGAAACAATAAATCTCTAATTCACGTCACAAAAATATTTAATTAATAAATCTATCACCATTTTATTAAACTCGATTTATTTCTCATAATTTTTAATAATATTATCTCAATTATTAAAACCAAATTTTTAAAAAATATTTAACCTCTTTTATTTCAAATCTCTAAATTATTTTCAAAATCACAAAATATTACTACATAATTACTCAATTAATAAATTCTAAATTACATCCAAATAATCACAAAATATTTTCCATTTATTAATTAATTAACTAAACCATTTTTAATAAATTATTCATTACCCACCAAATTAAATAATAATCTCCCTTTAAAAAAATGTTCCAAATAAATCAATTACCATTTTAATTATACTATTTTATTTTCTCAAAATTTTAAATCGCAACACAAATAATAAGCATCGATTTTAATCATTCAATCGTTAATATTTTATTATTATTTAACGACTTAACAACGGTGTGGGTCCCACCGTGTGGGCCCCACCTGCTCCTTCTCCCTCCCCTGCATCTCTCTCGACTGTCTCTCTGCATCTCTCTCATTCTCTCTCTCTCTCTCTCTCTCTCTCTCTCTCTCTATAATCTCTCTTGTTCTCTCCTGGTCTCTCTACCTCTCTCTCCCTCTCTCTCTCTCTCTCTCTCTCTCTCTCCTCTCCCTCTCCCTCTTTTTCTTCTCCCCGTCGAACACTACTCCCACCCCTTCTTCTCAATCTAACCACAACCTTCCTCCTTTCTCTACCGATAACCACACCCACCACTTAATTCTGCACCCCCTCCCCTTCTCGTTCCTCACTCTTTGATCGACGCCAACACCACGACACAACAACAATTTCCTCACCTCCGATTCACCTTATAACTCCGCCCGGCCAAACCAACACTCCCTCAACTCTCTCTCACGACCCAATCCCGTACAACACCACCCCTGCCCCAACTCCTCTTCTCCGACTAAACCACAATCACCAAAACAATATACACACAGTTGAGTTTAACCAATATTACCAAAACGAAATCGACCAAAACAATTAACAAGAATAAAACGGAAAAAAAAAGAAGAAAAACAATCTACCTGATGGCTCTGTTTTGGTCTGAGTTGTGGAGAGGAAAGTATATTGGGTGGGTTTTGTTTTGTAACAAAAGACTGGGTTGCTCGGTTTTTATATGTATAAATGGTTAAGTTTTTTTTTTTTAGATAGAACTAGATAGGAGTTGGTGTATCAATGGTTGGGGTGTTTTTGCTTTTGTCAAAAATGAGGAATGTAACTGTAAATAAAGATGAGGTCGGTTAAAGTCAACAAATATGAGCTAAAACTTTCCACGTTTTTAACATTTAAAGAGACAAAATGGTTTTTCCTTGTTTTTTACATTTAAAGAAACAAGAACGTGGTCCCGAAAACAAGGAGCATGTTTTCATCCGTGTTGTGTGAAAGTAAAATGCTGTCCCCTCAATAATTATGTTTCTCCCCAGCTTGCTAATTAAAACGAGACTCAAAAATTTGGCTAAAAATTAAAAATCTATTTCGAAAATTCGTGGTTATTACAGTCTTCCCCCCTTATAGGATTCCGTCCTCGGAATCAAAACTATGCACTAAACAATTCAGGATATTTATTTCGCATTTCGTTTTCTAATTCCCACGTGGCTTCCTCAACTTGGTGGTCTCTCCAAAGTACTTTCACTAAATTCACTTTCTTAGTTCTCAACTCTTGCACTTTGTAATCTAGGATCTCCACTGGCTTTTCTTCGTATGTCAAATCTGGACGAATTTCCACTGGTTCGTAGGTTATAACGTGCCTGAAATCAGAATGGTACTCTCTTAACGCAGAAACATGAAACACATCGTGGATATGCTGAAGGTCTGGAGGTAGGGCCAACTGATAAGCTAGTGGTCCTATTTTCTTAAGAATCTCGAAAGGTCCTATATATTTGGGGCTTAGCTTGCCTTTCTTTCCGAATCTCATTACTCCTTTCTAAGGTGAAACTTTCAACATCACTTTATCTCCCATTTCAAATGCTTTGTCTTTCCTCTTTTGATTTGCATACTTCCTCTGTCGATCTTGAGCTGCAACTAACCTTTTTCGAATAACCTCGGTTGCTTGCTTAGTTTGTTGAAGTAATTCCGGTCCTAGTATCTTTCTTTCTCCTACCTCATCCCAACTTTCTTTGAAATCAAGTGCACAGAATCTTAATATTACGAAGAGGAAAGAAATGAGGTTGCTCTCCGTGCTTTTCCGAGGTTTAAATATTGTCTTTTCACTTTGTTCGTCGATCTGTGGATGATATGCAGTGCTCAGATTTAACTTCATGTCAAGACATTCCTGAAAACTCTTCAAAAATGGAGAAGTAAAACGGGCATCTCTATCAGATACAATTGAAATAGGCACTCTATGACGAACCACAATTTCCTTTAGGTATATCTTCACCAATCTTTGAACGGAGTACTTATCACTAATTGCTAGGAAATGCGTAAATTTGGTGAGTCGATCGACGATAACCCAAATCGCATCATGACTGGCTCTAGTTCGGGGCAATCCTACGACAAAATCCATGGTAATATGTTCCCATTTCCACTCAGGTATCTCTAAGGGTTGTAAAAGTCCACTTGGTCGTTGATGTTCGGCTTTCACTTTCTGACAGGTCAGGCACTTGCTTACCCATTCTGCAATCTCTCTCTTCATGTTAGGCCACCAATAGTTTTGCTTGATGTCTTGATACATTTTCGTGCTCCCTGGATGAATGGAATATCTCAAGTTATGCGCTTCACTCATAATTTCATCCTTTAACTCCGTAACATTAGGAATCCATATTCTCGATGCAAATCGCTTAATTCCCTTATCATCTTTTGAACTTAAAACTTCTTCTCCAGTCAACTATGATCTTCTTTCTTCCATTACTTGTTCCTGACAACGGCGAATCTTCTCGAGCAACTCTGGTTGAAACTGGATACTGTATACTCTTTCATTGTTTTGGACTGGGACCCTGATCTCTAATTCCATTTTCTCAAATTCTCTGGCTAATGCTTCTGAGGTTGTCAGCAGGTTGAGTCTTTCCTTTCTACTTAAAGCATCAGCTCCGACATTAGCCTTCCCTGGGTGGTAATTTATCGAACAATCATAGTCTTTGATCAGTTCTAACCATCTTCTCTGTCTCATGTTTAATTCCTTCTGCGTGAATATATACTTTAAGCTCTTGTGATCCGTGTAAATCTCACATTTCTCTTCATAATGGTAATGTCTCCAAATCTTGAGGGCAAAAACAATAGCAGCAAGTTCTAAATCGTGAGTAGGGTAACGGGACTCATATTCCTTCAATTGTCGAGAGGCGTAAGCTATTACTTTACCGTGTTACATCAGAACACACCCTAAACCTTTGTGAGAGGCATCGCTGAAAATCACGAAATCGCCTTTCTCATCAGGTAAGGTCAACATTGGGGCAGTAGTTAATCTCTTCTTCAATACCTGAAAGCTGTCTTCGCATTTGGGGGTCCATTCAAACTTTTTACTCTTTCTGGTAAGTCGAGTCAGTGGCGTAGCTATCTTTGAGAAATCCTTCACAAATCTACGATAGTATCCGGCCAATCCAAAAAAACTTCTAACCTCTGTTGGAGTCTTGGGTCTCTCCCAATTTGCTACGGCTTCTATCTTTTCGGGGTCTACAGAAATCCCTTCGCCGTTCACAATGTGTCCCAAAAATTGAACTTCTTTCAACCAAAATTCGCACTTTGAAAACTTTGCATATAACTTTTCCTTTCTCAATGCTTCCAAAACCAAACGGAGGTGTTCAGCATGTTCCTCAGGAGACTTCGAATATATCAAGGTGTCATTAATAAATACAATTACGAACTTATCCAAATACCTCTTGAACACATGATTCATTAAATCCATAAAAGCAGCTGGCGCATTCGTCAATCCAAAAGACATGAATAGGAACTCGTAATGTCCATATCGGGTCCTAAAGGCAGTCTTAGGAATATCCTTAGGCTTGATCTTTAGTTGATGATAGCCGGATCTCAAATCGATCTTCGAAAAATATATAGCTCCTTTAAGTTGGTCAAACAAATCGTCGATCCGAGGTAGAGGGTACCTATTCTTGATAGTCATCTTGTTCAGTTCATGGTAATCAATACATAATCGCATAGTTCCGTCCTTCTTCTTCACGAACAATACTGGAGCTCCCCACGGGGATACACTTGGTCTAATTACACCTTTGTCAAGTAACTCTTGCAGCTGTGTTTCCAATTCCTTCATTTCTATTGGTGCCATTCTGTACGGCGCCTTTGAGATTGGTGCGGTTCCTGGTTCCAGATCAATCGTAAACTCTATCTCTCGATCTGGTGGAATTCCAGGTAACTCGTCGGGAAAAACGTCTCTAAACTGGTTAACTACAGGGACCTCCTCGATCATAGGGGTCTGTTTCTCGGTATCTATCACATAAGCTAGATAGGCTTGACATCCTTGCCGAAGTAATCTTTTGGCTTGAATTATTGACAGGAAATCCTTAGTCGGTTTCCGTCCGCTAAACGAAATACTTATACCGTTAGGTCCACTTAAGCTGACCTTCTTACGGCGACAGTCTATTAGAGCATCATAACGTGATAACCAATCCATCCCTAGGATTACGTCAAATTCCCCTAACTTAAAAGGAATGAGGTCTGCATCAAAACGTTGCCCATGTATCTCTATAGAACAATTCGGACACAATCGGTTCACTGGTATAACCTCCTGATTAGCTACTTCTATATTCAGAATTCCCTCTAAGGGCACAGACTCAAGATTCAACTTATTCATGAAGTTCTCAGAAATAAAAGATTTGGTAGCTCCAGAATCAACTAGAACACACGCATCCTCAGAATTTACTAGAAGCGTACCTGCGATCACGTTGTTGTTATCAATGGCATCTCTTACTGTCATGTTAAAGGTTCTCGCGGTTGGCTTGTTGCTGGGAGGTGCTGTGAGTCGAGGCACCGGATTTTCCTTCGCAGGTTGTCGGCAGTCTCGGGACACGTGACCTTTCCTTCCACAGTTGAAGCAGGTGACAGATTTATCCTTGCAACTAGAAGCATAATGACCCTTCTGTCCACAGTTATAACAATTCACAGTCGCTAGATGACAGGGTCCGGGATGTTTCTTCCCACATGTCTTGCATTCTGGCAAAGGTGGTCTTCCTTGCATCACATTAACTGTCTGTGGCTGTCTGGTCCTTTGATTACTTCCTCTGGTGTCAAAGTTCCCAAACCTTCTTGTATCAGCACTCTTATCTTCCCTTTTCACAAACGGTTTCTTATCACTCCGATTATCAAATCTCCTCGCAAAGTTACTTCCACTGCTCTGAAACTTCCTCTTATTTCCATCTTTCGGGTATAGTTCACTTCCACTTTCCACTATTGCCGCTTTCTGAACTAAAGTTGCATAATTGGTGATTTCAAATACTGCAACGCGATTTTGTATCCATGGTTTCAATCCTTGTTGAAAGCGTTTTGCTCTCTTCTCTTCAGTGTCTACATGATAGGGTACAAACCTCGAGAGTTCTGTAAACTTGGCCTCGTAGTCTGCAACAGTCATCGTTCCTTGCTTGAGCTCTAAAAACTTTATCTCCATCTGGTTCTCCAGATATTTGGGGAAATACCTCTCTAGAAACAACATTGTAAATCTAGCCCACGGTATAATCGTATCACCTTCCATGGCTCTCTTCGCTTCCCACCAATAATTAGCTTCACCTTTCAACATATAAGCTGCAAATACCGTCTTCTTATCCTCTTCCACTCCCACTATCTCAAAGGTCTTCTCTATTTCACGTAACCAGATTCTAGCTTCCACTGGGTTAGTGGTACCTTTAAACTCAGGTGGACTCAAGGATTTGAATGATTTGAAACTCATAGTAGTTTGGGTCAGTTGAGCTGGAGGTGGATTCCCTCCTACATTTTGGTACGGCTGAGGCTGAGGGTTCTGGGTATGCTGAATAAGAAAGTTCATAAGTAGACTCATCGGGTTATTTTCTTGGTTGGGATCTCGAGCGAGTTGTGGTTCCGGGTTTGGAACTTGGTTCTGAGGTGGAACCTCATTCCCTGGATTCACCTCGGGTTGAGGACGAGGATTTCTTGCGGGTCTTCCTCTCTTTGGTGGCATCTTTTTCTATAAGAGCGAAAACAATAAGGTATGTTATATATTTCGGATATGCATTCTCAAACACCATTGCTGGCACAATTAAAATTGGTATTCATAAATATCTACTCGGTCAAAATTTATGGTTCCTCACAATACTCAAAATCACGACTCTCTCTTGTCTCTTTATAAACAGTTACTCTTACTTCTCGATATAAAATGATTTTAGATACTCGTGAAGATTTATCTCAATTTAAATGGCGGTTCTCAAAAATTCAATCATCATAAATCTCTGGTTCTCGAAAATTCTTTTTAAGCCGTAGTACCGGAAAAGAAATTGTTAACTAATTCAGGGGTAATATGGAAATTATTCTAACATGCTATTCTAATATAACACAGATCTATAATAAACAAAATGAGCCAACGGTACTATAGCAGATCACAATATAATACTGATAAGGTTCCATACTGGTAAAGTCCAGGTCATGGTACTGAATACAACTGGTCGCTGATAATAAGTACATCGTAAAAGTATCTAACCAACATATTATTCTAGTAGAGATAATAAAGGTTACTACCCAACAGGCTGGGCATCAGGTCTATTTCTATTTAGAAATTGTCACTCCGACTTGAGTTGTTGAAATTTCCATTTCTGGAAGAGAAGTTTCATCACTTTCAAATTTTCATATACCACTTTTAGAATTCTTAGGCCCCAATCATTATAGGATCCATAAGAACATTGAATAGAGATAACTCATAAGGAATAGATGTTAAACAACACATGTGCATACTCAATTCTTGATGGTGAGAATCTTTTATGAAAGGATTAGCTGAGAGATCATTATGATCATCGAACATTTGTTTTGTTGCATGTATCATTAGGACAACCGTCATAGTACACAAGGTGGCCAGCCTTTAATACTCTAATTAACAAACAACAGTACAAATGGTGGCGTCCCACCAGACTTCTATCACAGAGACAGACAGTCTTCCCCTGTATAAGTAGGGTTGTTCATCTCAGTATCACAAAGGGTGACAGATATAGGAAGGAATATGAAAGAGTTTTATATTTAGAGAAGTACATGACGCTCTGTAAATGAACCTTTGAACAATATAGGTCTTTTCAAATAGGATAGATATTGCCTGAGTAAATTCGAATGATAAAAATCACCGATAATCATTGTTAAGGAAGTTACTTAAGGAACGATTTCCTAGCACACTCTTAGGATCGACTATCGATTTTCGAATAAAAGTGACACTCGTAGACTCCGGTAAAGGTATTGACAACATTTACAAAATGTGGAAACTCTGTAAGGTATCATCCGATCTCATTTATAATGGGAAATTAGGCATCCTATCTTAGATTAATTGGGAACTAGGGGTCCATGTGAATAAGGTGTAGGAAGTCTATCTCGAGTAAAACGAAAGTCAATTGGTCTGGAAGTAGACATCTACAAAAGTACGAAGAACCTCGGTCAGGTTTCAATCGACTAGATATGCCTATAAATATATATAAAAGAAGGCGTAAGGCGCTTAGTGCCAATATCTCAACATCGTATAATATATCTCTAAATTCTCACGTCGCGTTATAGTTCTAGGCTCGTATTACATCTCTAAATTCTCGCATTCGGTTATACTCTAAGGCTCGTACGATTCCTAAAAATATAACTAATGCTCTGATACCAACTTTGTGACGCCCCCAGATCCACCCTGACCGGAGACCCGGGTCGTCACATTGTCTCAATATCCTGTAGCACAAGTTACACAGTAATACAACAATTATATAATACAACGGAGCATAAGTGTCCCACTCCGCAAATCCAAGATCAGTCTCACACATTATTATCATACGACATAATACATCTCGGGATAATATTTTACATATGTTTATAGAAGTAGGTAGATAAAGATTTCAGCTAGACATTCTAGTTCTCGTCAGCATAGCCTGGAGCTTTCTCCTTTCCCTTCGATCCCTGGTTGGACGTCTCGCCTTTTTCCCTCTTGATAGCTGAATAAAAAATATTGTAAAGCAAGAATGAGCAACTACAGTGCTCAACAAGTTCTCTTCTTACTCGGTATATAAATATAATAAGATTTCCCAAAAGTAATTGAATATCACAAATCTGGATTTTGACTCAGTACTCATCTTGAAAACAGAATACTCGAAAAACTCAATACTCATCTCGAAAATAGAATTCTCGAAAGACTCAATTGATATAACTCTGTTGACTCATGATTTAAGAATAAACTGGTCTTCCACCTCTCGGTATCTCGGTGGGGCGATCAACTATCCGACCGGGAATACCGTCCTCCAATGATATCGCACTTCGCCCGATCACGGCTACAATACGCTATCAACAATATAATATAAAAATATGAATGCTAGCATCATAGGGGTTATTAATTAAACCCTGGCATCATAGTGCCAATATATCTCGTGTCCGCATAACGGTACACAAGTCTCTCTTTCTCAAAAATGGGCCTCTTTCCCAAAATTTGACCAGTAGAATACAGAATTCCCGAATATTTGATGAACAGATAACTCGAAATAATTCTTCCATGAAAACAATTACAAATCTGGCGAACTGCCAGACCGACTCAATTGTTCCACCAATCCGATCAATGGACTGAGGTAAATTCTCAATAATAATATTTTATTGGTTGACACGAACAAGATGCCAACCCTCGACAATAAAGTCGACCATCTCGAAATATTGAGGATAGTCTTAAAATGAAGTAATTTAGAGTCGTACTGTACAAATAGTACTCCTCGAATATTTATAATACCCATAATTGATGAACGTAAATAGAATATTTTTCACTTGATCAACGAGTAAAACTCGAACGATCCTAATTTTTATAACTCTTATTTATTGATTCGAGAGACGAACCAACTAAAAGATAATCAATAATTATTGTCGAATTTGTACAATAAATTCGACTGAAAGGAATAAATTTAACTATCTCGAATAAATGAGAATAGTTTCACTGAATCATAATAATAGTCGTCTCGAATTAATGAGATCGACCCGATAGCAACGAAATTAATTCTACGCTTATAAGGGATATAATTCACAAATAAACTAATTTTAACAGTAACAAAATATCGCAACGAGAAAATAATGCTCAAAAGGATAATTAAATCTCATAATTGACAGCTCGAAATTAAATAAGGAATGAAATAATACGAACAGAAATTCAAATCTCTAAGAGTTAGGGTAGGAATGAACTTGCCTCGATCTCGAAGTGCAAATAAGTGTAGATAAAATTTGTACTCTACCCGTGAACTCGGCTTCGGTCTACGGCTCGTGAATTATTCTCTAAAATGGAAACCAAAAATACATAAGCGCTTCGTCAAAATAGAATATTCCTCAACCGATAATATAATATTTAAATAAAATATCTCTCGAAAATCTATACGATAATTAACGGAACAAAATTCCCGAGTAAATAACTCTCTCTTCAAACTCAAGGATTAAATCTCGAAAATAAATCCTATTAATTATCCGTAAATCCGACTTAAAATGAAAACAGGGTTACGGAAATTAACGGCAATACTCTATTTTTAATCTCGTAAATAATCTAACTCTATCCGGTTAATTAAATAATCCGGAAACGATAATTATAAATCCCCTAAAATCATATCGTATTTTAATCCTATTTATTCACAATTATTCATCTTTTTATCGACAAATTATTAAATCTCTAATTTTCGTCCAAAAATCACAAATTAACTCTTTTTAAATAAAAACCATATTTTACGCTATTATTAATATTCACTCTTTTATTAACGAAACAATAAATCTCTAATTCACGTCACAAAAATATTTAATTAATAAATCTATCACCATTTTATTAAACTCGATTTATTTCTCATAATTTTTAATAATATTATCTCAATTATTAAAACCAAATTTTTAAAAAATATTTAACCTCTTTTATTTCAAATCTCTAAATTATTTTCAAAATCACAAAATATTACTACTTAATTACTCAATTAATAAATTCTAAATTACATCCAAATAATCACAAAATATTTTCCATTTATTAATTAATTAACTAAACCATTTTTAATAAATTATTCATTACCCACCAAATTAAATAATAATCTCCCTTTAAAAAAATGTTCCAAATAAATCAATTACCATTTTAATTATACTATTTTATTTTCTCAAAATTTTAAATCGCAACACAAATAATAAGCATCGATTTTAATCATTCAATCGTTAATATTTTATTATTATTTAACGACTTAACAACGGTGTGGGTCCCACCGTGTGGGCCCCACCTGCTCCTTCCCCCTCCCCTGCATCTCTCTCGACTGTCTCTCTGCATCTCTCTCATTCTCTCTCTCTCTCTATATATATATAATCTCTCTTGTTCTCTCCTGGTCTCTCTACCTCTCTCCCTCCCTCTCTCTCTCTCTCTCTCTCTCTCTCTCTCTCTCTCTCTCTCTCTCTCTCTCTCTCTCTCTCTCTCTCCTCTCCCTCTCCCTCTTTTTCTTCTCCCCGTCGAACACTACTCCCACCCCTTCTTCTCAATCCAACCACAACCTTCCTCCTTTCTCTACCGATAACCACACCCACCACTTAATTCTGCACCCCCTCCCCTTCTCGTTCCTCACTCTTTGATCGACGCCAACACCACGACACAACAACAATTTCCTCACCTCCGATTCACCTTATAACTCCGCCCGGCCAAACCAACACTCCCTCAACTCTCTCTCACGACCCAATCCCGTACAACACCACCCCTGCCCCAACTCCTCTTCTCCGACTAAACCACAATCACCAAAACAATATACACACAGTTGAGTTTAACCAATATTACCAAAACGAAATCGACCAAAACAATTAACAAGAAAAAAACGGAAAAAAAAAAAAAACAATCTACCTGATGGCTCTGTTTTGGTCTGAGTTGTGGAGAGGAAAGTATATTGGGTGGGTTTTGTTTTGTAACAAAAGACTGGGTTGCTCGGTTTTTATATGTATAAATGGTTAAGTTTTTTTTTTTTAGTGGTTGGGGTGTTTTTGCTTTTGTCAAAAATGAGGAATGTAACTGTAAATAAAGATGAGGTCGGTTAAAGTCAACAAATATGAGCTAAAACTTTCCACGTTTTTAACATTTAAAGAGACAAAATGGTTTTTCCTTGTTTTTTACATTTAAAGAAACAAGAACGTGGTCCCGAAAACAAGGAGCATGTTTTCATCCGTGTTGTGTGAAAGTAAAATGCTGTCCCCTCAATAATTATGTTTCTCCCCAGCTTGCTAATTAAAACGAGACTCAAAAATTCGGCTAAAAATTAAAAATCTATTTCGAAAATTCGTGGTTATTACAGATATGAGAAAGGATTACTACTGTGCAAGATCCATTAAACGAACATAATAATGATAAAGAAAAACTTTCATCTAATCTAGTATCCTATGTGTGTCTGTTCTATATCATTTTTGCAAATTTTATGTTCTTTTATTAGTGAATTGATTTAACGTAGAAAAATAAACATTATCAATTAACCAAAGAAATCCAATATATCCCATTTTTTGAGTAAGATATGACTGTTAGAGTTTATGGTGATTGTCATTAGCTTGTTTTAAATGACAACTTAAAATGTTTATATTCAGTTTGGGAGTTGATTTTTTTATTCTTTTCTATCAGAATATGGTATATTAAATATTAGTTGTATTCTACCCATAAATAAGGAAGGAAAACTAATTCGATCTGATGGTACGAACCCCAAAATTTTGGATATACTGAACCCAAATTTTTGGATTAGTTTAGGTTTGGATATAAATTTTAAACACGTAATAGTTTCGATTTGCATTTGGATTTAATTTGTACCGAACCGATATCCTATCCAAAATCCGAAACCCGATCCACTATCGAAACCCGATACATAAATAACATAATATTACAATTTCAAATTATTTTATGTAATATTTTAGATGTAAGATATATTATTTTATTTATTTTTATTCAAATATTTCATTTGAAATAGTCAATACTAATTTAGTAATTAGAACTTCTATTTCTTAATCTCAAATTTTATTGATATATTTAAGATGTAATTTTCTTTACTTTACATAAATTTTTCATTTCTGTGTATAAAAAGAATTATTTTTTTAACATATTTTAAATTTTACTTAGTATATTAATTCATATAATATGTTATATTTGACTACTTAAGTTAATCATTTTAATTTTTAATTTTTGTATAAATATAATTAATATTTTTTACTTGTAACAATTATTTTAATTTTAACTACATTATTACTAATTTTGGATACCCAAAAAACCAAATCTAATCCAAAATCCGACGAATTTTGTTTTGGATATTGACTTTTTGATTTGGATTTATTTTTAAAACTCAAAAATATTTGAATGTGGGTTTGTATTTTACAAAATTCAGATCAAACCCAACTCGTTGTCATCCAAACGCGTAAAATAAGACATTTGAAAATGAGTATCACCTATTTTTTTTCTATTTGACTAACATTTTAAAATAGAAAACTGTACATGAAACTAAAATCAAATGTATAATATATAAACACGTAATTACATTATTATAGATGTGTCCTTGTAATTTAATTATCGGTTTAAAAAACATGAAATTCATTTTCAATTAAAAGTGAGTATATTTTTTCGGCAAATATTAAAAGAAAGCGTTTACGTAGATCTGGAAAATGGTTTGTGTTGTGTAATTCATGCCATGTGTCTTTGGGGTCTTGCATGAAAATTACATGAAATTATTTTGTGTACCTAAATTTCGAACACAAAATGCTAATAACCTACGCAATTTTTTTTTGCACACGAAACGAAAATAATACGTGAAAAGAAAAAATATGACAATTACATGTAATGTTACTCTCTACCCAAGTTATCTAAGTATGTTACTATATAATTGAAATGCTACAAAATAAAACTGAGAGTAGAGTACATAAAAATTAAGTCCTCTTTTTTTTTTTAATTTTGTTTATTGTTAATAAATATCTCTGTTTGATTAAATTTTATCTACCAAGTTATTAAATTTTTTACCTATATTTAAGGTTTTGTTGATATTAAAAATAAATAATATTAATCAGCCAAGCCAATTCGATATGTCTGCTCTTAGATTAGGATATGAGAATTGAATACTATTATTTGAATTCAAGAATACAAAATTAATATGGGCACCTTTTATTAGAAACAATATATAATTTTATATGTATGGACCTATCTAGTTATCAATAATATTGATTTTTAAATGATTGCTAGTCGTTTCTCTCTCTGCTCTTATCCTAAAAAATACTAAACTAAAGTTTAGGGGTTGTCAACTGCATTTTGTTTGATGATAAGTCCATTTTTATTGTTTTCCTTAATTTTGCTTTGTTTTTCAATAATATCTCTCTTTAAGAGTCTAGTACCATGATAAGTGGATTTTATATCTACTTGGATTGCTTAAATTCGGCTTAAATTGATTCACTTGGCCCCAAGTTTGTTGTAGTTTTGATGTGTTTTAGTGAGTTGTGCAGGAAGTGACCCTAGAAGAGGAAAGAGCATTTCAATGTGATTGCAAGGTGGAATTTGAAGGCTAGAATGAAAGTTCATCGCGTTGCGAGATTGCTGGAAGAAACGGAATGCAATTTGGAGTTTAAACGAAGAATGTGGGCAATTTCAAGCAGTTGGACAGAATGTGGCCGGGCAACTTGCCCAAATCTCGCGCAACTTGCGCCAGAATTACCTCAGAACAGTGCCTAGCCGTGCAACTTGCCCAAATCTCGCGCAACTTGCCCAAAAAATCGCTGGAAAATCCTGTTTTTGCCTAATTTGAGTTGTAATTATAATATATGGTATTTCCTTGTTGGATAAGTTTTCTAGGGCTTATAAAAACATATCTTATCATTGTAAAAAAAAAATCTTACATATTATCATAGAAACACAAGAGAGAAAAGGGGAAAAGGATTCAATATCGCTCGTGACAAGCGACGGATCAAGATCTACTTCATCTTTTGTATTCTTAGGCGTACTTTGGATTTGTTTTCTAACTCTTACTTTAATAATATTATTATCTTCATTCAATTCTTGGTTTTCATCATGTTTACATTAGAACCCATGATGACGATCGGTTCGATTATGAACTAATTGACGTCATGGGATCCTAATGGAGTTATCTATGGAATTTAGATGTTGATTTCCTAATTGATATGTGTGTGGTGAATTCGCGATATCCTTGTATGGTTGTGCTTAATTTAAATAGATGCGTAGCTAACATCTATCTTGTTAATCATTAGTGAAGCGACAGTGGATCTTAAGATTTAGAACTTGCCATGCTAGCATAAGTTTGTGAATGATATTCATGATTTGTGGTGTGATTTTAACCATCTCATACTACCTTGTGTAATCTTCGTGGATAACTTGTTCTTCAACCATTATGTTTTCAAATTCTATAGACATATAGGGTCTAAACATAATTTGTGCCTGCATGATTTCTATCTCTTTTGTGGATATTGTGTATATTGGTGTGCGGGTACTGAAAGGTAACGTATACTTATTCCGTGTTGTCCGATTAGTTATCGTAACCACCACATATGTTGATTAAGGGCATGATCTCTAAAGGAAGTATTTAATGAAATTAGGATCTCATGTTTCTCCATTCATAAGTAAAACAGTTTTAAATCACAGTATTAGTTGATCTCTTTAGTTAAATTAGATAATCAAACCCAACTTGTCAATTGTCTTAGCATTGAGCAATAATCATACATTGTTGATTAGGTACATAAACCGATTTATACAATCTCTGTGGGAACGAACTTGACTTTTCATATATTACTTGTGACCACGTACGCTTGCGTGATTTTGTGCTAACATACCACGTTGGTGGGTTTTATCTACTGAAATATTGGATTTTGTATTTTCTCCTTGTGAATGATAACTCCCGTTTCTTTATCTTGATTTTACTTTATTTTAAATAAATATATCTTTATATTGAGAGTCAAGTATCCCGTTAGTGGATTTTGTCTGGGTTTTGTTCTTCTCTTTTGAGAGTATGTTCCTTTATTTTGGCATCCGGGATTTTAGATATACAGGATTTTGTTATATTGGTTCATTTATTTGGATAGTATAGAATCACAGTTATTGTCAGTTATACGTTCTTACAAATTACATATGTATTTTCCTCACGATTAGAATAAATTGTTGGATTATTTCGCCAGAAAGACTATATATTTCAATGATATAAGCGAGTGATGTACTATAATTTAAGATTTGATCAACGATTGTAATTTGAATTAAGGAAACTTTGTTACCTTGATATGATCTATTTTAATATGTGTTTGTCCAATCTTGATTATTTTTGCATATGACATTTTATTGATAAGTTGTTTACCTATAAAAAATAGAGATTTAGAAGAATATTTGAACGATTATTTGTGTAGATGACATATGACCTTTTGTTGATAAATTAATTATCTATCAAAAAAATAGTGATTTATTAAATTTTTTGCGCTGAGTTGACCAATTTGCTATGAAATATCAAAAAATTGTGATTTATTAGAATTCTTGCTCCTAACAGTATTTTTATTGACTCTGTAATGAATTTTATGTTTTGAATTGATAATTTATACACCAAATAATGTCTAATATTATTTGAGAGTCTATTCAGTATCTTGAATAATTCAAATATATCGTCAAGTCAATTTATTTGTCCCATTAATTCTTGCATAACTAAAAAATATCGATAAGTAAAATGTTAACGATAATTGGTTTAAAATTCATTTTTTAATATTTTAATTGCTGTGAATTTATCTTTTTTTATAATTGATTAATTTAAAATTTTATATAACTTAAATTTTGAAGGTGTATTTAGAATAGTGTAGTAAATATTTTTTAATTTTTAAAATATTTAATTGAATAAGAGTAGATTTATTCAAATTTGATTGCACCTTATGATTGTAGATCGAGAGTTTATGATATATAAATATTATATTTTATAATATGGATAAAATAGATCCATGCATTAAAATAATATATTTGTATTAAAATCAATAATAAATACGCAATTTTGGAAAATGGCTCTATAAGAGTGGCGCAAAAAAAGATGTGCTAGTATATAATAATATATTTGTGATTGATTTTCATAATTAATTTAATTTTAGTAGTAAATTCTAATTTGCTCTTATATATTATTATGAAAATTAATTCGTAATATATAATAATGCAATTATGATTAATTGTAAATCAAAAGAGTGGAAAATTCATATTGTGAAAATCGTTTAATATTATATATTTGTATAATCCTAATTGATTTTAATTAAATATTAATTTATTATAAATATTTTTGACATTAAAAAAATATGCAATATATGGATATGTTAAATCAAATCATTACCATATATATTTAAATTAGGATTGTTAACTAACAATGGTTAGTATAATAGGATGAGAATGGTAAATTAGGAAAACTTTTAATATAATATGATTGGTCTAAAATTTAGGAATGATCTCTAATTGGTCCCAAAATAATTCCCCAAATTTTATTGGTTAACTGGATGATGTGGTAGACTCAGGTATTATAACAAAAGATAATTCTTAATTTATAAGTCGATAAAGCCGCGCTTCGCGGCGGCGTTATAACTTTTTTTCAAAAACAATTTCATATATATATATATATATATATATATATATATATATATATATATATATATATATATATATCTTATATTGGTCATTGTTCCAGAGAGAATTTTCATATATAAAATTCCAGAGAGAACCATTGATTTCACCATATAATTTCATTAATAAATTATATATATATATATATATATATATATATATATATATATATATATATATATATATATATAAAGGAGGATACGCGGGAGCTTAGGTGGCGCTCTAAGATCGTCTCAATCTATTTTTCTATTTTTTTTTAATATTTTGGGATTTTAAACACTGATAAATATAAAAATTTCTTGAACAAAATAATGCAATTATGATTAATTGTAAATCAAAAGAGTGGAAAATTCATATTGTGAAAATCGCTTAATATTATATATTTGTATAATCATAATTGATTTTAATTAAATATTAATTTATTATAAATATTTTTTGACATTAAAAAAATATGCAATATATGGATATGTTAAATCAAATCATTACCATATATATTTAAATTAGAATTGTTAACTGACCATGGTTAGTATAATAGGATGAGAATGGTAAATTAGGAAAACTTTTAATATAATATGATTGGTCTAAAATTTAGGAATGATCTCTGATTGGTCCTAAAATAATTCCTTAAATTTGATTGGTTAACTGGATGATGTGGTAGACTCAGGTACTATAACAAAAGATAATTCTTAATTTATAAGTCGATAAAGCCGCGCTTCGCGGCGGCGTTATAACTTGTTTTTTAAAAAACAATTCCATATATATATATATATATATATATATATATATATATATATATATATATTTATCTATCTTATATTGGTCATTGTCCCAGAGAGAATTTTCATATATAAAATATTACAAATAAAATTTTAAAAAACATATGTATCAATATATATATATAAAGGAGGATACGCGGGAGCTTAGGTGGTGCTCTAAGATCGTCTCAATCTATTTTTCTATTTTTTTTTTTAATATTTTGGGATTTTAAACACTGATAAACATAAAAATTTCTTGAACATATTAGAAGTAGGATATGTGTTCGAATTTATAGATGAGAATAATTCGAATTTATTGGGAAGACATATAATTAAAAGTTATTTTGGGAGTAGAATAAGTATTTAATTATAAGGCATATGATTAAAGATTCTATTGGAAGTAGAATAGAAGTTCGAATAAACACTAATAAATATAAAAATATCTTTTAACATATTAGAAGTAGAATAGATGTTTGAATTTATTGATGAGAAGAGTTCAAATTTATAGGAAAGACATATAATTAAAAGTTCTATTGGAAGTAGAATAGGTATTTATAAGGGATTAAAAGTTCTATTAGAAGTAGAATAGGGTTCGAATTTATAGATAATAAGAGTTCGAATTTATAGAAAAAAACATATAATTATAAGTTCTATTATAAGTAGAATAGGTGTGCAAATATATAGAGGAGACATATAATTAAAAATTTTATTGGAAGTATAATACAAAGACAGTGGTGACATCATTTTCGATATTCTAAAATTATACATTTTTTATACAAGTTATTTATTTTTATTATGAAAATTTTTCATAAATCCAATACTAATCACATAAAAAAAGTCTTATTATTTAAAAAGAAAAGAACCATTGTGTTAACATAATAAAAGAACATTCTCATGCTGGAGTCCTAAATAAATACAGGAGTATTTATAATAAGAGAAAATATGATGTTTTTTTATTTTTTAAAACTCCATAAATTTTAGAAAGCTTGGAGAAAATAAAAATTGAAATTCACTCTATTTTTTGTTTTGATTACAAGGAAAAAAGTTGTATAAGATAAGTATCATCAATAATCAACGTATGAAGTTGGAATTTCGATCCCAACGAGAGCGGCTCGAAACGTGTTTAATGGGAAGACGGATCACTAGAAAAGATTGTATCAGCTATTAGAATTTGATATTGATGTTATAAATTTTATTTCATTTCAGGATTCGATTTTTATGAATAAATATTGTTATACAGTAATATACGTAAAAGTTAGGGTTTTGATCTTAACGAGAGAGCGGCTTAATAGGAGTAACCATGTTTAACGAGAAAGCGTTCATTAAAGAAAATAGTGTTGAATTTTAAAATTTAATATTGATGATATAATAGAAAATAAATATATTTAAAATTTTAGGATTTTAAATATTAATAACTAAAAAACAATCTTTTAACATTTTAGAAGCATAATAGGTGTTAAAATTTATAGAGAATAAGAGTTTAAATTTATAGGGAAGACATATAATTAAAAGTTATATTTGAAGTAGAATAGGTTTTTGTAAGACATATAATTAAGAGTTTTATTGTAAGTAAACTAGGAGTTCTAATTTGTAAATAAGAAGAGTTTGAATTTATAGAAAATACATATAATTAAAAAAAATATTGGAGATAGAAAAGATGTTTGAATATTTATATAAAGAATACATATTAAAAAAGTTTTATTGGAAGTAGAATACGAGGACGGTGAAGACGATTTTTAAAAACTATATATCTTTTTCCTAGAAATTCTTTATTTTAACTTTTTTATACAAGTTAATTATACTTGCATTAGAAAAATATGTCCATAAATACAATATTATTCCCGTAATGAAAAGTCTTCGTATTCAAAAAAAATTGATGTGTTAACAAATAACAGAAAATATCCATGCGGAAGCTGTAAATTAATATTGGAATATCTATAATATACAGAAAATATAAGATGTATTTTCATCTTTTAAAACTCCATAATATTAGAAAGTTTAAAAAATGAAAACATTGGAATTTACTCTATTTAAGGTTTTAAATTTTAATAAAAAAGTTATTTCACAAGATAAGTGCCATCAAGGATATGTAGTAAAGTTAGAATTTCGATTCCAAATAAAAATGGCTCGAAACATGTTTTAACGGGAAGACGGCTCACTAGAAAAGATTGTATTAGCTATTAGAATTTGATACTGATGTTATAATTTTTTGTAAAACAGTTATTTCATAAGATAAGTGACATCAATAATATGTAATGAAATTAGAATTTCGGTTCCAAATAGGAATGGGGCTCGAAACATGTTTTAACGGGAAGATGGCTAACTAGAAAGGATTATATTAGCTATTAGAATTTGATACTGATGTCATATTTTTTTTAGGGTTCGATTTTTAGGGATAAAAATTATTATATAAGTCTTTATAATATATGTTAAAGTTGAGACTTTGGTTTTAATGAGAAAGAAGCTCAATCGAAATAATCGTGTTTAACAAGAAATCAGTTCATTAGAAAATATTATGTAACTATAAAATTTAATATTGATAATATAATATGACGTAAATATGTATTAAATTTTTTTAGAAAAATTATAATGCCGCCGTGAAGCGCGGCTTTATCAATTAGTTTGATTCTAATGTAAATTACTAAAGACATATAACTTTTATAAAAGATTTAAAATAAAATTTGAAAAAAAAAAAACTTGATTTGAATTTGATTCTAGTAGAATCATTTTCGATGAATTTGATTTTCTAGTAGAATTGTTTTGGATTATTTCATTAATTTTAATGAGTTTCCAAAAAGAAAAGTTGTATAATTTCATTTTTTATTTCTTAATTAAGATTTATAATTATATTTCATACAAAAAAAAATATAAACTCTATATAAGGCGATTCTCTCTAGAGTGTCACCCATATCTATATTATATTATCAATATTAAATTTTAGCAGTTAACATGTTGCCTTGCTCTCTCGTTAAACATGATTCGTCCTATTGAGTCGTTCTCTCATTAAAATCGAGACCCTAGCTTTAACATATATTATGAATACTTGTATAATAATTTTATCCATAAAAATCGAAACTTAAAAAAAAATATTTCATCAATATCAAATTCTAATTGTTGATACGATCTTTCCCCATATATTTGTTAAACATGCACGTTTCGAGCAACTCTCATTTGGGAGTCCCAACTTCATGTCCTCATAGTTTACTTCCAAAAAACTTTTAGCTTTAAGTATTCTCCATAAATTTGAACTTTTCTTCCCTATAAATTTAAACACCTAATCTATTTCCAATAAAATTTTTAATTATACGTTGTTTCCATAAATTTGAATTATTCTCCTCTTTAAATTTGAACACCTGTTTTATTTCTAATAAACTTTTAATTATATGTCTTTCAACGTCTATTCTACTTCATATAGAACATGCTCTCGTATTCTACTTCTAATAAAACTTCAAATTTTTGTCTTCTTTATAAATATAAATTTGAACTCTTCTCCTCTATATATTCAAATACCTATTCTACTTTCAACAGAAATTTTAATTATACTTTTCTATAAATTCGAACTTTTCTCTACTATAAAATCGAACCCATATTCTACTTTCAATAGAAATTTTAATTATATGTATTCTTTTATAAATTCAAACTCTTCTCCTCTATAAATTCGAACACAAATGCTACTTCTATTAGAATTTTTAATTATATGTTTTACCTATTAATTCGTACCATTATTCTTCATAAATTCGAACACCTATTCTATTTTCGATAAATTTTTTAATTATATGTTTTCCCTATGAATTCAGACTCTTTTATTTTATAAATTCGAACTCTTTCGTTGAACTCGTTTCTCCCTTTTAAATCCAAATAATTTATGGTTCCTTCCTATTGAGCTGCTCACTCGTTAAACACATTTTTTCTATTGAATTGTTCTCGTTTGAGGCAGAAGTCCCAACTTTATTATACATTTTTTTAGCTAATTAACATTATTATACATTATTATTGATAATTAATGGAAATCTTTTTCCTTATAAAAATAAAAATCTTGATACAAAATATTGTTACTTTATTATTGGTTAAATTGTCATTAAAATTATTGATACAAATTTATTGTAGTATTAATTTTCATACAAAATCTTGATCTATTAACCAAGGAAAAAAACAAAATTCAAAAGTATGGACAACGCAGGCAGGCAAGATACTGTAGCAAGTAAATCCTATTAATGAAATAACTATAAAAGAAGTAATTGAAATGTAAAAAAAAAAAAATCACCTAACACCAAAAATAGTACTACAAAAATAGACTACAAAAAATATAAAGACGTACGGGAAAATAAACTACATGCAATTGATTGGTCACTCCTTTAAGGTTTCATTATGATACTTCTTCATAAATAGTGGGCAGAAACAAATACTAATCTTTTGTTAGGAATAATTCATAAGTTGTGATGTTGAGAATAGAATTTTGCTAATACTTCTTATATATCCTGATCTTATAAAGGATTTACCACTTTGTATAGGATATATGTGTTAGACAGTAATCTGTGGAGGTTAGTAAGGAATAGTGCGTCAGAGACTACATTTCAGGAATTAAGAGCAGATCCTGATACAGCAAGTCAGATCCTGATCAAATACTGATGGGATGATCAGATCCTGATGCAATGGGAAATCCTGATATCAGTCGTGTTACTGATGATATCATTATGGATGCTACAGAAACTGGCAAGTGCTATAAAACATGATCGTTGTTTTGAAAAACAAGCAAGAAGATATCGTGAAGGAAACGAATTCTCTATTGATGGAAACTATCAACTGGACGGCAGAACATTGTCATAGATGGAAACTATCAACTAGATGTGCATCCTGTGCTATCAGGTTGTATAACTGGAATATCCCTTCCAATGCTCTGAATTAGGAAGTCTATGTCACCAATATGTCCCTCTTCAGATTTCAGAGAACAATGTGCAATCCTAAAGGAACATTTATTGACTCGGCGGATAGTAGAGCACTTTGAATAAATATAAAAAGCTAGTAAACATAAGTTGCCTTCAACCTATACACTGTGAGCACTGGTTTCACCAGTAACTAAAACATGTGGCGCATGTTTACATATTTTCATCCGGTTTTAAAACCGAAACCGAACCGTTACAAACCGAACCGGGGTTTTTGAAACCGAAACCGAACCCGAACCGGTGGTTGCGGTTTTCGATTTTAGAAACTGGAGATGTATGGTTCCGGTTCCAGTTTTACCCTAAAACCGGACCTAACCGGCCCATGCTCTACCCTAGACACGATTATATAACTTGTATTCAACCCCCCCTTCTACAAGTTATTCGAGTTAACAATTGGTATCAGAGCAGGTTGATTTCGAATAATCATAAAGATCTGCAATCATGTCTGGTTACAAGGATGGTAATACTAAGATCCCTATGCTCAAGAGAAACGAATATACTCTATGGGAAGTGAAGATGTTGCATCACCTGGAAGCAACAGATCCTGATTATCTTGACAGAATCAGAGATGGGCCTTTTGTTCCAACAAGGCTTGTTCCTCAAGCAACTGTCGAAGGAAAAGTTGTTCCAGAACATACAGCAGAGAAGCCTAAATCTGAATGGACAGAAAAGGAAAAGGTGAACGTTCTTAAGGATGCTAAAGTGAGAAACATACTATTCAACAGTCTTGATTCTGTTCTAACTAACTATGTTCTCTCTTGTAAGACTGCTAAGGAGATATGGGACAATCTAAAGGTTCACTCTGAAGGAACAAAACCTGTCAGGAAGAATATGAGGACACTTCTCATACAACAGTATGAGTACTTTGAATCCAAGTCTGGTGAGTCACTTACTGACACCTTTGATAGATTTACTAAACTCATCAATGAGATGGCCATGCATGATAAATATTATGACTTGGAGGATATGAATACTAAGTTCATGAAAGCTCTTCCTGATTTCTACAATGAGAAGAAATCTGCAATTGAGGAAGCTAATGATCTGGATGAAATATCATTAGAAGCAGTTTATGGAAAATTGAGAGCTTATGAACTTGACAGGTAGTAGAAAAAGAGCAGGACTGAAGGAAAAAGATGAAAACTATTGCACTCACTACTCAATCTGAGTCAAAGAAGCTTCCAGAAGAAAAGTTTGAATCTACTGAAAGAGACTTGAGGAAGAAGAAGAGCAAACAAAGTTCCGAGTCAGAGACTACAGATATAGACTCTGAAGATAATGATTCTGAATCAAAGATGCAAGAACTCTTTGCTATGTTTGCTAAAGCTTTCAAGAAAGGAAGATTCAACAGGAGAAGATTTAGCAAAGGCACTTTTCAGAAGAAAGAGGAGAAGAAGAGTGACATAGGCAAAAGTATAATTATCAAGCTTGATAAAGCCAAGATCAAGTGCTTTCACTGCAGTGAGCTTGGACACTTTGCGAGTGAGTGCAAGAAGCCTAGGAATTCAGGGAAAGGTAATGCACTCATGGTCACACAGAAGGATTGGGCAGACTCCAGTGATTCTGAAGATGAATTGGATTATGACAACATTGCATTGATGGCAAGTGCTTCAGACAAGCCAGGATCTCCAAAGAAAACTTTTCATCTTCTGTTAAGGTATCACTTCACTCTCTTAATTTATTTGATAGCTTAGATTCTGATGATATTAGATCTATTCATGTTGAGTTTAAGAATCTTATGACTAATTTCAAATTCTTGCTAGTGAAAAAGATGAACTCAAGGCTAAGAATGATGAATTAGTTAGTAGAAATAATTTTTTTGAATCTAAGTTAATTCAAATGGAAAAATATAAGTTAAGTTCTGATAAAGCTAAGCATGATTATGGTGTTATTCTTGAGGCTTATGACTATGTAAGAAAAGAACTAGAGGAAGAGAGAGATGTGATTAAAACCATTAAAAATTCTGGTAAAAAGACTCAAAAAATCATTGAAAATCAAATTCTTGGTAAAGTTAATGGTTTAGGTTTTGATAAGGCTAGGCAAGAAGATACTGTAGCTTTTGTCAATGATGATAGTAAAATTGAAGCTAGCACATCTAAGTCTGAAGGTAAGAAGATAGTTTCTGAACCTAAACATGTTAAATTTGTTGATCCTAAAGGTACCCCAGTTGTGCACAAAAGAATTAACAATAGCAGTTCAGATGAAAGAGTGTTAGAAAAACATAAGAATGTCAACATAGGTTTCTGTCTAAGTCTCAGTTGAAACAGAGACTAGAAAGTATTTCAGAGTCTAGCAAGATCAGAAGAAATAGGAATGGAAAAGAAGGTATTAACAAAGAGAATAATTACAAGAATGTACCTGATGCACCTAGGAAGAAATGCTATAAATGTGGAAATCATAATCATTTGGACCTAGACTGCAATAAAAAACCTTCAATACCAACCACAAGAACCCTGTTATCATTGTGGTAGTTTACTTCATTCCATTTATATGTGTAAGGATTATCATGAACTGTATTATGACTATTATTCTCTGAAATCTGAAACTCCTAGTCACAAATAGTTTGTGAAATCTAAGTCTAAGGTTGACTCTTCAACAGGTAAATCAAAATCAAAATCTTCAAAGCCCGTTGGTTCAAAAGTTAGTAAGAAAGGATCAAATTGAAGTTGGGTCCTAAAAAATTCTAACTAGCTACTTTTTGTTTGCAGGGCACTGGAAAGAAGCATTCAATTATCTTGGACAGTGGATGCTCTGGACATATGACTGGAAAGAAGTCCCTGCTTACCAAGTTTGAGAGGAAAGCTGGCCCAGTAATATCCTTTGGAGATGGAAACAAAGGAGAAACTCTGGGATATGGCTCAATTATTTTGGGGAATGTCATCATAGAAAACGTAGCACTGGTTGAAGGCTTGAAACACACACTTTTAAGCATAAGTCAACTGGGTGATAAGGGTTACCAATCAATCTTTCACAGTAAAGGATGCAAAATCTTGAATATGAAGAATGGAGACATTGTTTTGACTAGTCAGAGACATGGTAACATATATGAAGCCAGCTTGAGTGACACATCTAAAGGAACTGTCAGATGTCTTTACAACAAGGCATCAAATGATGAAAGCTGGAACTGGCACAAGAAGCTCTAACATATCAACTTCAAGAAGCTTAATCAACTTGTTAAGCATCATCTGGTGAGAGGCCTACCTCAGGCAAACTATGTGCAAGATGGACTTTGTGATGCTTGTCAGCTTGGTAAACAAAGAAGAACCAATTTCAGGAGCAAGGCAGAAAATTCAATTACTGAACCATTTTACATGCTGCATCTTGATTTATTTGGTCCAGTAAACATTATGTCTATCAACAAGAAAAGATATGCTCGAGTTATAGTGGATGATTACACAAGGTTCACATGGGTATTCTTTCTACACGAAAAGGATGAAGCTCCTCAGCAAATCATTGAACTTTTCAAGAATATTCAAAATAGCTCTGAGTACAAGGTCAAAATGCTCAGAAGTGACAATGGTACAGAATTTAAGAATTCTACATTGGAGGAGTATTGTGCAGACAATGGAATTACTCAACAGTTTTGTGCACCTAGAACACCTCAGCAGAATGGTGTAGTAGAAAAAAAAAGAACAGAACTCTCATAGAGCTAGGCAGCAAGAACCATGCTTGCAGATGCAAAGCTTCCAACATATTTCTGGGCAGAAGCTATCAACACTGCATGTTTCACTCAGAACTATACCTTGGTAAATGCTCATGGTAAGACTCCCTGTGAGATGATCAAAGGAAAAAAACCAAGTGTGAAATACTTTCACATCTTTGGATGCAAATGCTATGTCCTGAAAGTTCATCCAGAACAACTTGGGAAATTTGAAGCCAAATCGGATGACGCAATCTTTCTAGGATATTCAGCATCAAAGGCCTTCAAAGTATACAATCTCAGAACTCACATTGTTATGGAATTAATTCATGTTGCATTTGATGATAAGAAGTTTGGAATTTTTCAAACTGATGAAAGCCATGACAATCTGGAATTTGAAAATCTTAAGTATTCTGAGATTCTCTCCAGTGATGATGAAGGTTCTCCAGAGGAAATCTCTATTGCTTCTCAAAGGAATGCTACTGTTGAGGGGGAGCAATTCAATCATGGAGAACACAGTACTGGTCAGGATCAGACTAGTCTTTCAGAGTCTACTTCATCAGGAACTGATCCTTCAGAGTCTAATGAAGGAAGATCAGAAACTAGCAGCAGTATTGGATCCACTGATTCTACTGATCAAGGGGGAGCTTTTGAAGGAAATGAACACTCTTCTACAAGAAATACCACTAACTTAGGGGGAGAGTCTAGCAGGAACAATCTACCACCTGTTAGAAAATAGACAAGGGATCATACTGAAAATTTGATTATTGCTGATCCAAATAGTGGTGTTCGAACTAGAAGATTAATTCAAAATGAATGCTTGTACAGTTGTTTTCTCTCAAAGAATGAACCTAAGAAGGTTGAAGAAGCCTTACAGGATCCTGATTGGGTAATAGCAATGCAGGAAGAATTGAATGAGTTTGAGAGGAACAAAGTGTGGAAACCGGTACCTAGACCTAAAGATAGATCTATTGTTGGTGCTAAATGGGTTTTCAGAAACAAGCTAGATGAATCTCGTTTGATTGTAAGAAACAAAGCAAGACTGGTGGCCCAGGGTTATTCTCAGGAAGAAGGAATTGACTATGATGAAACCTTTGCACCTGTAGCAAGATTGGAAGCAATCAGAATGTTTCTTGCATTTGCAGCTCATTCAAAATTCAAGGTATACCAGATGGATGTAAAGAGTGCTTTTCTAAATGGCAAGCTTGATGAGGAAGTGTATGTGGAACAACCACCTGGTTTTGTTGATCCAAAGTTTCCAAATCATGTCTACAAACTTGACAAGGCACTCTATGGACTAAAGCAGACACCAAGAGCATGGTATGAGACTTTGTCTATATTTCTTCTTGAAAATGGCTTCACAAGAGGTACAATTGACAAAACTCTATTCTTTAGAAAGATAAAAGGTGATTTGCTTTTAGTTCAAGTTTATGTTGATGATATTATATTTGGCTCTACTAATGAAAAGCTATGTGCTAAGTTTAGCAAGCTTATGCAGTCTAAGTATCAGATGAGCATGATGGGTGAACTAAATTACTTTTTAGGCTTGCAGGTCAAACAGACTGAGACTGGTATTTTCATTAATCAGTCAAAGTATATCAAAGATCTTTTAAAAAGGTTTGACTTTCAAAATTGTACAATTACAAAGACACCCATGGAAACAGCCACTAAGCTAGACTCTGATCCTAAGGGAAAGAGTGTTGACAACACTAGCTATAGAGGCATGATAGGTTCACTGTTATATCTAACTCCACGTAGACCATATATAATGTTCTCTACCTGTTTATGTGCTAGATTCCAAAGTGATCCTAAGGAATCTCATTTAATTGCTGTGAAGAGAATTTTTAGATATCTCAAGGGAACTCCAAATCTTGGTTTGTGGTATCCAAGAGAATCTGATTTCTCCCTAATTGGCTATTCAGACTCTGATTATGCAGGGTGTAAAATAGACAGGAAAAGCACTACAGGTACATGTCAATTCTTGGGAAACAGATTGATTTCTTGGGCAAGCAAGAAGCAGCAATCAGTTTCAACCTCAACTGCAGAAGCTGAATACATTGCAGCAGGCAGTTGTTGTGCTCAACTCCTTTGGATAAGAAATCAGTTGATGGATTATGGTATGACACTTAGTAATATTCCTATGTTTTGTGATAATACTAGTGCTATCAAAATTGCAGAAAATCCAGTTCAACACTCAAGGACTAAGCACATTGATGTTAGGTATCATTTTATTAGAGAACATATTGAAAATGGTACTGTGGAACTTCATTTTGTTCCTACTGACAAACAGCTTGCAGATATTCTAACTAAACCACTTGATGAGGCTACAGTCATTAGATTGGTTAGTGAGTTAGGAATGTTAAATTTTTAGATCTTTAACATCTGCACAAGTAGCAAGGTATGTTGTTTCAGCTTATAGACTTGATATTTTTTTCAGGATCTATACTTGATTGTTAAATGCTTAAGCTGTAACACTTTACTTTGATAAATTACAGTATGATAGACTTGTTAAAAAACATCAGGATTGCTATCAGTATGCTGACGTCATCAGTATTGACATCAGGATTAGAAATTCTTTTTATTCAGAAATCACATTGAATCGTGTGATTATCCTGATGAGAAGATCACATCAGGAAAAGGAAGTTGATCAGTATTGATTTTTATCTTGATTTTACCTTGACTTATTTACTTGAAATTATTTTTGGATTTTATTTTCCAAAAAGTCGTGGGTAACTGCATTTTTCAGGGACTGACACCTGTCAACCTACGTGTCAATGTGGGATAATGGGTCTGAAGGATTTTTGAAATATAATTATTTTGACACTCTAATCGTGTAATTGCTTTCTCTAATTTCATTCTCTAAAGCAAAAACACTCTCGAGTTCTCAAAATCACTAATCAATTTCAAAGATTTCTTAAGTTCTTTTCAGATCAAAATGGCAACTCAAAGAAGACTACCCAAATCAGTAGCTTTCAAATTTGGTGACTTTGATTTTATGATGAACAATCATGTTGCAGCTATCACCAATAAGGAAGGGGTGTCAACTGATTTTCACCCGATAATGGACTTTATGGCGAAAGGACCATTAAGCTATGCCTTGACAGCATCTCCACAAATTAATCAAGTAGCTGTTTCACAAGCTTGGGAGAATGCTGAGGTAATTGATTCTACTCAGAGTCAATCAGGTAAGATTGTTCTATACTTAGGACAAGACTCATTTGATCTTACTGAATTTGTTGTTAATTCAGTACTTCGCTTACCAGTTAGTACGAATTTTGAGAATGTACCATCTGATGATGATGTAAGAACTATGTCATCTAAATTAGGTTATGATGGACCTCTAGATAACATGAGCCAGTTAAATAGATCTTTTCTTAGGAAAAAATGGTCTTTCTTCTTGGATCAAATTGCAAAATGTTTTACTGGTAAATGTAGTTCTTTTCAACAAATTACTTCTGTTACATCACATATTGCATATGCCTTGCTTCATAACAGAGTAATTAATTTTGGTCACATTATCTTAAGTCAGATGTGTATCAAACTTGGGTCAAGAGATCATGACAGGAATATGGTTTATTATCACAGATTCATGCAACTGTTTATTAACCATTTCATTCCTGATGTTGAAGCTAGATTTGGTGGAGAATATTGTGTTTCTTCTTATGTACAACAAAAGAGAATTTTCTCTGACATTACAAAGAAGGACAGTGAAAAGAATCTAGATGAAATACCTGCATTACACTATCCAAATCATGTTCAAGTACTTCTAAGAACTCATCTTCCTACTATCTATAATTATTCTTTCTTTGGTGGTGAAATGACTCAGGAATCTCAGTTGGAGGAGAATCCCCCTGTGTCTACCCAAGTAGCCAAAAAGATTATAGTCTCTGAAACCATTCTAGAACCAAATTTTGATCCACAGTCTATTGTTTCAAAGAAGCCAACCTCTGGTGTTTCTCAAAAGACATCAGTTGTAAGGAAGAGAAGATTTGTCATTTCAAGTAGTAGTTCTAGTGAAGATGATGATAATATATCTCTTGCTGAGAGAGCAGAATTGAAGGCTGCAATTGAACTTTCTAAGCTAGGACAAAGAGATGGAACACCTAGTCACAGCCAGGCTGCAGTCTCCCAAAAGACTGTAGTTCTTAAAAAGGGAAAACAGTTACTGGATACTGTCTCTCAAAAGACTGTGTCTATTGAAAAAAGATCTCGTCCCAAGATCACTTCTGTGTCTACACCTCTTTAGTCTTCTCAAGACAAATCTGTTGCTCACTATACTAAGAGAACAAGAAGAAAGATTCATTTGTCACCTACACACACAATGTCAAGTCCAACTAACATTATGCAGGTCTCTACAAATAAGGCTATATCCAAGTCAGTATCTGACAAGAGAGATCTGGATCTTGATTCTTCATGGGAAACTACATTAACATACAGACTGGCTATGGAACTTATTTCTCTAAAAGTGAAGCTTTCCAGGCCAGTTCTAGATTTTCTGATTAAAAGAGTTCCCAAACTTTCATTTCCTGAAGAATATGGACTGTTACATCAAAGGCTTGATTTAATGAAGACATACTTCTATGTATCAGTCAGAAAGGAATTGCACAAGAAATTTGGACTTTCTAAGCATGTTGCACTTCAATCACTTCATGCATATCTATTTGACAAGGATGTCATTGTTGAAGATGCTTCAGCTCAAGGTGAACAAGAGGAGGTAGTTGATAGAGGGAAGCAGTCAACAGAAGATACTATTGCACCAGTGGTAAATAGGGGAATAGATCAAATCACAGTCACTGCAACATAAGAACCATCTAGTCAGAGGTTGGATGACTCAGAAACTGTGATGGCTGATGCTGGAAGGTCTTCTGTGAAGACTGAAATTGCAAGTGAGAGACCCTATGATATGGGAGGAATGACTTTGATTGATTTTCCCGAAGATCAAACCAATATTGTTCTTTCAGAGTCTATCCACCTTGAGGGTGTGTCTCAGCAACCAACACTTAAAGACGGTGACATACTAGCTATGGTGTCTAATGAAATATTACTGAAGACATCAGAGTCTAGTGTAAAACCTGAAAGTGGTATACTGGAGCCTGTAGTTTCTGGAAAGAAAGTAGATGTTTGTAAGGGTTCAGAGACTATAGCAGCTCACTCCTTGGAGAAAACCTCAAGCCCCATGCCATATGAGGAACCCTCTCTCCATGTGAGTTCAGGTATAAAAACTTCTTCTAACCCCTATTTTTCTGTAGGTCATGAGAGCACTTATCCAAATTTGAGTGATACACTTGAAAAGATGGACATAGATCCACACAAAGAGAGGCTGGCTCCTGACCAGGAAAAAGGAGAGGTAGAAAGAGTGTTGACTTTAGATAGTCAAAGTGAGAATGAGGGTATGGATGATCAACTCCATAGTGAGGGAGAGAAATTAGGAAACCACCATCGTTTGATTTCTGGGATCAGGTTTTTCCTGAATCTTGGTCTGAAAATCTTGGTATGGATGCTGGTACTTATTCTTTTATCAAGATGTATGAGAAGCATGACTTAGCACATCACAATGCAAAGCCAGAAGTTAAAGCTCGGAAATAGAAAGAAAGGCTTGCAGGAATCATTAACAGAAGAGGTGAAAGGCTAAGACAAACTTCTACTCAACCAGTACCAGAAGATATTCCTAATGATCCTAGTATTCCTTTGTTTGTACTTCCAATATCAGCTAGATTTGAGACATCAACAATATCTGATCAATCTAAGGAGGAGTCAGGATTTATAGATGTTAGTACACAGAATACTGGTGAAGGACAGGATGATCATACTTCAGCTCCAGATCAGAGAGATGAGGATGTTTGTACTTCTACTCAAGTATTATTACTTGACTATCGTTCTCGACAGGCAACTTCTTCTACAAGACTTGAAGATATAGTTCTTTCTGCATCTGCATCTGAATCTGAAGATACAACAAGCACTTCCAACATTGAAGTTGATTCTGAAAGTTTACGAAATATTCAAAAATCTCAAAATGATATTCAATCGAGACTTCAAATTCTTGAAGAAAACCAAGTCACTATTATGGACAATCAAGCAGTTCTGATGAATCTCATTTGTTCTGTTACTGAATCTCTTGGAATTAATGTTGCTGATGTCAAAAAGGGGGAGATAAAGACAATTCAAAAACAACAACAACAACAGACTGGGGGAGATAAACAGACTGGGAGCAGAATTAAGGGTGACAGAGTTGGTAAATTTCATCATGGAAGTGGTAAAGGAAAAGAAACATCAAATAGTTGAATTCTTTCTTTTAAGTACAAGATACATGTCTACATCTGAAGAAGGAGGTACTTAACTTCATGATCTTAAATTAAAAAATTCTATTCTGGTTGTATTGTTATATGTTTTGACATCTACAACTTAGATTTATGTTTCAGATTCTAAAGCATAAATAGGGGGAGATTGTTAGGAATAATTCATAAGTTGTGATGTTGAGAATAGAATTTTGCTAATACTTCTTGTATATCCTGATCTTATAAAGGATTTAGCACTTTGTATAGGATATATGTGTTAGACAGTAATCTGTGGAGGTTAGTCAGGAATAGTGCGTCAGACACTACATTTCAGGAATTAAGAGCAGATCCTGATACAGCAAGTCAGATCCTGATCAAATACTGATGGGAAGATCAGATCTTGAAGCAATGGGAAATCCGATATCAGTCGTGTTACTGATGATGTCATTATGGATGCTACAAAAACTGGCAAGTGCTATAAAACAGGATCGTTGTTTTGAAAAACAAGCAAGAAGATATCGTGAAGGAAACGAATTCTCTATTGATGGAAACTATCAACTGGACGGCAGAACATTGTCATAGATAGATTATAATTCTGTTATTAGTTGATAGGTAGCATTATAAATACTCTCTCAATATCATTGTAAAAAGAGCGAATTGAGAATTATAGAGTGCATATCGTGTGAAGCTCTGTATAAGGTTTGTATTCGAGAGTTCGAAACAAACAGAGAGAGAGATTTGTATTGTCAGCAACTGCTAAAGGTATTGTACACCTTTGGCAGAGTTTGTATTTGATTTATTTTAATACAAACAAAGTTTGATTCATTCGTTGTTCTTGTTCATCTAATCAAGCAAAAATCAGACACGATTATATAACTTGTATTCAACCCCCCCCCCCTTCTACAAGTTATTCGAGTTAACATCTTTGATCTTTAAAAAAAAATAAAAATTTAAATGCTAATGCAATATTTTTTAAACCACTAAATAAGTGCAAAATTTAAAATGGATGATATAATAATAATAATAATAATAATAATAATAATAATAATATAATAATAATAATAATAATAATAATAATAATAATAATAATAATAATAATAATAATAATAATAATAATAATAATAATAATAAATCACCTATGTCTTCTCAACGAAGTTGATCATACGCATAGTTCTCAACAGACTATATTATTGAGAATCCTAAATCATTGTACATGAAAAATAAACTATGAAAGATTGAGAGTAAATGTATCAATTTATTAATGAAAAAAATAAAAAAAATACATGATATCATAAAACCGATGAGATTATGACAATGGTGGTATGCAATGCAAGATATATTTAACAGGTAGCTTGTAAATAATTTCTGCCATAATACCTTCAGGTAAAGTCGTAGGAATGCATCTTCGCGTGCTTTTCCGAAACTTTCCGAAACTTGAGAAGTAGAACAATTACGCACTTGATTGTCAACAAATTTAATCTTCTTAAGCTTTTGGTTCAGAAGGTGAGCTTTAAAAAATCTTGAAAACCTCCGCTTTTAATTATATATTCTTATGAATTCGAATTTTTATTTTCTGTAAATTCTAATTTTATTCTATTTTTAATAGAATTTTCAATAATATGTATTATCTATAAAGTCGATCATCTATTCTACTTTCAATATAACTTTAATTATATGAAGTACTTAAAAATTCAAATTATTCACCTTTATAAATTCAAACTCCTATTCAACTTTCAATAGAACTTTTAATCATATTCCTTATAAGTACCCATTCTACTTGCAATAGAACTTCTAATTATATGTTTTTCCTATAAATTTGAACTCTTTTTCTCTATAAATTCAAAAAGCTCTAATTCTAATATGTTAAAAGATATTTTTTATTAATTATTATTTAAAATTGTAAAGCTCTATGAAAATTAGAAAAATAGATTGAGACGATCTTAGAACGCCGCCAACCTAAGCGCCCGCGTATCCTCCTTTATATATATATATATATATATATATGTATGTAGGGGGTTACTCAAATGAGACCCTCTTATAATGAGAACTGCACATTGGGCCACAAACCAGGTCCAATAAACCAAACACGTACTTGTTGAACAACCAGCTTTTCTTTTTCAAAATCAAAAAAGAAAGGTATTTCAGTCAAAACAAACACAATCACTAAGATCAACCACTGCTACATCCTAACTTCCAAAACATCCAGTATGACCAAAAATTTATCTAATGATTAACTACAATGTATTCTAGAAAAATCACCAATATCAAGTACATTTTACCGAATTTCAACACAAATCACCGAATTTCAACTCAAATCACTAACAATTTAAAAGCACAACACCAAAATTTTAAACATAAATTACAAAACAATTCAAATCATCAAAAATCTGAACGTTAATTCAAAGCAAATCACCAAAAAATTCAATATAAATCACCAAAAATTCGAGCATAAATCATCAAAAAAATTCCAGATCTGAGAAGAGACAAATCACAACACCACCATCTCCGGTCGCCACCACCACCACCACCACTAACCACCTGCTCATTTCAGATTTTCAATCAAGTCTCTACTCTTCTTCATTGAAGCTCGCCAAAGGAAGATGATGGAGATGGTGCCCCTGCGGAGCTCGTCGGAGGAAGATGATGGAGATGGTGCCCCTGCGGGGCCAGACACAAATCACTAAATTTCAATACAAATCATGAAAAAGGTTCAAACCAAAGCACCAAAAAACTTTATCAATACCGTACCTAACATCACCATATACTTTGTCCCTACACCTTCATCACCATCATAACCTCCGTAACCACCTTCTACGAAAACACGAGTCTAGATCTGATGAGTGACGAATCTGAAACAAGTCATACATGATATGTATTTCTTCACAAACAACATCGATCGAGTATAAGGACGACGATAGGAGAAACAACAATGGCAGGTTGAAGTAACACCGACATAACAAACAAAGATGAAAGTGCAGAAATTACACAGATCGGAAGTGATATAGCAACGATGATGACAAGTTTGTTTATGATGATGTATTTTCGATGATGACGGTGGTACGACGGTATGGTAGGAGTGGTGCTTGGAGATGCACTGAAGAGATATAGAAATGGGGGTGAGGAGAGAGACAAAAGAAGGAAAATAAAAAAGGTTATTTTGTGTGGTTAAGATTTAATATTGATTTAAAATATATATATATATATATATATATATATATATATTATATGAGTAGCACTCTATGGAGAACCACCTTACGTGGAGAACCGTGGAGAATCCTATGATTCTGTAGTAGAACCAATATTTTTTAAATTTTTTCTGATTCTCTAACAGAACCAATTTTTTTTAAAATAAAAAATAAAAAAAAAATCGCAACTGCCACGTCATCACTGCCATGTCAGCAGTGCTGACGTGGTACTGCCACGTCACCTTCCACGTCAGCACTGCTGACGTGGCACTGCCATGTCACCTGCCACGTCATCACTGATGAAGTCGTAGTGCCACATCATCGATATTGAAGTCGACTAAATTTGAATACGAAACTCATCATCGATTGATGTATAAAAGACTTTTCAATAGATGCTTCAATGATTAATCAAGCAAACATTCAAGAAATTTTTAATTATTCATAATCTCACTCTCGTCGACTAAGCACTGATATACTTAGCTGCCAAAACCGGCCTGACCATAATAAGTTGAATAAAGAAAAAGATCTCAATTCATTCTCGATTTTGGACCGTCACTGCGCAACGAATGCCTCAGCCACGATACCAATCGGGAATTAATTTACGACAATTCAAAGGAAGAATATGAAATTTCTCTAGACAATAAACTGAACGGAATCAATGATTAAGGGTGCACAGCTACGCTTAACTTTAAGTTCTTGCTAATAATCGCTTCCCACTTCGCATTCTTAACCTTCTAGCTAGTACCATCTCCAAAACATTCACATCGAAACTAATATCGTAGAAAGTTCTAGATTCTACGTAAAATCTCGGAATAACGTCCCCCGGACTGATGGCTTCAGCTGCCCACTTAGCTTATACTGCTTGGGTCCGCTGTTTCGCTCATAGCCCAATCCTTAAACGATTCGAACTCCCACTCGCGCGATATGTCGAAAGACCGTATAACGTCGCATTACTTGCCAGAGTATCCTAACGCGGTCCTTATCTTAAACCGTTCTACCCAACGTCTATCTTATACACGTACCCTAACCCTCCTATTCTATTTCATTGACCGTAACTTGTAGCTCTGATACCAACTGTAGCATCCCAAAATTCGGGGTATAGATTTGGGGCAATTAATCACCATCAATTTCTTACAACTCTGATTATAAACATTATATGACAATGGAAAACAATAATAACCACTTAACCAAGATCACATACAGGTTATGGTATGAAACAAACTATCGAATTATAAATTTACAACCATTCTCAGAATAAAACTGTTATACAATTTTTTTGAACTACATGAGATTTCTGTCTATCTAAATGTCCCACCTTGACCAATTCCCAACCACTATCCGATGAGATTCCATAACCTGATCGTCTCCTCTCGCATCTGGAAAGCAACACCACTGACCATTACTAGGTCCACTAATCCTCTATATTAACTGAAGAAAACAAACAAGCAAGAGTGAGCCAACAGTGCTCAGCAAGTGCAATAGTGATGACAATTTCAATAAAAATGATAATTCTGATAAACAAAGGGGTTTCATCTCATTCTATGAAAGAATCAATTACATCAACTTTTAGATTGCCATGAGGGCCCACTATTCGACATTAATAAGGTGCATCAGAAACTAGAACTGATAAGAGTTCCGAAATCAAAATATTATTAAAATAGATTTCCAAGGAGTCAAGAACTAAACATCTTAATCTCAGAGTATAGATTAGAATTGGAATTTTTATTTATTTAAAAAAAACATCAAGGTTAAGCTGCTGATCAGTCACGCACTAACCCCGCACAAACGCACACAGCAATGTCCTTAATTGGATCCATGGCACACACTGGCCTTAACTTCTGACCATTAATCTAGTCTTCCCGAAGGGACATCTGTTGACCATAATATGGTCTCCCCGAAGGGACATCCGTTTTAAAAACATTTCCAATTCTAAGTCACACGCATTAGGTGTCGGAACAATCGACAACCTTTGTCAACCAACCAACTGGAAAACTCACGTTCCAGGACGACAACTCATAATTTGAAGAATCAACAGGATAGCAATTTATATCATCAAGTATCGACAAGTTCGATACAATACAGAGGAATAACCAACTAATCAAGATCTTTAATAAATACCGACAAGTTCATTAATAAGTGGGGTGGAGAATATAGGGAACAATACTTTGAATCCATATCGATAGGATAAATGTAAGTAATTGGGGACATAACATCAATAACTTGATTAAATAGAGAATCGAATTGGGCAACAATAAAAGGTATAAAGTGCAACAAGATTATCAACAAGTAACATTCTAAGTTAGAGCAAGGGTATAATCAAGCTCAGCGCGTTTAATAAAATTTTTGCGACACGTTGAATGGTTTAAGTCATCATAAGTGAATAAAGTAGTTTAAAAACAATTATTTGTAAAATAATTTCCGGGTGAGTAATAGCTGTTCAGTTTAGGGAAAACATTTTCAAAAAGGGAATCCATTGGTGAAAACATGCTAAAAATCAAGAATTCCATTAACAAGTATTTATGGGGATTTAAAACTTGGATTCTCTCTATTTAGAAAATCCCTTAAACATTTTTCAAGGAAAATAAAAGAAGTGGCATTCCATTGAGGAATCCAATGACATACCATGAGTAAAGTATTTTGCGAAAAAGGTTATTGGTAAGGTCCTTTGAAAATTTGGTATTTGAACTATGGGTGGGGAACATAAACATTTTCACATTAACTGAAGAAGTATATCATTTTCTAAACATACTTGATCAATCCGTACAACAAAGGAATTGAATTGCATCACTTGAATGATAAATGAAGAGCAAGACACTTACCTCGATTCACGGAGTTCTCGACCTTAACATCGATCCATAACTTAGTTTCACGACATTTTTTTACTTGCTAGCCTTTTATTTGGCCCTACTTCCATTTTTACTTCGTAACTCACTAACTTCCACGTCAATACATCCGTCGGCTTTGATACTTGTCCTTCTGTTTGTCTTTCTTTTTACCCGTGCACTGCTCTTGGCCATGTCTCCTATTCAAACCTTTACAAGGTCAGATACTATTTCAGTATTAACTTAAGCAAAACCTTATTGTTTGCTCTATTCTACCCATACGCGTCCTATAACGCTTATACACGTAGCATATATAAACATATATAATTATATTCACAAAATAGCTTTAGTATAACTAACTAGGTCAAATATACACTTCACATAAACACTTAACAAATATTACTATTACTTGACTTATAACACTTAGCACATAGACAATTACGACTAGCCAACTCATATAAATATATATTATACAACAACAACAACAACAATCCATATAACTCCCGACATTCATCAAAATCCCCCAAGTTCAGCTTTCGAAATTATAAATTTACTTTCTACACAATAACATTAATTAGCAACTAACAGTCACCAAAACATATTAGCGAACTCGAAATAAATCCCCACAATTATAATTAACCACCAACAATATTAACTAACTATATTCTCTGAATAAATTCACGAAAATATAACAACATACAGAATTTACAATATTACTCTAATTACGACAATTAATACATTTAACTCACAATTACTACCTAAATCATAATTAGCCACCAACAATTATAATAAACAATTATGCTCTCCAAATTAAATAACGGAAATTAAAACAATATTATCGCAATTTTAACACTAATTAAATTACAAGTAAATAATAAATTAAAATACCAAAATTATAACATTTCGACCCACCAAAGATCGAACCACCGGAATTCTTCACCATCTCTCTCCTGCCATCTCTCTCCCACCCTCTCTCTCTCTCTCTCTCTCTCACTCTTCCGTTGCTGTCACCGCGCGCCTCCTCCTTCCCTTTCCTTCTTCCCCGCGTTGCCTTCCTCCCCTCTGCTGCACGCACACGCACACACTCACGTACGTATACACACACACACACACACACGTGTATACACACACACACACACACACACACACTCTCTCTCTCTCTCTAATTTAACAGCCCCCAATTCTCACTCCTTCTTCTTCCCCGCTGTTTTCCCCCTCCCCCCCCCCCCGATTTCTCTTCTTCTTCCATCCCTCGATCCATTTCTGCGTGTGTATATGTGTGTGATTGTGTATGTTTTCATATGAATATGTTTGTGGCTCTGTGTGTTTTTAATCCCTAATGGGCTCAAGCCCAATTCCTTTTTACAACCACTACTTATAACTCATCTAGCCCAATACATTTTTAAAAAGCAATACAATTAATTACTGCACCCTCCAATAATATTTTAAACTAGTAATTCTAATTTGTAAATAAAATAAAATTTCTAGCATAATTAAATACTAGAATATTTCTAAAGACTTTTGGAAAAAGAATTAGAATTAAATCTAATTTTTCTGAATTGATATGCATTTTACAAATCACCATTAAATAGAAAATTGTAAAAATTAAACTTTTCATTCTTAAAATAAAGAATATAAAATTACGAGCACACACATATTTTTAAAATATTTTTCGGATCAAAATGAATTAAATATGAATTTTACAAGTTTTGATCCTTTAAATGAAATAAAGCTCTTAAAAATCATTTTAAAAATACTAAAACACCCAAATCAATTCACCCCACAATTTTAAAAACTCAATAAATATATAAAGGAAATATTTCAAAAGATTTCATTATTTTTTAATCCCTCCGATAATTTTATAAAATTGACAGAGGATTAAAATACATGATTTAAATATATCTTAAATCCGCAAAAATACAAATAAAAATACACCGACCTTCATAACTTACCCAAATCATCATATAAACACATAAGCACAATTTCACATACATTCCACTTTCCAACAATAATCACATAACATAATTCATAATTTATATTAAATAAATAAATTTTAAATTCGAAATTTTCTAAGGCGTTATACTGCCACGTCAGCAGTGATGAGGTGGCACTGCCACGTCAGCAGACATGCCATATCAGCTTTGCCCAGATTTTTTTTTGCAGAACTAATTTTTTTTATAGAACCAAAAAAATAAAAAAAATAAAAATTTGGTTCTGTAATAGAATCAGAAATTAGCATAAAATAAGTGGTTCTCCACGGTTCTCCACGTAAGATGGTTCTCCATATAACAATGACCTATATATATATATATATATATTGATTTTATGAGTTTTGCGTAGATTGTAAAATCATCAAAATCTGAAATCTATATCTCGAGATAGAGCCTAAATAGTAAATATGAACCTATTTTAATAACAATAAATAAAATTCAATTCTTATATAATCTTTTATATCTTTTCAGATTATAACTTATTTTAAAATTCAATTCTAATACAATCTTTTTAATTATATACTTTTTAGATTATAATTTTCTTTTTAATATGATATAATCTTGATCGTCTATTTTTAAAAATATTATATTCGACGGTTGAGATTATTTTGGCGGCACAATGACCAAACCAAATTTATGGATAAGATCCCTTTGTTTATTATATATAAGGATATAATTTCGTAAATTTATGACAGTTTTAATTCGATGAATATCTTTTTTCCTGAATTTTCCGTAATCTTGACCGAATCCAGTTAGTTTCCTTTTCACATAAGTAACATCCTAATTTTGTACTGTTTAATTTTGGTGTAAATCCTTAACATATTATTTTTGGAAATTTAATTATTCCAAACTAATCAAGTAACATTTTTTTTTTTTTTTTGCCCAAAACTAGTCAAGTAGTTAGTTAGACCCTAACTCTTCTTTCTCTTCCTACACAACAAGTTACAAACATCCCTATATATTCATCATCACATTCTATACATACACTCAGTTGTGTATGTATACATGCAAGTAGTAGTGATCGTTAGAATTAGAGTGAACCAAAGATGAGTAATAATGAAGGTGGAGAAAACAGAGTTACAAGGGGAGATGAGAAAGTTGCTTTTTATAAACTATTTGTATTTGCTGATAGATTAGATGTGTTGTTAATGATCATTGGGACGATTGGAGCTATTGCTAATGGATTAACACAGCCTCTTATGTTGGTTATTACGAGCCAACTTATTAATACTTTTGGAAAATCTAATGGTAGTAATATTACTCATGAGATTTCTAAGGTATGTTCTTGGTTTTCTTGATTTTTAGAGTTGGATTCTTGATTCTTGCATGTCCGAATATTGTGCATGATCGTTGATGACCCTTTTGTGTGTTGTATCGTGTTGTTGTGTTTTGTGGAATTAAGGGTATGGATTGGTTTGATTATGAGTAGAGGTAGTGTTTGTGCTGATAAAGAAGATGTTGAATCTTGATAATGTAATGTGTCTGTGTGTGTGTGTTTCTGGTGTGTTTGCATAATCTTGTTGTTTGTAGAATTATGCTGTAGATTGATTGGTATAATCATGAGTAGAGACATGGTTCATGTAGGAAAAGAAGATGTCGAATATTGATAATGTGAAAAGGGTTTTCGATCTGGTGCCTGATTTTATGAGTGGAAAGAGTTCTGAGAGTTGATTTTATTGAGGTTAATTTCCTTTGGTGAGGATTTAGTAACCAATTTGGCAGTGAGAAGAAACTTAAAGATACTACACATGATCATATATGTTACTAAATACTGATTAAAGATGTGTAATTCAGTGTAATTGTTTTTTTTTTTTTACTATTTATGGATCCTGTAATTGTTTAGCCAAGTATGATAATCTTATTGGTTGTTTCAATTAGTATAATTACAAGAAGACAAGTCATTAGGGTAGATCTGAATGTATAATACCTATGTCAGTAGTGAGTTTTCGCTTAGTAGCCTTAATTTGGGATGGAAATGAGAGATTGTCTCTTATTTCGTAAGAATTGTTTATAAAAATTCACATTTACTCAAGTTTACATGATATACATTGGTTTATTATAAATCTACACTGTATAAATCATTTAGCATTTACATTACTCTATATTTATGTTCAGGTATGCCTTCTTTATGTATACTTGGCTATTGGTGCAGGCATTGCTTCATTTCTAGGTGAGTACAAACTGTTACCTTTTCTTTTCATTTGATAAACTTCTAATTTCGTATCAATTGCTATTCTTCAGTCATTACATTTTGCACAATTTATGTGAGTTCTGAAGTGTTACAACACAAATTAGAGACAGTATCTAACTGCCCCTGTAAGCTTTCTCACAATTTATATGTTGGTAATTTGTTAGCTGTACTATATAAAGGTGTTTACTTGCCATCTTTTGTAATTTAATCACAGAGGTTTCATGTTGGATGGTATCCGGGGAGCGACAGGCTACTCGTATACGGGGACTCTACTTTAAAACAATACTGAGACAGGACATTGCATTCTTTGACACTGAAACAACAACCGGGGAGGTCATTGAAAGAATGTCTGGTGACACCATTCTCATCCAAAATGCAATGGGCGAAAAGGTAATGCACTCTGTTTGTGCGTGTGTGTGTGTGTGGCAGAAGTACCATGGAAAACAAGGTTCTGTATAATGAACAAAGGATTACAACTGTTAATCATGGCATGAATTTATTGGTTGAAATAGTATCCTAGTTGAATTCGTGATGTATAATGTGTAATACAAGTAGCATATTGCAATGCTATTCTATGGAAATCAATCAATTTAGTTGTATATCACAGGTTGGGAAATTCATTCAGCTTACGTCATCATTTATTGGAGGCTTTGTGATAGCCTATATAAGAGGATGGCTCCTTGCACTAGTCCTAACCTCGTGCATTCCAGCCGTTCTCATTGCTGGTGGATTTATGGCAATGATATTGGCGAAAATGTCTAGTCGTGGTCAAGTTGCTTATGCTGAAGCTGGAAATGTAGTTGAACAAACCATTGGAGCCATTCGAACTGTATGCCACCAATATAATAATTCTATATATTTATATTTGATTGCATCTATAGTGTCTGCTTTCTGTAGTCTATATGCTGATTATCTGGTTGATTTCCTTACATATTTAGGTCGCTTCCTTCACTAGGGAGATAGATGCAATTGATAAGTATGATAGCAAGATTCGTATTGCATATGCCACTTCAAAGCACAATGGGATAGCCTCAGGATTAGGAATTGGCGCAGTATTATTTAGCGTTTTCAGCACTTATGGACTAGCCATCTGGTATGGATCAAAACTTATCATAGAAAAAGGTTATGATGGAGGAAAGGTCATGAATGTTATCATGTCAATCATCACCGGTGGCATGTAAGCACATATATCTATGAGTTTGGTACATATATACATATATATAGTATTCCAATTTGTACTTAATCTGGTCATGGCTAATGTACGCTTGTTTTTATCTTATTGGACTAGTGCATTAAGCCAGACAGTGCCAAGTTTAAGTGCATTTTCAGCAGGCCAGGCTGCAGCCTATAAAATGTTTGAGACAATCAATCGTAAACCAAATATTGATGCATATGATACTAGCGGAGTTATATTGAATGATATCAAAGGCGCTATTGAGCTGAAAGATGTGTATTTTAAATATCCGGCAAGGCCCGATGTGCAAATATTTTCTGGTTTCTCGTTAAATATTCCGAGTGGTGTAACTGCTGCACTAGTTGGGCAAAGTGGAAGTGGGAAATCAACGGTCATTAGTCTTCTGGAAAGATTTTATGATCCAGAATCTGGTCAAGTCCTTATTGACGGGGTTGATTTGAAGAGATTCCAGCTTAAATGGTTAAGAGGGAACATGGGGCTTGTGAGTCAAGAACCTATTCTGTTTGCAACTAGTATCAAATCAAATATTGCATATGGAAAGGAAAATGCTACTGAAGAGGAGATAAGAGCCGCTATTGAGCTTGCCAATGCTGCAACATTCATTGACAAGTTACCTGAGGTATGCCAAATTCGCATTCTTTGTTATAATCTTTTTACTCAAAAAAAATTGTTTTAAGTATTAAATATTACTATGAATACACTTTACTATGAGATAAGTGCGTGTTTCTCTGTGTTGGGACATTTTCAGAATAGGCTTTTGAGTTTTGAATGTCTAAAATTTACCATTACCATGAATATTTAGAAATACTAATTACGGACTTCTATTGCCTGACCAAAGTAGTACCCTTGGTTAAACAACCTTATATATGGCTCTCTGCCCTACAGGGCTAGGCCAACAGTAGTTAAGCAAGGCATCTCACCGTAAGTCCGCCACTGGTCCTCTCTGAGACTGCAAAATCCGGACCTCCTGAGCCTAGAAATAAACCTAGGGAAGGCACGGTCATGGAGGAGCATATCGAGGATCTCTGGATATCTGAAAAGTGTGCAGTGAGGAAGCAAGCGACGGATTTAGCTGGCACACAATAAGAATAAGACCAACAGAGACTTCATTAGGGACATACGATATTGTACTACATTGTTAGTTAACAGTCCATTATATTTTCCTATGGCACTAACATGACTTATATATAAGTTAATAGCTATAACTGTGTATGTCATCTAAACAGGGGCTGGACACAATGGTAGGTGAACATGGAACTCAGATGTCTGGTGGACAAAAGCAAAGAATTGCAATTGCAAGGGCTATTCTGAAGAATCCTAAAATTATTCTTCTTGATGAAGCAACAAGTGCTCTGGATGCTGAATCAGAAAGTGTTGTGCAAAATGCACTTGAAAAAATCATGACAAACAGAACAACCGTTGTTGTTGCACATCGCCTCACAACCATCAGAAATGCAGATGTTATAGCTGTTGTGCATGCTGGGAAACTAGTAGAGAAAGGTGACTCTAATATCATTCGGTTTGGATTAATAATTTAAAGTTTTGCATACATTCTCATGTACAATATCTATTGTCTTTGTCAATATTTATTGTGTTTGTTTAATAGGAACTCATGATGAGTTAATTAAAGATCCAGAAGGTGCCTACACTCAGCTCGTCCGAATGCAAGGTGTGGGTACTAATCAAGGTGAACAAACTAGAGATGTGGAAACAGAAGAAGATGATAAAAACATTAGCAGCTCTTCTAGTAAAGTACTTTCTAGAATGAGATCCTTGAGCAGAGGACCCCGTCGATCTTCATATCAAGTTTCTGTTCCAGGTTTCAATGATTTAGATGAATCTATCGGGGCAGATGTTGAGAATAACAGTTCCAGAAGAGAAAACATAGAAATCGACAACCGGAAAAAGGGAAAGTTTATATGGTTCCGGTTGGCCTATCTAAACAAACCAGAGCTTTCAGTTTTAATCCTTGGCGCAGTTGCAGCCTGTATTAATGGCGTAATCTTCCCTTTGTTCGGTTTATTAATCGCAAAGGCCATCAAGATCTTCTTTGAACCTCCTTCTAAGTTACGAAGGGATTCCAGATTTTGGGCACTCATGTATGTTGGTCTTGGTTGTGTTACCCTAGTAGTCGTACCAATGCAGAATTTTTTCTTTGGAGTAGCTGGTGGAAAATTAATTCAACGAATTCGCTCATTGTCATTCCAGAAGATTGTGCACCAGCAAATCAGTTGGTTCGACGACCCTGCAAACTCTAGGTACATATGTTCTTTTTGAACCGCACACATATCTTTTGAGTATCTTCAACTATCAAAAACTTATTTTCCTGCACAGAAGCAATTCTACCTCTTTAAAATACTTAAACAGATTCTTGCAGATGCGTTATTACTTAACAAAAAGCTCTCTCAGACTGAAAATTGTTCTTGAATGCAGTGGAGCAGTTGGTACACGATTATCTACTGATGCTACAACTGTCCGGAGTCTTGTTGGTGATGCATTGGCGTTGGTTGTCCAAAACATGGCAACAATAGTAGCTGGACTTGTTATAGCATTCACTGCTAATTGGATACTTGCACTGGTAATCCTAGCGGTACTGCCTTTGATGCTTGTGCAAGGACTCCTTCAGACAAAGTTTAATAAAGGGTTTAGTGCTGATGCCAAGGTCTGTACTCCTGTCTTCCCAACTTGTACACTAAAGCGGCTTAAAAATTTTGTGATACCCTAAACATGTTATCATTTGAGGAAGCAATATCACAAAAAAGAACTAGTAGTTTGTACTTAGTAGACATGAAAAATCAATTATTTACTGATTTTCTTTGGTGCAGGTGATGTATGAACAAGCTAGTCAAGTTGCGAACGATGCGGTTGGAAGCATAAGAACTGTTGCATCGTTTTGTGCTGAAGAGAAAGTAATGGATATGTACCAAAAGAAATGTGATGGCCCAATGAAATCAGGAATTAGGCTTGGAATTGTGAGCGGTGTTAGTCTTGGCGTGGGTTCTTCAGCTCTCATGTTGGTTAACGCTTTCATTTTTTACATTGGATCTGTCCTGGAAAAGCATGGGAAAGCTACTTTTGTTGAAATTTTTAGGGTAAAACATTACTACTGTTTTATGACCTAACTTGTGATCTAAGCATTTAAGAAAAGTTTTTTCCCCTGTTTATTTCCGAAGTTCTTTTTACCAAGTGTCATTTCCCATTTCACATACCACACAACAAATTTTGCTTGACTGCAGGTTTTCTTTGCCCTTACAATGACTGCAGTTGGAGTAAGTAACACCCTTGGTATGGCACCAGATATCGATAAGGTCAAGAACTCAGCTGCTTCTATTTTTGAAATTCTTGATAGCAAATCTAAAATAGATTCCAGCAATGTTGAAGGCTCAACAATAAATAATCTAAAAGGCGATATTGAATTGCGGAATGTCAGCTTCAAGTACCCGACAAGACCCAATATTCCAATTTTTGTAGATTTGTGCTTAAGTATACCCTCTGGAAAGGTAAAACTTTCAGAAGCATCAAATTATCTTGCATTCAAGACTTATATATTTGTTTTTGTTTATTATTTCTAATTCACTTTAAGGTCAGAAAGTACATACATATAGCATGCTGTCGTTAATGATGAGCTCAAATCTACAACAAAGCAGTATTACCGGTTTTTACTTCACATTTTACAAGAAATAAGTCTAGTATAGTCTACATATGTAAGCATGCTCCGGGAGGGTTCTTATTGTTTATTGAACTTGCTATTTATGGCTGCTCAACCTTAACTATCAAGCTCATATAATCTGAATACATTTGTGTTGATATTTATATTTCTCTCTATTTTAAAAGTTGTATCTGATACTACTAATACTACTTAAAAAACTTAGAATCCAGTTGACGTAATTTAGAGTTCACATTTATCAAAAGAAAAGTTACTTTTCAATAAAAGATATAACATTATATGGTTGTGTATATAGCATAGCATGTTTATGATAGTTGCTAGTTTGCTACTTGCTAATCTTGCTTTGATCTCTGAATTAATTTCTTATAGACTGTAGCACTTGTTGGCGAGAGCGGAAGTGGAAAATCTACGGTAATTAGTCTGATTGAAAGGTTCTATGATCCAGATGGCGGTCATATCTATCTGGATGGCGTAGAACTTCAGAAATTGAAGCTAAACTGGCTAAGGCAACAAATAGGATTAGTAGGTCAGGAGCCTGTGCTGTTCAACGAAACCATCCGTGACAACATTGCCTATGGTAAGAATGGGGAGGCTACTGAGGAAGAGATAATTGCAGCAACAAGATTCTCAAATGCACATGACTTCATATCAGCATTACCTCAAGGGTATAACACGAATGTTGGTGAGAGAGGGGTGCAATTATCTGGTGGACAGAAGCAACGAATAGCAATTGCAAGGGCTATTATAAAGGATCCGAGAATCCTATTACTCGACGAAGCAACAAGCGCGCTTGACACGGAATCAGAGCGAATAGTTCAAGATGCATTGGATAGAGTTATGTTGAACAGAACGACTGTTGTGGTGGCACATCGATTAGGCACCATTAAAGGGGCTGATATAATAGCGGTTGTGAAGAATGGTGGTATTGCTGAGAAAGGAAATCATAATTCTCTTCTGAGCATTCCTAATGGAGTGTATGCTTCCCTTGTTTCACTTCACATGACCTCAACATAATGTACTAGTTCAAACATCATATAATTTTTTTTTCATGTGCCATAATGAGGCATTTACAATGGTAGTTTTGCAGCTAATTTTTAGTGAATGGTTCTCCGCATACGTTTTTGCTGGAAATCTCGATTATGTTGTGCATATAATTCCGACATGTTAGGAAACTGGTACACTGGTTTGCTGCAAAGATGCACCTTTACTCTTCGATCTGTAGGGGTGCTTTGCGAGGACCTGCCGGTATGTTCTTTTTAATTTTTATCGTTAAATATTACTAGTATATTAAAATGCATCTGATTAGGTTTCCAATTAATTTGGAATGATCTGATTACACTGAAATAATGATAACTTTAAAATGATTATCACATTAAGATGTTTACATTGTTTTGCTACAAAATAATTTAAGCCTTGTTTTAAGCCATTAATATATAGAATATACATAATTTAATGAAAATTCTAAATAATTTATTTAAGATAAAAAAAAATTGGCACGAAGAATAGAAATAATTAATGTAAGTGATAATTAAATAACTAAGAAAAAGGGAAAATAAATTAGTGAAAGACCATGTTAAAAGAACATTACCCGGTAAAAATGTGTAAACTAGGAAATTGATGATATTAATATGTAATTGTAGATTTAGTGTAAATGGGTTGAAGATTATTTTTAAGTCTACATACTACAGTATAACTTCTGTACTATTTTTATATAAAAATACATCAGTATAGTGTAATGAATTGGAGATGTTCGGAATGTCACCTACTAAAAGCATCTCTAAGAGCATCTCCAACAAGCTCCTAAATGAGTTTCTAAATTTCAAATTTGAGGAGGATGCAACAAAAATGGACTCCAAAGCTCTTATTGCTTCTCCAAAATTTTAAGAGGCCTCCTATCCTATCTATATTTAAGATTCTCTTTCCTCTTTCTATTCCATTTTTTATTAATCTACCTCACTTCTTTTCAACTTTCTACCAATATCTCATTCCTCCTCTAAATTTTGCAAGTACATTTAGTAATAAAAAATCGCTTAAGAGATAGGGATGAAGATTTTGTTGGAGATGATTGAGTAATTTTGTATCTTAAATGGCTAAGAGGTAATTAATTATATTATTTTTAGCAAAAATTTTAAAAGCTTGTTGCTAAGAGCCTCTTAAATGAGGCTCCTTGATCATTTATTTGAAGAAATTACTAAGAGCAAGCTAAAAACCATCTCCAAGAGACTCCTTGTGCTTCTTCAAAAAATAAAGATTTTCATCCTCTTCTTCAAAACAAGGAGCTCTTTACTCCCTCTTGAATTATTATTTTATTGTATCTCTCTTGAGCATGAATGATTCTTGTATAGTTAATTAATAAAAATGAAGGAGTTGGTTTTATGAGAATTGTTGGAGACAAATCATAATTTTAGCTCTTAAATTATTAATAGCTAATTTAATAAAAAAAAAAATTGACGAAGAGGCTAAGAGCCTCTTGGAGTTGCTCTAAGAGCACTTCCAACCCTCTTAACTATAATTTCAAAGAGAAAATTGGGTCTGAGGACAATTTTAGGAATCTTTCATAAGTTTATAACAGATATGTATTTATAAAGTAAGGGATTCCTGTTGGTTCGAAAAGTAACTGCGCAAGTGTACGCGATCACAAGTAATATAATAAATTCGTTCCCACAGAGACTTGGTGTTTGTTCAGAAATAATATTTAAGCAACGACGTATGATTAAACAACAAACTGCTTGAATAAATATCAAAAGGGGGTATTTTTGTATTTTTCTAATTGATTAATTAAATTAGTAATATTAAATAATTCGAACTAATTAATTTAATTAAATGAAAATTTATATGTGAGAAAAACATGGGATTCTAATTTCATTATTTATTTCATTTAGAATTGATGCCTTAATTTCAAAGTAATTTTGATAATTTACGAAAGCTAGTCGGGAACACGAAAATAACATAAGGGCCTTTCAGTCTTAACTTATATCAAACCACACAAACATCCACTTAAAAAGATAGAAGTGACACCTTTTATGTTTAGACCTTATATGTCTATAAGATTTGAAAAGATAATTGGTTTACGAATAAATTCCTTTATTATGACTACATAGGGTGATGTGAAAAAATCCTATCACTTATCGTAAATGTACATGACAATTACGAACCTATGCTAACATGGCAAATTCTAAATTCCTAAATCCACTTTCGCATTCATTAGGAATTAATAATTTAGACGTTAGCTACGCATCTAATAAATTAAGCGCAACCACATTAGGCAATCTGAATTTTTATCATAATACAAATTATTAAGGCATCGAATTACTAAATTACGTAAATAAATCCATTAGAATCCCATGACGGCGATTAGTTCATAATCGAACGAATCGTCATCATGGGATTAAGTGAAAACGTGATAATAATAATAATAATAATAATAATAATAATAATAATAATAATAATAATAATAATAATAATAATAATAATAATAATAATAATAATAATAATAATAATAAAAACTAAAAAAAATTGCGATAAATTAAATATGAAATTGCAAGAGTTTAGAATGTAGAACCGAAATAGCTTCCAATGAAAGAAAAGAGCACTCCAAATAATCCCCGTAAATTATTCAACGAAAATAACACTTACACTAAATTTGCAAAACTTAAAAGTGGATAAAAATGAAACTTAAAATTACAAAGGAACTAGAGAGAAAACAAGAGAGGATTTTTCTCTCCAAATTGTTGTGTGAATTACAAGCTTGAGAACTAGGCTATTTATAGCAAAAAATTAGCACACCACACTAATAAAATAAAACTAAAAAGAATTTAAAAGAAATAAAAAAAAACAAATAGCACACCACAATAATAATACAGCCGAAAGCAACAAATTGCCATATTTGCAAATGGCGGGCGGCTTGTTTTTAATACGCAGCACTTGTTTTTAATTCATGATCCAACTTACACCAGGCGGCCATCTTTTGCTAGTTTATATGAAAGGGCTCCGTAGAAATGCTTTTTATCCCGCACAGCTTATAATCTTTAATTAATAAATAATTAACTTAATTTAAAAATTATAAAAATAAATATCTAATATTATTAGATATTTAAAAATATAATTTTCTAATTAAATAAAATATTTATTAATATAAATAAATCCTTAAGTCCAAAGTTGCGGTATTTTGCGGGTCTGGAATCGGATTCTTTTTGCTTAAAAAAAATTATATTAATTCCAACCGGGGTTTTCTCTTTAAGAATATATCACTTTCCATCTTTTTGTGATAATTCTATTTTCTCATGGCTTGTCCAGGTGCAAATTACGATCTCTTGAGGATCTGAAACCAGACTCTTTTTGCTTGGAAAAAAATATATCAATTCCAACCGGGACTTTCTTTTTAAGAATATATCACTTTCCATCTTTTTGTGATAATTCTATTTTCTCCTTGCTCGTTCAGGTGTAAATTACGGTCAGCTGACGATCTGAAACTGGATTCCTTTTGCTTAACAGAAAATATATCAATTCCAACCGGGATTTCTGCTTTAAGAATATATCACTCAAAATTTCTTTATGATAATTCTTTTGGCAACTCTTAATTCCGAATTGGTGCAAAATTCCACCGTTTTTAGCCTTTTATCGCCACGATACCTAAAGTTGCGAGTTCTGCACAACAAATGCTGAAACACAACAAAAATGAATTAAAAGACACAACATACTTAAGGATAAACCACCAATCTAGGCCAAAATAGTGCATAATAAGTGGATATAAAATCCACTTATCACACCCCCAAACTTAAACTGATGCTTGTCCTCAAGCGAAAACAGACTCGACTACCTCTAAATGCATGAATGCAACTGAATCAAGGATCCCATAAGCAAAGCAGTAACCAACTTAGCAGAGTGTCTCAGAGAATGTGATAACTCCAAATAGAGATCGACTAAATATCAGCATATTAACATTTACAAGTACAGAACGTTCGTGTGTGCAATACTCATCAGAATTACTCTTAGCACTAGATCAAAACCATACATATTCTTCGTCAAAATAATCACAAGTTTATAAATAGAATGGACGCTAGACACTTCATAACCTAGAAACACCTCCATCATCATTTGAGTTAGACATGAATTCATGTTTTATTAACAACTATGACGCATAATACTATACACAACACACATGCTTATTTGACCATGCAATGGATGAGACCCCAAAAGGCTTATACAATAATACCCATGTAGCGAGCGTTAGGTCAGTGGATCCCAGACTATAAAAGCCTTAGGTCACTAGGCTTGAGTCCCCTAGAACTTAATTGCTCGAGTATTAAAGAGCTCACCCTGATCAATTATGCATACACACAATATCATAACACTCTCTTTTTTTTTTCCTTTTTTTTTTTGATTTTTTTTTCCTTTTTTTTTTCATGTGCAATCTGGAATGAGAATTCTCAATTCCAACCCTAGACTACTCATATAAATATGAGCTGGCTACTAGCCAATTGACACCTATCAATTATTAACAAATACACACAAACTAGCAAGAACCCTGGTTTCCCCCAAACTTATATTTAGTGATTCTACGCTATCAAGGGAATAAAGAAAATTCCAAATATAATCAGGTGATTAAATTTCAACAACCAAACAAGCATGACCTTAACCTAGCCCAAAAGCAACCGATGAGTTGTGTAAGATTGTGTTTCTGCAACATGCACGTCAATTCATAAGAGTATTTAAATCAGCCCTCTATCCATCATTATCACACTCAAATTCATCATTGACTACTAAACGGAATCACCAAGCGCTACGGGATCAAGGAAAATATGATATGCAACTAATCATGAATTTTTTTTTTTTTTTTTTGCAAAATATGAATTATATGAAATTAAACTAGCCTGATGTATTATGAACTACATAAAACTATATGCAATGCTATGACTCGATTAATGAATTATCCTAAATCACCCCCAAACTTAAAATATTCAATGTCCTCATTAAAGGTATAGATAAAGGATAAAAGAGAACTCCCCTAACTGTCAGCATCGTCGTCCTTGGGCGGTGAATCAGGTGGTGGAAATGAGCTTCCAACTGAGGCAAATCTTCCTTGAGAGAAGCAAGTTCCTGCAACTCGCCAATGACCTGCAAACTTGACATAATACTGAACAAAATCACACAAAATCAAACCACACATAAAAACACCAAACCTATGGGTTGCCTCCCATGAAGCGCTGTCGTTAACGTCATTTAGCCGGACGTTACTTCCTCAACTCACGGCGGTTTCAAGAGAATAACCGAACCGTCCTCAACAGAAAGACCATTTATACGAACGTTGACATCTTGATTGCTTAGTCCCAACACAACTCTTCTTTCACTCTTCACCTTGAGTTTTCCACCCGTCGACTTCTTCACCTTCTTTTTCTTCTTCACATCTCTAAGATGTTTATCCCTCTCCGATGACTGAACCACACACTCTTCTTTCGCATCATCAACTATCCACCTTCTTAACACATTATCATGCCCTTCTTCAAAAATTACTAACTCATCATTCAAAAGGACATTCCTCAAATGCGGTGGAAGTTTTCCGAGCTTTTTTGAGAGATCTCGAACTGAAGAACTGTCAATGGAATCACTGATGTGATGTTCTAACATGTGCATGTCCGACTTTTCACTAAACAACTGATCAAACTTCTCTTTCTGGCCAGCATCAACCATTTCCACGCTGAAACACTCTTCATCTTCTGCCGGAAGTTTCATGGCCTTGAACACATTAAAGGTGACATTCTGGTCTTGTACCCTCATTGTAAGTTCTCCTTTTTGCACATCGATCAAAGTACGACCCGTAGCTAGAAAAGGCCTTCCCAAAATTATGGGAATCTTCTTGTCCTCTTTGAAATCTAGAATCACAAAATCGGCAGGAAATATGAGCTTATCAACCTTCACCAAGACATTCTCTACTATACCCCTGGGATAAGTGATTGACCGATCAGCCAGCTGCAACGACATATTGGTAGGTTTTGGATCAGGCAGACCAAGTTGCTTGAAAACAGACAAGGGCATGAGATTAATGCTAGCTCCCAAATCACATAAGCATTTGTCAAAAGACAACTTTCCAATGGTGCATGGAATTGTAAAACTTCCTGGATCCTTAAGTTTAGGAGGTAATTTCTGTTGCAACACCGTACTGCACTCCTCTGTTAATGCCACTGTTTCAAATTCTTCCAACCTTCTCTTTCGTGACAAAATATCCTTCATGAACCTTGCATATCTCGGCATCTGCTCCAATGCTTCAACAAAAGGAATGTTAATAGATAGTTTCTTGAAGACCTCCATAAACTTCTGAAATTGTTGATCTTGTTTCTGCAAGCGTTGAGGGAATGGAGGAGGTGGATAAATATACTTTTCTGGTGTCGGTGCTTTAACTGGTTCATCCTTTCTGGATTCTTCATGCACCAACTCTTGAAGCTTTTCATTAGACCCAGCTTCCTTGATAACCTCTTCATCAGCTTTCTTTGAGGTCCCTTCAATCTCCTTACCACTTCTTAAAGATACTGCATTGCAAGTCTCCTTCCGCTCATTCTTTGGATTTGGCTCGGTGTCGCTAGGTAGAGTTCCTTGTGGCCTGTTGAGTAAGGCGTTTGCTATTTGGCCAATTTGGTTTTCAAGAGTTTTAAGAGATACAGCCTGACTCTTACACATCAATCTTAGTTCTTCCAATTCTGATTTCTCAGCAGACTGTTGGCCTGGACCTGTAAAATATTGCCGATTAAATCCCGGAGGTTGAGATTGTTTCGGTGCGTACTGATTCTGAAGTTGATGCCCCTGCTGTTGATATAGTCCTGAGGGATTGTATGGTCTAGCCCCATATTGCTGATTTTGGGTTTGATGGTATGGTTGTTGTTGAAATGGGTGTGGTTGATATGGTGGTTGGGCTTGATATGGTTGCGGTGGTGGTTGCAATCCATTGTTATTGTTGCTCCAGCTGAAGTTAGGATGGTTTCTGTTGTTGGGTTGGTAAGTGTTTGGGACCGGATGCTGCTGCTTTTGAAAATTGCTCACAAAGTGCACTGATTCATTGGAAATTGCACATTGATTCGTTTCATGTTTACAGGCACATAGCTCACAAACACTTGCTACTTGTTGTACCCCATAGTTTGTCAAAGAATCCACCTTCATGTTTAGCGCTTCAAGCTGAGCTGATAGGGATGTGACTGCATCAACCTCAAGGATTCCTGCCACCTTGTGTTGAGGCATCCTCTGTGTCGGATTCTGATACTCATTAGCCGCCATCATTTCAATTAGCTCGTAGGCAGCTTCATAACTTTTAGCCCATAATGCTCCTCCTGAAGCTGCATCCACAATAGGTCTTGATTGCCATCCCAATCCATTATAGAAACAATTTATGACCATCCAGTTGGGCATGCCATGATGAGGGCATTTTCTTAGCATCTCCTTGTAGCGTTCCCAAGCTTCACATAAAGATTCCCCCGCCTGTTGTGTGAACTGAGCAATAGCATTCCTTATGGCAGCTGTTTTGCCATGGGATAGAATTTAGTGAGGAATTTTTTAGCGAGTTCCTCCCATGTTGTTATCGAGCCAGCTGGGAGAGAGTGCAACCATCCTTTAGCTTTGTCCCGTAGAGAAAATGGAAAGAGTCTCAACCTTACAGCATCATCTGACACGTTGTTGAATTTGAATGTGTCACAAATCTCTATGAAGTTTCGGATATGCATATTTGGATCTTCCGTTGGCGTTCCCCCGAACTGGACAGAGTTTTGTACCATCTGGATTGTGCCAGGTTTGATTTCAAATGTGTTGGCTGCAATGGCTGGCCTGACGATGCTTGACTGAATGTCGTTGATTTTTGGTTGAGAATAGTCCATCAACGTCTTGGGCACATCTTCCGTCATGTCTAACTCTTCTTCCAGCTTTATTACGGTTCTTGATTTAAGGGCTTGGGCACGTGTTAGCATAAACAACTCAAGATCCTTATATTGGCAGAGCGAGAAAACACGACGTTTAGAAAAAAATAAACAAAAAATTCAAGTCAGTTAAGTTTAACCTCCGTTGATGTAAACACAATTTCTGAAAATAACACCGAAGTCCCCGGCAGCGGCGCCAAAAACTTGTTGGTTCGAAAACTAACTGCGCAAGTATACGCGGTCACAAGTAATATAATAAATTCGTTCCCACAGAGACTTGGTGTTTGTTCAGAAATAATATTTAAGCAACGACGTATGATTAAACAACAAACTGCTTGAATAAATATCAAAAGGGGGTATTTTTGTATTTTTCTAATTGATTAATTAAATTAGTAATATTAAATAATTCGAACTAATTAATTTAATTAAATGAAAATTTATATGTGAGAAAAACATGGGATTCTAATTTCATTATTTATTTCATTTAGAATTGATGCCTTAATTTCAAAGTAATTTTGATAATTTACGAAAGCTAGCCGGGAACACGAAAATAACATAAGCGCCTTTCAATCTTAACTTATATCAAACCACACAAACATCCACTTAAAAAGATAGAAGTCGCGAGGACACCTTTTATGTTTAGACCTTATATGTCTATAAGATTTGAAAACATAATTGGTTTACGAAAAAATTCCTTTATTATGACTACATAGGGTGATGTGAAAAAATCCTATCACTTATCGTAAATGTACATGACAATTACGAACCTATGCTAACATGGCAAATTCTAAATTCCTAAATCCACTTTCGCATTCATTAGGAATTAATAATTTAGACGTTAGCTATGCATCTAATAAATTAAGCGCAACCAGATTAGGCAATCTGAATTTTTATCATAATACAAATTATTAAGGCATCGAATTACTAAATTACGTAAATAAATCCATTAGAATCCCATGACGGCGATTAGTTCATAATCGAACGAATCGTCATCATGGGATTAAATGAAAACATGATAATAATAATAATAATAATAATAATAATAATAATAATAATAATAATAATAATAATAATAATAATAATAATAATAATAATAACTAAAAAAATTGCGATAAATTAAATATGAAATTGCAAGAGTTTAGAATGTAGAACCGAAATAGCTTCCAATGAAAGAAAAGAGCACTCCAAATAATCCCCGTAAATTATTCAACGAAAATAACACTTACACTAAATTTGCAAAACTTAAAAGTGTATAAAAATGAAACTTAAAATTACAAAGGAACTAGAGAGAAAACAAGAGAGGATTTTTCTCTCCAAATTGTTGTGTGAATTACAAGCTTGAGAACTAGGCTATTTATAGCAAAAAAAATAGCACACCACACTAATAAAATAAAACTAAAAAGAATTTAAAAGAAATTTAAAAAAAACAAATAGCACACCACAATAATAATACAGCCGAAAGCAACAAATTGCCATATTTGCAAATGGCGGGCGGCTTGTTTTTAATACGCAGCACTTGTTTTTAATTCATGATCCAACTTACACCAGGCGGCCATCTTTTGCTAGTTTATATGAAAGGGCTCCGTAGAAATGCTTTTTATCCCGCACAGCTTATAATCTTTAATTAATAAATAATTAACTTAATTAAAAATTATAAAAATAAATATCTAATATTATTAGATATTTAAAAATATAATTTTTTTAATTAAATTAATATAAATAAATCCTTAAGTCCAAAGTTGCGGTATTTTCAGGGTCTGGAATCGGATTCTTTTTGCTTAACAAAAACTATATTAATTCCAATCGGTGTTTTCTCTTTAAGAATATATTACTTTCCATCTTTTTGTGATAATTCTATTTTCTCATGGCTCGTCCAGGTGCAAATTACGGTCTCTTGAGGATCTGAAACCAGACTCTTTTTGCTTGGAAAAAAATATATCAATTCCAACCGGGACTTTCTTTTTAAGAATATATCACTTTCCATCTTTTTGTGATAATTCTATTTTCTCCTTGCTCGTTCAGGTGTAAATTACGGTCAGCTGACGATCTGAAACTGGATTCCTTTTGCTTAACAGAAAATATATCAATTCCAACCGGGATTTCTGCTTTAAGAATATATCACTCAAAATTTCTTTATGATAATTCTTTTGGCAACTCTTAATTCCGAATTGGTGCAAAATTCCACCGTTTTTAGCCTTTTATCGCCACGATACCTAAAGTTGCGAGTTCTGCACAACAAATGCTGAAACACAACAAAAATGAATTAAAAGACACAACATACTTAAGAATAAACCACCAATCTAGGCCAAAATAGTGCATAATAAGTGGATATAAAATCCACTTATCAATTCCGTAAAGAAATTTTTGTAAATATAAATTTTTTTCAGTGATTTACATTAATATCCTTAAATTTTATTGAAATTGTTCTAATCTCATCTCATGTTGAACCTTGAGGTCATCCTCAAGCACATGAAACCCAATTTCAAATTACCTAACATAAATAATAATTATAAAGATTGTTTAAATTTTTTTGCATTCCAAAAAAATTTAGTCAAACACTTTCTATTAGCTATATTTGTCGAATCTCTAGGGAACTGTAATGAAACTCCACATCATCTGTTGCTAGACAATAACAATACATTTTATTTATAATAATTTGAAATAATAATAACATACCGTTTTCAAAATATAACCAATCACTATAGCAAACTTCATTAGAGCAATACCTTACAAGTTCAGCAAATTATAAATAATCAATATTTTATATCATTCTAGTCAACCATTTTAGCCAATACCATTAGAGATGCTCTAAAAAGGACGCATAGATGAAGTTAATATAATAAAAGAAGAGTTTTTTTTTTAAATTTCCGAAATTTGTTGGAAAAACAATTTCTTTGTTTAAAACATATATTAAAAATATCAATTTTCAGAAACATATTTATAAAAATACAGTTTGTGATTTCATAACTATATTTACAACTAAAATAAAATCAAATCATTTTGGCTACACAAGTTCGTTAAGAGATGATACGTTGAAAAGCAACTTCAAAACAACCTCAAGTGCAATTAAAAAATATATTTATTATTTTTCGCAAAAACATAAAAATAAGTTCATTTGATTGCAAACTCTATTTTTAAAAATATTTTTAATAGATAATAAAATTGTAAAAAAAATTAAAAAGTGTTATTTATGGTCATTTCTCTAAAAGAAAAGCCTAACATACATTTTTTCTAAAATCTTGTTTATATGTATTTTTGAAAAATTATTTCCTAAATGCTTGTTGTTATCTTCCTTCAAATTTTCTTTTTGAATTATTTTAAAAGTTATCATTAAATCAATTTTTCTAATATTTGACTAATTTACATATATAAATAATCTAATTAACTTAATGTAGTTATTATGGATAAATAAATACAAGTTCTGCTTTTAAAACACATGCTCACAGTGATATGTTTGTTAACAATCCCTGTGAAGTATTTAAAAGCAATATAAGAAAGCATGGGGACTTGCTTATAATTAGACCTGGATCCAATAATGGCAAAATGTGTCTAAATTCGAAAAATCGAACCAAAATTTATGGAACCGAATCTGATTTTATATCCAAATTGGAAAATTCAATAATTATCCGAAAACCATTTTGATCCTATCCAAAAAATATACAAATCGAAAATTTAATCGAATATAATCCGAAATGCTAGACTCGATAATGACTTGGTGATCAACAATTTTATATCAAATATATCATTGTTATTTAATCAAATTTTGAAGAACTACATAATTTTATATTCGAAATATTATATTCAATTAGGTACTTTTTACAATCTCATAAATTAAAATAATGAATGAGTAATGATCCGAAAGAATCTGAACCAATTCTGATCCGAACCGAATTTCATCCGATCTTAATCCAAATTTTATCCGATTTTAATATGAACTAGACTCGAATCGAATCAAATCCGATTCAATCGGAATCTTATTCAAATTTATCATAACGGAAAATTGATCGGATCCGAGATTGATCCTATCCGAAATCGATCCGATTATCCGAATTGGCATGTCTACCTATAATAACCATGTTTAGAGATTAGCATAAATCAATCATGAAAAGAATAGTAAATTTTCATGTCCTAGCGTAATGAAGAACTTTGTACTTTATTTAGTAGTTACTTAAATTCCATTAAGACACTGCATTTTTTCAGGATAATTTGATATACTAGGAATTGTGTTGTAAACTTGTATGGTAAATATCTGGTGACATATATGGGGGGTATGAACTTGTAATTGATTTGAATAGTAAAACATGCATTTGCATGAAATGGGATCTAATTGGGATCCCATGTTACCATGCGTGTACATGTTGTATATATAGTAGTTAAAAATGACACTTATTATATGAAATATGTTTTGAAAAATGACATATACATCACAAGGTAACAATTTCTGAGTACTAGAAGAAAAAGAAATATCTTCAATACTTTTAAGAATATGAATTGGCACATGACCAAGTCTGGCATGCCACAATTGACAATCAGCAATCTGATTAGTGGAGAAAATAGTGCTTGTCTGAGGAACAGAAGCTGATAGAGAGAAAGAAGCATTGACAGAAGACTTTGTTGCAGGAAGAAGAAGTTTGTATAGATGGCCATGAAGCCTACCAATCCCTTTCGCATTCTTCTACAAAGAGTCTTGTATGACACACAAATTAGAAAGAAATTGTATACCACATTCGAGTGTGGCAATCAATTTGTTCGCAGATATGAGATTAAACTGAAAAGCTGAAACAAGGAGCACATCATAAAGACCAATTTTTGATGTTATTGAATATTATCCATTAACTTGAATTTTGTTTGAAAGCCATTAGGAAGACATATATCAATGTTACAAGGTGTAACATTTTTAAGCAAATCATGACAACAAGTAATATAATCAATCGCTCCTGGATTAATTATCCAGTCATTTGAAGTATTAATATCAACCAGAGACACAGAAGTCATATAAGAACATGAGTGAGTTGATATACTTGATTGTGGTACCTCAGAGTTAATAGAAGAACTAGCTCCTTGATTAAGTAGATGGGTTAACTGTTGATATTGAGAGGTTGATAGTGAAGTACTAGGTAGGACCTCAAAATTCTGATTGTTCCTAGAGTTAACATTTGCATTATTCGTGTTATCAATACGAGTAGTTGAGATCCCTTGAGCGTTTGTAAAAACTTAAGCAATAACCTTATCATTACCTGAGTTAAGTGTTGTAGCAGTTCTAGGTGGAAAACTATTAAGATGATAAAACCTGTCTTTGGTGTGATTTGTGCCATGATAGTTTGTACATTCTAAAACCAATCAGACTTTCTAAACTTAGATCTTTTATCATTCTTTCCAAAACCAAATTTCCTAGTATTTATTGTTTTAGTCATAAGTACTGTAGATTCAATTACAAGCTGAGCATAATTTACATGATTTTTCTGTCTTTCTTCTTGTTGAAGAAAAGCCAAAACTTGAGTCAACGTAGGCATTGGACTCATCTTAAGTAACAATCCTCTAATATTACTCCCTCCGTCCCAATGGATTCTTTACAGTTACTAATTTAGGACGTCCCACTGGATTCTTTGCATTACCCAAAATAGTAACTTTCAACAATAAAATACATTATTACATTCACTACTTCACTCCACTTTTTCAACACTTTACACTATTACACCCACTACTTTATTTATTTAAACAATAAAATCATTATTACACTCATTAATTCATTTATTTTAACAATACTACACTCACTATCCTTGATCTCCGTGCCCAACCCCCATGTAAAGAATCCAGCGGGAGGGAGGGAGTAGTATATAGCTCATTTAATCCCATCAAAAATTGAGTTACTTTCATCACCTCAACATATTGTTCCAATTGAGACTTTGCTTTGCAAGTACAGAGACATGAACATTTAGGCATATTAGCTACATTCATAAAATTATCCCATAACATCTTAAACTTGGTCTAGTAAGCAAAAGTAGAGAGATTATCCTGACTCAAAACACTCAAAGCTCGTTTGATTTCAAAGATCCTAGGTCCATTACTTTGAGCATATCGTACATAAATATCTTTCCATACATCAACAGCAAGTGGAATAAACACAAGACTGGATCGAATATCAGGTGTAATAGCATTAAGAATTCAGGTTATCACCATATTATTGAATCTTTGTCAATGATCAAAATAAGAAAAATTTTCAGCAGGTATCTTGAATTTACTGTTCCCAAAACCTAGCTTTTTTAGCAGATAGAGCAAGAGACATAAATCGTCTCCATCCATTGAAATTTTCACCGTTAAAGACTGTAGTCACATGTATCAAACCGGGATGATCTGAAGATGATGACCTACTTCAAGAGTAACTGAACTGTTAGAGGGTGGCCTTACTTCCTCTAACATGAACAATACTCGCTTTCAAGATCCGATAGATCATGTCCAACTATTTCTTTCGTCGGAGTTGTATTTTTCTTTGAAGTTGTGTTTTCGCCAAAAATTACCAGATTTTCTTGGGAAAAACCAAAATTTGATGAAAATTTTGTAAAAGATTGAGTTTTGTTGAAATATGTGAAGATTATCAACAATAACGTTGATTTACTGAATGAATTTGATAACATTTGATGTATTTACAAAGAAATAAGCTTCAGTTTGAAGTTTTAATGGTGGAAATGATTGTAACTAACTCAATCACAGTGATGAGTAATTATAGAGAGAGAGAGAGAGAGAGAGAGAGAGAGAGAGAGAGAGAGAGAAACAAGTGCGCTCTGATACCTTTTAGAGAGAGAAAGAATTGATTATAAAAATGAATTGTTAACTAATCAAGAGGCCGTTTGGCAACGACGGCTTAAAGCTAAAAATAGCTTTAAGTCATTTTTGCTTTGTTTGTGTACCATGGCTTTAAGTCGATTTTAAGTTAAAAAACTGCTTTAAGTCATAAGTTCCATTTAGGTACTTTTGACTTATGACTTATGACTTATTGAGTTTTTTTTTTCTTTTTTTTTCTTAATTCTTGTAAAGTTTAAATATTATGAATTTTAAATTTTTTTAAGTCAAATTTCACTTTTAAGTTAAAATTATTAAATCCCCATTTAACTTTAAGTAAAATTATCCAAACACATTCATTCAACTTAAAGTAAACAACTTTACTTTCTCCTTTAAGTTAAAAACACCTCCATTAAGTCAAAAGTAACTTATTTTAAGCAATCCCAAATGACCTCCAAATGTGTACAAGAGTTTATATACAAGCTGTTGACTAACTAACTACGTGTGAAGACTAATCTACCCTTACTAACTAATTAACTATTTACAGTGTAGATTATGAATATTTACAGCTTAACAGTTATATCATGACAAATTATTTGAAACCTTTATGTTAATAATAAAGAAACTCACTTTGTCCTAAATTTCCAGATAGTGTCATTGTACAAAGGCGCACTGAGAGGGTTTAATATGTTCTGCACGAGTCGAGTTTTGGCACAACTACTTGATAAATACTCATAAGAGCATCTTGGATGAGGGATGTCAACTTTGTCACATAATTAAAAATAATATTTTTTTATATGAGAGATAATTACAAAGGAGCATTAAAGTTTCAGTCTAATTTTCCTATTCATCTCTGAGGAGATTGTCTTCTTCGTGCTGCATATATCATCAACAGAACTCCTGCATCTATTCTTAATAATAAAACTCCGTACGAGGTATTATTTCAAAAATCACCTACTTACTAGCATCTTAGAGTCTTTGGTTATCTTTGTTTTGCTTCTACTATATCACTTATAAGAAAAGACAAGTTTGCTCCTAGAGCCTTTAAATGTTTATTTTTAGGTTATCCTCTTAATTGAAAAGGCTATAAACTCATTAATCTAGAAACGGGTCAGTACTTTGTTTCAAGGGATGTTTGCTTCTATGAAACTATATTTCCTTATGCAAATGCTGCTCAAACTGTATCTAATTAATGTCTTATTTCCTAATGAGTCGTCTTTTATTGATGCCTTAATTCCAATAGTAAAATCATCTGGTTCATCTGCTATGCATACTGATGTTCATGTTGATATTACTCATAAACTGATACTGTTCCTAGTGACAATGAGGTTGTTAATTCTAGTCCTCCTATTTCATTATTTTCTGATACTACTAGAATTTCTCAACCTGATCTGTTCCTCAATCTGTAATTTTTACTCAGCCTACTAAACCAACCAGGACTAGGGTTCTTCCTCAGAAATACTCAAATTTTACAGGATTACCGTCTCTTCTCTCAAATTCTCATTCTTTAGTTAATTCAGTAGCACAACCTTTAGATCCCCATAATTCTCTAACACCTGTAGTCAAAGTCAAAATACTAGAACCAGTGAATTATTCTGAGGTAGTTCAAGATCCCAACTAGTGTGCAGCTATGCAGACTAAAATTAATGCTTTAGATGAAGGCAATAACACATTGGTCATTACTTCTTTACCTCCAGGAAAAAAAGGTTGTAGGATGCAAATAGATTTATAAGGTTAAATATAAAGCTGATGGTTCTTTAGAAAGATACAAAGCTAGACTTGTGGCGAAGGAATTTACTCAAACTCATGGGTTAGATTATTTTGAAACTTTTGCTCCTGTTGTTATAATGGCATCTGTTCGACTTATCCTTGTTCTAACAGCTGTTCAGAATTGGAATGTTACTAAGCTACACATTAATAATGCTTTTTAAAATGGAGAATCATACTATTCCCTCTGGTATACATGTTCCTTGTTTTTTCAAAGACAAAAATCATGTGTGTAAACTCATTAAGTCCCTTTATGGTTTGAGGCAGGTTCCTAGGGAGTGGTTTGACAAATTTGTAGAATCTGTACTAGCTTATGGCTTTACTCAGTCTAAGTCAGATACCTCACTGTTCTAGAAACATACATTTGAGGCGTTTCTTTTGATCCTAGTGTATGTAGATGATATTATACTACCTGGATCAAATTTTATTCACATAACTACTGTCAAAGAGTATTTGAGTACTAAATTCAAATTAAGAGATCTTGGTCCCTTGAAATATTTTCTTGCGTTGAAAATTGTCAGATCAAAGTCTAGAATCTATGTTCATCAAAAGAAATATGCTTTAAATCTACTTCTAATACAGGCCTTCTGAATTCAAAGTCAAGCTCTATCACCATGGAAGCTCAACATGGTATGAGATCTGATTCTGGAATAATTCTACCTACTAGAGAAGATATTACATATAGAAAGTTGGTTGGTCAGCTGATTTATTTGACTATTACTCAGTCAGATATAATATATCTAGTTCATATATGCCAATTTTTAGCTGCACCTACTGATATACATAGAGAAGCGACACTTAAACTGGTTAAGTACATCAAGAATGCACCAGTTCAAGTATTGTTGTTTGTAGCAATAGTTCTCTTACAATAAAAGTATATACTCATGCAGATTTGGCTTCATGTCCAATGACAAGGTGGTCTCTATCTGGGTATTGTGTTATGTTAGGAAATTCATTGATCTCCTGGAAATGCAAAAAGAAAAATACAGTGGCTAGATCCTCAGTTAAGGCAGAGTATAAAGGCATGGTAAATGCTATGTGTTAAGTAAATTAGATATTCAATCTTTTTACAGAGTTGAAGTTTAAGACATCTCGACCAATTGTTATGTAATGTGACAATAATTCAGCCATCCACATTACAAAAAATTCTGGAGGGTAGATGTACGCAGACCATGCCCCTATACGGGAGGCAGAAATACAAGTACAGAAAGGAAACTCACGCACACGCAGGAGTTCGTCGACCTCCTTCAATGGAGGCCAGTGGCTCAACCACTGCACCAACATGTTGTTAGCTCTAAGAATAAAATAGTCTTTACATTTAATCAACAACTTGTATATAAACTCTTGTACACATTTAATTAGTTAACAATTCATTTTTTATAATCAATTTTTTCTCTCTCTAAAATAACCCAACATCTAAAAGTTACATACGCTTATGATACTCAAGCTCAGAATTTGAAAAAAAAAAAATCGATTAAGCAGCATAAGTACACACATCTAAAATATTATTAATAACTTTTTGCTATATTATCACCAGAAACTTATAATCATAAGAAACTCGTTTCGTACAAATTTACACAATTGCGATTACATAATCAAAAAGAAAAGGTGCTCAACTTGTACATGAAAAGACAATTATTATGGGAGTGAGTACTTCCCAGAGAACTTCATCTGTTATGGGTGCTCAAAATGCGGAAGATATGCAGCACCATCAAGTCCTCTGGACATGTAATAAGCTATGAATTCGAGGGTGCTGATTTCCTTGTACTTTGCTGGATTATCACTAGACAGAAGTTCCTTTATTGGTCCATAAGGCTTTGTTAGTTCATTGTTACTAGGGTAGAAGAAGCTGGCGATCGAGACCCTTGGACCTTCATTGTTTGCCACTACTCTGTGGCGAACGCTTTTGAATTTGTCGTTTGTTATCAGCTGCAAATATACAACTTTTTGTTAGTAATCGGCCAAATATAAATTTGAGATCACACGCGTTTCTTCAAAATATATCAGTGATGCATAAAATTTAATGTCCTACCTGCAATAGGTCTCCGACGTTTACTAGTAGTGATCCTTTCAAAGGAGGCACATTCATCCATTTGTTCTCATGCAAGATTTGGAGAGCGGCAATATTATCTTGTAGGAGAATGGTTAGAAAATTTGGGTCCGTATGTTTGGACGTGCCCAAGGTCAATTCAGGCTGTGGACATGGAGGATAATAATGACAACCTAATTTCTGAGTTTCGAAACATCTTAAGCTCGCAAGGTGGTCACTGCTAAGCCCTAGAGCCTCTGATAGCAGTTCAGAGAGTAGTTTCTTCAGCTCAAATAAGCATTCAGCATATTCACCCATTGCTTCTCTGTAAGAAAATTACAACACATAATTCATTTCATCGTGTTTTAATTGCATTAGTCACTATTTATGATTTTATATTTCAATCTGTTCTGCAGAGTCGACATCCCCTGCTTTCGATTACAATGAAATTGTAAGCTAATTGCCATACCCAATTTTTTAAAATGATTTTTATAGGTTTTACCACAATCAACAAAAATATAAGGTAAAGCCAAATTATTTTTTATTGCAAATGCAGGGTGCATTCTTATGACATATGATGATATCTAATTCTTTTAACAAAGCGTCATGAATTGGATCTTGGGAACCAGATATGCTTATCAAGACTCAAGTTAAATACTAAACAGAGGATTTTAACTTGAAATTTCCTATCACTTGATACAGAATGAGTTTCAGACTACTTTTCTATTGTTTCATCAATTTAGGCTCAAGAACTCAGAGGTGCCCATTTGGCTTATCTTAAACTTTTTCCACTCGCCTCTCTCCTCAAACTTTTCCTTTCGGTGGAAAAGTAGGCTTCTTCTTCTTCGTCTCCGCGGCTTCCCCTCCGGCGGTGGTTTATCCACCGGCCGGAGGCCCTCTTCCTTGTTTTCTTTTCAATAAATCCCAATTGTTTGGGAGTGTGTCTCTCCTTTTGGAGTGTGTCTCTCCTTTTGGAGTGATTTGGAGTGTTTTTATGTATTTAATTAATTATGTATCTCTATGTTCGTGGTTGGATCTGCTGAGAATAACTTTGTTGATGTCTTGGGGGATCTGGAAAGACTGCATCGAAGCTAGGACGGTGAATATTATTGCAAGAGCTCACCACTCACAACCAAAGATGGTTCATCATATTTTGGAGGTTTTCACTTTCGGCATGTCTATAGCTGATATCCGTCATGTAGATAGTTGAGGTGTTACTCATCCTTTGGGGGTTTCCATGTTCGGCATTTCTATAGCTGGTATCCGCCATGTAGATAGCTGGAGTGAGGATTCTGAACACTGGGATATCAATGGTTCTTATGTGATGTGGTCAATTGTGATATCGATGTTTTCAGGGATTTTGACGCAGTTTGGATCACCTGTGATGTTTTCGAATTTGTTTTTAGCTTCAAGAACTTTTATGTTCATCTTGTTAAACGATCAAAAAACAATTTATTTGTTTTTCAACCTGGTTGTGTTGACAGTCGGGGGTTTGTCCCGCTGTTATATTGAGTTATTTGATCCAGTAATATAATTCTATGCATTTCGTCAAAAAAAAAAAATTAGAAATACTGTAAGTTCATTTTCAGAAAAAGTATGTAAATGTGTTTTTCTTTCTGTAGATAAGATACTTATTTGGGGAATATAAAGAAGCACAAACATCTCCTAGATAAAGAAGTAAAGAAACTTAGTGATCATTGCACGTGAACAGAGCAAACATATAAGATTTAAGAGTTAAGAGATCAAACATTACCTCAAAACCGATGGCAATCCTTCACGGTTAACCATGCCATTATCGAAATCACAAACAACAGTATCCCTCCATTGTCCAATTTTTTTAACAAAAAGATCTAGAGTGCTGTAATATTTGACTTTGCGTTTAAGATCGCGAGTATAAAACTCCATTTTCAACTCCTTTGGCTGTTCATGAAATTGCCTTCCACCTTCCATAACCCCATTTGTGACAGCATCTGGAATTCCATGATTAGTAATCCGAAAAAATCCCCAGTTCTCGCATGCTTCACGAATTTCAGCGACAATCTCAGCTCGTCGGCTTGCATCTTCAAAGCCCTCAAGGCTAACCACTGGTAAGTCTAGTTGAACATCTGCCTTTGGCAACTTGTCTTCTGGATGAATAAAGAACTTGGGAATTTTCGAAACACCAGAATCAACAAGCCATTTAACTCCAGCTTTAGAGTCATCGAACTCTTTAAGTTCTTTAAGTAGATCATAATCAGAGGTTGTAATCTCCATGGCAGATGTCAAACTCAACTTAACTAAAATAAGTGTACATGTTCAACAAAACAAACAACTTAATTTATACGGAGATACTCCCTCCGAATGTGTCTTGTAGTTAAAAGTCAAAACACGAGAAAATAAAACGTTTTTTTTTTTTGTCAAGGAGAATAAAACGTTTTTAAAGTGACTAGTATTTGTAAAGATTTTTCTTTCTGCCTTCTGCCTTCAGCATTATCATGTTATATTATTATCAGATTTATTTAATTTATTTAATGAAAACGTGGGCAACTTGAGCTTGGAAGAAACTTCTTCCCTATTTCAGTAGGATATCTCCGAGGAATATTATGAACTTTTTTTAATGGGTGTTTGAGATATCTTAAAATGAGTAATTTTTATTTTAAAAGAATAAATATCATCTAAGTGATAAATGAAAATATTTATAAGTTATATAGGTATTTGGATAAATTTATTAATAAGTTGGTGAAATATTTTTAAAATTAAATAAAAAAAATATTATTTAACATAATAATATTAATACAAGTATTTTAAATTAAAAATACATTTAAAACACAAATATAAAATATAATTTATTAAATAAATAAAGAAATTAAGTAAATAAAAAATAATTCAGCATGCAAATACATCGTTACTAATATTCAAATTTTCAACATATCAATTATAAATTAAATTAATAAATTGAATAAACAAACATCCTTCATAAATTTTTATGCACTTATAAACCATAAACTTGTTATTTTGAGAGGAGCCAAGCCCTCCTTAATACTCTGCATGACACGAATTTTCGCAGTGGTGATTGACAAATTTCAGTACATAAATAGACGGACAAAAAGGGTTAAACATCTATTCGTGCTGGGGCGATGTGACATTTAGCTGCTCTTAAATAAATTTGGAAAATGTGTACGTTTTTCGGATGCTGTAGAAAAATATTTTTGCAAATTCAAATTACAATACAAATTACAGCATTTATACTAATTATATTTTACTAAAATAAATTTTAAATGCTCCGTCTGCTGGGGGTTGCCACTTTGTATTTTGTCTCCGGTTTGTGCTTCTAGTCTTCGTATGATACTCCTTGTCACTTCCTTGCTGTTTCCTTGCTTGAGCCCATCCTGCGTGCACCTGGAAGGTACTATCCATAGCATACGTAGGTGTGACTATCTTTCCATCCCACACTTTCTTGTTCCTCCAATGCCAGATACCCCATAGAATCACACAGATTTTATTCAGCTCCTCCATCCTTGCAGTACTGAGTTGTTGAAGCAGCCATTCGTGAGCAAGTTCTACTTGACTCCAGTCATATGTTCGTCCCATATAGTTCCAGCATCCCTTAGCAAAGCTACATTCATGAAACAAATGAGCCATAGATTCTATATCAGTCGTACACATAGGGCATGTGATAGGGATCGTAAGTCCTTTAGAGCTCAATCTTTCGCGTACTGGTATAGCCTTTCGACAGAAGCGCCACACAAACACTTTAACCTTATGTGGTAAATTCAGGTGCCAGATTCTTTTCCAGCCCGTGCAATGAGGATTTAAATTGGTACCAACTTTGCTTTCATACCAGAAATGATACGCTCCTTTAGCAATGTAGATTCCATTACTTGCATTTGCCCACACCACATTATCTGTTGCTACACGTTGGGGTATATGGAGTGCTAATATTGCTTCTGCATCCTCCTTAAGAAAAGTACGCCTGATCAATGCTGCGTTCCATTGCTTCTCACCTGTTAAGAACAGACTAGATACCCTTTCCTCTCTTCCTTCATACATTTGGTCTTGTTTCACCTTAAAGTTCTCCTTATTCCTCAGCCATGGATGTTTTGTTGCCACAATGTCATTCCCACTACCTAGTACCCATCTGAAGCCCTTACTCAGCTCCTCCTTTGCATTCCATATTCCACACCATAAGAAGCTTGAGCCTCTGCCTTTAGTAGCTTTCAACACATGAACATCAGGAAAATATCTCTCCTTAAATACTCTTGCCACTAGTGTATTCTGATTTTGCATAAAATTCCCAATGTGCTTGCCAAGTAGCGCGATGTTGAAACCATGAAGATTTCTGAATCCTATTCCCCCTTTACTTTTTGCATAGCTCATGTTATTCCATGATAGCCAGTTTATTCCTTTCTGGGTGTCGCCTTTGCCCGATTTCCACCAGTAATTACTAAACATTTGTTCGAGTTCACGGCATAGAGAAACAGGAAGCATAAAGCAAGACATACTATATGAGGGAATGGCCTGAGCTACATTTCGGATTAAAATTGTTTTACCTCCCTGCGACATTGGTTTAGCTTTCCATCCTTGAATTCGTTTGCTTCCCTTCTCCTTAAGATAATTAAATACTCTTTTCTTTGATCGCCCAACTAAAGATGGCAATCCAAGATACTTAGTATTTTTAATATCCGTGTGCACTCCTAGAATCTGGGCGATTTCCATCTGCTTGGTTCTGGTCACATTTGTACTAAAAAATGTCCCTGACTTCTGAAAATTAACGGACTGTCCTGAGCATTTTTCATAGTTTACAAGCACTCTCTTTATACTTCTGGCCTCTTCCGTAGTAGCTTGAAAAAATAGAAAACTATCATCGGCAAATAGAAGGTGGGTAATTATTGGAGCTGTCGGGCTAATTTGACATCCATGAATCGTTCCATTACTCGAAGCATCATCTATGGCATTTGATAATCCTTCAACACAAAGTAGGAATAGATATGGCGAAAGGGGATCCCCTTGTCTCAAGCCCCTTTTGGGAGTGATTGGCCCAACCAACGAGCCATTAAGACAAAAAGTATATGTAACTGTTTTGACACAGAGCATCATCCAGCCTATCCAACCTTCGCGAAAGCCCATTGCCTGCATTCTTCTTCGTAGAAATGACCAATTAACTCGATCGTATGCCTTACTGATATCGAGTTTCAAAGCTACTTCTCCTGCTGTCCCTTGCTTTTTATGATTCATATGATGAATTAGCTCGAAAGCTATGAGAACGTTATCCGTTATGCCTCTGTTTTTGACAAACGCAGATTGGTTTTCTGAGATTAAATCTGGCAGCACCTTCTGTAATCTGTTAGCGAGCACTTTGGCAATAATTCTATAAAGAACGTTACACAATGCAATGGGTCTTAAATCCCGCATACAAGATGCATTCTCTTTTTTTGGAATAAGGACAACATTTGTGCTATTTAGCTCACCTGGAAATTTGTTTGTCCGAAGCCATTCCGTGCATTGCATGAACACTTCCTGTCCCATGACTTGCCAAAAACTCTGAAAGAATGCCGGATTAAGTCCGTCAGGGCCTCCAGCTTTGTCTGGATGCATCTGCTTTAGTGCTAGACTAAATTCCTCCATCGTAAATTCCTCAGTTAACTCCAAATTTTGTGTTGCAGTTACCATTCTATGACTGCGAGCCTCTGCCATATCAATTGTATTCTCATCTGCAGTAAACAGCTTGGAGAAGTAGTCTCTTACAATGTCACACATCCCTTCTTGATCTTCAATTCTGTCTCCTTCATCGTTGGTTAAATACTCAATTTTGTTTGCTCTTTTCTTTGCAGAAGCAGAAGCATGGAAGAATCGAGTGTTCTCGTCGCCATCTCGCAGCCAAAAGATTTTGGCTCGCTGTTTCCAGTAGGCTTCTTCTTGAAACAAAAGTGTATTCAGTTTTTCCTTTTCACTTAGATACTCCTTTATACTCTCAGCATCACTACAATCCACTAACTCGTGGAGCCTTGCTTTATGTTGTCTGATTTTCTCTCTAAATTTGTGAAAAAATGATCTTCCCCACCTGGCCATAAGCGATGTAACTTCAACAATTTTTGGGAGAAGATGCTTAATGGGAATCGAGCTCCAGATTTCAGACACCTCCTGCACAAAGCCTGGCTCTTTTAACCAAATATTTTCAAAACGAAATCTAAATTCTTTCTTTAGCACACTAGTATTCAACAGGTCCAAAATGATTGGCTCATGATCAGAAACCGATACATGAGTAACTCTGAGATTATTTGCTGGAAATTTGTTCAACCAACTTTCAGTACCGAATCCACGATCCAGCTTTTCTCGTACCCACTCATTTGTGTTCCTTCCTCGTTCCCATGTGAACCTTCCACCCCTTAAGCTTATCTTAGATAGCTGACATTCGTCTATAACATTTCGAAAACCATCAAGGAGATATTGGGGGTGTGCAACCTTACCTTTTTTATCCGACGAAAACATGAGGTCATTGAAGTCACCCCAAATACACCAAGGTACATTCGATATATTTGCCAATCTATGAATCAAACTCCAAGATTCACGTCTCCTAGTACGTTCTGGATACCCATAGTAACAGGAGAGACGCCATGCCACTGTGTTGTTTTCCATGAAGAGCATATCAATATGGTGACTAGAGAAGCTATCCACTTGACATTGCGCAACTCTTTTCCACAAAACCGCCAGACCACCGCTTCGTCCTATTCTATCCACCGAAAAGCAGTGATCGAAACCAAATTTAACTCTGAGTTCCTCAATTTTATTAGAAAAAGAAATAGTCTCTATCAAAAATAGGAAAATGGGTTTGTGATCCCTTATAAGATCACCAAGTGCCCGAACTGTGCGAGGGTTCCCAAGCCCTCGACAGTTCCAACTGATGTGACTCGTGGCTCCTGGCTAGCTTGCCTTGCAAGCGTAGCCAATAGGTTTGAAGAGGTCTCCACACAATCCTCATTCGAAAGCGTAGAGTCCTTGTTTGTGAGTTCTGTCTGTCTTGTCTGTGGTACATTAACCTGGGCTTCAACTCGCTGCCTTTTCCTTTCTTCCAAGTTAAGTCCATAAAGTTCATCTGAGTCCAGCCCATTAATATTATTCGTATTTGAATATCCTTCTGTTGACTGTATTTTATTTCCATTTTCAGCTGAGTTTCCAGAAATAACGGCCTTGTTAGCTGTATTATCACCTCGAGTCCACCCACCAGCCGCTGGCCGCCTACTTTCCGTATTTTGAGCTTCCTGTTTTCCCGCTCTATTTGTCTCCCTTCCTTCCTGGCGTCTCCAATCTCCGTCCCCCTCCGCTCGTAGCCACTTACTGGTGCTACCTCCGGTCATTTTACGTGGTGGAGCACGTAGCCAACTCCCCCATTCCCTAGTGATCTCTCCATTGTTAGTTTCCAATTTCTTTTGACAGAATCGTTCTGTATGGGACATCAAGCCACAAATGAAACAGAAGTCTCCCAATTTCTCGTATTTGCATGTAAGCATAACCTCAGTTTTATCCTTCTTCACGATTTTCTTTTTCCTTTTCAATGGTTTCCGAACGTCTAATCTGATTCGTATCCTCATAAACTCCCGCCATATGCTTGAGTTATTCCTTGCATCATACTGAACAAAAGCTCCAAAGAAGTTGCCCAACTGTTTTCCCACCATCTCTGTCATATACCCTACAGGAAGGTCATGTATTTGGATCCAAAATTCTACCTCGTTGAGTACTACTTGGACTGGATCCTCTCCTGGTTTGACAGTATTCATCACGAGAAGCGCATTATCAAAGGTCCAGGGGCCGTTGCTAATCACCCATTTCATGTCATCTTTGTGATAGAACTGGAATAGAAAAATTCCTGGCTTTAAATCTTTGATGTGAATACCCATCGCAGGCTTCCACAGGTCTGCTAGCTTTGTTCGCATTGCTCGTACGTTAATGTTTTTCTCTGTCAGAAAACGGCCTACAATGCATAGCTCAAATCTGTTGTCTTCTTCTTCCACTTCTGCATCAAACACCAGCTCCTCATTCTCTTCATTCTCAATATCCATTTTCTTCATTTCCATCTCTATGTCTTCCATTGTTGCCATGAAAAACAAGCTCACACAATACTATAGAATAGCAAGGAGAGAAAACAATCAAACAAGCTCACACAGTGCTAAGAAAAGCAAGGAGAGAAAAAAAAAACGAACGCATGAATGTGTCTTGTAGTTAAAAGTCAAAACACGAGAAAATAAAACGTTTTTTTTTTGTCAAGGAGAATAAAACGTTTTTAAAGTGACTAGTATTTGTATAGATTTTTCTTTCTGCCCTCCGCATTATCATGTTATATTATTATCAGATTTATTTAATTTATTTAATGAAAACGTGGGCAACTTGAGCTTGGAAGAAACTTCTTCCCTATTTCAGTAGGATATCTCCGAGGAATATTATGAACTTTTTTAATGGGTGTTTTCGAGATATCTTAAAATGAGTAATTTTTATTTTAAAAGAATAAATATCATTTAAGTGATAAATGAAAATATTTATAAGTTATATAGGTATTTGGATAAATTTACTTATAAGTTGGTGAAATATTTTTAAAATTAAATCAAAAAAATATTATTTAAATAATAATATCAATACAAGTATTTTAAATTAAAAATACATTTAAAACACAAATATAAAAATATAATTTATTAAATAAGTAAAGAAATCAAGTAAATAAAAAATAATTCGGCATGCAAATACATCGTTACTAATATTCAAGTTTCCAACATATAAATTATAAATTAAATAAACAAACATCCTTCATAAATTTTTATGTACTTATAAACCATAAACTTGTTATTTTGAGAGGAGCCAAGCCCTCCTTAATACTTTGCAATTTGCATGACACGAATTTGTATCCTCTTTGCAGTGGTGATTCACTAATTTCGGTACATAAATAGACGGACAAAAAGGGTTAAACATCTATTCGTGCTGGGGCGATGTAACATTTAGCTGCTCTAAATAAATTTGGAAAATGTGTACGTTTTTCGGATGCTGTAGAAAAATATTTTTGCAAATTGAAATTACAATACAAATTACAGCATTTATACTAATATATGGGTTCAACGGAGTAGAGTCAAAGGTCGAGGGAACAATTCAGCTACCCATGACTATAGGGCAAGAGCCACGGGAGACAACTCAGATGTTAAATTTCTTGGTTATCAAAGCTACATCCACATACAATGCTATCCTAGGTAGGACGGGACTACATGCTTTCAAGGCGGTTGCCTCTACCTATCATTTAAAGGTAAAGTTCTCAACCAGAAATGGAGTAGGAGAAGAGAAAGGGGATCAAAAGATGTCAAGGAGTTGTTATGTGGCCGCACTAAGGCTGGATGGAACCGGGGGCAGGTTCTCCCAATCGAAGATATGGATGTTCGGGAGAATGAAGAGCGCAGAGGAAAACCAGCAGAGGAATTGCTTCCCGTACCTTTGGAGCTGGGAGATTCTGAGAAGGTTACTTACATCGGGGCATCTTTGAAAGACCCCTTGAAGAGCAAATTGATCTCATTTTTGCAAGACAATAGTGATGTCTTCGCATGGACAGCAACTGACATGCCAGGGATAGATCCCCAATTGATAACACACAGCCTGAATGTGGATCCAAACCGAAAGACAGTGAAACAAAAGAAGAGAAATTTTGCACCTGAGAGGCAAGAAGCCATAAAACAGGAGGTTGACAAACTCCTAGAGGCAGGGTTCATTGAGGAAATCCATTTCCCGGAATGGTTGGCCAATCCTGTAATGGTCAAGAAGGCTAATGGAAAGTGGAGGATGTGCATAGACTTCACTGATTTGAACGACGTGTGCCCAAAGGACTGTTTTCCCTTGCCAAGGATCGATACGCTGATAGATGCCACGGCTGGGCATGAGATGTTAAGCTTTATGGATGGCTTTAGTGGCTATAATCAAATCAAGATGCATAAGTATGATATTCCAATGGTATCGTTCATCACCGACTTCGGTGTGTATTGTTACTTGGTCATGGCTTTCGGACTGAAAAATGTAGGAGCTACCTATCAGAGGTTGGTAAACAAGATCTTCGCTCATCTCATTGGAAAGACTATGGAGGTTTATGTGGATGATATGCTGGTGAAAAGCCTACACATGGCATATCACATTGAACACCTACGCGAGGCATTTGAAGTGCTGAGGAACCATAAATGATGTTGAATCCGGCCAAGTGTGCTTTTGGTGTTGGGTCTGGAAAATTTTTGGGTCTTATGGTCTCAAAACGGGGAATTGAGGCCAACCCCGACAAAATCAAGGCTATTTTGGACATGGAACCACCACGTTCTATAAGGGATGTACAAAAGTTAACTGGGAGGATTGCTGCGTTAGGGAGGTTCATCTCCAAATCCGGGGACAAGTGTTTGCCGTTCTTTAAAACTTTGAGTGGACTGAAGAAAGCCAAAAGGCCTTTGAGCAGGTGAAGAAGTATATGTCTGAGGCCCCGCTGTTGGCCAAGCCAAGTACGGGAGAAATCCTTTATCTTTACTTGGCTATTTCAGGTCAAGCTGTGAGTGCGGTGCTGGTAAAGGAGGAAAACAAGGTTCAGAAACCCGTATACTATGTGAGTAATATAATCAATCGCTCCTGAATTAATTATCCAGTCATTTGAAGTATTAATATCAACCAGAGACACAGAAGTCATATAAGAACATGAGTGAGTTGATATACTTGATTGTGGTACCTCAGAGTTAATAGAAGAACTAGCTCCTTGATTAAGTAGATGGGTTAACTGTTGATATTGAGAGGTTGATAGTGAAGTACTAGGTAGGACCTCAAAATTCTGATTGTTCCTAGAGTTAACATTTGCATTATTCTTGTTATCAATACGAGTAGTTGAGATCCCTTGAGCGTTTGTAAAAACTTAAGCAATAACCTTATCATTACCTGAGTTAAGTGTTGTAGCAGTTCTAGGTGGAAAACTAATAAGATGATAAAACCTGTCTTTGGTGTGATTTGTGCCATGATAGTTTGTACATTCTAAAACCAATCAGACTTTCTAAACTTAGATCTTTTATCATTCTTTCCAAAACCAAATTTCCTAGTATTTATTGTTTTAGTCATAAGTACTGTAGATTCAATTACAAGCTGAGCATAATTTACATGATTTTTCTGTCTTTCTTCTTGTTGAAGAAAAGCCAAAACTTGAGTCAACTTAGGCATTTGTAACACCCCCAGATCCGGGGTCCGGGATCCGGTGGTTACGGTTTCCAATTCTGTCCATAACAATTGAACTTTCCTTAACATAAAATAAATTACGTCTCTATGACCCAACACAACAATATAAAACACACCCGTTATAGTACCAGAGATGAAATCAGAGTCACAATCAAATTTTTATTAATCACATTATGAGTTCTTACAATCCAAAAGAATTTCAATATAATTACATACTCTTTGCCATCCATTTACATAAGTCATACTAGACTATATTCTTGGTACTGAAAGAATAAATATATCCTACCAATAGCTTCTTCTTCAGCTCTGGTAGTCTCATCGTCCTCGCCTGCGTCGAGTGCGCCTTGTGCGAGTCATCTGGTCTAGCTGTTGTTGTGATATAATAATAAAGAAAGGGTGAGCAATAGCCCACCAACAATAATATATAACTGAACGATAAAGTATAACAGTTCAAAAGTATCTTTCAAACCATATGCCATGCATTTACGGAAATGATGCCAGTATAATATGAACGATGAAGTTACAAGGTAACTTAAAGTATTTGTTTGTAGAAATATCTGCTACATCAAAGTAAGCGAGATATTCTTATTGTTATTAAGAAGAGGAACTTGCAAGAAAAGGTTGCAATTCCAGTTATGACCCTTTTTCCAACTCTGCCAACAGTAATCATGTTGCAGGAAATAAATAAATTTGGATGATGAACCAATGATGGAGTATTCACCGCGCCCGCTGTTGCAATCTTGATGATCAGTCGAGATCGTACAGCTCAAATTAGATTTACTACCGGTAGAAGGAAGAACTGACGGTTTTACTTGTATACCGCCTTGCTAGCTCTCCCCGGCCAACGGTTGGGCCAAAGGGGATGGACCGGCGCTACTCGGCCTCTTACACGACTCCTAGTTCAAATAGAATTCATGATTCTGAATGTAACGTTCGTCCCCCTTTCCCCAAGTATAATACTTGTTGATAAGACTCCACAAAGTAGTCGTATCTAGTTGGAAAGGAAAATTTACCAATAACTCCCAAGCTTTTACTTGGTAACGGATATCAACTTGTTCCAGTAATCTTACCCCTCGAAAGATGAGAAGGTAAGCAACGACTTAATAAGTCAACAGCACCCGAGTTGCGAGTGAAGGGAATACTTTATGACCGGGAAGTCGACAAGATAAATAACATTTTCCAAGTAAGGTTCCCTTATTATTAAGGAGATAGACTCAAAGAAGAATGATGTCTGAGAACCTTTCTTGATATAAGATTAATAATAATATGACTCCGAAATATTTTCTGTAATAATCGAAGAAGATAAACCTTATCGAGGTTATTCTAAGTATGGAATAAATATTCGGAGAATATTTATTGAATTAAAATATTTTACGGAATATTTAGGAATATGAAAGAATATCTTTAATCAGAGTATCTCTCAAATAATTCTTGAAGAAATATCGAGAGAATATTTATTGCATAACTAAATATTCGAATGAATATTCCAAATAATATTCATTAATTAATAAGACCTGAAAGGAATATTTAAAATATTTAAAATAATATTCGATGATTAAATAGAACCCTGGATGAATATTCAAAATAATATTCATAATTAATTAGGAATTTAAATGAATATTGATAAAGTAATATTCATTTAATGGATAATATTCTAAATGAATATCAAGTAATGTTCATTTAGTAATCCAAGCTTTAAAGGAATATTCGAGACAAGACTCGATAAATAAATCAAGTTTCAGATGAACATTAAAATAATATTCGATAGGTAATTACTGTCTTAAATGAATACTCAAAATTAATATTCATTTAATGAATAATATTCTAAATGAATATCCAATTAATATTCATTTAGTAGTCCAACCTTTAGAAGAATATTCGCAATAATAATCGATAAATAATTCGACTCCGAATGAATATTAAAAATATTATTCGTCGAATAGTTACGTTCAAATAATTATTTGAAGTAAAGATCGTTAAAATAAATAATCTCGAACGAATATTCAAATAATATTCGTCGCCCGAATAATGGAAAATATTTACTTAAATATTTTCCTCCGAGGTAATCTCGATATATCAAGAAATATTGACTCCCGGTCTATATTTGATGAATAAGATGTATACGCCCTTCTATGAGGGTCTTACAATAACCGGCTTATAACTGATGTATATCTATCTAGCTTATAAGCCAACAATAACATTCAGGGAACAAGTATATCAATTCAACTTGAAAGTAGGCATGCATGCAATGGCATATGTATATCAGCAATCATATATATATATTTATTCAATCACAACAACAGCCTAAAAGAAGGGAATTGAAACTTGCCTGGTAGTCGAGTACGGTAAGGGGTAGTGGTAGCGGGTCCCGGTTCAGCTTGGTGATCTATAAATAGCCAAGGCATTCGGGATTAATCACTTAACATATAAAAAGTTAAGTTATACTTAATTCGAAACACGTTCTCGAGTTATCTCGTTATACCCCTTTTAGTGGATTCCTTTTTATCACTGATCCGACCCGACATTCGTTCGTTAATACGACATGTCACTGTACTTATACTTGGGACATACTTAAGTCATATGAGTTCTAAGGTCGATCGTTACGAACCAATATTATACTCCGAGTTTTATCGCCCGTTTTCTAAGTGTTTTACCGAAGTAATGAAAGAGTCGTCTTTTAGGGGTTCGTTCGCGTTTAACCTCGACTCGAACATTTTTAATAAATCGAAAAATGATCCTTTTGACATACGGTTTTCTTTCACGCCTTCCTTTTTACCTCTAGTATTTATTTACCAAGATTCGCCATGACGTTACATAGTTTACGAGGGTTCAATTACAGTTACGAACTTTCGTTTACGGATTCGAACTACTTTTAGTAATTTGGTCATAAATCCTAAACCGTAAGTCCGTTTCACGTGATCTTTATATCAAAACGAAGCTTAGAACATTACCTATCCTATCATGGCAGATAAGGTCTCTGGACAGTAGGGGTTCGACATGGAAAATGGCATACAAAACATGGTATTGCAAAATCGGGCATTATAACGGCTATAAATCGAATATCTACCAATTTCGAATCTTCCCATAAACATAGTATCCAACCCAAACATCATATACATGAATTATACACATGAACTGAGGCCAAGCAATGCCTTTCCGTTCATCTAGCTATACTATCATCTCATAAAACCCACACATAGATCTAGTACTCTAAATATGCATACAACACTAAAACTCATCCAAAACTCCATTAAAACTCAAATCAAAGACTAGGGTTCTTGAAGTTTATACCTTCCTTGGAGTATTTAAGACCTTGATAAACCTTGATCAATCCTTAGAACACCTTATCAAAGCTTGGATCATTCAAAAGAATCAAGAAAATCAAAGTTAGTTTCATGGAAGCACTATTCACCCTCCTCTTTCTTGATTTTTTTGAAAATGGAAACAAGGGAGTTTGAAGATAAAATTTTGAGGAGATTACTTTCTTGAAATATAGGACTCACCTTAAAAATTACAAGATCAAACAAGGAGTGGAAGCTTGATTTCCCCTTTTGAATTTATGAAAAAGCCGAATGGGCTTTAAGAGAGAGTGTTGGAGTTGCTTGGTTGTTTCTTTGATAATAATGCATAAAGGGATTTTGCTTGGGATAATATCTTGCTAGTTGCTTTATTAAAGGTGTGATGTAAGGAATGATGTCTTTGGAGTGGACACATGTTGTTGTTTAAGTGGTAAGATGAGAAAGAGATGCTAAGTACTTGGTTGTTTCCTTATCTTGCTAGTTACTCTTGTAACTACTTAGTTACTTGCTCTCATCCACTCTCATCTATTATCAAGATAATATCTTGTATAAAGTCACTTTATTAAAGTGATGAGGTGTTGGATGATGAAATGGCAAGACAAGTGTTGAAAATGTGGTGGTTTTAGCCTAACTATATGGTTGCCTTGCTAAGTACTTAGTTGCATTCTCTAGGGTGCTAGTTCCTTGATTCTAGTTTGGTTACTAGATATTTTATACTAGTAGCTTGCACAAGACTCTTGCTTCCTCTGCTTGTTTCTGTGTCCGGTTATTGCCCGTTTCGATTGATCGTTCGTAGGAATATTTCACGGATTTCTAATTAGGGTTTACCGGGAATCCTTTTTAATATTAATACTTTCATTCTCCATCTTTTATTCTAACTTTCCAATTTATATTCCTTAAATCCATTCATTAAATACTTAAGGCTATCAGTGTCCAAGGAACTCTCGGAGAAAATAAAAGTGCGGTTTTTCAGAATCCAACAGCTTTTACATACACTTATTTTCCCCCTGGATCACTAATACGAACTCGGAAATCCGTTCCGAATGCTTCTGTATAGTGTCGTCTCATATTATTATATACTCCCACCAAACACTATTCATTCTGTATTCTTTACTTGTTCTCTTAGGGTGGTACAATTGTCCGTATTCTCTTTCGATCGTTCCTTAACCTTTTTACGGGACTACTGGATTTATCGTTATCGATCTGGATGACATGAGGGTATTCTCCTGCTTGAAATTGCCATATCTTATTCCCTTAGAAGATAGATTATTCTTACCTATGTTGTTACCCTTTAGCATCCTTCAAGACATAAACATAATAAGGTCGAATTCCATTCATTCTTTCCAAATATCAATAATTACATTGTAGCCATAACCACTCCTCAGTGGTTTCCTACCTTCATTCTTAAATCAAATATAATAACATCCCAAAATATCAAATCATCAAAGTTAATATCTCAATTCTTGGATTATAATAATATTTAATCCACTGTCCGGTCAAATATTATACCGAAAAGAATTTGGAATTTCTGAATTCCGATCGTCTCTGCATTCACTTATTTCCTCCGCGTATTACTAATATGACTTCGAAACATCCATATCACGTCCCGTACATAGGGTGGCGTGAAAAGTTTTCCAACTTACAAAATCACTATTCATCCACCAAATTACTATGCACGTACAGGAAACACTATGCACGTACGGGAAATACTATGCACGTATGGGAAACACTATGCACGTACTCATTTCCCTTCAAGGATCCATTAGCTCCTTCCTGGATGGTAGATTATTCTTATCTAGGTCCTCAACCATCGAATTACTCTATTCTGACAATATACCAATGCATCAGGATCATTGTCCAAAGCAATATCCATTCATTACAATCATTGTTCTTTGAAACCACCATTCACTAGAGCTGGTGACCTTGTTGTCGGAATCATTGTTCCTCATTTTATCATTACTTAATAAAAAGTTTTAATTATATCCAAAATTTGGGGTTCTTACAGTCTCCCCTCCTTAAATGGATTCCGTCCCGGAATCAGGTAGGAAGCAAAGAGTCTTTTGCCTGTCGTTCACTTTTTAGCTTCCCGGTCAATTCTTAGTCGTTCTACCCTTCCTCAGCACATCTTCTAGTGCTACAATTCATACTGTATCCTTTTTCCATCAACGTTGCTACTTTTCGTACAACTCACTATCCGGGTTATACTCTTACTCAGTCTTATCCTTATTGATACCTACAGTAACATTGGTATCACTATCACCCTACGAATTCGGAGGTAACCTCGCTCGTACTGTGCATTTCCTGATCGCTTTAATCTTCGCAATCTCGATCAATATATAGAAGTGGAAAGATTTATTGAGAGATCACTATGATCAATTGAACATTTGTTATATTGCATAGTTAGTACAGAAGGGGGCCAGCCTTTAGTACTTGACAAGCAATTAAACAAGTCATGGTATTCCACTTAGACTTCTATCACATAGACAGATAGTCACGTAGCAGTACCTCCCCTCCTAAAAGGGTTGTTCTTCTCAATTCATAAAGAAGATGAATAAGAGAGAAGAAGATAAAAGAGTTCTAAAGGATTATAGAAAGCTTTCATGATTGTAGAATATCATACTCAGAATTTACCTCTGAACTATAGAGGTTTATCAAAGAAGAAATTAATCATAATTATATCCAATACTATTTGATCGCAACCTCACGTGTCAACATATCTTGCTGCTTTGTCCACTATTCTCTGGACCTGTACTCTGGTTCAACCTTAGCAACACTTACTTTTGAAAAATCTTTGAACCTCTCAGGTCAAATCTTAGTTTTCTCACTTGACATCATTATTACTGACATCGCATATCATGATACTAGCTTTTTCATAACTATAATATTGACACTATCAGGTTGTCATTCTGAGAATTCATTAAAAACCCATTCATAACATTCCTTGCTTCTCATTCCATAGTTGCTCTCCCAGCCTTTTCTTTATCAATCACATCCTTCTTATTATCTGATTCTTACTCATTTCTATTATTTACTTTCACCTTCACCTCTTTATTGAGACACCTTTTTGCACTTGGTACCTCCTTATCGGTATTCCGTCACATTTATTCCATAATCATCACGTTATTCCAATTTAAACTTTCCGAAATGAATCTGGCCCGATCCCTTTAACTTAGATTCATATAAGTCAGACCAGGTCGTATATCTACATGCTCGTACTCCTATCATCTGTTGAACATCTGCATTTTACTGGCGTAGCCTGGCCACATGAAAACCCGTTATGACCGTGCTATAAGTTTTGGGGGTAAGGCTGGCTCGAATACCGCCGTCCGAACACTTTAAACTCTCAGGTGCCCCAATAAGTCTCGGGCTCAACCGCCCTTCCCTCCAAGTCTCATTAATTCTTTCCATGGGAATACCTTTAACATCATGAATCATCAACCTCATATTCTCTATCTTGTTTGCGCAGAAGTACACTAACATAAACTTGTTTGTCATTCATTAACATGCCATTTAGTTAATCAATGGCAGCACTTTCTTTATCTTTACATTGTCATCTACTTTCTTAGAAGAATCACCATCGCTTGTTGTTTACGTAGTGCATTAATAGCTAACCCTACGGGTTTCAAATCCCTTAGGGAGACAAGGTAATCATTATTCCTTATCCATAAGGAACACTTCCTGAACTTGATGTAGATATAACATGAAGTAGATAGAATTGTAGAAGAGTTTCAGGCATCGCAGCTAGGCCCGGTTGATGAAACTATCACTTATGCATCTTCCATAAAAGACTGGAAACTTAACGGTTTACTTCATCAATTTTGTACCATGGTCCTGGTTTGCCTCAAAACGGGACCTTCTAAGGTACGTAATATGCTTAAGACTCCATCAGGAATCGAATCTTTACTTAAACTATTATTACCTTCGATTCTTGCACAATCATCAAAAGGAATGTAACTTCCTCCACTCCAGTATGACCTTCAAGGTCTTTCCAAATATCCTTTTGTTTCTTCGGTATGAACATTTATAATTATTCCTTTATACTTAGACTGTCGGCCACCTCATTGGCCTTTCCTGATAATAATAATTTCTGGTAATCCTTGTTCCTTGGATATATTCCAATTCAAACATTTCTACCTCATTCCCATCATTTTTGGGTGAAAGCATTCTCCCTTAAGCTCTGCTGATGGAGAAAAATATATTTATCAGTCTTTCTCCATAAGTCATTGCTTCCACCTACCCGTGGGAACTTTATCACGTTTATTCCCAATCCTACTTAGGATACTTCTCTTCTTAGTTCTTTCCTTATCTTAGGATAATCTCAACCTTTATAGGTTCAATCCATACTTCCTCAGGGTCTCATACATGCCTCATCTGGCATTACTGTTACTATGTCATACATTCCTTACCAAACTTTCATTTTGAAGTTCGGAATATTACCTTTTTCCTTTTATGGTTTCATAGGTCATCCTCATCCTCCTGTATTTTCTGGGTACAGGGTATATCAAAATGTCATTGATCAATACTCTAATAATTCTATCTATGTTCTTTCCAGAACTCTTTTTAATAATCCTTACCGGTCATTGTTGCCTTAGCAAGTCCAACTCATATCATCTGAAGTCATAATGTCGTTATTAGGGTTAATGCCACCCCTTGTGCATTCCCTAGGGTTTGTCTTAATTTATGGATATCATATCCTTAATTCAACTGCCAAAGAATTCTTGCATCTTATAATTGGCAATCAGATCATGTATCCTTAATAAAGGTCTCTTTTCAATCATTCTCATTTGATAATCGATCGGTGGCTTAATGCCACCCTCTTCTTTCAGATAGTTGTCAGCCTATTTGGCCTTCCAAAAAGGCAACGTTTGCCTATCTCCTCTCTTACAGAACTTGGTAATGGCAGCAAGGATGTTTTGGAAGATATTGGTCGAGTTCAACGTGAATCTCTTAGTACTTATCATTCTTCTCAAATGTACTTTCCTTAGACAAAATTTCTACAGCATACTGATCCATCTCTGACCATTTCTATACTCTCTTCATAAACCTTCGTTGTTTACTTCCCTTAGTCGTAATATGTTCATGGTATTCATGATACCCTAACATCATACATCTCAAGTCACTATACTTCCATTTTACTCGTAATCTTGGACAACCATATACACATGAGTCACTTTAGTACGGGTTACCCCATCCCAAAAAGGTCTAGTAAATTCCCCATCAAAACATGGGTTGCAAAGGGTTTAGTAGAAGACTCCTACGATCTCATTAATATTTCCTTTATATCAGAAGCCCTTGCAGTCGGTGCTTACTTAGAAGCAACCCTGCTTTGTCTTTTCATTGCTGGCCTAGTCACTTTATAGTCCGTTGTGACTTGGCCTCAACTGGCCACACTAAAATAAAAATATATGATTTTAGGGGTTGGCTAATAGCATTACTTTTCTAGCAATTGCCGGCATAGTGCCTTCTTCTTTGATACCTTTCTACCTTTCCAAAACTTTACTCCATATAAGTCTTAATCGACTACTCGGCACCGTCTCCGGTCACCTTTCCTCCACTTTTATCTTTTCAACTATTCTTATCAATCCCGCGTGCCACACAAGCTTACCATTCCTGGCATAACAGCCCTTTCATTTAAGTCAATCCTGGAATTTCTCAGTCCGGCTAGTTTCTTACTTACATTTCCTGTTTTCGTCCAATCTCACTTCATCATTTTATCACTACCGTCGATTGTAATGCTCAGGGTTCGTTTCCTAACCCATTTTACAGCATCCTTACCCAAATCACAGGGTTTGCTCCAGTTTCTACTCCCTTCCATGACATTCTCTGATAATCAGAAAGACAAGGTTTACCAAAATTCACCGAATTCCTTTCCAGACTCAGGGAAATTTTGATCAATCTACCCACCTACTGGTAACATCAAGGAGACCAGTTTCGAAACCTGAAGAATAGTTCTATGAACCTCCAAGCAGGTGGAATCATAAGCAGTCATAGTTAACAAAATAATCATCATCAGATTGGAAGTTTACCCACTGAAGAGGAATCAATTATATTCATCCCTTAGAAGGGAATCAATAGTTTCAAACTGAAACCTGTCACAACGTCCTGATATTCAATACTACCAAATGTCGATCTACCTAACCCTTTATGCGAAGCGTCGTTGGAAGCACAAAGTCTCCTTTTTCCATTAAGCAATGCCAGCTCTTGGTCATTACCAATTTCACTTTTTAGCTCCAGGAAGATTTTCTCACCTTTTTCTCTTTAACTGCTGATCGTATTACTTGATCTATTATAATTCCGTGTCGGAGTAAACTTAAGGTAACTACTATAATCCATTCAAAGAGAAGAAGGAATTTAATATTCCTCTAAATCGCATGCATCTAACGTTTCTGGTTCATCATTTAACTGAGTTGAATTAACTCTATACTCAGTCTCTGGCAGTAGTCTCATTACGAGTTCATCTTGACTCACTGGTCTTATCTTCCGGTAGGTTCTGAGATCATTGTCTTGCTTACTACTTCCTTATATAACTTTACCCAATCATGCTGTCACTTCCCAATGTCTTTACTTTCTACTGATTCATTCATGAAAATTTCCCTGAATAAAAACCACCTCATTAACCTCACTTTGGTTTTGTAAATTATAACCTTTGACATGTGCCTTCTCGTGGCGAATTATTACTGACAATATTCATACTGATTCATTTATCAAATGATATGGTACTTACTGCCTCATTCTCAACTATTCCTAGGGACTCTGCTCCTCGTCCTATATCGCTGTCTTTGATAATCATACATCCCTCTAGCTCTTTCTTTGTTAAGATGAAAATCTCTAAGGATTCTCATCTATTCCCGTATAAGATCTCAAGTAATTCTTCCAATCCTTCTTTCTTGCTGGTACTACATCTGGTAGTCCGGCTATGAATTCAACATGCATCTTCAGATCTCTTAATAATATCTCGGTTCTTTATACTCACTTTTCTGAGCACCATATCTTAATCATCACAGTCATTCTGGCTGCGACCCTCATTACCCATGGGTAAGCTCCTTATCCTAACAGGATTTTCCTTATCTGCTGGAACCTCTTCCGGGTCTCCAGTAGGGTACTCCATCGAATTACCCGCTGATCTTCAGCATACAAAGCATCATCGCGCTGTTGCTCGTATGCCTCAAGGTCAGTCGCCTTACTCGTCGATACGATATCGAGCTAAGTTACTATCATTATACTTACGAGTTCCCATAAGGGTTTTATATGTCATCACTACATTAAGTAGTCCGACTATGAACTTGGCAAGAGTTCTTATTATCTTATTGAATTTATTGTTTTAACGTCACCTCATCTCTGGGGTTTATAACGTACGCTCTGATACCACTTCTGTAACACCCCCAGATCCGGGGTCCGGGATCCGGTGGTTACGGTTTCCAATTCTGTCCATAACAATTGAACTTTCCTTAACATAAAATAAATTACGTCTCTATGACCCAACACAACAATATAAAACACACCCGTTATAGTACCAGAGATGAAATCAGAGTCACAATCAAATACAATCCAAAAGAATTTCAATATAATTACATACTCTTTGCCATCCATTTACATAAGTCATACTAGACTATATTCTTGGTACTGAAAGAATAAATATATCCTACCAATAGCTTCTTCTTCAGCTCTGGTAGTCTCATCGTCCTCGCCTGCGTCGAGTGCGCCTTGTGCGAGTCATCTGGTCTAGCTGTTGTTGTGATATAATAATAAAGAAAGGGTGAGCAATAGCCCACCAACAATAATATATAACTGAACGATAAAGTATAACAGTTCAAAAGTATCTTTCAAACCATATGCCATGCATTTACGGAAATGATGCCAGTATAATATGAACGATGAAGTTACAAGGTAACTTAAAGTATTTGTTTGTAGAAATATCTGCTACATCAAAGTAAGCGAGATATTCTTATTGTTATTAAGAAGAGGAACTTGCAAGAAAAGGTTGCAATTCCAGTTATGACCCTTTTTCCAACTCTGCCAACAGTAATCATGTTGCAGAAAATAAATAAATTTGGATGATGAACCAATGATGGAGTATTCACCGCGCCCGCTGTTGCAATCTTGATGATCAGTCGAGATCGTACAGCTCAAATTAGATTTACTACCGGTAGAAGGAAGAACTGACGGCTTTACTTGTATACCGCCTTGCTAGCTCTCCCCGGCCAACGGTTGGGCCAAAGGGGATGGACCGGCGCTACTCGGCCTCTTACACGACTCCTAGTTCAAATAGAATTCATGATTCTGAATGTAACGTTCGTCCCCCTTTCCCCAAGTATAATACTTGTTGATAAGACTCCACAAAGTAGTCGTATCTAGTTGGAAAGGAAAATTTACCAATAACTCCCAAGCTTTTACTTGGTAACGGATATCAACTTGTTCCAGTAATCTTACCCCTCGAAAGATGAGAAGGTAAGCAACGACTTAATAAGTCAACAGCACCCGAGTTGCGAGTGAAGGGAATACTTTATGACCGGGAAGTCGACAAGATAAATAACATTTTCCAAGTAAGGTTCCCTTATTATTAAGGAGATAGACTCAAAGAAGAATGATGTCTGAGAACCTTTCTTGATATAAGATTAATAATAATATGACTCCGAAATATTTTCTGTAATAATCGAAGAAGATAAACCTTATCGAGGTTATTCTAAGTATGGAATAAATATTCGGAGAATATTTATTGAATTAAAATATTTTACGGAATATTTAGGAATATGAAAGAATATCTTTAATCAGAGTATCTCTCAAATAATTCTTGAAGAAATATCGAGAGAATATTTATTGCATAACTAAATATTCGAATGAATATTCCAAATAATATTCATTAATTAATAAGACCTGAAAGGAATATTTAAAATATTTAAAATAATATTCGATGATTAAATAGAACCCTGGATGAATATTCAAAATAATATTCATAATTAATTAGGAATTTAAATGAATATTGATAAAGTAATATTCATTTAATGGATAATATTCTAAATGAATATCAAGTAATGTTCATTTAGTAATCCAAGCTTTAAAGGAATATTCGAGACAAGACTCGATAAATAAATCAAGTTTCAGATGAACATTAAAATAATATTCGATAGGTAATTACTGTCTTAAATGAATACTCAAAATTAATATTCATTTAATGAATAATATTCTAAATGAATATCCAATTAATATTCATTTAGTAGTCCAACCTTTAGAAGAATATTCGCAATAATAATCGATAAATAATTCGACTCCGAATGAATATTAAAAATATTATTCGTCGAATAGTTACGTTCAAATAATTATTTGAAGTAAAGATCGTTAAAATAAATAATCTCGAACGAATATTCAAATAATATTCGTCGCCCGAATAATGGAAAATATTTACTTAAATATTTTCCTCCGAGGTAATCTCGATATATCAAGAAATATTGACTCCCGGTCTATATTTGATGAATAAGATGTATACGCCCTTCTATGAGGGTCTTACAATAACCGGCTTATAACTGATGTATAACTATCTAGCTTATAAGCCAACAATAACATTCAGGGAACAAGTATATCAATTCAACTTGAAAGTAGGCATGCATGCAATGGCATATGTATATCAGCAATCATATATATATATTTATTCAATCACAACAACAACCTAAAAGAAGGGAATTGAAACTTGCCTGGTAGTCGAGTACTGTAAGGGGTAGTGGTAGCGGGTCCCGGTTCAGCTTGGTGATCTATAAATAGCCAAGGCATTCGGGATTAATCACTTAACATATAAAAAGTTAAGTTATACTTAATTCGAAACACGTTCTCGAGTTATCTCGTTATACCCCTTTTAGTGGATTCCTTTTTATCACTGATCCGACCCGACATTCGTTCGTTAATACGACATGTCACTGTACTTATACTTGGGACATACTTAAGTCATATGAGTTCTAAGGTCGATCGTTACGAACCAATATTATACTCCGAGTTTTATCGCCCGTTTTCTAAGTGTTTTACCGAAGTTATGAAAGAGTCGTCTTTTAGGGGTTCGTTCGCGTTTAACCTCGACTCGAACATTTTTAATAAATCGAAAAATGATCCTTTTGACATACGGTTTTCTTTCACGCCTTCCTTTTTACCTCTAGTATTTATTTACCAAGATTCGCCATGACGTTACATAGTTTACGAGGGTTCAATTACAGTTACGAACTTTCGTTTACGGATTCGAACTACTTTTAGTAATTTGGTCATAAATCCTAAACCGTAAGTCCGTTTCACGTGATCTTTATATCAAAACGAAGCTTAGAACATTACCTATCCTATCATGGCAGATAAGGTCTCTGGACAGTAGGGGTTCGACATGGAAAATGGCATACAAAACATGGTATTGCAAAATCGGGCATTATAACGGCTGTAAATCGAATATCTACCAATTTCGAATCTTCCCATAAACATAGTATCCAACCCAAACATCATATACATGACTTATACACATGAACTGAGGCCAAGCAATGCCTTTCCATTCATCTAGCTATACTATCATCTCATAAAACCCACACATATATCTAGTACTCTAAATATGCATACAACACTAAAACTCATCCAAAACTCCATTAAAACTCAAATCAAAGACTAGGGTTCTTGAAGTTTATACCTTCCTTGGAGTATTTAAGACCTTGATAAACCTTGATCAATCCTTAGAACACCTTATCAAAGCTTGGATCATTCAAAAGAATCAAGAAAATCAAAGTTAGTTTCATGGAAGCACTATTCACCCTCCTCTTTCTTGATTTTTTTGAAAATGGAAACAAGGGAGTTTGAAGCTAAAATTTTGAGGAGATTACTTTCTTGAAATATAGGACTCACCTTAAAAATTACAAGATCAAACAAGGAGTGGAAGCTTGATTTCCCCTTTTGAATTTATGAAAAAGCCGAATGGGCTTTAAGAGAGAGTGTTGGAGTTGCTTGGTTGTTTCTTTGATAATAATGCATAAAGGGATTTTGCTTGGGATAATATCTTGCTAGTTGCTTTATTAAAGGTGTGATGTAAGGAATGATGTCTTTGGAGTGGACACATGTTGTTGTTTAAGTGGTAAGATGAGAAAGAGATGCTAAGTACTTGGTTGTTTCCTTATCTTGCTAGTTACTCTTGTAACTACTTAGTTACTTGCTCTCATCCACTCTCATCTATTATCAAGATAATATCTTGTATAAAGTCACTTTATTAAAGTGATGAGGTGTTGGATGATGAAATGGCAAGACAAGTGTTGAAAATGTGGTGGTTTTAGCCTAACTATATGGTTGCCTTGCTAAGTACTTAGTTGCATTCTCTAGGGTGCTAGTTCCTTGATTCTAGTTTGGTTACTAGATATTTTATACTAGTAGCTTGCACAAGACTCTTGCTTCCTCTGCTTGTTTCTGTGTCCGGTTATTGCCCGTTTCGATTGATCGTTCGTAGGAATATTTCACGGATTTCTAATTAGGGTTTACCGGGAATCCTTTTTAATATTAATACTTTCATTCTCCATCTTTTATTCTAACCTTCCAATTTATATTCCTTAAATCCATTCATTAAATACTTAAGGCTATCAGTGTCCAAGGAACTCTCGGAGAAAATAAAAGTGCGGTTTTTCAGAATCCGACAGCTTTTACATACACTTATTTTCCCCCTGGATCACTAATACGAACTCGGAAATCCGTTCCGAATGCTTCTGTATAGTGTCGTCTCATATTATTATATACTCCCACCAAACACTATTCATTCTGTATTCTTTACTTGTTCTCTTAGGGTGGTACAATTGTCCGTATTCTCTTTCGATCGTTCCTTAACCTTTTTACGGGACTACTGGATTTATCGTTATCGATCTGGATGACATGAGGGTATTCTCCTGCTTGAAATTGCCATATCTTATTCCCTTAGAAGATAGATTATTCTTACCTATGTTGTTACCCTTTAGCATCCTTCAAGACATAAACATAATAAGGTCGAATTCCATTCATTCTTTCCAAATATCAATAATTACATTGTAGCCATAACCACTCCTCAGTGGTTTCCTACCTTCATTCTTAAATCAAATATAATAACATCCCAAAATATCAAATCATCAAAGTTAATATCTCAATTCTTGGATTATAATAATATTTAATCCACTGTCCGGTCAAATATTATACCGAAAAGAATTTGGAATTTCTGAATTCCGATCGTCTCTGCATTCACTTATTTCCTCCGCGTATTACTAATATGACTTCGAAACATCCATATCACGTCCCGTACATAGGGTGGCGTGAAAAGTTTTCCAACTTACAAAATCACTATTCATCCACCAAATTACTATGCACGTACAGGAAACACTATGCACGTACGGGAAATACTATGCACGTATGGGAAACACTATGCACGTACTCATTTCTCTTCAAGGATCCATTAGCTCCTTCCTGGATGGTAGATTATTCTTATCTAGGTCCTCAACCATCGAATTAATCTATTCTGACAATATACCAATGCATCAGGATCATTGTCCAAAGCAATATCCATTCATTACAATCATTGTTCTTTGAAACCACCATTCATTAGAGCTGGTGACCTTGTTGTCGGAATCATTGTTCCTCATTTTATCATTACTTAATAAAAAGTTTTAATTATATCCAAAATTTGGGGTTCTTACAGCATTGGACTCATCTTAAGTAACAATCCTCTAATATTACTCCCTCCGTCCCAATGGATTCTTTACAGTTACTAATTTAGGACGTCCCACTGGATTCTTTGCATTACCCAAAATAGTAACTTTCAACAATAAAATACATTATTACATTCACTACTTCACTCCACTTTTTCAACACTTTACACTATTACACCCACTACTTTATTTATTTAAACAATAAAATCATTATTACACTCATTAATTCATTTATTTTAACAATACTACACCCACTATCCTTGATCTCCGTGCCCAACCCCCATGTAAAGAATCCAACGGGATGGAGGGAGTAGTATATAGCTCATTTAATCCCATCAAAAATTGAGTTACTTTCATCACCTCAACATATTGTTCCAATTGAGACTTTGCTTTGCAAGTACAGAGACATGAACATTTAGGCATATTAGCTACATTCATAAAATTATCCCATAACATCTTAAACTTGGTCTAGTAAGCAAAAGTAGAGAGATTATCCTGACTCAAAACACTCAAAGCTCGTTTGATTTCAAAGATCCTAGGTCCATTACTTTGAGCATATCGTACATAAATATCTTTCCATACATCAACAGCAAGTGGAATAAACACAAGACTGGATCGAATATCAGGTGTAATAGCATTAAGAATTCAGGTTATCACCATATTATTGAATCTTTGTTAATGATCAAAATAAGAAAAATTTTCAGCAGGTATCTTGAATTTACTGTTCCCAAAACCTAGCTTTTTTAGCAGATAGAGCAAGAGACATAAATCGTCTCCATCCATTGAAATTTTCACCGTTAAAGACTGTAGTCACATGTATCAAACCGGGATGATCTGAAGATGATGACCTGCTTCAAGAGTAACTGAACTGTTAGAGGGTGGCCTTACTTCCTCTAACATGAACAATACTCGCTTTCAAGATCCGATAGATCATGTCCAACTATTTCTTTCGTCGGAGTTGTATTTTTCTTTGAAGTTGTGTTTTCGCCAAAAATTACCAAATTTTCTTGGGAAAAACCAAAATTTGATGAAAATTTTGTAAAAGATTGAGTTTTGTTGAAATATATGAAGATTATCAACAATAACGTTGATTTACTGAATGAATTTGATAACATTTGATGTATTTACAAAGAAATAAGCTTCAGTTTGAAGTTTTAATGGTGGAAATGATTGTAACTAACTCAATCACAGTGATGAGTAATTATAGAGAGAGAGAGAGAGAGAGAGAGAGAAACAAGTGCGCTCTGATACCTTTTAGAGAGAGAAAGAATTGATTATAAAAATGAATTGTTAACTAATCAAGAGGCCATTTGGCAACGACGGCTTAAAGCTAAAAATAGCTTTAAGTCATTTTTGCTTTGTTTGTGTACCATGGCTTTAAGTCGATTTTAAGTTAAAAAATTGCTTTAAGTCATAAGTTCCATTTAGGTACTTTTGACTTATGACTTATGACTTATTGAGTTTTTTTTTCTTTTTTTTTTCTTAATTCTTGTAAAGTTTAAATATTATGAATTTTAAATTTTTTTAAGTCAAATTTCACTTTTAAGTTAAAATTATTAAATCCCCATTTAACTTTAAGTAAAATTATCTAAACACATTCATTCAACTTAAAGTAAACAACTTTACTTTCTCCTTTAAGTTAAAAACACCTCCATTAAGTCAAAAGTAACTTATTTTAAGCAATCCCAAATGACCTCCAAATGTGTACAAGAGTTTATATACAAGCTGTTGACTAACTAACTACGTGTGAAGACTAATCTACCCTTACTAACTAATTAACTATTTACAGTGTAGATTATGAATATTTACAGCTTAACAGTTATATCATGACAAATTATTTGAAACCTTTATGTTAATAATAAAGAAACTCACTTTGTCCTAAATTTCCAGATAGTGTCATTGTACAAAGGCGCACTGAGAGGGTTTAAATATGTTCTGCACGAGTCGAGTTTTGGCACAACTACTTGATAAATACTCATAAGAGCATCTTGGATGAGGGATGTCAACTTTGTCACATAATTAAAAATAATATTTTTTTATATGAGAGATAATTACAAAGGAGCATTAAAGTTTCAGTCTAATTTTCCTATTCATCTCTGAGGAGATTGTCTTCTTCGTGCTGCATATATCATCAACAGAACTCCTGCATCTATTCTTAATAATAAAACTCCGTACGAGGTATTATTTCAAAAATCACCTACTTACTAGCATCTTAGAGTCTTTGGTTATCTTTGTTTTGCTTCTACTATATCACTTATAAGAAAAGACAAGTTTGCTCCTAGAGCCTTTAAATGTTTATTTTTAGGTTATCCTCTTAATTGAAAAGGCTATAAACTCATTAATCTAGAAACGGGTCAGTACTTTGTTTCAAGGGATGTTTGCTTCTATGAAACTATATTTCCTTATGCAAATGCTGCTCAAACTGTATCTAATTAATGTCTTATTTCCTAATGAGTCGTCTTTTATTGATGCCTTAATTCCAATAGTAAAATCATCTGGTTCATCTGCTATGCATACTGATGTTCATGTTGATATTACTCATAATACTGATACTGTTCCTAGTGACAATGAGGTTGTTAATTCTAGTCCTCCTATTTCATTATTTTCTGATACTACTAGAATTTCTCAACCTGATCTGTTCCTCAATCTGTAATTTTTACTCAGCCTACTAAACCAACCAGGACTAGGGTTCTTCCTCAGAAATACTCAAATTTTACAGGATTACCGTCTCTTCTCTCAAATTCTCATTCTTTAGTTAATTCAGTAGCACAACCTTTAGATCCTCATAATTCTCTAACACCTGTAGTCAAAGTCAAAATACTAGAACCAGTGAATTATTCTGAGGCAGTTCAAGATCCCAACTAGTGTGCAGCTATGCAGACTAAAATTAATGCTTTAGATGAAGGCAATAACACATTGGTCATTACTTCTTTACCTCCAGGAAAAAAAGGTTGTAGGATGCAAATAGATTTATAAGGTTAAATATAAAGCTGATGGTTCTTTAGAAAGATACAAAGCTAGACTTGTGGCGAAGGAATTTACTCAAACTCATGGGTTAGATTATTTTGAAACTTTTGCTCCCGTTGTTATAATGGCATCTGTTCGACTTATCCTTGTTCTAACAGCTGTTCAGAATTGGAATGTTACTAAGCTACACATTAATAATGCTTTTTAAAATGGAGAATCATACTATTCCCTCTGGTATACATGTTCCTTGTTTTTTCAAAGACAAAAATCATGTGTGCAAACTCATTAAGTCCCTTTATGGTTTGAGGCAGGTTCCTAGGGAGTGGTTTGACAAATTTGTAGAATCTGTACTAGCTTATGGCTTTACTCAGTCTAAGTCAGATACCTCACTGTTCTAGAAACATACATTTGAGGCGTTTCTTTTGATCCTAGTGTATGTAGATGATATTATACTACCTGGATCAAATTTTATTCACATAACTACTGTCAAAGAGTATTTGAGTACTAAATTCAAATTAAGAGATCTTGGTCCCTTGAAATATTTTCTTGCGTTGAAAATTGTCAGATCAAAGTCTAGAATCTATGTTCATCAAAAGAAATATGCTTTAAATCTACTTCTAATACAGGCCTTCTGAATTCAAAGTCAAGCTCTATCACCATGGAAGCTCAACATGGTATGAGATCTGATTCTGGAATAATTCTACCTACTAGAGAAGATATTACATATAGAAAGTTGGTTGGTCAGCTGATTTATTTGACTATTACTCAGTCAGATATAATATATCTAGTTCATATATGCCAATTTTTAGCTGCACCTACTGATATACATAGAGAAGCGACACTTAAACTGGTTAAGTACATCAAGAATGCACCAGTTCAAGTATTGTTGTTTGTAGCAATAGTTCTCTTACAATAAAAGTATATACTCATGCAGATTTGGCTTCATGTCCAATGACAAGGTGGTCTCTATCTGGGTATTGTGTTATGTTAGGAAATTCATTGATCTCCTGAAAATGCAAAAAGAAAAATACAGTGGCTAGATCCTCAGTTAAGGCAGAGTATAAAGGCATGGTAAATGCTATGTGTTAAGTAAATTAGATATTCAATCTTTTTACAGAGTTGAAGTTTAAGACATCTCGACCAATTGTTATGTAATGTGACAATAATTCAGCCATCCACATTACAAAAAATTCTGGAGGGTAGATGTACGCAGACCATGCCCCTATACGGGAGGCAGAAATACAAGTACAGAAAGGAAACTCACGCACACGCAGGAGTTCGTCGACCTCCTTCAATGGAGGTCAGTGGCTCAACCACTGCACCAACATGTTGTTAGCTCTAAGAATAAAATAGTCTTTACATTTAATCAACAACTTGTATATAAACTCTTGTACACATTTAATTAGTTAACAATTCATTTTTTATAATCAATTTTGTCTCTCTCTAAAATAACCCAACATCTAAAAGTTACATACGCTTATGATACTCAAGCTCAGAATTTGAAAAAAAAAAAAATCGATTAAGCAGCATAAGTACACACATCTAAAATATTATTGATAACTTTTTGCTATATTATCACCAGAAACTTATAATCATAAGAAACTCGTTTCGTACAAATTTACACAATTGCGATTACATAATCAAAAAGAAAAGGTGCTCAACTTGTACTTGAAAAGACAATTATTATGGGAGTGAGTACTTCCCAGAGAACTTCATCTGTTATGGGTGCTCAAAATGCGGAAGATATGCAGCACCATCAAGTCCTCTGGACATGTAATAAGCTATGAATTCGAGGGTGCTGATTTCCTTGTACTTTGCTGGATTATCACTAGACAGAAGTTCCTTTATTGGTCCATAAGGCTTTGTTAGTTCATTGTTACTAGGGTAGAAGAAGCTGGCGATCGAGACCCTTGGACCTTCATTGTTTGCCACTACTCTGTGGCGAACGCTTTTGAATTTGTCGTTTGTTATCAGCTGCAAATATACAACTTTTTGTTAGTAATCGGCCAAATATAAATTTGAGATCACACGCGTTTCTTCAAAATATATCAGTGATGCATAAAATTTAATGTCCTACCTGCAATAGGTCTCCGACGTTTACTAGTAGTGATCCTTTCAAAGGAGGCACATTCATCCATTTGTTCTCATGCAAGATTTGGAGAGCGGCAATATTATCTTGTAGGAGAATGGTTAGAAAATTTGGGTCCGTATGTTTGGACGTGCCCAAGGTCAATTCAGGCTGTGGACATGGAGGATAATAATGACAACCTAATTTCTGAGTTTCGAAACATCTTAAGCTCGCAAGGTGGTCACTGCTAAGCCCTAGAGCCTCTGATAGCAGTTCAGAGAGTAGTTTCTTCAGCTCAAATAAGCATTCAGCATATTCACCCATTGCTTCTCTGTAAGAAAATTACAACACATAATTCATTTCATCGTGTTTTAATTGCATTAGTCACTATTTATGATTTTATATTTCAATCTGTTCTGCAGAGTCGACATCCCCTGCTTTCGATTACAATGAAATTGTAAGCTAATTGCCATACCCAATTTTTTAAAATGATTTTTATAGGTTTTACCACAATCAACAAAAATATAAGGTAAAGCCAAATTATTTTTGATTGCAAATGCAGGGTGCATTCTTATGACATATGATGATATCTAATTCTTTTAACAAAGCGTCATGAATTGGATCTTGGGAACCAGATATGCTTATCAAGACTCAAGTTAAATACTAAACAGAGGATTTTAACTTGAAATTTCCTATCACTTGATACAGAATGAGTTTCAGACTACTTTTCTATTGTTTCATCAATTTAGGCTCAAGAACTCAGAGGTGCCCATTTGGCTTATCTTAAACTTTTTCCACTCGCCTCTCTCCTCAAACTTTTCCTTTCGGTGGAAAAGTAGGCTTCTTCTTCTTCGTCTCCGCGGCTTCCCCTCCGGCGGTGGTTTATCCACCGGCCGGAGGCCCTCTTCCTTGTTTTCTTTTCAATAAATCCCAATTGTTTGGGAGTGTGTCTCTCCTTTTGGAGTGTGTCTCTCCTTTTGGAGTGATTTGGAGTGTTTTTATGTATTTAATTAATTATGTATCTCTATGTTCGTGGTTGGATCTGCTGAGAATAACTTTGTTGATGTCTTGGGGGATCTGGAAAGACTGCATCGAAGCTAGGACGGTGAATATTATTGCAAGAGCTCACCACTCACAACCAAAGATGGTTCATCATATTTTGGAGGTTTTCACTTTCGGCATGTCTATAGCTGATATCCGTCATGTAGATAGTTGAGGTGTTACTCATCCTTTGGGGGTTTCCATGTTCGGCATTTCTATAGCTGGTATCCGCCATGTAGATAGCTGGAGTGAGGATTCTGAACACTGGGATATCAATGGTTCTTATGTGATGTGGTCAATTGTGATATCGATGTTTTCAGGGATTTTGACGCAGTTTGGATCACCTGTGATGTTTTCGAATTTGTTTTTAGCTTCAAGAACTTTTATGTTCATCTTGTTAAACGATCAAAAAACAATTTATTTGTTTTTCAACCTGGTTGTGTTGACAGTCGGGGGTTTGTCCCGCTGTTATATTGAGTTATTTGATCCAGTAATATAATTCTATGCATTTCGTCAAAAAAAAAAAAATTAGAAATACTGTAAGTTCATTTTCAGAAAAAGTATGTAAATGTGTTTTTCTTTCTGTACATAAGATACTTATTTGGGGAATATAAAGAAGCACAAACATCTCCTAGATAAAGAAGTAAAGAAACTTAGTGATCATTGCACGTGAACAGAGCAAACATATAAGATTTAAGAGTTAAGAGATCAAACATTACCTCAAAACCGATGGCAATCCTTCACGGTTAACCATGCCATTATCGAAATCACAAACAACAGTATCCCTCCATTGTCCAATTTTTTTAACAAAAAGATCTAGAGTGCTGTAATATTTGACTTTGCGTTTAAGATCGCGAGTATAAAACTCCATTTTCAACTCCTTTGGCTGTTCATGAAATTGCCTTCCACCTTCCATAACCCCATTTGTGACAGCATCTGGAATTCCATGATTAGTAATCCGAAAAAATCCCCAGTTCTCGCATGCTTCACGAATTTCAGCGACAATCTCAGCTCGTCGGCTTGCATCTTCAAAGCCCTCAAGGCTAACCACTGGTAAGTCTAGTTGAACATCTGCCTTTGGCAACTTGTCTTCTGGATGAATAAAGAACTTGGGAATTTTCGAAACACCAGAATCAACAAGCCATTTAACTCCAGCTTTAGAGTCATCGAACTCTTTAAGTTCTTTAAGTAGATCATAATCAGAGGTTGTAATCTCCATGGCAGATGTCAAACTCAACTTAACTAAAATAAGTGTACATGTTCAACAAAACAAGCAACTTAATTTATACGGAGATACTCCCTCCGAATGTGTCTTGTAGTTAAAAGTCAAAACACGAGAAAATAAAACGTTTTTTTTTTTTGTCAAGGAGAATAAAACGTTTTTAAAGTGACTAGTATTTGTAAAGATTTTTCTTTCTGCCTTCTGCCTTCAGCATTATCATGTTATATTATTATCAGATTTATTTAATTTATTTAATGAAAACGTGGGCAACTTGAGCTTGGAAGAAACTTCTTCCCTATTTCAGTAGGATATCTCCGAGGAATATTATGAACTTTTTTTAATGGGTGTTTGAGATATCTTAAAATGAGTAATTTTTATTTTAAAAGAATAAATATCATCTAAGTGATAAATGAAAATATTTATAAGTTATATAGGTATTTGGATAAATTTACTTATAAGTTGGTGAAATATTTTTAAAATTAAATAAAAAAAATATTATTTAACATAATAATATTAATACAAGTATTTTAAATTAAAAATACATTTAAAACACAAATATAAAATATAATTTATTAAATAAATAAAGAAATTAAGTAAATAAAAAATAATTCAGCATGCAAATACATCGTTACTAATATTCAAATTTTCAACATATCAATTATAAATTAAATTAATAAATTGAATAAACAAACATCCTTCATAAATTTTTATGCACTTATAAACCATAAACTTGTTATTTTGAGAGGAGCCAAGCCCTCCTTAATACTCTGCATGACACGAATTTTCGCAGTGGTGATTGACAAATTTCAGTACATAAATAGACGGACAAAAAGGGTTAAACATCTATTCGTGCTGGGGCGATGTGACATTTAGCTGCTCTTAAATAAATTTGGAAAATGTGTACGTTTTTCGGATGCTGTAGAAAAATATTTTTGCAAATTCAAATTACAATACAAATTACAGCATTTATACTAATTATATTTTACTAAAATAAATTTTGAAAGAGGGCATTCTACTAAATAAAAACTACGAATTTTAAAATACATAAATTCTTGTCAATTTCAAAAAAAATACATAAATTCTTTTGGTGCCGTTTACCAAAATGCAGCTAGAGAAACATTTTGCTGAGTACTTGATTAGAATTCTGAAAATCCAATTTTGATCAGTAGATGGAAAGACATCAACCATAAACTTTGGCAGCAAACACTCACCATCACGAGTCAGATAAGATTTAACTTTGGTACTCCCCTTCTTTTAGTCCTTCATGATCTGGCACCTTATAATTATTTTGTAAAACGCTGTATTTTGATCAAATATTTTTTATTTGAACTTTCACAAATCCATTTTATATCTATTATAAGCCAACATGGATTTTGAGCCTATTTAATAAATTACGAATTTGTCCTTAGATTCGTGTTAATGTTAAAAATTTTGAAATCGGAAGGAATTGAATCCAGGAATTGAATCCATGACCTTCCAACACTAATAACTTTATGTTCACATGTATAACCACTAAATCAAATCACTTCTTCGTGCAATATTTTATACTAATTCATTACATTCTCAAATAACCCACCTATTAGCAATATTTGTTTTATAATTTATTCAGGATAAATGTGCCCACATAATTTTACTAATTTTAACAATTTGATTTTTAATAAGAATTAAATCTATAACATTCATATACTCATAAATTAATGTTCACATTTGTTTTTATGATTTATTAGGATAAAATCATTAAAATATTTTCTCATATAATAGTAAAAAATGGTAGTCGGGGAGGGAAAATATAAATTGACAAATATGATGTTGTTGAAGTCGGAATTAAGAAAGCTACTGAGTAGCCGAAAATTGGTCAAAAAAAAAAATTCAAAGTGAGGAGGTAGGTGACGAAAAATAAGTAAAAGTCTATCTCAAGTAGGTAAACGGGCAGAAGTGAAAATAGATCAATAAAAATTAATTAAAATATTTCTCTCTTTTACCAATTATGTCTATATATTAGTCAAATTGCTAGAATATGTTTATTAAATTGTTACAAAAGTTGATGAATGAAGTGTATAATATATTTTTACTCGATATCAGTATAATATTTTATTTTAAATGAATGGTATTAAGCCTGCCGAAAATTGGTAAAAAAAAAAAAATCGACGTGAAGAGGTAGCTGACGGAAAATTAGTAGAAATTTATCTCAAGTAGGTAAACGGGTGGAAGTTAAAATAGATATATAAAAAATTATTACAATATTTCTCTCTTTTAGCAATGAAATAAGAGAATAACTGAGAGATCAATATGATCAAATGAACCCGATGTGTGTCTTAGCTCCGACATTTACAAATAAAAGTGGCCAGCCTTATTGTAATATACAACACACCAACGATGACGTCCCATCCAACTTCTGTCACACGGACAGATGTACCTGGCGTCCCCTATACGTAGGGTTGTTCGTCTCAGTTGGAGTAAAGAAATATGAAAGGAATTTAAAATCAAATTAATAACTAATTTCTTTTGACAAATAATTCTTTGAAGCACACCTTGGATTCAAACTGAACAAATTACAAAGGTGTTATTTCCGAAAAGAAGAACCAGAAAAGAAAGTATCGAACAAATGGTACTATATTGCAAAACAAAATTATCCATCACTAGAGAAAACAAAAGTTAAAAATTTCGAAAATTTGAAAGTAAGTATCATAACAATTTCTGATACCATTGAACCCAAATATGACCGAACGCAAGTATCAAATACAAACTCAAAATGGAATATAAGCACAGACAAAAGTCTCGCTTAAAGGAATGTCAAATAATTCATTCGGAAGAGAAGATATTGTCAAGGTTTTCACGTATGCCTTCTTTATCGGCTCCTTCGCTAGCTCGTCATCCGACCTAAAATCTTTTTCTCCGCGTCCTACGATTATCGATACCGTACGTCGTCGTCAACTCGTAATAATCTCTAAAATTCCACAGTATAAATCTCCAGCCGTAAGAAATTTTGTCCAGTTCAGTTCAGCCTAATCATCTCAAATAATCACATCATCTCAACTCATAGTAGTCTCTTCTTTAATTCCGAGAAACTTTCTTGGTCATCATGTTTCCATTTACGTAAAGCTGTATTATACAATCTTAACCAAAATAAATAAAAAATTCTTCTTGTTTCGCCTCACAAATCAAAGGATTCCACTTGATTATACAATTTCTTCCTATAATCAGTGATATTACAACAAAAGATCTTAACTTACATGCCGGCTAACACTTTGCAAAGGTAAGCGCTACTGTCAGGGCTCTAAGACTTTTAGATATTGTCATATTGTCCTTGACTTTGAGGTATAGAGGTAACATTGCAAAATAAATTAGTGAAAGTGATATATTTCAAGAGTAAGTAATATATATGAATTTGTGCATGAAAATACTTGTTTCCATCAATCCTAAAGAGTAAAATCATATATTTACAAAAACTCTTCCCTTATAACTCATATTCATGATTCTGAAATATTTGATCTAATCCATTAATCCGTGATCATCCTCTACAAAGATACATGGTCGTTTTAATTTTAGAAGTTTGATTAATTGCTCAATAAATTATAAGTAAATTATTAGATGTAAAATGGAATTTTGAATTAAATATAGATAATTATGAAATATTATATATATTAATTAAAAAATAATTAATAAATTAAGGTTAATAAATTAAATAAATTAAAATACTAATACATCCAATTTTCTATTCGATAAATACAAAAATGCTGGAGACAGCAAGACAAGTGTACGGGTTACATTTCATTCCCCCGTCAAGATTAAACATGTGATCCTGGATCAAGATAAGATACGTGAAGTGAAAGTTGCTAGTTGCTAGTTGCTAGTTGCTACTACTAAATTAAATATAGTAGTCAATAAACATGCACGTTTTAAAATTTGTGGTGAAAATTCATTATAATTGGATAGTTCAAGTGATTTCTCCTCATCTCCAAAAATTGTTAAAATATTAATTTTTAAGACATATAAATTTGATTATTTAAAAGTAAAGAATAGTTAGCCATTATCACCGATTTTCTTTTTCTACTTGTTTTTAGAAAAGAAGTTACCTGTTATCTGTACTCCGCATTACTATAAAAGTTATTTTTGGTAATGTGATTAGCTATGTATTTCAAGGGCATTTTCTTAATGTAAACTCCTGGAGGTAGGCAAAGTCCAGCCATAACTCCGCTTGAGCACAAGATATTTTCATTATTTAGATTAGATGTTGAAGATGTTAAAATGTTGGAATAAGTAAGTTGTAATTAGCAGTCGTCGTGATTTTAAAGGACTGGAGGGATACCAGACTAATAATCGGCAGAAACTTGAACATTGATGATGTAGACCATAGTATGTACCACACTGATAGTACTATTTTTAACAACTCCATAATAGATACTAGTAGGCAGTAGTATACAGGTGGTTTATTTGTGAAGCTTGAATGTTATGCAAGCTTAAAATGAGGAAGATATGGAGTACCATCGCGTTCTTTCGATATGAAATAAGTTATGAACTCCTTGGTGCTGATTTCCTTGTATTTCGGTTGATTGTCATCAGACAGAAGCTCCTTTATTGGTCCATATGGCTTCAGCATATCTTTAGTACTCGGATAAAAGAAGCTAGCCACAGATATTCTTGGACCTTCATGCTTCGCTAATACTCTATGATGCATACTCTTGAATCTATCATTTGTTATAAGCTGTTCATGAATTCAATGATGGTAAAAAATTTAGGTGAGATATTTGGGATGGTATATAAACAATGATTAACGATAAATATTACCTGCATTAAATCTCCAATATTAACTAGTAAAGATCCCTTGACAGGAGGTACATCTATCCATTGATTTTGATGCAAGAATTGGAGGCCACCAATGTTGTCTTGTAGGAGAATGGTCATAAAGTTAGGATCAGAGTGTTTTGATGTGCCATAAGTCAGTTCAGGTTCTGGACATGGTGGGTAATAGTGACAAGACATTTTCTGAGTTCGAAAACATTTTAAGCTAGCAAGATGATCACTGGTTAGGCCCAGAGCCTCGGATACCAACTCGCATAGTAGGTTCTTCAGATTAATTAAGCATTCGGCATAATCACACATAGCTTCACTACAAAAGATTTACAATAACAAATTTAAGGATCAAGTGAAGTACTTAAAAGAAAATGTTGAAGATACAGAGTGATCTGCTCTTCAACCAGTGAGTCAAAATAGGCAGCCATAGACTTACTAAAATGAAAAGGAGTTCATAGATGCATCGTCGTTGTAGCTAAACATATAGCAATCGTATCGAGAAATCGTAAGGTAAGCCTGATAAACATACCTAAAAATAGAAGGCAAGCCTTGACGGTCAACCAAGTCATCTTCGAAATCACAAGCAACAGAGTCCCTCCACTGGCCAATCTTGGTAAGAAAAAGATCTGCGGTACTGTAGTACTTGACTCTTGGGGCAAGGTCTCTAGTATAAAACTCCATTTTTAACTCCTTTGGCTGCTCATGAAATTTCTTCCCACCTTCTAAAACATTATTTATGACACCATCTGGGATTCCATGATCAGTGATCCGAAAGAAACCCCATTTCTCAGATGCTTCACGGATTACAGAGACAATATCAGCCCGTCTGTTTGTATTTTCGAATCCTTCAATGCTAACAGCTGGTAAGTCTAGTTGAACATCTGCCGTTGGCAACTCCTCTTTTGGATGAACGAAAAACTTGGGTATTTTTACTATACCAGAATCAACAAGCCCTTTAACACCAGCTTTAGAGTCGTCGAACTCCTTCAGTTCTTCAAGTACATCATAATCTGAGGTTTCTTCATTTTTAATGTCCATGTAATGAGTTAGATTGAAATGAAAATATGTTTATAATTGTGTATTTCTTACCTATGAACTTGCTTCTCCCACGTTAAATTTATAGAAAACAATAAAAGCTAATCAGAATTTTGTTCATGCCACTTGTAAAAGTTGTAGGATCTCTAAGAAACCGGAATTGACTTTAGTCAAAGAATGGAATAATTGTTGATTAATCGAATATAATTAATTTATAAATAAATTTATATTTATATTTACGCATCAACAATTAATTTATGATAAAATACTGCAAAACAAATCATGTTATATAAGTCCATATATTGGTACTTAGTACATTTTACAAATTAAATAAAATTCCTATATCTTATAAGAACAATTCTAAAATAATAAAATTTGCAGAATATTACAATTTTGTTACTACAAAGTTTAAACATATCTATGCTATATTATAAAAGATGAAATATTAAAAATTTTGGTACCTGTTTTTTGGTACAGTACAATACTTATCTTATTTAATTGTTTTACTTTATTACCATAAATTATTTTACTTAATTATATAAATCAAAACACAATCAATTCTCAAAATATTACACACAACACTTCTCTTAAATAATAACTAACCAATTACCTTTTTCACCTATTACCTTTTCTAACTAACATCTATTCTTTAAAAAATATGATCGTTCTAATTAATGAAATAAACTAATAATATTATTATAACGACCAAGAAAATCGTGAATTTAGAATTTGTTATTTAATATTAATGTGGATTATATGGTGCGAATATATTTTGAGAAGGTCGATATATGTGATATTGTGTTTATGTGTTCACGTGATAATTTGTGCGTGCTGTGTAAGTCTTTGTATTTTATTTGTATTTTTGAGGATTTAAATATGTTTAAATCATGCATTTTTTATCCTCTAGCAATTTTATAAAATTGTTGGAGTTATTAAAAATTATGAAATCTTTTTTATTATTATCTTTATATATTTATTTAGTTTTTAAAATCGTTGGGTGAATTAATTTGGGTGTTTTAGTATTTTAAAATGATTTTAAGAGTTTTAATTGCATTTAAAGGATCAAAACTTGTAAAATCCATATTTAATTCATTTTGATCCTAAAAATATTTTAAAAATATGTGTGTGCTCGTAATTTTATACTCTTTATTTTAAAAATGGAAAGTTTAATATTTCCAATTTTCTATTTAGTTTCGATTTGTAAAGGTCGCTTATTTGTTTTAAAAGCGAATCAGGAGTGTTTTAATTGAGCCCGAGATATATGGTGAGTAGTAATATTTCTGTATTGGGCCAAGCCCAATAACACCCCAAAAACAAAACCCAGCCATTTCTTCTTTGTTCATGAGGTTTTCGACAGATTGAAAAGAGACGGGGAGAGAGAAAGTGAGAGGAGGGGAAAAGAAATTAGGATTTGTGGGATTAAATTGGGGGGTTTTGGATTGTTAAATCAATTGGTTCATATACACGTATGTACATACGTGTGTATCTGTGCTGGGGAGGGGGAACTGCGTGGGGGTGGCATGGGCAGAAGAGGTGGCGGCTGGAAGACCACCACCGCGGCGGTGGTGGTGGATTGCAGGCGGAGTCGCACAGTGAATTGGTGCTGGCAGGCGAGGCAGCAACGGAGAAAAGGAGGCAGAGATTGAGAGAGATTGTGCAGAGAGAGAGAGAGAGAGAGATGGCATGTGAGGAGGGAGAGAGATGGTGGAGATGTTCAATATTCACCGGAAAGGTATAATTTCGATGGCGCGTATTTGCGTGTATGTATCGTATTTTATTTTAATTATTTAATTGTTGTAATTAAATTAGATTTAAATTGTGATAATATTGTTTTAATTTTCGTAGTTTAATTCGGAAAGTTTATAGTTGTTAATTATAATTGTGGGATTAATTGTGAATCTGATTATATGCTTTTGTGATTGTTAGTTGCTAATTATTGATAAGTGCATATTTTTGCATATTTTTATTGCCTATTTATTGCTTGGAATCGTATTTTAATAAATTATTTTGTTGCATTTCAGGAAATTTTGAGAAAACTGAAGAAATGGCAAAATAAAGAAATAAATGACAAAAGAAGAAAAAGAATGACCAAAACAAGAAGAAAAGGAAAAGCAAAGGGTGGTGGTGCATATTTTTACCAAACAAAAATGGATGGCCAAGATTTAGCCAACCCAAAACTAAATCAATGGCTAAGATTAACCCACACCAACCAAAAACCCTAAAAATCTTCTATAAATAGCTTCATCATTCTCTTGTAAAAAACACATTAGACAACTTAGGTTAGTAACAGTTCATCTCCAAAATTTGTAGTTGTAATTTTCTATTTTTTTTGTAAACACTCTTTATTTTTATGCAATTTCAAGTTCATTTAATTTCTTGCATCTCTTTCCTTACCCTTTATTTCGTTATTTTCGTAAATTCTTGTGTGGATAAAGTAGCCATGCTAACCACATGAGATTGAAATTATAGATTTAAGAATTTGTTCGTAATTTTAATTTTCGTTTTAATATTAGTTCCGCCCCTTTAATTCTCCATTTTATTGTGGGCCATTTATTTCTAAATCATCATTTTAGTGTAATTATAATTTTCAATTTCATAATTAATCTCTTAAATTTCGTATGTATTTAAAAACAAATTAACAAAAATATTAGTTTTACTTTATGTATTTAATTTTCAGTTTTATTGCTAATTCGAAGCACAAGTTCTTCCTCTGTTTTATAGTTAATTCGAGACATATATTCCCCTGTTTCAGTCAATTACCCAGCCCTTTTCTCTCTGCATTTTTATTCAACCCCAGCTCACAACTTCCTTCTTTTCTCTACACAAAAACCACGAAAAACATCACAGATATCTCTCCCCACTCCCATTTCCCTCTTTCTTTCTTCCCTCAGAACCCACGCCCCTCCTCTACTTCTCTTCCTGCCATCTACACCGCCCCCGTTTCGATTTCAACAACCGCCCATCCCCCCTTTCTTCTTTCTTATAGTCCGTTCCTTCCCCTTTCCTTTTCTTTTTCTCCTTTTCTAAAGCAAACCCATTTCTTCTCTTTAATTTCGTTCAAAATTCCCTTCCCCTGTTTTAATTAATCATGGTTTTCAGTTGGTTTTGATTTATGGGCTCTTTACTGTTCTTAGCATTTAAGTTGTTGATTGTTCCTGCTTTCTGTTCGGTTTTATATATCAATGATAGCCTGTCTTACGAATTGCGGCTGTGTTTTCGTGAATGATGCTTAGTGAATTCTCTGCTCTTGTTTTGCGTCCACTGTGCTAAGTAGTTGTTGTAACGAGTGCTGTGGTTCGAGGTTCATTGTCGGTATTGATGGTTTTTTCTTGAATTAATTTGATGTCGCTGTTGTTGTCGTATTGTTTCCGTCGTGCTAGTTCTTCGATTCTTGTTGCAAGTTTTAGTCTACTGTTGCTGCGATATCGAGTTTGTCATGAGTTGAGTTGTTGGTTTTGATTGTGATTCGATGGTTTTTTATTGTAAATTGCTGTCAAAATTAGTCTCCGGAATTCTGTTTTAGTTGAGTTTGTTTTTGCCAAGTCTGTCGAGTCGACTTTTGTGTAAGATTTGTGGCTGTTTGTTCGGGTATTTTGATTGTAACTGTTAGTCTAATTTCGAGTTTTGCAGCTGAGTTATGTGTTTTTAATTGCGTTGTGTTTGCCGAGTAGATGTTCTGATGCCAATGTTTGGTTAGTGTTCGATTTTCCGAGTTATTTGCCGAGTTAATGAAAGTGTGTTTATGTGTAGGTGTTCTGTGTTTGCTAACTCTTGGTTCTACTAGTTTGCTATTGAGTTGTTAGCTGAGATTCAAGTTTCTAGACGGTTGTTTCTAAATTATTATTGCTGTCAAATGAGTGGTTCTTTTTCTTGCGTTATTGAATTTTCTTAAAAGTTCCTGTAAATACATTTTTCTTAAAAAGGGCTTAGTTTAATTAGAATAAATTTAAGTGTTTAAATTTTTAGTTTTAGAATAAAATTCAGTTTTAATTTGAATTTAGAATCCTTAAATAATTTTGTTCTTGTTCTTTTAACTTTTAATTAGTTAGTAAAAAAAAAGAATAAAATTTAATTAGGTATTAAAAATAAATAAAATAATAATAATAATAATAATAAAAAGAAATTCTTCAAATCCAAACTTGTTCTAGTTCAATTATAATAAATTTTAAACTCTCTTTTAAATAATTCAAATTTTCAATTAGGAGTTAATTAGTAAAATAAAATTTTCTAAAACCCAAATTGTTCTAATTCTATTAAATTAAAAATTAAGAATCGCGAAAATGTTAGTCCCTGTGGATCGAATCTTAAATACTAAAACGATGATCGTGCGCTTGCGATTTAAAATTACCATATTTCTAGCACATCAAGTTTTTGGCGCCGCTACCGGGGACCTAATTATTTTTCACGCCTTAATATTTAATTTTTCGGATTAGTTTTATTTCTTGCCTTAATTTTTTTTTTATTTCGTTTTTGTCAACAGGAAAGTGTGAAATTTCGGGACTATTCTCTCGGAGCGTGGAAAAATTGGAATTTCTGGAAGCATGCTTTGGTAAACCGTATCTCCCTCTTTTCATCTTTTTATTTTAGAAAATCACAAAAAAATAAAAAAATCAAAAATCAAAAAAATTAGCTAGTAAATACATAATTGTTGCATCATGCATTTAATCACCTAGGGCACATCATTTAGATTTTTATTTTCTTGTTTTTAATTTTTTGTACCTTATAAATTGTGGTGATTGCTGGAGGACCCAAAGGTACGTTAAATTTCTTCTTTCTTTTAGTTAAAACACGTAGTGTAAGCATCCATAATTGTTTATAGTTTTGTATATATATCGTTGTTGTTGCATTAATTAGACGTTTGCCCCTAGGATTTCACGCTCAAATTAGAAAGGTGCCTAAAAATAAACGTAATTAAGACTTATTCACGACCTTCAGTGTCTAAGGTTCGCCTGGCTGTTAAGATTTGGTGTCTAAGTGACGAGTTTTGCCTCTTGGCAATGCCTGCTCTAATCTAGCCGAATCGGTCTGAATAATTCTTAATTTACGGAATTTTTAGTGTGTCTTAACGTTATTTAGGGAACCTAGGTTAGATCTTTCTTTTGATTTTTCGCCCTTTATTTTGTGTGCTTAATTTTTCGTAAATTATTTGCTAAGTGTTTTCTTCCTGTTCATGCGCACTACTTGGGTTAGAGATAATTCGGCTAGGCTAGTGAGGCCAATTGAGTGTTCATCCTCTTCAGAATCCGAACCCATAGAAATTCTTGACCCCGTAGTGACCATGGCCTTATCTCTTAAGGATAGTTGCTATCCCACCCGCTCCGCTCAACCCTCGTGTATCACTCTTCCACCGGTTACTGGTAATAATTTTGAGATTAAACCCCACTTTATTAGCATGTTACCTAAATTTACCGGGAGTGAGGGTGAGGATCCGTATCTTTTCCTTCATGAATTCGAGGAGGTTTGCGCATTGCAAAAACTCCAACAACTTTCCGAGGACTCCATTAGGCTTAGACTTATCAACTTCGCTTTGAAAGAAAACGCTAAGAAATGGTTGTTCAACTTCCCGTTAATTCAATTTCCACGTGGGAGGGTTTCGTAATCATCTTTCTAAAAAAATTCTTTCCAAGCCATAAAACTACGAAACTCACTAATGAGATTAATCAATTTCGTCAAAAACACAACGAACCATTTTGGACGTGTTTTGACCGCTTTAAAAATCTTTTATCTCAATGTCCCAATCACGGAATCGAAAAATGGAAGCTCTGTAAGATTGTGTACGAGGCCTTAGATGGTTCAACAACTACATTGTTGGAATCTATGTGCCAAGGGAAATTCATGGATAAGGACGAGGACGAAGGGTGGAAATTTTTTGAAGAGTTAGCCGAGAAGACAATGTTGTGGGAGTCCACTAGGGAACCAAATAAGTCTACCGAATCATCTAGTTCATCTTCTAGGGGTTTGCATTCAATTGGAAGTGACATCGCAATCGATGCCAAGTTAGCCACCCTTACTAGACGACTCGAAGCCCTAGAAACGCATAGTGGTCCCTCACACATGTCTACGTACCCGAATCAAGGGATGCAAAGTTTCCAAGATTTTCAACAAATCAATGCGGTGTTTCAACCCAACCCTAGGAATGACCCTTTTGCACCTACATACAATCCCGGTTGGAAGAATCACCCAAATTTCTCGTGGAATCAGGGCCAAAATTTTCAATCTCCGCCACATTCTTTTCAAAGGCCCAATCAGAATTCTTACTCACCTCCAAACCAAGGACCTTTTCCAAACCCAACTCAAAATCATGGTCCTATTCCGACTCAAACAACCGCCCATCCTCCCGGCTTTCATGGGTCAGATAAGAGACTTAATTCCTTGGAAAAGAGCCTTGATGCGCTTCTAAAATCAACAACTAATTTGCTCAATCTCAACAAGCCTTCATACAGACCATGACTCAAGATAGGCAAATTTTGAACGCTAGTACTCAAACCATATCTAAGTTGGAAGTTCAAGTGAGTCAGTTAGCCAACACCATGAGTGAGCGTGAGAAGAATAAATTCCCAAGTCAACCTGAGGTAAACCCTAGATTCCCCCTTAACCAAAGACCTCCTGAAAGTATTAATGCCATAATTTCTTTAAAGTCGGGGAATCAAGTTGACAATCCAGTAGGTGTCGAGTCTCCAGAAAAATAAGAAGAGTCAAATGTTGAATCTGACCATAACATTAATCACTCAACTCCTGATTCAACAGAATCTTCTCATAAACCTTCCTCATCTTCCCAAATACGTTCTTCCTCTTCACATACCAAATCTTCGTCTGATACTCCACTTCCAAAATCCCTTCCCGATGTGTCTAATGAGCGAATCTTTAAGCCAAAAGCTCCGTATCCTCAAAGACTCCTCCTTTCCAAGCAATCGGCTCAAGTAGACAAAATTTTGGAAGTTTTCAAGCAAGTCGAGATAAACATTCCTCTTTTAGATGCCATTCAACAAATTCCTTCATATGCCAAGTGTCTAAAAGATTTGTGTACGCATAAGCGAACCACCCAAGTACCTAAGAAAGCCTTCCTGACGTCCCAAGTGAGCTCAATTCTTTCTAACCAAATTCCCGTGAAATACAAGGACCCCGGTTGTCCAACTATTTCATGTGTCATAGGTAATACTTTCGTGGACAAGGCTTTACTTGACTTAGGCGCTAGTGTGAATCTCCTTCCATTTTCGGTCTATCAAGCCCTAGGTTTAGGCGAGCTCAAAAAGACCAATATGACACTTCAACTTGCCGATCGTTCTATAAAAATGCCCAAGGGATTAATTGAAGATGTCTTGATTAAAATTGGTGATTTTATCTTTCCGGTTGACTTTGTTGTCCTCGAGACTCAACCCGTCATAAATCCCAAGAACCAAATTCCTATCATCTTAGGAAGACCTTTTCTTGCTACATCTAAAGCCTTAATCAATTTTAGGAATGGTTCAATGAAACTCACTTTCGATAACATGACCATAGACCTTAACATTTTCAATGTAGGGAAAGAACCCATTGAGCTTTATGAATCATCAATAGGGGTTAACGTGGTCAACAAGTTTGCCATATGGTCTAGCTTTGAGGATAGTGAGATTGAGTCTCTTCTCGTTGAGGATTTCAAAGTCAAACAAGAGCCTACTCGAGAGTATGCTGATTCAGTGAGAGATATGACTTCGGAAGAGATGCTGAGAGAATTAGATACGATTTGTTCTCCGTGGGAGACCCCATCCGAGATTGTTAGTAGTGAGCCTATCGTTGAGAATCCCGTCGCACCGCATCCACCTGCATTTGACTTGATTGTTTATCATCCCGAGTTTGATCAACAGCCTTTAGGAGGAACCGGACCCTCATCTTTTGTCATTCCTAGTGATTCGAACCCTAACCAGACTTTCATTGTCCATAATCTGCTTAAACAAAATAAAGAAGTTTCAAGTTGGTTTAGGGTGAACACCAGTGATTCTTGTTCTAATAGGTTGCATGATCCCACGCTAATTGAGAAAGGATGTTCTAATCAAAATTTTCAAATATGTCTTGATCTTTTCTCACAGCTTCACCCAAAGTTTCCTACCGGCATCGGCTGATTCAGTTTTGTTACTTTGCCTCCCCTCGTGAAGTCCAGGTATGGGGGAGGAATTGTTTGCGTAAGTTAGTTGCTTTTAATATCCGTTCAGTCTCCATCATCCCTTGTCAGGTATTATCTCCTCATTTCTCTTGCATTTGCATACATTGAGGACAATGCATGATTTAGGTATGGGGGAGGGTTTTAGTGTAAATACATAAAATTTAAAAATCCAAAAAAATTAAAAAATTTGAAAAATCCAAAAATAGAGTTATTTTAGCTTATTTGTCCTTCCCACTCTTTAAATTCTAGAACTAGTTGGTGTTGACTATTTTTCGAAAATTATATGTATAATGCCTTTAGATAATTTGAACGTAGTCAATTAAGGTTTTCCTCATGAAACTTGTGTCGAACAAATTTTTGCTTAAAAGTCCAAGACGACACATTTGCACAAGACTTTTGATGGAAGAATTGTATAGGAATGTTATTCGATACCTGAGAGAGAACCCACATGTTAGAACAATGTCGAGTCAAACCTTTGCGAAATTTGGTTCCTATAGTGTAAAAAAAAAAAAAAAAATAATAATAATAAAAAAGAGTCAATAAATGTTTGTAATTGTTGAGTGCTAGTGTAATTTTGTAATAATAAATTCTTAGTAGGGAAATCGGCTAGGTTGGGCTCATTGATAACCCGAGTAAGTAAGTCCGAGGGGACTTTGTGCCTAGCAACCTAAGGTCCCTTGTGATCTGGGATTGTTGACCTAAAACTCGCTAAATGGGTATTGATGCAAAAGTCTTGTGGGACCTCAACCATTGCACGGTCGGTCTAACTACTAAGAACGTGGAGTTTGGCTAGATCCTTGTTTTGATAGAGATTGGGTCAGTTCAATATTGGTTGAAAAAGAGAAAATGCTCGTATGCAGTTAATCCATCAAGGGCCTTAAATTCACTACGCACCTTGGGATTTTGTGCAAATTTTTAGTCTAATCATGTGGATTGTGGGAACCTATAACTTGGTTATTATTAGAATAATCTTTAAGGCATATATTTTCCTACAAAATTGTTTTGTTGACACCAATGAAAGCTAGAGTAAAAGAGGAAAGTTGGATACTTGCTGGCTTATCTCAAAGATTTTATGGGTATCTCTTCTATAAACCCTTAGGAGACAACACTCCTCCTGTAGAGATCGTCTATTGGTTTAACGGGTTGGTAAACCTAAAATTACCCGTGATTCCTACGACAGTGAGTATAGGTTTTTCATTCTGCATTTTTCTTTGTGTTTTACTCGAGGACGAGCAAAAGATAGGTATGTGGGCATTTGATAAGTGCATATTTTTGCATATTTTTATTGCCTATTTATTGCTTGGAATCGTATTTTAATAAATTATTTTGTTGCATTTCAGGAAATTTCGAGAAAACTGAAGAAATGGCAAAATAAAGAAATAAATGACAAAAGAAGAAAAAGAAGGACCAAAACAAGAAGAAAAGGAAAAGCAAGGGGTGGTGGTGCATATTTTTACCAAACAAAAATGGATGGCCAAGATTTAGCCAACCCAAAACTAAATCAATGGCTAAGATTAACCCACACCAACCAAAAACCCTAAAAATCTTCTGTAAATAGCTTCATCATTCTCTTGTAAAAAACACATTAGACAACTTAGGTTAGTAATAGTTCATCTCCAAAATTTGTAGTTGTAATTTTCTATTTTTCTTGTAAACACTCTTTATTTTTATGCAATTTCAAGTTCATTTAATTTCTTGCATCTCTTTCCTTACCCTTTATTTCGTTATTTTCGTAAATTCTTGTGTGGATAAAGTAGCCATGCTAACCACATGAGATTGAAATTATCGATTTAAGAATTTGTTCGTAATTTTAATTTTCGTTTTAATATTAGTTCCGCCCCTTTAAATTTTCATTTTATTGTGGGCCATTTATTTCTAAATCATCATTTTAGTGTAATTATAATTTTCAATTTCATAATTAATCTCTTAAATTTCGTATGTATTAAAAAAGAAATCACTACAAGAAAATCGCAATCAGACAACACTCATCAGACAACGCTCGAACGAAAAAGCATTGTTTGGAATTAAGAGACAACGGTTTTTTTGTAACTTCAGAAAAGTATTGTCTAATCCAGGTACCCTACAACGGGTTAAAAACGTTGTCTAGTAAATTGATTCAGACAATGGCTTTTGCAATGTGGTGTTGTAAAGACGAGTAAGTTTGCACAACTGTTTTTACGAACATTGTCTAATCAGTTTTGAGACAACGTTTATAAACCGTTGTATGATTCACACAACTGTTTTTATATACCATTGTGTTATTACAATTCACACAACGGAATAATTAACCATTGTTTAAATCGTGTTTTGATGGCCGTTGTCTGAACTACAAAAATTTTGAATAGAATTGGTGGGAAATAATGAAATATTTGGTGGGAATAATAAAATAATTTGAATTGAATTTGGCGGGAAATAATGAAAATAATCAGACAACGGTTTTCTTATAAAAAATGTTGTGTTATATTGAGCACAACAACGGTTTTTCATAAAAAAAACCGTTGTTTAATGTTCATGTATGATATTTTAGTGGTCAACTACCAAAGTACTACTTTGTCAAACCAATATAATTTTCGAATAATATTTTTTTATAATCTTTTTGGACGATCCAATCATATAGGTGATGTTATATACTAATTTTAGTGATGTGTACAAAAAGTTAGAAAAAGAAATCATTCTTGTACGTGTTTATAATATAAATCCACCAAAAGTACTACTCCCTCTAACGTATCGATTGAACATGATCTATTTTTTTTTTACGATTCAACCGTACGAATGATGTTATATACTAATTTTAGTGATGTGCATAAAAAAGTAAAAAAAAATGAGTCATTCTTGCATGTTATTTTAATGGTCAACTATCAAAGTACTCATTGGTCAAACTAGTATAATTTTTAAATGATATATTTTATAAAACAAATTTGGACGATCCAACTGTACGGATGATGTTATATACTAATTTTAGTGATGTGTACAAAAAGTTAGAAAAAAAAACATTATTGTACGTGTTTATAATATAAATCTGCCAAAAGTACTACTCCCTCTAACTATTGTCGTACCGATTGACCATGATCTATTTTTTCAAAAAACAAATTCGACGATCCAACCGTACGAATGATGTTATATACTAATTTTAGTTATGTGCACAAAAAATTAGAAAAAAATAAATCATTCTTGTATGATATTTTAATGGTCAACTATCAAAGTACTCTTTGGTCAAACTAGTATAATTTTTGAATAATTTTTTTTTATAGTTTTTTTTGGACTATCCAATCACACGGATGATGTTATATACTAATTTTATTGATGTGTACAAAAAGTTAGAAAAAGAAAATCATTCTTGTACGTGTTTATAATATAAATCCGCCAAAAGTACTACTCCCTCTAACTATTGTCGTACAGATTGAACATGATCTATTTTTTAAAAATTTTCTCGACGATCCAACTGTACGAATGATGTTATATACTGATTTTAGTGATGTGCACAAAAAATTAGAAAAAAATGAATCATTCTCGTATGTTATTTTAATGGTCAACTATTAAAGTACTCCTCGGTCAAACTAGTATAATTTTCGAATAATATTTTTTTATAATTTTTTTGGACGATCCAATCATATAGGTGATGTTATATACTAATTTTAGTGATGTGTACAAAAAGTTAGAAAAAGAAATCATTCTTGTACGTGTTTATAATATAAATCCACCAAAAGTACTACTCCCTCTAACTATTGTCGTATCGATTGAACATGATCTATTTTTTTATTTTTTTCTCACGATTCAACCGTACGAATGATGTTATATACTGATTTTAGTGATGTGCATAAAAAAGTAAAAAAAAATGAGTCATTCTTGCATGTTATTTTAATGGTCAACTATCAAAGTACTCATTGGTCAAACTAGTATAATTTTTAAATGATATATTTTATAAAACAAATTTGGACGATCCAACTGTACGGATGATGTTATATACTAATTTTAGTGATGTGTACAAAAAGTTAGAAAAAAACATTATTGTACGTGTTTATAATATAAATCTGCCAAAAGTACTACTCCCTCTAACTATTGTCGTACCGATTGAACATGATCTATTTTTTCAAAAAAAAATTCGATGATCCAACCGTACGAATGATGTTAACAGTGCTTCATGTCACCGGTTTGTGTTTTCATGGATGGTATCAAAGTTCTTGCCAAGTAAAAATTGTATCAAAGTGCTTCTGCTACTGATAACTCCCGGCTAGTTAATGTGCCAATGATTTCTTCTGAATCTGAGAACTTTGTGGAGTCTTTTCGTGTTAAGATACCAAAGCCTGTGTCAGAGAACAAGAAGAAGAAACCATCATTTCCAGCAGGTTTTGCAGAGATGGACAGCAGTTTACCACAACAGCAGCAAGCATCGGTGAGGAATGTTTAGATGTCTTGGTGAATGGTTGTAATGATGAATATTTAGTTGGTATGGATTAGTTTGGGTTGATGGTTGCGGATATTTTATGTAATGGTGAATTTTAATTGGTATGGATGATATATGATGAATGTTGGGTTTGAATTTTTCTGGCTTGTTGATTGTATTGTCTAGCCTTGTTTTATTTGCATAGATAAACCATTGTCTAATTGTTCTAAGCCAAACAGTTTAGCTACTTAGACAACACTTTTGAAGCTACTAAACTTTGTATAAAAATTAATCAGACAACGAATTGTATCACATGTAAATGTTGTGTGATTGTTAGCTTCGCGTGCCTCTGATTCAGCAAAACAGTTGTGCACATTAAAATCTAACAACACTTTTGAAGCTACAAAACATTGTACAGAAAGTATGAAGACAATGACTTGTATCACATGTAAATGTTGTGTGAATGTTGGTTTCGCGTGCCTCTGATTCAGCAAAACAGTTGTGCACATTCGAATCTAACAACATTCATAATAAACAAAAACGTTGTAATATCACCATTTCCACAACGCTTTATACCATAACCGTTGTGGTTTCTGGGTGTGCTACAACGCTTTTGGAGCCTGGTGTGTTGTTGTTTCGAATATCAGACAACGATTTGTGTACCGTTGTGTGATGTTGGTAAGAGACACCTGCTCGATAGACAACGCTATTCCAGGGCATCAGACAACGGGCAATAACCATTGTATATTTCAGTTTTCCTTGTAGTGAATTAACAAAAATATTAGTTTTACTTTATGTATTTAATTTTCAGTTTTATTTCTAATTCGAAGCACAAGTTCTTCCTCTGTTTTGTAGTTAATTCGAGACATATATTCCCCTGTTTCAGTCAATTACCCAGCCCTTTTCTATCTGCATTTTTATTCAACCCCAGCTCACAACTTCCTTCTTTTCTCTACACAAAAACCACGAAAAACATCACAGATATCTCTCCCCTCTCCCCTTTCCCTCTTTCTTTCTTCCCTCAGAACCCACGCCCCTCCTCTACTTCTCTTCCTGCCATCTACACCGCCCCCGTTTCGATTTCAACAACCGCCCATCCCCCCTTTCTTCTTTCTTATAGTCCGTTCTTTCCCCTCTCCTTTTCTTTTTCTCCTTTTCTAAAGCAAACCCATTTCTTCTCTTTAATTTCGTTCAAAATTCCTTTCCCCTGTTTTAATTAATCATGGTTTTCAGTTGGTTTTGATTTATGGGCTCTTTACTGTTCTTAGCGTTTAAGTTGTTGATTGTTCCTGCTTTCTGTTCGGTTTTATATATCAATGATAGCCTGTCTTACGAATTGCGGCTGTGTTTTCGTGAATGATGCTTAGTGAATTCTCTGTTCTTGTTTTGCGTCCACTGTGCTAAGTAGTTGTTGTAACGAGTGCTGTGGTTCGAGGTTCATTGTCGGTATTGATGGTTTTTGCTTGAATTAATTTGATGTCGCTGTTGTTGTCGTATTGTTTCCGTCGTGCTAGTTCTTCGATTCTTGTTGCAAGTTTTAGTCTATTGTTGCTGCGATATCGAGTTTGTCATGAGTTGAGTTGTTGGTTTTGATTGTGATTCGCTGGTTTTTTATTGTAAATTGCTGTCAAAATTAGTCTCCGGAATTCTGTTTTAGTTGAGTTTGTTTTTGCCAAGTCTGTCGAGTCGACTTTTGTGTAAGATTTGTGGCTGTTTGTGTTGGGTTTAAACCTAATACGAATAGTATGGGTTTTGGTGATCCAAAACATATATGGATTGGGTAATAATTATGTGTTTAGATAATTATTATAGATGGTATATTTAGATACCAAGTATGATAAGGATTGTAATTGGAAATCAAGTATGATTAGGATATCTTGGTGGCTAAGTTTGTGATGGCTATATATACATAGTCATATTGTATTTGTTTGGGGAGGTGAAAGAATAAGAGATGTAGTCTTAAGTATTGTTTGGGTGATGCTTGAGCATTGTTGGCTCAAGTATCGGGTTGGGACACCTTTAAGGTGTTATTGTTTTGATGTATTATTGATAATTGTCTGGATTAATAATACAAGTTTGGGACGTGGGTGTTTCCACGTCAAGTATTTGTGTGTTCTTATTTTGTGCTTTGGTAGATCTTGTCAACTTATCGATTGGTTATGTGTGTGCTCTGTTTTTGGTGATTGTGAATCTCGGATTGTGTAAGTCCCTTAACCTAACAAGTGGTATCAAGAGCAAGGTTCGGGTTCGTGATGGATGAGGTTGAGGGAAAGTTCGAGGTTCAATTGGTATGGCAGAACATGATGAAGGATTTGCTGACAAGGGGATTGCCGCTAAAGCGGGTAGAGACAAAGTTACGTGCGGTATGGATTATTCGGTTGGCCTTGCACCGTGGATCAATCCTGTACGGACTCAAGATGGAAGAAGATGGAAGAGGTCATCGCAACTATTTCAATGGCTTGATCAACCAGGTGAACTATTTGGATGATACTAGTGATTTTTCTTCAGGAGACCGAAGGATTGTGAAAGCAAGGATCGGGTGACTCAACATGTGGAAGAGCACTCGTGGTGGTTGATGCACGTGATTTTGTAGATGGATACATCGTTATGGTGAAGAACGATGATTTGGATGGTTTGGAGGGTCAATATACGGGTTTTAGCGACACTCAAGATTGGAGGAGCAAGATGAGGAGATTCTTGTTCGAGGGGAGGCGTTGGCAGATGGACGTCGATGGCTTTGATGGTTACCGTTCAATCCGATGTGGGTATTGGGTTGAAGGGGAGGATTGTTGGGTTTAAACCCAATACGAATAGTATGGGTTTTGGTGATCCAAAACATATATGGATTGGGTAATAATTATGTGTTTAGATAATTATTATAGATGGTATATTTAGATACCAAGTATGATAAGGATTGTAATTGGAAACCAAGTATGATTAGGATATCTTGGTGGCTAAGTTTGTGATGGCTATATATACATAGTCACATTGTATTTGTTTGGGGAGGTGAAAGAATAAGAGATGTAGTCTTAAGTATTGTTTGGGTGATGCTTGAGCATTGTTGGCTCAAGTATCGGGTTGGGACACCTTTAAGGTGTTATTGTTTTGATGTATTATTGATAATTGTTTGGATTAATAATACAAGTTTGGGACGTGGGTGTTTCCACGTCAAGTATTTGTGTGTTCTTATTTTGTGCTTTGGTAGATCTTGTCAACTTATCGATTGGTTATGTGTGTGCTCTGTTTTTGGTGATTGTGAATCTCGGATTGTGTAAGTCCCTTAACCTAACAGTTTGTTCGGGTATTTTGATTGTAACTGTTAGTCTAATTTCGAGTTTTGCAGCTGAGTTATGTGTTTTTAATTGCGTTGTGTTTGCCGAGTAGATGTTCTGATGCCAATGTTTGGTTAGTGTTCGATTTTCCGAGTTATTTGTCGAGTTAATGAAAGTGTGTTTATGTGTAGGTGTTCTGTGTTTGCTAACTCTTGGTTCTACTAGTTTGCTATTGAGTTGTTAGCTGAGATTCAAGTTTCTAGACGGTTGTTTCTAAATTATTATTGCTGTCAAATGAGTGGTTCTTTTTCTGGCGTTATTGAATTTTCTTAAAAGTTCCTGTAAATACATTTTTCTTAAAAAGGGCTTAGTTTAATTAGAATAAATTTAAGTGTTTAAATTTTAGTTTTAGAATAAAATTCAGTTTTAATTTGAATTTAAAATCCTTAAATAGTTTTGTTCTTGTTCTTTTAACTTTTAATTAGTTAGTAAAAAAAAGAATAGAATTTAATTAGGTATTAAAAATAAATAAAATAATAATAATAATAATAATAATAATAATAATAATAATAATAAAAAGAAATTCTTCAAATCCAAACTTGTTCTAGTTCAAATATAATAAATTTTAAACTCTCTTTTAAATAATTCAAATTTTCAATTAGGAGTTAATTAGTAAAATAAATTTTTCTAAAACCCAAATTGTTATAATTCGATTAAATTAAAAATTAAGAATCGCGAAAATGTTAGTCCCTGTGGATCGAATCTTAAATACTAAAACGATGATCGTGCGCTTGCGATTTAAAATTACCATATTTCTAGCACATCAATTATTATTGTTGTGTAATAATTAGAGTCATAATTTTGGAAGTTAAAATTTGGGGATTTTGGCGAATGTCGGAGTTGAATATTTTGTTTTAGTTGCTTATATTAGTGGGTAATTTATGTTATTGGTTATAATATTTAGTTTTAATATATTAGTTTGAATTGTTGAATTGTGGATGTCGAAGTTTCCTACTATTTAGTGTTGGTTCAGTCAGGAGTTATATGATTGTTAGTCATTAATTATTATTTGTCGTATAATGTTGGAGTTTATATGACCTTACTATTTGTAAATGGTTTATATGGGTTAAATGTTGTAGTCGAGTCATAATATTTGTTGAATGCTATACTTGTCAAATACGTGGTGGTGAGTTATATGTGTGGTCAAAATGGTTTTGATTAAGTATCGTATAGTCGATTAAACTGTATATTTGTGTAAATGTTAAGTGGTGATTTCTGAAGCGTACCACTAACCCCAGGATAGTTCAAATTACAAGAAGGTTATTTAGAAATTTTGTATATAATATTATGAATTCATTTACTGGTTGTATGGTTTTCAAATGTTATATAGCAAGGATAAACTGTTAGTTTATTTTCCTTACATGTTGAGGTGCCGCATGTCTGGGCGGATTATTTTCTTCATTGTCTGGGCAGATCATTTTCTTAATTGTTTAGGTGCTGCAAGTCTGGGCGGGTACTTTTCTTAATTGTTTGCTGCAAGTTGAGGCAGCTTGATTTTCTTTTATGATTACACGGTTGGATTGTTGAATTGAAAAACAGGTGGATAGTTGTAAGAACCCAGATTTTGGGTGGAATTAAAACTTTTATGTATTTAATGATGTAAGAATGAATAGTGGATACGGCTACAATGTAATTGATGTGACGGAAATGATACAATTAATATCGCAAGCGCACGATCTCGTTTTAGTATTTTAAGATTCGATCCACAGGGAATAATTTTAATCACGATCCTTAAATTTTAATTTAATCGAATTAGAACAATTTGATTTTTGGAATTTTGATTTTACTATTTTTAATTACTAAAAAGAAATCTATTTTAAACTAATTAATTAAAAGTGAAAAGAATAAAAACTAAATTACTTTAAAAATTCTAAATTTGAATTAAATCTAAATTTTATTCTAAAACACATTTTTTTTAATCTATGTTCTAAACTAATTAATTAAAAATGAAATAACGAAATTAAGTTATCCTAAAAAAAATTGCAAAATACAGAAAATCACAAAACCAAAATGCACTTGGTACGAATTAAAAATTCACAAACAATGAAAAACACACTCTGGGAAAACGACAGCTAAAAAACTTGCACAAAAACGTGTAAAAAGAAAAAAAATGCAAAGCACACAGTTCGGACACTCAGTGAATAAACAACAGCAACGCCATTTGGAAAATGCAGCAAAAACTCTCCATCCGGAAACAAAAATCGCAGCAGAAAGTTGAAACAGAAAACAGGAACGAATTGACAAAGAAATTAACACTGCAAACTAAGTAGTAAATCACAAACTCGGACAGAAAACCGGCTCGATAGTACAGTAAAACTCGACTAAAAACTCGACTAACAATCACTCAGAACTTCAACAAAACTGACAGTAATAAACATCTCAACCACGAACGCAACATAACTCAGCAATACAACACTAGCAACTCGGCGAAGAAAAAGGGACTCGGAAACAATTCGGATTCACAACTATTATCCCACAGCAAAACTCGAAACATTGACCACAATTCGGTAACTCAGGACTCGCGAATAAAATCGAAATTAAGAACAAAAGAACTCAGCAACTCGCGTTAACACAGTAGACGACGACAAAAACCACGAAGAACAGCGATTAGCAAAAACGAGACTGAAAACTCATCACGGGGAGAAGGACATTAAATCGACTCTCTATTCTAGTTTCTTCTCCTAGTACAACTCGGTAACATCAAACTCATAAGAACAAGAACTTGGTTTAAATCAAAAACCACATCTCAACACTCGAATTCGCAGCAACAATCAGCAAACACAACGAATAAAAACAGAACAATATCGCACAAAAACCAAACTCGACAACAAAGGAGGCTGGGATTGTTTCTATAAATCGAAGAACAAGAAGAAAAAAAAACTGGGGGTTTGATCGAAAAGAGAGAAGGAGGGGGAAAGATGGGGGGAAGGGGAAATGGTAGAGATGGGCTTGGATTGATATTTGCAGGAACTGAAAAACAAGGAAAAGATCTGGGCTTTTGGCTTGTGAAGAAATAACAGGGGAAGCTACAATTACAACCGCTTCGAATAAAACCAAAAATACTTGGAAAAATATGAACTAAAATTTAATTAAAATGTTTATATTAGCTATAAATAAAATTTACAACATTATTTAGGAGTGTCCTAATACTAATTCTAAGACTAAGGTTGGTTTTTATTACAAGAGAAAATAGGCTATTTATAGGAAATAAATTGGTAGGTGAGGATTAATCCCCACCATTCATTTTTGTTTGGTGTGGTTTAATCTTGACCATCCATTTTGTTTGGCAAAAATGCACCACACTCACTTCTCTTTCCTTTTCTTCTTGTTTTGGTCCTTCTTTTTCTTCTTTTGTCATTTATTTCTTTATTTTGTCTTTTCTTCATCTTTTCTTGAATTTCCTGAAATACAACAAAATAATTTATTAAAATACGAGTTCAAGCAATAAATAGGCAATGAAAATATGCAAAAATATGCACTTATCAAATGCCCCCATACCCATCTTTTGCTCGTCCTCGAGTAAAACACAAAGAAAAATGCAGAATGAAAAACCTATACTCACTGTCGTAGGAATCACGGGTAATTTTAGGTTTACCAACCCGTTAAACCTATAGACGATCTCTACAGGAGGAGTGTTGTCTCCTAAGGGTTTACAGAAGATATACCCATAAAATCTTTGAGATAAATCAGCAAGTATCCAACTTTCCTCTTTTACTCTAGCTTTCATTGGTGTCAACAAAACAATTTTTGTAGGAAAATACATGCCTTAAAGATTATTCTAATAATAGCCAAATTATAGGTTCCCACAATCCACATGATTAGACTAAAAATTTACAAAAAAATCCCAAGGTGTGTAGTGAATTTAATCCCTATGATGGATTAACTGCATACGAACATTTTCTCTTTTTCAACCAATATTGAACTGACCCAATCTCTATCAAAACAAGTATCTAGCCAAACTTCACGTTCTTAGTAGTTAGACCGACCGTGCAATGGTTGAGGTCCCAAAAGACTTATGCATCAATACCCATTTAGCGAGTTTTAGGTCAACAATCCCAGATCACAAGGGACCTTAGGTTGCTAGGCACAAAGTCCCCTCGGACTTACTTACTCGGGTTATTAATGAGCCCAACCTAGCCGATTTCCCTACTAAGAATTTATTATTACACTAGCACTCAACAATTACAAACATTTATTGACTCTTTTTTTTTTCCTTCTTTTTTTTTCCTTTTTTTTTTGTTTTTGTTTTTTATATATATATGACACTATACGAACCAAATTTCGCAAAGGTTTGATTCGACATTGTTCTAACATGTGGGTTCTCTCTCAGGTATCGAATAACATTCCTATACAATTTTTCCATCAAAAGTCTTGTGCAAATGTGCCGTCTTGGTCTTTTAAGCAAAAATTTGTTCAACACAAGTTTCATGAGGAAAACCTTACCTGACTACGTTCAAATTATCTAAAGGCATTATACATATAATTTTCGAAAAATAGTCAACACCAACTAGTTCTAGAATTTAAAGAGTGGGAAGGACAACTAAGCTAAAATATCTCTATTTTTGGATTTTTAAAATTTTTCAATTTTTTTTTGGATTTTTCAATTTTATGTATTTACACTAAAACCCTCCCCCATACCTAAATCATGCATTGTCCTCAATGTATGCAAATGCAAGAGAAATGAGGAGATTATACCTGACAAGGGATGATGGATACTGAACGGATATTAAAAACAACTAACTTACGCACACAATTCCTCCCCCATACCTGGACTTTACGAGGGGAGGCAAAGTAACAAAACCGAATCAGCCGATGCCGGTAGGAAACTTTGGGTGAAGCTGTGAGAAAAGATCAAGACATATTTGAAAATTTTGATTAGAACAGCCTTTCTCAATCAGCGTGGGATCATGCAACCTATTAGAACAAGAATCACTAGTGTTCACCCTAAACCAACTTGAGGCTTCTTTATTTTGTTTAAGCAGATTAGGGACAATGAAAGTCTGGTTAGGGGTCGAATCACTAGGAATGACAAAAGATGAGGGTCCGATTTCTCCTAAAGGCTGTTGATCAAACTCGGGATGATAAACAACCAAGTCAAATGCAGGTGGATGTGGTGCAACGGGACTCTCAATGACAGGCTCACTACTAACAATCTCGGATGGGGTCTCCCACGGAGAACAAATCGCATCTAATTCTCTCAGCATCTCTTCCGAAGTCATATCTTTCAATGAGTCAGCATACTCTCGAGTAGGCTCAAGGTTGACTTTGAAATCCTCAACGAGAAGAGACTCAATTTCACTATCCTCGAAACTAGACCATGTGGCAAACTTGTTGACCACGTTAACCCCTATTGATGGTTCATAAAGCTCATTGGGTTCTTTCCCTACATTGAAAATATTAAGGTCAATGGTCATGTTACCGAAAGTGAGTTTCATCGAACCATTCCTACAATTGATTAAGGCATTAGATGTAGCAAGAAAAGGTCTTCCTAAGATGACCGGAATTTGGTTCTTGGAATTCATGACGGGTTGAGTCTCGAGGACAACAAAGTCAACCGGAAAGATAAAATCGCCAATTTTAATCAAGACATCTTCAATTAAACCCTTGGGCATTTTTATAGAACGATCGGCAAATTGAAGTGTCATATTGGTCTTTTTGAGCTCGCCTAACCCTAGGGCTTGATAGACCGAAAATGGGAGGAGATTCACACTAGCGCCTAAGTCAAGTAAAGCCTTGTCCACGAAAGTATTACCTATGACACATGAAATAGTAGGACAACCGGGGTCCTTGTACTTCACGGGAATTTGGTTAGAAAGAATTGAGCTTACTTGGGACGTCAGGAAGGCTTTCTTAGGTACTTGGGTGGTTCGCTTATGCGTACACAAATCTTTTAGACACTTGGCATATGAAGGAATTTGTTGAATGGCATCTAAAAGAGGAATGTTTATCTCGACTTGCTTGAAAACTTCCAGAATTTTGTCTACTTGAGCCGATTGCTTGGGAAGGAGGAGTCTTTGAGGATACGGAGCTTTTGGCTTAAAGGCTCGCTCATTAGACACATCGGGAAGGGATTTTGGAAGTGGAGTATCAGACGAAGATTTGGTAGGTGATGAGGAAGGTTTATGAGAAGATTCTGTTGAATCAGGAGTTGAGTGATTAATGTTATGGTCAGATTCAACATTTGACTCTTCCTCTTTTTCTGGAGACTTGACACCTACTTGATTGTCAACTTGATTCCCCGACCTTAAATAAATTATGGCATTAATACTTTCAGGAGGTCTTTGGTTAAGGGGGAATCTAGGGTTTACCTCAGGTTGACTTGGGAATTTATTCTTCTCACGCTCACTCATGGTGTTGGCTAACTGACTCACTTGAACTTCCAACTTAGATATGGCTTGAGTACTAGCGTTCAAAATTTGCCTATCTTGAATCATGGTTTGCATGAAGGCTTGTTGAGATTGAGCCAAATTAGTTGTTGATTTTAAAAGCGCATCAAGGCTCTTTTCCAAGGAGTTAAGTCTCTTATCTGACTCATGAAAGCCGGGAGGATGGGCGGGTGTTTGAGTCGGGATAGGACCATGATTTTGAGTTGGGTTTGGAAAAGGTCCTTGGTTTGGAGGTGAGTAAGAATTCTGATTGGGCCTTTGAAAAGAAGGTTGAAAAGAAGGTGGCGGAGATTGAAAATTTTGGCCCTGGTTCCACGAGAAATTTGGGTGATTCTTCCAACCGGGATTGTATGTAGGTGCAAAAGGATCATTCCTAGGGTTTGGTTGAAACACCGCATTGATCTGTTGAAAATCTTGGAAACTTTGCATCCCTTGATACGGGTTCGTAGACATGTTTGAGGGACCACTATGCGTTTCTAGGGCTTCGAGTCGTCTAGTAAGGGTGGCTAACTTGGCATCGGTTGCGATGTTATTTCCAATTGAATGCAAACCCCTAGAAGATGAACTAGACGATTCGGTAGACTTATTTGGTTCCCTAATGGATTCCCACAACATTGTCTTTTCGGCTAACTCTTCAAAAAATTCCCACCCTTCGTCCTCATCTTTTTCCATGAATTTACCTTGATACATTGACTCTAATAAGGCAGTGGTTCGACTATCCAAGGCTTCGTAAACAATTTTGCATAGTCTCCATTTTTCTATTCCGTGGTGGGGGCATTGTGATAAAAGACTTTTGAAACGATCAAATAATTTCCAAAAAGACTCATTTTCTTTTTGATGAAATTGATTTATTTCATTTGTAATTCTCGTAGTCTTGTGATTAGGAAAATACTTTTTTAGAAACATTACCACAAATCCCTCCCACGTGGAAATAGAATTAACGGGAAGACTATACAACCATTTCTTAGCATTTTCTTTAAGCGCGAAATTAATGAGCCTAAGCCTAATTGAGTCCTCGGTTAATTGTTGGAGTTTTTGTAAGGCACAAACCTCCTCGAATTCATGAAGAAAAAGATAGGGATCCTCACCGTCGCTCCCGGTAAATTTTGGTAACATGCTAATGTGATGGGCTTTAATCTCAAAATTATTACCAGTAACCGGTGGAAGAGTGATACACGAGGGTTTAGCAGAGCGGGTGGGATAGCAACGGTCCTTAAGAGATATGGCCATGGTCACTACTGGTTCGGAATTATCTAAAGACTCGGAATCGGGTGATGAAGAAATCTCGAATGATCTCACTAGTCTAGAAGAATTATCCCTAATCCAAGTAGTTCGCATAAACCACGAAAGGAAAACACGTAGCAAATAATTTGCGAAAAATTAAGCACATAAAACAAAGGGTGAAAAATCAAAAGAAAGATCTAACCTTAAGACACACTAAAAATTTCGTAAATTAAGAATTATTCAGACCGATTCGGCCAGATTAGAGCAGGCATTGCCAAGAGGCCAAACTCGTCACTTAGACACCGAATCTTAACAGCCAGGCGAACCTTAGACACTGAAGGTCGTGAATAAGTCTTAATTACGTTTATTTTTAGGCACCTTTCTAATTAAACGTGAAATCCTAGGAAATCCTAGGGGCAAACGTCTAATTAATGCAACAAACAACGATATATATACAAAACTATAAACAATTATGGATGCTTACACTACGTGTTTTAACTAAAAGAAAGAAGAAATTTAACGTACCTTTGGGTCCTCCAGCAATCACCACAATTTATAAGGTACGAAAAATTAAAAACAAGAAAATAAAAATCTAAATAATGTGCCCTAAGTGATTAGATGCATGATGCAACAATTATGTATTTACAACTAATTTTTTTTGGATTTTTTTAATTTTCAGATTTTTGTGATTTTCAATTTTTTTGATTTTTTTTGGTGATTTTCTAAAAATAAAAATGCGAAAAGAGTGAGATACGGGTTACCGAAGCACGCTTTCCAAAAATTCCGATTAATTCCAAGCTCCGTGAGAAGATTCCCGTAATTCCAAACTTTCCTAAAAAATGAAATAAAAATAAGACAAGCGAAAGAAAACTAATCCGAAAATTTAAAAATTAAGGTGCGAAAAATAATTATAGTCCCCGGCAGCGGCGCCAAAAACTTGGTGTGACGGAAATGATACAATTAATATCGCAAGCGCACGATCTCGTTTTAGTATTTTAAGATTCGATCCACATGGAATAATTTTAATCACGATCCTTAAATTTTAATTTAATCGAATTAGAACAATTTGATTTTTGGAATTTTGATTTTACTATTTTTAATTACTAAAAAGAAATCTATTTTAAACTAATTAATTAAAAGTGAAAAGAATAAAAACTAAATTAATTTAAAAATTCTAAATTTGAATTAAATCTAAATTTTATTCTAAAACACATTTTTTTTAATCTATGTTCTAAACTAATTAATTAAAAATGAAATAACGAAATTAAGTTATCCTAAAAAAAATTGCAAAATACAGAAAATCACAAAACCAAAATGCACTTGGTACGAATTAAAAATTCACAAACAATGAAAAACACACTCTGGAAAACGACAGCTCAAAAACTTGCACAAAAACGTGTAAAAAGAAAAAAAAATGCAAAGCACACAGTTCGGACACTCAGTGAATAAACAACAGCAACGCCATTTGGAAAATGCAGCAAAAACTCTCCATCCGGAAACAAAAATCGCAGCAGAAAGTTGAAACAGAAAACAGGAACGAATTGACAAAGAAATTAACACTGCAAACTAAGTAGTAAATCACAAACTCGGACAGAAAACCGGCTCGATAGTACAGTAAAACTCGACTAAAAACTCGACTAACAATCACTCAGAACTTCAACAAAACTGACAGTAATAAACATCTCAACCACGAACGCAACATAACTCAGCAATACAACACTAGCAACTCGGCGAAGAAAAAGGGACTCGGAAACAATTCGGATTCACAACTATTATCCCACAGCAAAACTCGAAACATTGACCACAATTCGGTAACTCAGGACTCGCGAATAAAATCGAAATTAAGAACAAAAGAACTCAGCAACTCGCGTTAACACAGTAGACGACGACGACAAAAACCACGAAGAACAGCGATTAGCAAAAACGAGACTGCAAACTCATCACGGGGAGAAGGACATTAAATCGACTCTCTATTCTAGTTTCTTCTCCTAGTACAACTCGGTAACATCAAACTCATAAGAACAAGAACTTGCTTTAAATCAAAAACCACATCTCAACACTCGAATTCGCAGCAACAATCAGCAAACACAACGAATAAAAACAGAACAATATCGCACAAAAACCAAACTCGACAACAAAGGAGGCTGGGATTGTTTCTATAAATCGAAGAACAAGAAGAAAAAAAAAACTGGGGGTTTGATCGAAAAGAGAGAAGGAGGGGGAAAGATGGGGGGAAGGGGAAATGGTAGAGATGGGCTTGGATTGATATTTGCAGGAACTGAAAAACAAGGAAAAGATCTGGGCTTTTGGCTTGTGAAGAAATAACAGGGGAAGCTACAATTACAACCGCTTCGAATGAAACCAAAAATACTTGGAAAAATATGAACTAAAATTTAATTAAAATGTTTATATTAGCTATAAATAAAATTTACAACATTATATAGGAGTGTCCTAATACTAATTCTAAGACTAAGGTTGGTTTTTATTACAAGAGAAGATAGGCTATTTATAGGAAATAAATTGGTAGGTGAGGATTAATCCCCACCATTCATTTTTGTTTGGTGTGGTTTAATCTTGACCATCCATTTTGTTTGGCAAAAATGCACCACACTCACTTCTCTTTCCTTTTCTTCTTGTTTTGGTCCTTCTTTTTCTTCTTTTGTCATTTATTTCTTTATTTTGTCTTTTCTTCATCTTTTCTTGAATTTCCTGAAATACAACAAAATAATTTATTAAAATACGAGTTCAAGCAATAAATAGGCAATGAAAATATGCAAAAATATGCACTTATCAGTAATAATTGATATTTGGGAAAGAATGAATGGAATTCGACTTTATTATGTTTATGTCTTGAAGAATGCTAAAGGGTGACAACATAGGTAAGAATAATCTATCTTCTAAGGGAATAAGGTATGGCAACTTCAAGCAAGAGAATACTCTCATGTCATCCAGATCGATAACGATTAATCTAGTAGTTCCGTAAAAAAGGTTAAGGAACGATCGAAAGAGAATACGGACAATTATATAACCCTAAGAGAACAAGTAAAGAATACAGAATGAATAGTGTTTTGGTGGGAGTATGTAATAATATGAGACGACACTATATAGAAGTATTCGGAACGGATTTCCGAGTTCGTATTAGTGATCCAGGGGGAAAATAGGTGTATGTAAAAGCTGTCGGATTCTGAAAAAAAACTGCACTTATATTTTCTCCGAGAGTTCCCTGGACACTGATAGCCTTAAGTATTTAACGAATGGATTTAAGGAATATAAATTGGAAAGTTAGAATGAAAGATGGAGAATGAAAGTATTAATATTAAAGAGGATTCCCGGTAAACCCTAATTAGAAATCCGTGAAATATTCCCACGAACGATCAATCGAAACGGGTAATAACCGGACACAGAAACAAGCAGAGGGAGCAAGAGTCTTGTGCAAGCTACTAGTATAAATATCTAGTAACTAAATTAGAAGCAAGGAACTATCACTTTAGAGGAAGAACTAAGTGCTTAGCAAGGTAACTACCTAGTTAAGCTCTAAACCACCATAAAACCAACACATGTCTTGCCATTTCATCATCCAACACCTCATCACTTTAATAAAGTGACTTTTGCAAGATATTATGTTGTAAGTGGATGAGAGTGGATGAGATTAAAACACAAAAATCAAAAGAAACCAAGCAACTCTCCCCCCCCCCCTTGCAAAAACCATTCGGCCTTACCCCTTAATTCAAAATCCAAACTCAACCTTCCCACCATTGTTTGTTCTTGAAATTTTTAAGGTGAGACTTATATTTCATAAAACTTATCTCCTCAAAATCTTAGCACCAAACTCCTTTGTTTCCATTTTCAAAAAAATCAAACAAGAGGAGGGTGAATAGTGTTCATCATGTACTAACTTTGTTTTCTTGATTTTTCATGGTTGATCTAGCAAGCATAATCACTCCTAAGGACCATACAAGGCTTAGTAAGGCTATATCACTATCTAAGGAAGGTATAAAGCTCTTGAAACCCTAACCCTTGTTTGAGATTTAAGTATGTTTATGATAGATATAGCTTAGTTATGGTTATGTTAAGATTATAAGCATGATTATGTATGGATCTTGGATAAATGATGTAAATAGCTAGATGAACGGAAAGGCATTGCTTGGCCTCAGTTCATATATATAAATCATGTATATGTTGTTTGGGTTGGATACTATGTTTATGGGAAGATTCGAAATTGGTAGATATTCGATTTACAGCCGTTATAATGCCCGATTTTACAATATCATGTTTTGTATGCCATTTTCCATGTCGAACCCCTACTGACCAGAGACCTTATCTGTCATGATAGGATAGGTAATGTTCTAAGCTTAGTTTTGATATAAAGATCACGTGAAACAGACTTACGGTTTAGGATTTATGACCAAATTACTAAAAGTAAATCGAATCTGTAAACGAAAGTTCGTAACTGAAATTGAACCCTCGTAAACTATGTAACGTCATGGCGAATCTTGGTAAATAAATACTAGGGGTAAGAAGGAAGGTGTTAAAGAAAACCGTATGTCAAAAAGAGTATTTTTCGATTTATTAAAAATGTTCGAGTCGAGGTTAAACGCGAACGAACCCCTAAAAAGACGACTCTTTTATAACTTCGGTAAAACACTTAGAAAACGGGCGATAAAACTCGGAGTATAATATTGGTTCGTAACGATCAACCTTAGAACTCATATGACTTAAGTATGTCCCAAGTATGAGTACAATGACATGTCGTATTAACGAACGAATGTCGGGTCGGATCTGTGATAAAAAGTAATCCACTAAAAGGGGTATAACGAGATAACTCGAGAACGTGTTTCGATTTAAGTATAACTTAACTTTTAATATGTTAATTGATTAATCCCGAATGCCTTGGCTATTTATAGATCACCAAGCTGAACCGGGACCCGCTACCACTACCCCTTACCGTACTCGACTACCAGGCAAGTTTCAATTCCCTTCTTTTAGGCTGTTATTGTGATTGAATATATATATATATATATATATATATATATGATTGCTGATATACATATGCCATTGCATGCATGCCTACTTTCAAGTTGAATTGATATACTTGTTCCCTGAATGTTATTGTTGGCTTATAAGCTAGATAGTTATATATCAGTTATAAGCCGGTTATTGTAAGACCCTCATAGAAGGGCGTATACATCTTATTCATCAAATATAGACGGGGAGTCAATATTTCTTGATATATCGAGATTACCTCGGAGGAAAATATTTAAGTAAATATTTTCTATTATTTGGGCGACGAATATTATTTGAATATTCGTTCGAGACTAATTATTTTAACGATCCTTACTTCAAATAATTATTTGAATGTAACTATTCAACGAATAATATTTCCCAATATTCATTCAGAGTCGAATTGATTATCGATTATTATTTCGAATACTCTTCTAAAGATGAGACTACTAAATGAATATTATTTGGACATTCATTTAGAATATTATTTTATTAAATAATATTACTTTTGAAAATTTTAAGTACTTGATGAATATTATCTTCAATATTCATCTGAAGCTTGATTTATTTATCGAATATTATATCGAATATTCCTTTAAAACTTGGATTACTAAATGAATATTACTTGATATTCATTTAGAATATTATTCATTAAATGAATATTACTTTATCAATATTCATTTAAATTCCTAATTAATTATGAATATTATTTTGAATATTCATCCAGGGTTCTATTCAATCATCGAATATTATTTTAAATATTTTAAATATTCCTTTCAGGACTTATTAAGTAATGAATATTATTTTGAATATTCATTTGAATATTTAATTATGCACTAAATATTCTCTCGATATTTCTTCAAGAATTATTTGGGAAATACTCTGATTAAAGATATTCTTTCATATTCCTAAATGATCTGTAAAATATTTTAATTCAATAAATATTCTCTGAATATTTATTCCATACTTAGAATAACCTCGATAAGGTTTATCTTCTTTGATTATTACAGAAAATATCTCGGAGTCATATTATTATTAATCTTATATCAAGAAAGGTTCTCAGACATCATTCTTCTTTGAGTCTATCTCCTTAATAATAAGGGAACCTTACTTGAAAAATGTTATTTATCTTGTCGACTTCCCGGTCATAAAGTATTCCCTTCACCGGCAACTCGGGTGCTGTTGACTTATTAAGTCGTTGCTTACCTTCTCATCTTTCGAGGAGTAAGATTACTGGAACAAGTTGATATCCGTTACCAAGTAATAGCTTGGAAGTTATTGGTAAATTTTCCTTTCCAACTAGATACGACTACTTTGTGGAGTCTTATCAACAAGTATTATACTTGGGGAAAGGGGGACGAACGTTACATTCAGAATCATGAATTCTATTTGAACTAGGAGTCGTGTAAGAGGCCGAGTAGCGCCGGTCCATCCCCTTTGGCCCAACCGTTGGCCGGGGAGAGCTAGTAAGGCGGTATACAAGTAAAGCCGTCAGTTCTTCCTTCTACCGGTAGTAAATCTAAATTGAGCTGTACGATCTCGACTGATCATCAAGATTGGAACAGCGGGCGCGGTGAATACTCCATCATTGGTTCATCATCCAAATTTATTTATTTCCTGTAACATGATTACTGTTGGCAGAGTTGGAAAAGTGTTCATAACTGAAATTGCAACCTTTTCATGCAAGTTCCTAGTCTTAATAACAATAAGAATATCTCGCTTACTTTGATGTAGCAGATATTTCTTCAAACAAATACTTTCAGTTACCTTGTAACTTCATCGTTCATATTATACTGGCATCATTTCCGTAAATGCATGGCATATGGTTTGAAAGATAGCTTTGAACTGTTTTAAATTATCGTTCAGTTATATATTATTGTTGGTGGGCTTTCGCTCACCCTTGCTTTGTTTACATTATGTCACAACAACAGCTAGGACAGATGGCTCGCGTCAGGCGCACTAGGCGCAAGCAGGTTACCCGACCCACCGGACTACCCGCTGAGATGCTAGCCGCCATTGCTGAGGTAGCATAGTTAGACAGCTTTTGTTTCCTGTTTAACTATATGTATAATTAATGTAATTAACGGCAAAACTCGTAAACCTATGATGTTATCCTTTTGGGATTGTAATAACTTTTATTCGTAACCCTTTAATGTAAGACTTATTTCAATTTCATCTCTGGGACTATAACTGTTGTGTGCGTGAGTGGTATTTATTGTGGGGTCACAGCATGTGATTTATTTATTGTGGACTCAAGTCAAGTATTATGAATGGATGTAAGACCGTAATCACCAGATCCCTGACCCCGGATCTGGGGGTGTTACAATAGTCCTATTTACGAATACTTCATGCCAAAATTTTCTAAAATTCTCTTGTAAATCTATTTAACTTATTTGATTTCAATGATCTAAAAGTATGCTATGATTGCTAATAGTCTAGGTATATATGTGTATTAGTTGATAGTCTTGAGGAGTAAGTGGTTGTAATTTTTTGAAGTGTTTGGTACTAGAAAGTTTTCAAATATTAAATGGCAATCTATGTTAAGTGTTTATCTGACGTGTTTATGTGACTTAGCTGGTTATACTAAAGCTATTCTATGAATATAATTGGATATGTCTATATGTGTTGTATGTTTAAGCGTTATAGGACGTGTATGGATAGAATAGAGCAAACAATAAGGTTTTGCTTGGTTTGATACTGAAATAGTACTTGACCTTGTAAAGGTATGAGTAGGCACTAGTACAGAAATGATCTACAGCATCGCCACCTATAGCGTCGGTTATTGACCTATAGCGTCGCCATTTTACCTATTGCGTTGGTTGTTTGCATTAACCGACGCTTATTGACTTCTACTAGGAGCTTTAGCGTCGGTTGTTTGCATTAACCGACACTATAAATATAGCCTATAGCGTCGCCCCTTAAATTGCCGACGCTAAAAAGTATTGATAGCATCGGTCAGCAAAGAACCGATGCTATAGGTATAGTTTAGCGTCGGTCATCTTTTAATCGACGTTATAGGTATAACTTATAGCGTCGCCCTTTAAAATGCTGACGCTATAGGTATAGTTTATAGCGTCGCCCCTTAAAATGCCGACGTTATAGGAGGCGACGCCTAAAATAAACTTTTAGCATCGGTCATTTAAAAAACCGACGCCTAAAATAAACTTTTAGCGTTGGTCATTTAAAAAACCGACGCCATTGCAAACTTTCAGCGTCGCCATTTTGACCGACGCTATAGGTCTATACCTATAGCGTCCCCTACATATACTACGCCATTTGACCGACGCTATAGACCTATTTGACCGATGCCTAAAGTCATTTCTGTACTAGTGAGGAGACCAGGCCAAGAGCAGTGCTCGGGTAAATTGAAAATTCGAAGAAAAGGATAACTATCGAAGTCGATGAATATATTGACGTGAAGATTGGGGAGTATGAAGGAAAGATGGAGGTAAGGCCGAGTAAGAGGCCAACATGTAAGAAGTAGAGGCTGATGAGAAGTTGAGTTAAGGATTAATGTTTAAGATCGAGAACTTCGTGAATCAAGGCAAGTGTTATTGCTCTTCACTTATTGTTCAAGTGATGCAATTCAATTCTTTTGTCGTATAAGATGATTTGGTCAAATATATTTAGAAAATGATGCACTTCTTCAAGTAGCATGCAAATGTCTATTTTCTCCACCTATGGTTCAAATTTAAATTCTCAAATGATTTTACAAAGGTCCTTTTCTTCAAAAATACTTTAATCATGGCATGTTATTGGATTCCTCAGTGGAAGGTCATTTCTTTTATTTTCTTCAAAAATGTTTAAGGAATATTCTAAATAAAGAAAAATCCAAGATTTTAAACCTTACGAAAACCTGCTCGCGTAATTCCTAATTTTTAACATATTTTCACCAATGGACCTCCTTTTGGAAATGTTTTCTTCAAACTGAACTGTAATTAGTTATCCTGAAATTATTTTAAAAATAATCGTTTAAACTGCTTTACTCGCTTATGTTGATTCGAACCTTACTATGTGTTGTAAAATTTTATTAAATGCATAGTGCTTGACTATGTCCCTGCTCTAACTTAGAATTTCAATTGTTGATAATCTTGTTGCGATTTATATCTTTTATTGTTGCCCAAGTCGATTTTCTCTTTAATCAAGCTGATGACGATATGTCCCCAATTATTCATATCTATCTTGTCAATACTTATTCAAAATATTGTTCTTTATATTCTCCACCCCATTTATTATCGAACTCGTTGGTATTTATTGAAGATCTTGATTATTCGGTTATCACCCTGTATTGTATCGAACTTATCGATACTAGAAGATATAGTTACTTCCTCATTGACTATTAATCATAAGTTGTTATTCTGGACGTGAGCTTCCAGTTGTTTGGTTAACAAGGGTTGTCGATTGTCCCGACACCCAATGTTTTTGAGATAGAATTGGAATGTTTTTAAAGGAAGTCCCTTCGGGGAGACCATATCATGGTCAACGGATGTCCCTTCGGAGAGACCATATTATGATCAACAGATGTCCCTTCGGGGAGACCAGTTTAATGGTCAAAAGTTGAGGCCATCGTGTGCCGTGGATCCAGTTGGAGGGACTTTGCTGTGTGCATTGTCCGGGGTTAGTGCGGGACGGATCAGCCGCCTAACTCCACTGTTTTTTTAAAATAAATAAAAATCCAATTCTAATCTATACATTGAGATTGAGTTGTTTTAATACCTGATTCCCTTGAAGCTTATTTTGATTATATTTTGCTATCAGAACATTTATCAGTTCTCATTGCGGATGCCCTTATTCTAGTGGAGCAATGTTGGCTCATCCTGATGATGCGATGTTAAATTTCTTTAGCTGCTTCTTTTCGCAGCACATATGATGATTCTTCTTGTTTTTCAGAACTCATTACTGTCATTGATATTGTTATCACTATTTACACTTGCTGAGCATTGTTGCCTCACTCTTGCTTTAATGTTTATTTTCTCCAATTAATAGAGATGATTAGTGGGCCTTATGGTCAGTCGATAATACTCTTACGATAGCGAGAGGCGATGTTCGAGTTGTTGATTTTGTCGGATAGTGGTTCTGGAACTTGTCAAGGTTGGATATCTAGTTCAGTAGTGATCTTAGATAGTTACAAAAAAAAATTTGTATAAAAATTCTATTATGAGGTTGGATTGTAATAATGTAATTTGATAGTTTGTTTCATACCATAACCTGTATGTGATCTTGGTTAAGGGGTTTTTATTATTATATCATGTTTTATCCAGGGTTGTATGATGTTGTTTGTGGTTAGTGGTCCCAGATCTGTACCCCGGATTATGGGATGCCACAATTATAATTATTAATAATTAACTAATTATTTTTTCTAACTAAAAAGTAATAACTTTTCTATATTTTTTAACTAAAATATCTCATTTTCTCCTAAATAATAACTAATCAGTTACCTTTTTCCAACTATTACTTTTTCTAACTAAAATCTATTTTTTTCAAAAAATATGGTTACATTTTTCAGCTAAAATACATTTTTCTAATTTTTTTGACTAGAACCTCTCATTTCCTAAAATATTACGAACCATTCTATTTAGTGCAATAAACAAATAAAATTATAATTACTAATAAATAATTGATTACCTTTTTCAACTAAAACATTATATATTTTCTATGTTTATCCTTACTTAAATATTTATTATTGGTAAAAACACGTTACCTTTTCTATTTTTTTAAATAACTAAAAATTTAAATTTTAGGTAAAGCACGTTATCTTTTATATTCTAAAAATACTACAAGCAATTATATTTAATAAAATAAAAAAATATTATTATGATTATTAATAATTAAAAAATGTCATTTTTAGCTACAACACGATAACTTTCCTATTTTCTCTTACTAAAATCGCTTCTTTTCCGATATTATCATGGATAATTGTACTCAATAAAATAATGGGCTTTTTTCATAAATACCATTGTCTATAAATGTTTTTGCAAAAATACTTTATTTAAAAAGAATAATTTGGAAAAAAACTATCTTATTTGCAAAAATACTATCGTATTTGTAATTGCTGCGCAGTAGATTGCATATGCAACTGAATGCAACTAAAAAATTATAATTTTCATTTTCATTTTTTTTACCAACTTCCAGTTCTAAATAAGATAGTATTTTTGTATATAAATTAACCTTATAAATAAGATAGTATTTTTGCAAATAAATTAACTTTTTTTTAAAGGACAGTATAAATCAATTTAATTACAAAGATAGTATTTTTGCAATAACAAATTAAAAACCTAGTATCTTTATCAAATTCCCAAAATAATATCATAATAATTAATAATTGATTGATTACCTTTTTCAACTAAAACATATCATCTTATCTATATCTTATAACTAAATTTTTTCTTTTAATATTATCATTTAATTTTACATATATATATATATATATATATAGTTATTACACTACAAGAAAAACGGCCTTTTCCTACCGTTTATTTCCTACCGACGCATTTCCTACCGACCATTTCCTACCGTTTTTCAAGTCAAACGATTATTTCCTACCGGACCCATAGCCGGTAGGAAATGCCTCCACATTTCCTACCGAAGTTAGTAGGAAATGAGTCGAGTGGGACCCGCAAGGCCACGTCAATGTTCGGCCGCAATGAAACGACATCGTTTCACTCATACCATTTCCTACCGTCTCACTACGGTTGGAAATGAGTGACACATTTCCTACCGACATCGGTAGGAAATGAGTGTTGTGTGCCCCAAGTGCCATGTGGCAGTGTAGCTTTATGTGTAGCATTTCCTACCGCGTGTAGGCGGTAGGAAATGCCTTACCTATTCACCAGCAAATGTCTACTTGGCGGCTTCTGATTGGTTGACGTGTCGGTGGACATTTCCTACCGATGAGCGGTAGGAAATGAGCTGTGCAAAAAATTAAAATCTTATCTACTAAATAAAAATAAAAATTTGTGAATTACATTAAAAATTTAAATAAAAAATAGGAAAAAAGATAAAATTCGAATTAAAATACATAAAAACGCAAATATTAATACTCACTATTTTTGTGATGCATGTCACACTAGATTCACTAATTTTATTTTATTTTTTACTTTAACCCCTAAACTAGCTTTCGTTTCGGATTCTTGATTCGATTATTTTGAAATAAAATTTCAACGATCGAACCGTACGGGAGTCAAGATCAATCTTTTTCAATGATATTCCAAAATTTTAAAAAAAATAATAAATTTATTTGATTAGGTAATTTAACGGTCAACTAGTACTTTGACTTTAACCCCTAAACTAGTTTTCGTTCTCGATTCTTGATTTGATTATTTTGAAATAGAATTTCGACGATCGAACCGTACGGGAGTCAAGATCAATCTTTTTTAATTTTATTCCAAAATTTTAAAAAATAATAAATTTATTTGATTAGCTAATTCAACGGTCAACTAGTAATTTAACTTTAATTCCTAAACTAGTTTTCGTTCCCGATTCTTGTTTCGAATATTTTGAAGTAGAATTTCGACGATCGAACCATACTGGAGTCAAGATCAATATTTTTAAATGTTATTCCAAAATTTTAAAAAAATAATAAATTTATTTGATTAGCTAATTTAACGGTCAACAAGTAATTTGACTTTAACCACTAAACCAGTTTTCGTTCACGATTCTTGATTCGATCATTTTGAAATAGAATTTCGACGATCGAACTGTACGGAAGTCAAGATCAATCTTTTTAAATGTTATTCCAAAATTTTTAAAAAATAATAAAAAAATTTGGTTGTGTAATTTAACGGTCAACTAGTAATTCGACTTTAACCACTAAACTAGTTTTCGTTCCCGATTCTTGATTCGATTATTTTGAAATAGAGTTTCGACAATCGAGCCGTACGGGAGTCAATATCAATCTTTTTAAATGTTATTCCAAAATTTTAAAAAAATAATAAATTTATTTGATTAGTTAATTTAAAGGTCAACTAGTTATTTGACTTTAACCTCTAAATTAGTTTTCGTTCCCGATTCTTGATTCCATTATTTTGAAATTGAATTTCGACGATGAACCATACGGGAGTCAAAATCAATCTTTTTAAATCATATACTAAAATTTTAAAATTTTATTTGATTATGTAATTAAACGGTCAACTAGTAATTTGAGTTTAATCCCTAAACTAGTTTTCGTTCCCGATTCTTGATTCGATCATTTTGAAATAGAATTTCGATGATCGAACCGTACGGAAGTCAAGATCAATCTTTTTAAATCATATACTAAAAGTTTAAAAATTTTAAAAATTTATTTGATTATGTAATTAAACGGTCAACTAGTAATTTGACTTTAATCTCTAAACTAGTTTTCGTTCCCGATTCTTGATTCGATCATTTTGAAATAGAATTTCGACGATGAACCATACGGGAGTCAAGATCAATCTTATTAAATCATATACTAAAATTTTAAAAATTTTAAAAATTTATTTTATTTTGTAATTAAACGGTCAACTAGTAATTTGACTTTAATCCCTAAACTAATTTTCGTTCCCGATTCTTGATTCGATTATTTTTAAATAGAATTTCGACGATCGAACCATACGGGAGTCAAGATCATCGAGAAATATTTTTGAAAAAATCGAAACCTTAAACCCCTAACGAAATCCTATTTAGAGTTACTAGTCAAAATACAAGTTGACCGTTAAGTTAACAAATCAAATAAATTTATTTTTTTATGAATAATATAAGATATTTAAATAAATATTGTAAGGTATGTATTTAATTTTAAGTTACAAATATTATGTTACAACATTATTTTAGTTATTTAATAAATAATGTAAGATATTAAATAATCTTAAATATTTACCTAATTTTAAGTTACAAAAAGTTTTTCTTACAAAAAAGAATAAATGTGAAAAGAGAAGGCGGCAGTTTTCCCCCCAAATGGAAATTAGAAGCTCACTTTCCCTCTTCAACGAAAATTACAACCCAATAACCCCCTCGCGCTCAGACACATACACCTCTTTATCTCACTTTACTCTCGCTGTCCACACTCTCTCTATCAAATTGAAGAACTCAACTTTCTCTATATTCTTTTTTCTTTATTTTCTTCTCTTCTCTCGTAGCTCTCTTCCCCGTATCTAATTTCATTAAAAATGTTAAAACTTTTTAAGATGAATAATTTTATTTTTATGTTCATTAAATATTATTATATACAATTTTTAAAATGAATTGTTTTTTCTAAATATATTGTAATATATCATTAAAATATAAATATTTTTGTATATGATTAAAAATATTTGAATATATTATATTAGATTATGTAAAAGGGATTGAATATTTAATAAAAAAATATATTATTTTTACAAATAAATAAAAAATGAAAAAGTAAATTGTTGTTTCCTTCAAAATTTTGGGTGAAAATTGTTGAGCGGCAAAAAGATCGCCCCCAATTTTAGACTGCCGCTCCACCAATTTTAGACCGCTTTTTCTATCAGTTCACTTCCAATTTTTTATTTCTTCGAACACACACTCGGTCTCCTCTCTCTCTCTCCCCTCGGTCGGTCTCCGCTCTCTCTGGTCTTCTCTCTCCGCTAACACGCACTCTATACTCTCCTTTCTTTCTCTCCTCTCTCTCCTCTTTCACATTCTCTGTTAATATTTACAATGCATCTCTCACTTTCTTCTCTGCTTAATTTGTTCAATTTGGGGCTTCAATTAAGTATTTTTTTCACTAATTTTGGGCTTTTTTTCTTTCACATGATTAATTTCGAATTAGGGCGCTTCAATCAGGTTCAATTTGGGGCTTCAATCGGATTCAATTTGGGGCTTCGAAATTAGGGTTTCAGTCGTGTTCTGTATTGATTTGGCATTACTTGTGTGCAGGTGGTTTCTCTGTCTTTGCTGGTGTCGGGGAGCGTACACGAGAAGGTAATGATTGAAAGTGGTGTCATTAAGCTGGGAGAGAAGCAGGTTATGTACCATACCGATCACTAGTTATGGCTCATATTATTCTTGTTCATTCCCTCAATTTAGTAAACATTCTATTGTTGATTCTGCCTCAATTTATTACCCAGATTAAGTTTGTGTGCAATATGACAGGTTTTTAAAGGGATTTATGAAAACGAGTCAAACAATGCACACATTGGTGCGCACCTAGCAATTTTCTTGCCATTCATGATGTTAGCAAACTTGTTGTCAAGGAGCTAACTAGTTGGGTATGATTATAATTATAGTTGTTAAGGTAATGTTATGTTGTTCAAGAACTATTATAGTTCAACTATATATAGTTCAATTATATATCCTTGTATTGTTAGTTTTGCATCATAATTTTATATGAAGCTCATTAACTACAAGTCTACAATGAAAATAATAAAAAATCTGAACATCTTGAATTGTTTTAAGTAAATGGATGAAAAACCTGAAGGAGATTTAACCTTGAAGGATTAAACTCTTTAGTATTTGTATTTACTCTTTTTTGACGCGTCGATGAATTTATTGTCTTTTTGCATTTATAAGTTTATATGGGTATATGAATAAAAAGGCTTGTCGTGGCTTTTTTCTATTGTAGTAGTTGACAGTACTAACTGAATTTGTTTATCCACCTTAATCTGCAACTCTTTCCATTCCTTTTTAAGCCTGTGAAAACAGAAAATGTTAACTAATTCATGAGGATTAATATATTTGAAAATAGTGTAGAAGGAAAGAAGAGACTCTGTCTATGTTCTTTGATTCAAATCTCCGAAACAGAGTACAACAATTTTGTAGTCTTTAATTTAATTCCCACGACATTAATACAGTTTCCGAGCAATCTGCACTATTTAATTTACTGCCTTATGTGTGCTACTTAACCAATGTTTGACCTCCATTTTGCATAGATTGTTATGAGATTCGATCATGCAGCCTTTACATTGGCAGCAGTGAACAGTATTTTTAGACCAATGAACTCTTATAAGTTGTCTGACCAAATATGAAATAGTTTTTTTATTTGCCGATATGATTGGATGACTGAAGATTCCTACTGATTTTGTTGTAGTTAGTAAAATAAATATGTGCTGCTATTTAGAATAATATCTGTATGCTTCCAAGAAGAAATAACTTTTCCTTATGGCGGCGCGAGTAAAGTGGCTATCTAAAGCTATTGACGAAATCACGTTGTTTGTATTTTGTTACTCTGTTGGAGACCCATTCATCATTGTATGAAGTATTTACTGTATTCTTCAATTCTTCAATATTAAGGATCTGCTATATTTGCTCCCACTATCTCCATTTGTATCTAGTTTTTACACTTCCTTATTATGGCCCAAGATAGCAAAACCAGTGCCATGATTCACAAAAGCAACTTAACAGCCTTGTTAACATGTTGGTTGATTAAATTTGAAAACCCACTACATAGCTTTGTAATATTGGGAGTGTTGTTTTTGATCTGGTAAATTTTAGCTGTTAAAGCTGTACTTAGTCCTAGGCTGTCATATTACTATACCAGAGACCTACTTTGACTTGCTTCTAACAGAGGTATGGCATTTCATGTTCTTACTTGAACTGTGTGCCTAGAAGCCTTTCGTGTTTCTTAAGTCCACGTGTATTGCCTCCTCTACTGGGGCATCTTTTGCATGTTTAATTCATTGTGTAGCTAAGTTGTCCTTGTTGATTGTTGCATGCTGTCATAATATCAATTATACTTCGACTTTGGTTAGTTTCTTAATCGTGAAACTTCAATTTTCGGAAGACTTAGTTCTGTCTTGTAAAGAAATCAGCAATTATCATGCTATAGCTACGTACTTGACTTATTGCTTATGTAGTACCATAACCGTATTGTATTTACTGCCCTGCAGAAACCTCTGAAAAGTTTGTAGCATCAGTGATTGTGATTTTGTACATTATACTTTCTTTGGTGCTTATACAGTTTTTATACAAATCACTTTGTTATTTATTTCTAATATGATGCAGGAATTGCTATACCTATACGGATTCGTCGTTGATAATAATCCAGATGATTATTTCATGGTAATTCTTATATGCAGCAAAATCAGCTTCTCCACTTTTATTGTCTTTGCGTTGCTCCTCCAGTACTCACCTAAAATTGCTGCATTGCAGTAACTTTTTTTTGTTACCTGTTATGGATCTGATAGTCTTGTACAACTCTGGGCGCTTTCGTATGGCAGGAAGGGGTTCTCTAGCTGGATTATTGCCTTTTGCTGATGCAAAGGCTGTAGTACTCGACATGGTTAATGAAGTTTTACCTGTAAGTACTACTTGCATGATTTTTTGGGGTTCTTTATGCAAAATGCGTATTAGTAAAGTTCTCCGAAACTATCTGGAATTTGGTGTGAAGTGAATTTAGGCAGCCTGAAAGAGTCAAGTTCCAGTTAGAAAACTTCTCGAAGAGGATATGATGTTTGATCACTTGTCAGCCCCTTCTAAAATTCAGAAGTAACTGGAAAATAAAATTATTAATATGTTAAGACAATATAACTATATAATTACTAATATCATGGTAATCATAATATGCAGTATGTAAGATGTTAATGTGCTATTTCATGAACTTGTGGTAAGTAACCATTATACGAAAATCTGCTAGTATCCCGTGTCTTTAGAAGTTGGACATGATCTGTTTGAACATGACACCTTGCTAAAATTCGTCTATAGGTGGCTTTTTAATGTCTTTGGTCTGCTGCCAATTTCCTTGTGTATTGTTTGCCATTTCTTGCGTTCCTTTTAATGGAAAATAAATTTTTTACTTCTACTTTTTCTGTATATATGCCATGCTATTTGTTAATGGATGTACCTTGTCACTTAGTGATTTTCGAATGATGTACTAAAATTTGTTGCACAGGACAAACATTTCAGTAAATTGTGGCTGAAAGACTTAGGAGCATCCGACTACACGGATGAAAGTGATCAAGACAACGATGCTGACTGCAATGGTGGTGAAGAGAATGCTGGAGAGGCCAATGATGATGAAGGTGAAGAGCATGCTGGAGAGGCAAATGGCAGTGAAGAAATTGTCGAAGAAGACATTGGTGAAGATGGAAATAGCGTGGGCAGTGGCCAGGATTCTCAAGCCTCTGATATGGATTAACCGACTAGCAGTAATGATGACTTTAAACCTTTTGCGTATTAAACATTATTATGGTTTGTGGTAATTTAGTACTTGGTTAATTATGATTTGTGTAGAACTTGCTTAATTATGGTTGGATGTTTTGAATTGTGATGATCTTCGGATCTTTTTGGTTGATGTTGGTGGTATATTTGAATTATTGGTGTGATAAGGTGGAAATGTTTATTGGTGTGATAAGGTGGATGTTTAAGTATGTAATGATGAATGGTTGGATTTTGTGAATGAATTGGTTTCTATGGTTTGATTAAACACCGGTAGGAAATGAGTGGTAGAAAATGTCAATTTACATTGTACCTGGAACAATTCCTACCGATGTGTGCAAAAGTAGTCGGTAGGAAATGGCCATTCTTTTGTCACAATTTCCACATCATCAGCTGACGTGGCTAATGACGTGTGCGGGGCCTGCCCACGTGTTATATGACATGGCATCTGATGTGTTGCCACGTCATCGTCCAAGTTGGCATGTGGGTCCACGCCATGTGGCATGCCACGTCATCATGTGGGACCCACGTTGACCCGTGCAGTATCATTTCCTACCAAAGTCATTTCCCACTTAAGCATTTCCTACCGGAGGGGGCCGGTAGGAAATGCCACATTTCCTACCGATTTTGGGCCTTTTCCTACCGATTTGACGGTAGGAAAAGGCCGTTTTTCTTGTAGTGTTATCAAATCATATCATTTAAAAATTTAACTTATAAAATTTATATCATAAAAAATTCATTCAAATTATTGAAAAGATCATATAATATTAAAGAAAATCTATATATCCGACCGATTTTAAACTATTACCAATAAAAGTAACTACAGTATGCTATCTTCATTGGACAAGGCACTTCATTGGACAAGGCACTTGAACCGAGCCTTTTCCAATTGGTGGATGGTAATCTACCTTAATAAATCTATCTTGTTCGTACCTACTTCCTCCGTTGACACTCATTCCTTTTTGGACGTTCCAAGAACCTACTAAAGTTACTATTTTTGAACACTACTTTTCACTATTACACCCACTACTTTTCTATTTTATAACTCTTTTTTATTAAATAAATATTATTACCCCCACTACTTTCCTACTTTACCCTTTTTTTTACAGTGTCTCCAAGCAATTACTTTTTTATGATTAGTAATAAAAATTAATCAATGAAAAAATATCAACTAAATTTTAAATATATTCAGGTGCTACATATCTTGTCTTGTGTTGCAAAATATCAATGACTTCTATTCGATGAAATTGACTATATGCAAATAAAACGTATGACGATAGTAGATTATAAAATAAATATTTAACTAATTTGGGATCCCTTAGAAGAGATGCCTGATATGTGAATATGTCTGATTTATGCTACCTAATCAGAAATTTGTATTTGTGTTAACTAGTTCACTATGTGGAATAGTTGATTCGCTACATAAAAATAATAGTGGTGTAGTTTGTTAGTTTAACCTTTATAAAGTAGCATCATGTAACCATCGTTTTATATAATCTAAAAACATGTACGATTTGCCTCTGATCACAATTTTATACTCTGGAAAAAAAATTGTATTAAGAAAACATAATGTTTTGAATGATAACAAAATTAAAATAAAGTTTCTTTTTGAGTCTCACTAAATTTTTTTACTCATAACTAACTGATGGCATTTTGACAAATAATTCTCCAACTCTAAAGAAGGATATAACATAATTTTTTTTCCCTTTTTCATGTCAAGTAAAAAACAACATAAATATTATAAATGCCTAATAATAATAACTTAAAGAGAAATTACCAAAAATACATTTTTTTTTTTACAATTTATCATCTTTCTAAAATATTTACAAAAATACAGTTTACAATCAAAACAATCAAATGCACTTTATTTTTATATTTTCCTGAAAAGATAATTAAAATTATTTTTAATTGCATATCGGGTTGATTTTGGTTTCATTTGATATTGCATTTGATTTAATCTGTGCAACTTTTTAAACAACCTATTAGATAACCTAAAATGATATCAATCAATGAACTTTTAAACTTGTATTTGTAATTTATTTTAGTTGATGTAAGTTTTAAATATGATTACAAAATTATAAACCATATATTTACAAATATGATCCTAAAAAATACTTTTTTGTAATTTTTTTTCAAAAGAACAATATGTTTATGAAAAAACGCCTAACTTAAAAGCATTATATTCGTTGTTGTGAAATATGTGGAGCCAATTATATCTATGGCTTGTCGTGTTGGAATGGAAAATGGAGCGTGTAGGGTTACTTTAGTGGACCTTGCCTTTGCAAGTGCGTACTACATTAACGCGTTTTGGTTAAATGATTTGTAAAATAATTATATAGATTAAGAAAATAAAAATTGACAATGATTATATATTGGTTTTCTAAACGACAGAAACAGGCATAAGAATCGTTGGCCTATATTTTCGTGTGAGGAAATAATAAAGGCAATTTTTGATAATAAATACTTCTAATTAGCATATTGTTGATATTGTTTTTCTTATCTTATATTCCGTAGGTCTAATCAATTTTTGTACACTTTTATTTTATGACAATCCTCTCAATTGCTTACATTTTTAATTAAAATTTCCTAAAGTAGTAGAAAATTTACAATATAAAAATTAACAGTATCTACTATTTTTCTCCCCTTAACTCACTTTATGTATTAAATATTGATTGATGTCACCATTTTATTCATTTTTCTTATTTTTTTATTCACTATTTTATATATTTTCTTAATCTTCGTAACCAAATCAAATATAAACAAATGGATGGGATGGATATAGTAAATAATTGTGAATAATTTCTTTGATATATTAATTATTAGCGATAAAAATTATTTCATGTGGAATAAATAGGAAATAGGAAATGTCATGGCATTGTTGCACATGCATGAGGCAAGACAAATTTTAAACAACTTCATTATGTGCAAATTAAGTGTAGATTAACAACGGGGCAGGCCATTTTATATAGATATATTGTTAATCTTATATATTTAGTGTGTTTTAGAAACTAGCCTAGCTAGTAGTACTCATCATAAGAAACTAATTAATTAAAGATCCGATCATTCAAAATATCTTTGTAGACTAAAATATGTTATTGAGAGAATATTTTCTGTGCTTATATAAAATAAACCGTGATCCGCAAGTAAGAAAAGAAGTTTAATGTCTGGACATATAATTTAATTATTTTTTTTAAAAAAATATTCTAGCTAAAACCCTACGAAACAGTTAACCACAAGTGTACTCGCTACGATTCTTGTTCTCCTTCATTTCTCTATAAATTCCTTCACATTTCCAGCTTTTTTCTCGATCTCACTTCCTTCCTGCTCTTTATATATACGCTACGCACATCTCTCTCTCTCTCTCTCTCTCTCTCTCTCTCTCTCTCTCTCTCTCTCTCAATAAAAGTAGAAAACAAACTTTTCTGAAATCATGTTGCATTTAGTTTCCATGGCTCAAGAAGAATTTCAAGAATCCGATACTATTTTCGGAGACATTGTTAGTTTTTCAGGTGGAGATGCCAATACTACTTGCCGCATTGCTAGTTATTCAGATTACAAGAAATCCGGAAATAATGATAGCTTCAAGAGAAAGAAGAGATCAGTTCCTATAAACATTCCAAAAATTCATTTTGATAAAGAATTTGGATATGAGTACGATGAAGATGATGATAGCAACGATGGTAGAATTACTCCACCCCACGAGATTATGGGGCGACGAATTAGCGGAAAGATGGCATTTTCAGTGTGCCGTGGAGATGGAAGAAGTCTGAAGGGAAGGCATATGTGTGAAATCCGCGATTCCATTCTGAGGCTTACTGGGTTCCTTGAAACATAATGGCTTATTGGAATTTATTTATGATTGAAGGCAGAGACTTTTTATTTTAAGTTCTTGGTTTTTCCAATAGCTTCCCTGTAGCTTTTTATCGTAAAGTTTGGTTAAAAAAATAATTTGATGACATGATATTAGAATATTATCAAAGGTAAGAATTCGACACATTTAATAAGTCGAGACACCTCTAAATCCAGCCCCGGCCCAAACATCCAAATTCCAAATCCCCGTAACCTCCAAAATTTGTTATCACCAAATTTCTCCGTTAACAATTACCAACTTCGTACTCTAAGTGAATTGATCAAGATTAATCATATTTGTTACGGAAGGACCAAGTAAACTGGTTACAAACTGGGTCACGAATTCTCGATGAATTGCAAATACATATGATGCCTTTATCACATTTGTTTTCAATATTTAATCAAGACTTTCAACAGAATACTTTGTGATTTGTTATTGTACTTAGCTATCATTTGTTTCATGACGATGTCAATAAGTAATACTATCATACAATGAACTGATGAAGGGGGACAGTATGTATTGTAAGCAGTGCATGTTCGTCACTAACTTTATAGTGTCTCTGAACCGACAGAAGCAGCTGGTTTTGGGACACAAATGTTGAAAACGTGTATGGGCTTATACTAAATATTAGAGATCTTGATAATAAACAAATACCAACTTTCTTTAAATCTTACAAACAAAAATTACAGCTTGACATGCACAAAGGCTACGGCCTTTTCTTTTTTGTTACAAGAGCTTCAGCTCTCTCACTTTTTCTCTCAACTATTTCCACACGGTGTATATCTCACTTGGTGTATTTTAATCATAGAGAGAACTAGCTTATTTATAGGCTTTAGATAGGCTTCATTACATTATGGCATACGTTAATACATGCCAACTTTCTATGACTATCTTATTCAACTATGGCTGCACCACCCATGTAGCCTACCAAGACAATTGCAACCTTCTTTGAATACCCACCTTATTTGACCACCTTAGAAGAGTTTGATTCTAACACTCCCCCTCAAACTCGACTTTGCATTCTGATCTTCTCTTTCATTTTTTGAAACACATCCGGCTTCAATGGCTTCGTAAATATATCCGCTAAATTTTCTTCAGTCCTGCAGTGCACCAACTCCACAATTTTGTCATTCACCTCCTCTCGTATGAAATGATATTTAATGTTGATGTGCTTGCTTCGACTGTGTGACACCGGATTCTTTGCAAGTGAGATAGCAGATTTGTTATCCACGTATATAGTAACCGGATCCTCCTTTGTGAGATTTAACTCGCTCAATATGTAGCCTAGCCACATAGCTTGACATGCGCACGCTGTTGCTGCCATATACTCCGCCTCACATGTTGACAGAGCTACTGTCTGTTGCTTCTTTGATGACCATGAAAATATCGGTGAGCCGATATGAAAAGCATATCCTGGAGTGCTTTTCCCGTCATCCAAATCTCCACCATAATCACTGTCTGAGTAGCCAACTAATTTTGAATCTTGAGAATGCGTGTAAAATAGACCATGATCAAGTGTACCTTTAATGTACCTCAAAATTCTTTTAGCTCCCATGAAGTGATCTTGCTTCGACCTACTAACCAGTCCAACTGCATACATAATATCCGGGCGAGTGAAAGTTAGGTACCTCAGACTTCCAACCAAACTTTTGAACAATGTCGGATTTACCGACTCTCTCGTTGAATCATTTCTGAGCTTTATGCTCGTTTCTGCGGGCGTGCTCACCGGCTTGCATTCTTCCATTCTGAACTTGCTTAAAATCTGCTCGGCATATTTTTTCTGAGACATACAAATCCCATCTTTGCTTTGCTTCACCTCGACTCCAAGAAAGTATGACATTTGACCAATATCTGTCATCTCAAATTCATTAGTCATAACTTTCTTAAAATCATCGAACATACCAGGATTGTTTCCGGTAAAGATCATGTCATCCACGTACAAGCACACGATCATAATATCTCCCCCTTGATTTGTTTTTGTGTAGAGTGCATGTTCGTACGGACTCTTCACAAAACCATTTTTCTGAAAGTATTCATCAACCCTTGTGTTCCATGCTCTCGGGGCTTGCTTCAACCCGTACAGTGCTTTCTTTAATCTGTAGACTTTATTTTCCTGGCCTTTCTGAACATATCCAAGTGGTTGCTCGATGTAGACTTCTTCTTCAAGATAACCATTTAGGAATGCGGACTTCACATCCATCTGGTAGATCTTCCACTAGTTCTGAGCTGCAATTGCTGTAAGAAGTCTTATGGTATCAACTCTTGCAACTGGAGCAAATACCTCATCATAGTCAATCCCGTATCTTTGCTTGTAGCCTTTAGCCACTAGCCTTGCCTTGTATTTTTCCACTTCTCCATCTTGATTGGTCTTTGTCTTGTAGACCCATTTGACACCAATTGGTTTGTGTCCTTCTAGAAGACTTGTAAGCTCCCAAGTATCATTCTTTTTGATTGCACCAATTTCTTCATCCATGGCCTTGTTCCATTTGCTTTCTTCAAAAGCTTCCTCAAACGTCACTGATCACATTCAGCCATTAAACAGAATAAAGAATAATCAAAGGTTGTTTGTACCGGACTTGTCGCATGATAAATGTCATCTAGACTCCGCATTTTTCTTGGTGCTCCCCCTGAACTACTGCTACTGCTGCTTCCTGAACTCGATGGTGTTGAAGCAGGAGTTTGTTGATTCGGACTTTGTGGAGGAGTTGGATAATCATCTCCGCCCTCTTCTATGTTGGGGATATCACCATCATCATTAAAGAACAAGCCTGCAACTTTTCTTTCATCCTTGCTCCATCTCCAGTAATCAGATTCATCGAACTCAACATCTCGAGAAATGATTAATTTCTTCGTGAGGGGATTATAGAGTCTGTACGCCTTGCTCCTTTTGTCATATCCTGTAAAGATGCACTTCTCGCCTTTATCATCCAGCTTCTTCGTTTTCTGATCAGGAACATGGGCATATGCAATACACCCGAAAATTATGAGATGCCCAACTGATGGTTTACTACCACTCCATGCTTCATTTGGAGTTTTGTTTCTGACACTTTTAGTTGGACAGCGATTCAACAAATAAACTGCACATAGAACGGCTTCAGCCCAGAAAGTTCTTGGCATGTGCTTTGCTTTCACCATGCTCCTTGCCATGTCTAGAATAGTGCGATTCTTCCTCTCTGCAATGCCATTCTGTTATGGAGTGTATGCCGTTGTCAATTGATGATTGATTCCGTTTGCCCTGCAAAAACTTCTGAACAAGTTTGAAGTGTACTCGCCTCCTCTGTCTGATCGGAGTACCTTCAAATAATGACCACTCTATTTTTCTGCCAAAGCTTTGAACTCCTTGAATTTATCAAGAGCTTCCGCCTTTTCTTTTATAATATATACCCAACTTTTCCTGCTAAAATCATCAATAAATGTTAGGTAATACCTGTTTCCGCCAAAAGATGCAATATCAAATGGACCAGCTATGTCAGTGTGAACAATCTCCAACGGCCTTCTAGCTCGCCAAGATTTTCCAACTGGAAAGCTTTGTCTGTGTTGCTTTCCCTTGACACATGCTTCACATAAATTTTCTGGTTCGTTGATTGCTGGCAAGCCATCCACCATCTTTGTCCTTGACAATAATTTTAAGCCAGAAAATCTAAGATGACCAAATCTCAAGTGCCATAACCACGAGTCATTTTTAATGATTGACTTCAAACACTTCTGCACATTTGCCTGCATATCAAGTGTGAAGAGACGATTCTTTGACATCTCCACGTTTGCAATTAATTCTCTAATCTGATTTCTGATGATAAGAGAATTATCCTGCATCTGTATGTTATATCCCTTCTCCACAAGTTGTCCAAGACTGATGATATTAATTTTCAAAGCAGGTATATAATAAACATCATTTATATACTTTCATTTATATACTTTATATCACCTCTCTTTGTCACAATCGTAACAGTGCCTTTCCCTTTGACTGGAATTTTTGACGAGTCACCAAAAGTAACTTCCCCAGTGATGGTGTCGTCTATCTCCGTAAATAATTCCTTGTGGCCACACATGTGGTTGCTGGCTCCCGAATCAAGATACCATGTATTCTTCTTGCCTTCATCATCTCCTTTGTAAGTGAGGAACATAGCGGAACCCACATCTTTGTCTTCTCTTGCTGCTGCAAAATGACTCCTTTCTTCCACCTTCGGTGATCTACACTCGTAACTGAAGTGACCATATTTGTTGCAATTATAACATTGTAATTGAGACTTGTCACCTCGTTGTTGGAATCCGCCTCTTCCTCGGCCTCTGAAATTTTGACCGCGACCAGATGGTTGATAGCCTTGAGAATTTTGGCCTCTGTTGAAAGATTGTCTTCCACGTCCTCGTCCACCTTGGTAGCCTCCTCTGTAGCCACCTCTGCCTCGTGAAAAATTGCTACTGCTTGAATTTTCACCGATTGACATCTTACTTTGCAACGCCTTTTCCAAATGGCTTGCATCATCATATTGGTTCATCCGCTGCTCATGCGCTTGAAGTGAACCAACCAGTTCATCAATAGAAATTGTGGACAAATCTTTCGACTCCTCGATAGCAGTAACAACAAAATCAAATTTTCTTGTTAGTGAGCGGAGGTGCTTTTCCATGACCCGAACATCATCGAGACTTTCACCGTTTCTTTTCATCTCATTGGTTACCGTTTTCAAACGCGTAACATATTCACCGATATTTTCTGAGGACTTCATCTTGATATTCTCGAACTCGCCACGAAGGACTTGGAGCCGCACCTTTTTTACTTTCTCAACTCCTTGGAATGATTTTTGCAAAATCTCCCATGCACCTTTTGCCGTCTTTGCTTCCGAGATTTTTTCAAAGGTTGATTCGTCGATACCTTGAAAAATTGTAAATAACGCCTTTTTGTCTTTTTTTCGGGACTCCTTCAATGCTATCTTCTCGGCATTCGGAAGAGCTGCTTCGGCGGTTGCATCTGCGGGCTCGTTGTGCCCACTTTCTACAATATCCCAGTTATCGTAGGAACCGAGTAACACCTTCATTTGGATACTCCAATTCCCGTAATTTGTAGACATTAATTTTGGAATATTCGGTTGCATCATATTCGTCATTTCAAACCTTAGGGACCAATGTGTAAGGTTTAGAAAACTTTCGGGACCAAACTGTGATTTTTGAAAAAACTCCAGGGGCCAATATGTAAATTTTGAAACGTCAGGGACCAAACTGTAAATTTTGAAAAACTCCAGGGGCCAATATGTAAATTTTGAAATGTCAGGGACCAAACTGTAATTTTTGAAAAACTCCAGGGGCCAATATGTAAGTTTTGAAACGTCAGGGACCAAACTGTAATTTCTGGAAAAAATCAGTGACCAAACTATAATTTGTTCAGTCACTATTCATCATCTTCTTCGTTGAAAACTTCCGACAGCTCGTACGGCTTCGTCTGACGTCGGTTTTGAATTCCGAAGATACCTCTGGACTCGTATCAGCGAGACCAATCTAATGGTGTCCTCAAAGCGGAGTTTCGACCACCTTCAAAAAACTCGAAATTTCAGCTCCTTCCTTCTTTTACGTGAACCTGGAACCTTTGGCTCTGATACCACTTGTTGGAAACGTGTATGGGCTTATACCAAATATTAGAGATCTTGATAATAAACAAACACCAACTTTCTTTAAATCTTACAAACAAAAACTACAGCTTGACATGCACAAAGGCTACGGCCTTTTCTTTTTGTTACAAGAGCTTCAGCTCTCTCACTTTTTCTCTCAACTATTTCCACACGGTGTATATCTCACTTGGTGTATTTTAATCATAGAGAGAACTAGCTTATTTATAGGCTTTAGATAGGCTTCATTACATCATGGCATACGTTAATACATGCCAACTTTCTATGACTATCTTATTCAACTATGACTGCACTACCCATGTCGCCTACCAAGACAATTGCAACCTTCTTTGAATACCCACCTTATTTGACCACCTTAGAAGAGTTTGATTCTAACAACAAAGACGAGTTTCAAAATTTCATTTACCTTAAATATTCACTACAAGGAAAACAGGCTCAGACAACCATTTTTGCCCGTTGTCTGATGCCCTGTTTTCCTGTTGTCTATTGAGGCGCCGTCTGATGCCTATATCAGACATTGGTACCAAAACCGTTGTGTGAGCCTTCTTTGACAACAGTCAGTATTTACTGAAACGTTGTGTGAATACCAGAAACAACAACAGTATGAAGTGTAAATGATACTGTAACTGATAAATTTCCTTCTGAAAAAGAATCATTAGTTGCTGCACAAAATTATGAAGTGTAGTAAATTTGATTCATGTATGTGGATTGTCTTGTATTTGTTTAGTTTTTTTTTTTTGCTAAATTGATATATATATTAAAAGAATAGGCAGGGATTTACCCTTGCTGAAAGTAGTACATAGATCGAACTATCTAGGAGCAATCTAAAACAAGATTGCACATAGAAAAACTTTTGTCTGATTCCAACAATAGTCCCAAAAACCGTCGTATGAATGGCGAGAGTCAAACAACTGTATTTTCTGTGTGTTGTTTGAATTAAACTCAAACAACAGATCAGAAAAACTGTTGTCTCCTTCTAACAACAGTTTTGTGTGCTCTTGTCTGAAATATTTTCAGACAATGGTTCCGGAAAACTGTTGTCTAAATATGAAATATGTGCAACACTACATTTTAAATACCGTTGTCTGACTTCATCTAATAGACAATGGTTTTTTGCTCGTTGTAAAAACTGGGATCAGACAATACTTTTTTTTCTTGAACACGGGAACCGTTGTCTGATCTTTTTGGGCAACACTTTTTTTGCAGAATGTTGTCTGATCAGTGTTGTCTGATAGCAGATTTGGTGTAGTGATTGTAGTGCCTGCCTCAAATATAATATGTCAAGTTGTTTCTTCTTGCTTTCGTTCCTTATGGGAAGTTGGACAACGATCTTCTCGACTAAAACACATTCAAAAATATGTATCTGTGTATTTGAATGAAATATATGTAAAAAATATACAAGTAAGTTCCCTGTATTTCGGATGGTCATCAGACAGAAGCTCCTTTATTGGTCCATAAGGCTCCAACATATCTTGAAGGGCACTAAGGGATCATTTGTTTTTAGCTTAATTACTGAATCTTAATGGCCATTTTTCTTAACGCATAAGACATTAAGCTTGTTTGTTTCTTCATTTTTATTCTGAATGAACACTAATTTATCTTAATCATTATATTTCAAATTTCTGTCTCAACCATTAAGAAACTCATCTTTACCAATCTGGCCCTAAATTTGGAAACCATGTATCATGACGTGTTTAATTTGTTAGTTAACCAACAACAATTGATAAACTATAATTTTTTTTATTCCTTTTCCAAGATAATTGCATATGAAAATAATTAAATGAATTTTAAAAATATATATGTTATAATAACGTGTGTACTATAGATAGGGCTGAGATCGAAAAAATTTGAAACCGAAATCGCTAAAAACCATTAAAAACCGAATCGTGTAAAATCGAGCCAAAATTGAAACCAAAATATTAAAAATCGAAACCGATTATGCGGTTACAGTTATAAGTTGGAACCGATCCGAGAAAAATCGCACCGATCCGATCCGTGCTATCCCCTAACTATAGATGACTTCTACTATTCTGATAAATAAAAATTATTATTTTGTCACGGTCACTCGGGACTCCATTTTCCCAAGTTTTTTAATTATATTTTTATATTTTGTTGAATTTATTTTTTAAATTGTGCAATTTTATCACAATATTAAAGTTTCATTTAAGATCTTTCGAATACTATCTAAATTAAAAAAATTGTTTAAATAAAAAGGACAAAATAGAAAAATAATGGCATTAAGATGTTTTTTCATTTATTCATCAAATGATCTTATTGATTCAAGATTCAGATTTTTAATCATTTAAAAATTTTAATCATTCAAATTTTAATATTTAGATTTGCCAAATGACCCCTAAGAGCATTTATAACCAACAAAATCTTAGGTAAAAATTTACTTGACATATTTTAAATAAAAAATATACAAATTTTATAAAAATGTAAGCATTCCAATGTGTTTTTTTAATCTTTAGTAAAAGTAAAAATTTTCGTCAATCCAAACTATATTTGTTGAATCTTTACAAATCTATTGAAACTTCTAATCATCTACTCCATATCGGGGTGTTTGGGAATTTTTTTTTCCAGAATAAGTTAACTTATTTTAAGATTGTTAGTCACAGAGGCATGCCTGAATACATCTAATAACAAGCCCAAGTGTTTCGTAATGCTATGCATTACCTACATGACCTCTTAACTGAGGGAACCTCTAGTTGTAGAGTTTCTACTTGTTTGTACTATGTAATAGGCATCAAATTCTATCTGTGTAACTGTACCTACTAAGTCAAGAATAAGGCTTGAAAGAAGTTCTAAGGTTCATGCCTCAAGCAAGGAAATGAAGACTGTCAAATAATCACAGTTGGGATTTGAAGAATTGAAGAAATGAAGAAATTGCCTAAGTACTAATTCGAGAAGTACATTTGTTTATTCGAGAAGTCTAGCATTCGAGAAGTCTGGAGTTCGATATCTCAGAAGACACTATTCGATATCTCTCGATATCTCATTCGATATCTCAGGGATTCGATATGTCCATTACACGGTTCGAGAACTCAAGGAGTCAACAGTTCGAGTTCTCAAAGGGTCAACAAGTCAATGCTACATTCGATATCTCAAAGACTCAATATGCTATTCGATATCTCAGGGATTCGATATGTCAAAATGCTCTATTCGATATCTCAAGGAGTCCCAGAGAAAAGAGCTATTCGAGAAGTGATTCGATATGTCAAGATAACACTATTCGAGAACTCAGAGTTATCGATCAAGTCAACTCCAGTTCTCGAATCACTCACTTAGTCACTTCTCGAATACATTCTTGAGGACAAAATACTGAAGAATTGTACAAGTCAGAAACCTGCAACAAGCCAGGATACTTTATTTGACTCTGTCCTATAAAGCATGCTGGAAAGCCTACAAAGAAGCTTGGAGAGATAAGACAAGGGACAAGGAGCTGAAGAAGTGGATCTAAACAGGCTTTTCAAAGTCAAATCTGTAGCCGTTTGGACTCTTACTAAAATGAGATAGACAGACTGGAAAGTGTTTTTGTTTTTACCTACCTCATTTGTAGTAAGTGGGTGTATCCATGTCTATAAGGATACAGCCTCACTTCCTTAGCTGTTAAGGTGTTGAAGTTTCTCAAATACCTAGAAAATATCTCTCTGAGAAAAACGAAGCTGAGAATACTATCATTTGTATTCACAGATTGTAGCAAAATCTTAATCTAATAAGATATTAGATTAAAGTGATATTGTGTTGTGTTTGTCTTTAATTATCCGCATCTTCATATCTCACACACTCATCACTTATCTTGCTGCAAAGATTCAAGAACGAAGAAAAGTTCAAGAATCCATTCACCCCCCCCCTCTGTATTCTTTTACTGTATTCAATACTCAACAAGTGGTATCAAAGCAGGCTGTTTAATCTAAACAGAAAACGATCATGAGTTCGAATACACCAAAGACTACAGGTACGGTAAAGGTCCCTAAGTTCGACAAAGAGAATTACAACCTCTGGAAAATAAAAATGCTGTTGTTCATCAAAGCTGCCAATCCTCTCTACCCTGACATTCTCAAGAATGGTCCATTCATACCACAACAAGAAGTTGCTGAATCCACAGTGGGCGCAGTAGTCATTCCTAGATCATACGTTCCAAAAGAGCCATCCAAATGGACGGACTCAGAGAAGGAAAAGATTGCCCTAGACAGCCACCTCATGTTGTTAATCATAGACTCCATGGATATGTCGATGTTTGCCAACATAGCATCATGCAGATCAGCCAAGGACATGTGGAATCACATCGAGGTGTTATGTGAAGGGACAGAGGAGGTAAGAGAAAATAAGAAACAGATACTGGTCACACAGTATGAGGCGTTCATGGCACAGCCCAAGGAAAGTATCACTGATATGTTTGAAAGATTTCACAAGCTGGTGACTGAGCTCCAAATGAATGGGAAGGTTTACAGCACTAAGGAATTAAATATGAAGTTTCTACTATCGTCACCAAACCATCTAGAGCAAAGGGTCATATCCCTAAGAGAAAGAGATTTGAACAAAGTCACGTATGATGTGCTCTATGGGGTTTTAAAGACACACGAGCTTGAGTTGCTTCAAAAGAGGGCTATCCAAGCTAACCAAGGCAGAATGATAAACACATCCTGTGCCTTGATTGTCAACAAATCTATTCAAGACCTGGAAGCATCTGCAAGTCAGCTGAGAATAGAAGAGATAGTAGATGATGAAGAAACTGAGGAAGTAGTGACTGAACCTGCTGATGACAAGGAAGAAGATGAGTTCTACACTCTTGAAGAGCTGGATGGCATGGAAAATACATCATATGCTTTTATGGCTAGAAAATTCCCAAACATCAGATTCAAGAGGAATCAGCCCTTCAAGCCTAGACCTCAAAATCATTCATTCAACAAGAGCAAGGCACCTATGAAAACAAACAAGAACAGATTCAAAACCAGCTATGTGGATAGGTCATCTGTAAGATGTTACAGATGCAATGACCTAGGGCATTTTGCCAGTGAATGCAAGAAGCCTAAAAAGAAGGATAAGGAGTTTCTTGAGCTTGAAGCTAAGTATGAGGCCCTTCTAAAGAACACTACGCCATAAACAGCCTGCTGTAACCCAAAAATTCTGTTACAGTAGGGTGGTAAAATGTTACAATAGACCCATTTTTGGGCTAGGGTAACATAAATTACATGTTACATATTTCGATGTTACCCTAGGGTACCTAAGGTAACATATTTCACCCCTAGGGTAACATGCCCTATCGGTTACCTTAGAGGTCAACTGTAACATAAAAATGACATATTGCAACATAAAATTCGGTTACCTTAGGGTGCTTCAATTTTTTTAAAAAAGTGGGACCACAAGTGGGACCACTACTGGGCCCCACCACTTGGCCCCACCAGGGCCCACTGGTGGGCCCTGGTGGGGGCCAAGTGGTGGGCCCAGTAGTGGTCCCACTGGTGGCCCCACCAGGGCCCACCAGTGGGCCCCACTATTGGTCCCACCTGTGGACCCCGCCTGTGCCCCCTATTTTTTAACCAGGCTAATGTAACACTTTAACAGGCTAATGTAACACTTTAACAGGCTAATGTAACACTTTGACAGGCTAATGTAACACTTTGACAAAAAAACAATTGAACAACACCTCTTTGAAAGTATACAATCCCAAAATACCATTCAACCACAATGAACCACAAAGAGATCAATCTCAACATCCAAACAAACTTATAAATTCTGATTCAACATCCAAACAAAACAAACTAATTTAACATCCGAATTAGAAGATAAAAGCTAGTTAACATCCATAAGTACTTTTACATCCCAATTCTAAGTTAAATAATGTACTAGAAGCTTAAACTTAGAAAGCAGTGATACTAGAAGCTACTGCCTCCAGTGATAGGTGTACCATCATCAGCTTCACTTGTAGCAATTGCACACAACTGCTCGACATCAACTGTGATGTCCGGGTTGGCCTCTCCAAGTTTTTTAAGTGCAAATGCCAAGTTCCGTTGCATCTTCTGTTCAAATTCAGACTCGACTTTCTTCATTTTCTCCTCCACCTCAGAAGCGAGGCTTTCCTTAATCCTTGCGGTCAGCTCTTTCACATATGTTTCTGTTGGTGGATTAGAACTGCTCATTCCTGACTTAAAGCATCTTCCTTTTAGCCAATTAGGACCATGTTTTGCACCAAGCTCATCAGAAGCGGCATCTCCGGTGGTGAGTTTTTTGGTAATATTGTCCTACAAAAGAAAACATAAAAGTCAACTGGTTAAAACATGCATAAGATTACTTGATTTAATTATAATATTCTCCTGGTTAAACATGCCAAGTCTCTGTAGTAGAAATCAAAATTCTAGTTGAAACAAACAAAGACCGAATCAGGTGTGTTCAGAAATTCACAGTTAATTTATTTTAGTCTATAGAGTACCTGATTTTCTGTCTGTAGGAAGGCTACTATAAGAGACTTTCCTCTCCTTAGTATTAACAAACCGAGCAATGTTAGATGCACTACCATATGGCAATTTGGCATTTTTCAGTACCAAGCAAAATCGATCTTTCTCATCATTCGTCATGTCAAATATGGCAGCTCTGATTTCAAGGTATTTCCCATCACTTGATAAAACAGGATGAAGTTCCTTCCTGATGCCAAGTTCTTGCAAATCTTTGCGAGCATTGACATGGTCTTTTGACTTTCCAGGAATATTCAGTAAAGTTCCAAGTATGCTCTCACAGATGTTATTCTCGATATGCATAGCATCGAGGTTATGCCGATGTAAGTTCTGACTCCAATACGGCAAAGTGAAAAATATCGACTTCTTCTTGAAAGGGGAATCAACCTTTTTAACTTTTTTTTGGCCTGGCACCTTCTTTTTCTTTCCAAACTCATTTTGAAAATTCGACAATAATATTTCTACGTCTGTTCCAGTTAAAATTTCAGGAGGCTTCCCCATCTCAATTTGACCATTGAACCTATTCTTATCGAACCTCCACTTGTGTCCTGGATCAAGAAATTTCCTATGGCACATGTAGCACACTTTTTTACTATGTTTTAGGTATTGTGAAGAAGTCTCGTAATTGCATACGGGACAACCTAAATACCCCTTCGTGCTCCAATCGGATAACATTGCATATCCCGGAAAATCGCTGATTGTCCATAAAAGACTTGCACGTAAGTTGAATGTCTGATCAGCAGAAGCATCGTATGTTTCTACACCCTCATCCCATAACTCTTTCAACTCGGCTACTAGAGGTTGCATGTACACATCAATGCTATTCTTAGGGGATTCAGGACCGGAGATAAGGGTTGACAGAATTAGGTTTTCTGGCTTCATACACAACCAAGGAGGCAGGTTGTAATTTACCAAAACTATTGGCCAAGTACTATGATTTATGTTCATCGAACGGAAAGGATTGAATCCATCCGATGCTAGACCTAGTCTGATGTTCCTATTTTCTGACGAGAAAAGGGGATAAAGTGCATCCATCTTCTTCCAAGCCTCCGCATCAGCAGGATGCCTAAGTTTCCCATCCTTTTTACGTCCAAGTGCATGCCACGACATCAGTTTTGAATAGTCTTTGTGCATAAACAATCTCTGCAGCCTTGGCCTTAATGGAAAATATCGCATCACATTTGCCGGGACTTTGCGAGGCATCTTCTCCGTTTCATTGTCATCTGGGCTTGTCGTTCCAACCATAACCCACCTTGAAGTTTCACAGGTTCTACATTCTTGTTCGTTTTCATTTTCACCCCAATAAAGCATACAACTATTTGGACACGCGTGTATCTTTTTATAATCGAGACCTAAATCTCTAATTATATTCTTAGCAGCGTTGAAAGACAGGGGAATGTCTGCCTGTGGAAAAGCTTCTTTGATCAATTGTAGTATTTCCCCAAACCCTGACTCTGTAATTCCATGAACACACTTCAAGGAATAAAGTCGGACAATGAAACTTAGCTTAGAAAATTTTGTACAGCCTTGATATAAGGGAAGTTTTCCCTCTTCCAGATGTCTATTAAATTTCTTAGCATCATCGTTTGGTCCATTAGTACAATGCAACATCTCTTCTAGATTATCTCCAAAATCAATATCGTTCCCCATATTTACATCCTCGTCATTACGTGCACGATCAGGGACAAGATGTTTTGAAACTTCTACAATCCAGTTTGCATACAGGGAAAAAGGACCGCTGCATATAAGATGATCGTAGACAACATCTTGTACATGCCACTTGATGTTCTTACAGTTCTTGCAAGGGCATAGCATTTCGTCACCTACAGCCACTTGGGGGAATGCATTTTCTATAAACGCTTTTATCCCTATCATATACTCTTGTCTATACTTTGGAAGGTTTATCCAAATATTAGGCATGTCGTCCATCACTACAGTTATGACAACTCAAAATGTCATAAAATATAAGTACACTCTAGGCTTACAAAAGTTTAGGCAATTAAAACTTATGAAAGCTAAACATAAATCTAACAATTAGCTAACAAATCTGAATACAACAACATTGGTTTTACATTACTAAAACTATATTAACAAATCAGCTTTCTCGTATTGAAATCTACCAATATAACAAACATTTACGATACGAAAAAGTTAATAATACAACAAAATAATTAATATGAATAAGAGTGAAGCTTCAGCAGTGGCAGCATTGGTTCATCTCAAGCCTCAAATTAAAGCTTCTATCTTATGTGCAATAGCTGGACAAATAAATAGAAAGTTGGAGGGTTATATTTGGAATTAGTCATATTGACAGTTGTACAGAGTTTGTTATTAGCAACTACTCTATAAATACTAGCTGAACATTGTCATTTTGTAACTTTTGATAATAGATGTAACAAACTCTGTTTTCTCCTCTTTCATTACTCTTGTTCATATACTTACATATATACATACAAGCAATTATCTGTAAATCTATTAATAATCATCATAACTCAGTGTTTAAGTTCACACTCACCGATTCAATTGCAAAAATGAACAAACTACAAACCCTAAGTGTACTTGCAGAAAACAGACAGATGAAGCCAAATCAACACCAAATCAACATCAAAATGAAAAACATAAATTAAAAACATAAACATAAAGCACAAAAAAAAAATACCTAATTGGAGGAAGCCCTAATTGCTGGGTGGAGAAGAATGTACGCTGAGATTTCGCGTCTTGTAATCTGAGGAAACCCTAACTAATTGCAATCGTCGTTTGCAGAGAGGGGTTGGGTGGAGAGGGGGAGAAGGAGAGTGAATTGGTTGGAGAGGGGGAGAAGGAGAGTGAATCTGAGAAAGTGAAGTAGTGAATTGGGGGAAAGTAAACTAATATCCCGCCTAGCAAAAAAAATCCCCCCAAAAAGTCCCGCTCAGCCTACAAAAAATTTCGCCTACAGTACACTGATTTGTTTTGTTTTTTTGATAAATAATATTTTACTATTAAAATACTTATAATTTAATATAAAATTTTTATTAAATAAACTTGAAGTAATTATTAAAAAAATAAAAATTTTGATATAGTTTTATAAAATTTGTTTTATTCGATTTTTTTAAAAAATTGGACGGTAAATATTAACAATTTAAAAAAACGTTGTACAACAAAATTCTAAAAAAAATTACAATTTCTGAAAAAAAATTATTTTTTGATTTTAAAAAATAAGTAATTTTTTAATTCATTTTATAAAACATTAACAAATTTTAAAAACTAAATTTATTTAAAAAATTTAAAAAAAAAATCAAAAAAATTAAATTAAATAAAAGGAGTTGGCAAGGACAACTCTAATGTAACACATACATATTTATGTTACATGCTTCAACATTTTCTAGCTAATGTAACATCATATTTTTGGCTAAGGTAACATAAAAAACACAATGTTACCTCAGGATGTAAGTAGTATAGCTAAGGTAACATATTGGGCTAACATTTCTTCCGTAGGGGTTACGATAGGCCATATATGGTGTAGTGGAAGCAGACACCAGGTAAGGCTTACATAGCTGAAGGGAAGTGTTGGGATGATTCTGACAGTGATGGGGAAGAACAAGAATTCTGCAACTATGCCTTGATGGCCAATTCCAAGGAAGAACCATCTGCATCAGACTCACAGGTACCATCTCTCACTACCATAGACATGTCTGTTTCTGAATATAAATCTTTGGTTGAACAACTATCCGTTGAGATGTTTAACATTCATACTAGTATGACTGCTGCTAATGAAGAGATTGCTAAACTGTCTACTAGGAATGAACTGTTAAATAAGAGAAATGAGGAACTAGAGCTAACTACTGTGCAAATAGAAAATCTTAAACAAGAGATTGAGTATCTAAAGAACAAAGTTCTATGTGCTAGTCAAGTTGAGAAAGCTCTTAGGGATGAATTTGCTGAAAATGAATTTAAGTTGAAAACATTTAAGAATTCCTCTAGTCTATTGCAGTCTTATCATGAGAAAAATCTAGCTAGACCTAAGGCTGCCATTGGACTTGATTATGACACTCTTAAACAGAGGAAAGGCTATGCAGTCATTGAAGATGACATTGTTGTTCAAGAGGAGGTGCCTCAGGTTTTGAAAAAGACTGAGAATCCAATATTTAAAACACCAACACTTGAGATTGATGAGGATGCCTTACTCATCAAGCAAATGTTGGAGGATGAAGATGAGGCACAATCAAATGAACAACAAGCATCCTCTGAGAGTAAGAATGTCAAAACCAAAGCCAAGGAGCCAGTAGGAGGTAGACCTAGACTTGAGAAATCTGTAAATTTTGTTTCAGCTGGAAATTATGAGACTAAGAAGAAAGTGACTAATAAGAGACCAAACAGGAATGGCAAATTAGGGATTAACAAAGATAACAACTATGCTTATGTGCCAAATGCCCCTAGGAAAGTTTGTCAAAACTGTTTTAGCTCTAATCATTTGACTCATGCTTGCAAGAAACCATCTGGTAGTGTTGCTAAACCATTCTATGATTGCTCTGTGCCTTTAAGACATAGAGACTCTCCTTTCTGTGATAAACTTGATTGTATGCCATGTAACATGAATGTGATGACTAGTTGTTTTAATTTGAGAAGACAATTCATGGAGGGCTGTATCAATCATAATGTTTACACACACTACACAAGGACAAAGTCTTCAAGTCCTCCTAAAGTTAGGAAGGTACCTCTGTCACCTAAGTCTAAGAACCCTGATTCTAAAACTCCCAACAGTGACAAGAAGACCAACATCAAGAAAACTGATAAGCATGCTGATTTTGATAAAACTGTCACTAAGTCACATGGACCCAAACTCGTTTGGGTACCAAAGGAGAAGTAATACTTTTGTGTTTGCAGGGCAAAGAAAGTAAAAAGAAGGTCATGTGGATTTTGGACAGTGGATGCTCAAATCATATGACTGGTGATATGGCCCTGCTATCACAGTATGAGGAAAAGGCTGGCCCAATGGTTGCTTTTGGAGATGACAGCATTGGCAACACACTGGGATATGGCAAGTTGGAAATTGGAAATGTCATCATTGAGAATGTAGCACTGGTCAAGGGGCTCAAGCATAATCTACTGAGTGTTGGTCAATTCACTGACAGAGGCTTCAAAGTGAACTTTGACAAAGATGAATGTTTGATCACCCACAAGAAGACTGGTGATTTTGCTCTGTCTGGAGTAAGGAAGGGAAGCCTGTTTGTAGCCAATATGGACTCTGCAAGCAAGGACACAATTTGTTGCTTCTACTCAAAAGCATAAAATGAAGACAGTTGGCTGTGGCACAAGAAGATATCACACCTGAACTTCAAAGCCATTAATTCCCTAGTCAAAAGGGAGTTAGTGAGAGGCATGCCCACACTTGAATTCTGTCAAGAAGGAGTGTGTGAGGCGTGTCAAAAGGGAAAAATGAAAAGATCAAGCCACAAGTCAAAAACAGTGACATCTATAACCAAGCCCCTGCAACTGATTCATATGGATTTGTTTGGGCCTGTCAATATTATGTCACTAGGAAGGAAGAAGTATGCTCTAGTGATGGTTGATGATTTTACAAGGTATACATGGGTAGAATTTCTGGCATCAAAGGATGAGGCTCCACAAGTAATCATTGAGCACATAAAGAAAGTTGACAAAGAAGCAAAGGCCATAAATGCAAGTGTGATTGCATTAAGAAGTGATAATGGGACAGAATTCAGAAATGCCATGCTTGGAGCATTCTGCAAAGAAAATGGTATTTCTCAACAATTCTCAGCTCCAAGGACCCCACAACAAAATGGAGTTGTTGAGAGAAAGAATAGGACTCTGATAGAGGCTGCTAGAACAATGCTACTTGATGCAAAGATGCCTACATGTTTTTGGGCTGAGGCTGTGAGCACTGCATGCTACATCCAAAACAGAACCCTCATCAACAAAAACACTGGAAAGACACCTTACAACTTGATGACTGGAAAGAAGCCTACTCTAAAGTATGTTCATACTTTTGGAAGCAAGTGCTTTGTGCTAAAAGATAATTCAGAATATGTTGGAAAGTTTGATGCAAAGGCATTTGAAGGAATCTTTCTTGGCTATTCTATGGAAAGAATTGCATACAAAGTTTATGTCATTTGTCAAAAGAAAGTAATGGAGAGCACAGATGTAACATTTGATGACAGCAAACTACCTGGATTAGAAGAAGCCAATGATGAAGATAAAGATCCCTTGAAGTTTGACAATCTAGATGATTCTGATGAGGAGATTGAAAGTGAATCTGAACTCATAATCCAACAAACTCAAGTGAATGAAGAACCTGTGTCAACCAACAATGAAGAAACAAGCATCCAAGATACACCTGTGAGGAGTGACAACTTCACAGGGGGAGGAAATGTAGATGATCATGATCTAAATGATGAAGCAACATCAAGGATGAGAAATCAATCTGAACATACAAGGAAATGGGATAGATCACACACTGCAGATCAGATAATTGGAAATCCAAATGCAGGAGTAAGGACAAGGAGAGCAACTATAAATGAATGTCTCTATGGCTGCTTTCTATCCCAAGTTTAGCCTAAGAAACTTGATGATGCATTGTTGGATCCTGACTGGATAATTGCTATGCAAGAGGAGCTAAATCAATTTGAAAGGAGCAAAGTATGGGAACTAGTGCCTGCACCAAAGGATAGAACCGTTGTTGGAACTAAATGGGTTCTAAGGAATAAGATGGATGAAAATGGTGTAGTCATAAGGAACAAAGCAAGGTTGGTTGCAAAAGGATACTCTCAACAGGAAGGTATTGTCTATGATGAGACCTTTGCCCCTGTTGCTAGACTAGAAGCCATCAGAATTTTCTTGGCATTTGCTGCACATTCCAATTTCAAGGTCTATCAAATGGATGTCAAGAGTGCATTCCTGAATGGGGAGTTGGAAGAAGAAGTATATGTTCAACAACCACCTGGCTTTGAGGATCCACAGTTTCCCCACTTTGTCTACAGATTACTTAAAGCATTGTATGGGCTCAAGCAAGCTCCCAGGGCATGGTATGACACACTATCACAATTTCTACTGGAGAATCAATTCACTAGAGGCACACTGGACAAGACACTGTTCTACAAGAAACATGATGATGATATTATCCTAGTTCAAATCTATGTGGATGATATCATATTTGGCTCTACAAATGAGAAGCTGTGTGAAAAATTCTCTAAGCTCATGCAAAGCAGATATGAGATGAGTATGATGGGAGAATTAACATTCTTTCTTGGACTGCAAGTTAGTCAAAGGAAGGATGGCATTTTTATAAGCCAAACCAAATACATTAAAGATTAATGAAGAAATTTGATTTGGAAGAATGTTCACCTGCAAAGACACCCATGGCCACTGCCACCAAGTTAGATGATGACGCTAAGGGCAAAAAGGTAGATATCTCAATCTACAGAGGCATGGTTGGTTCTCTACTCTACCTCACTGCTAGTAGGCCAGATATCATGTTTGCTACTTGCTTATGTGCAAGGTTTCAATCAAACCCAAAGGAATCACACATGATAGCAATAAAAAGGATCTTCAAATATCTGAAAGGCACACCAAACTTAGGGTTATGGTATCCTAAGGACACAGGGTTCAATCTGGTTGGTTATTCTGATGCTGATTATGCTGGATGCAGAGTGGATAGGAAAAGCACATCAGGTAGCTGCCAGTTTCTTGGACAAAGGTTAGTCTCTTGGTACAGCAAGAAACAACAATCTGTGTCAACTTCCACAGCTGAAGCTGAATACATAGCTGCTGGAAGTTGCTGTGCTCAAGTGCTTTGGATTAGAAACCAACTTAGAGATTATGGACTTGTGTTGGAAAGAATTCCTATCATGTGTGACAACACAAGTGCAATCTCTATAGTTGCCAATCCTGTCAATCATTCTAGGACAAAGCACATTGACATCAGATATCATTTCATTAGAGAACATGCAACTAATGGAACCATTGAGTTGCATTATGTTTCTACAGAAAAGCAACTAGCTGACATATTCACTAAGCCATTAGATGAAGCCACCTTCACTAGGCTGGTCAGTGAGATTGGAATGCTGAATTCTTCGAATTCTGGCTAAGTGAATATATCAACTAGATTATTGCAGCAGTAAATACTTACTTTATCAAATGCCCAATATTTCTGAAGTAAGTATTGGCTGGAGTATGATGTATAAATATTCCAATGCTGCACATGTTGAAAATCATACATATGTAGCTTGAAATTTATGTAAAAATTTTGAGTAAACCACTATTTAATTTGGTAGAATATTCGTCAATGAATATTTCTAGTAAATTTTAAAGGATAGTGGAAATTGAATTTTATGAGTGAAAAGTACAGTTCGATAAGTCAGACTTCTCGAATGGTTCATTGTTATGTCTTGGCTCGAGTTCTCGAATAGGCCTATCTCGAACCCTCTTGAGTTCTCGAATAGTGTCTTTTAGAGAAATCGAATAGCACACTTTGAGTTCTCGAATAGAGTATTTTAGTTCTCTAATGATAGAGTTCTCGAATACTGCATTTGAGTTATCGAATCATTTGAAAAGGCTGATTTTTCGCTGACACTTAATCGCTTTTTGGATTTATATTCAAACCTTCATTTCACTCATAAAAATATATTCTTAACTTTGAATTATTTTCTGAGTTAAATCACTGCCAGCTGTGAGTTAAAAACTGCCTGAGATATCGAATAAGCCTTTCTTGACTTCTCGAATAGTTGTTTCATACTTCTCGAATGACTTGTCGCTACAGAACACTTATCTATCGACAACTCAAGACATTCATATATATATATATACAACTTCACAACTATTCAATTCATTTCGTTCGATTTCTCAAGCATCTCAACTCCTGAAACCTCTGAAAAACCCTAACTGCGAATTTCTTCTTCAATCCTAATTCTCTTTTCTTCTCTACCCAAATGGCAAACACTCAACTCACCATACCATCCCAAACTAATTTCATCGCAATCTCCAGTGATGTGGAAGCACCGAATGCCAATTTCAAGTGCTTTGTTCGGTGGTTGTCTGAATCATACATCAAGAGTGCGCTCTCAGCCAACCCAACTCTGTACATAGATCTATTGGAACAATTCTGGAGGACTGCTACTGTGGAGGTCATCGCTCTTGAGAATGCTATCACCTCTTATATTGTTCACTGCAAGATTCAAGGAGAGGATATCACTATCACCACTGCAGACATGAATCAAGCCTTGGATATGCAGCAAGAGACGTATGATGCTCTGGCCTCCAATGATGAGTTGGAAGAATTCTTTGACTTCATCAACTACTCTGATACTATCAAGCTGGGAAAGTTGAATAGGAAGTTCTTGAGGAAAGAATGGAGCTTTGTATTTGCTACACTCCTTCAAGTATTCACTGCACGGAAATCAAGCTTTGATCAGATTAGTACACCCGTGCAGCAGCTTGCCTATGCCTTGGTCATGGGAGAAAGATAGATGTTGGACTTCTCATCCTACAGGAACTCTATGGGAGACTTGGTCAGACCACAGCCAAGAGAGGTAATGAAATTTTCTTTCCTCGCTTTATTCAATCAGTGCTTAACTTTAAAAATGCTTCTTTGATTGAATTGCCTGGAGTAGATAAGAGTAAAATAGGCTATCCTAGGTCCATGACCAAACTCATTTTTGGTAATTTGGAGACTAGGAATGATGTGGATGTAAGACTTAACATAACTCCCCACATGGAGGGTTTGTTTAGGTCTTACCCCCACAACATGCCAATATTTGATTCAAAATCACAGTTAGCACAGCCTAAGCAAGGAGAACAAAGTGCTAACCCAAGGCCTGCTAACCAACCCCCTCAGCCAAACACTCTATCCAGCAAAGAGCCAACTGCATCATCCTCTCAAAAGGGTGATGTTAGTAAAAAGAAGAGAAAACAGGCTGCTTCTGAACCTTTAGAAATCTTAACTGAAGCAGCCTTGGCTGTAGAACTAGGGTTAGAAAGTGAGAAACCTGAGTTACCTATCATAAGCCTAAAGAAGAAGAAGAAGTCTAAAACCACCTCTTCAGTCACTCAAATGGCTGAAGTTGTAAAATCAGGGGCACACAGCTCACTAGATGTATCCTCTCAACAGGATGCATCTATAGAATCAAGCATCCTCCCCAATGCACCTATCTGTAAAGAGTCAGCACAAGGGAGTGATAAGGCTGGCACAACACTGAGTGGAGAGCACATCATAACTGAAACTCCCTCTATTTCTCAGGGGGAGTTGCCAAAATCTTGTCTACAACACACTTCTCTTTCAGAATCTACCACTCATATTTCTTTGAAGCCTGCAACTCAAGCAATTGAGGAGCAAGGCATTGATCATCAAGAATTCTTTTCCTTTGATGAGCCAATGAATTCAAGTGACTTGGTGCATGACACCTTGCTCACCACCCAGGTACCACATTTGGATGGTCAGGGAATGCATGCTGGGGCATATCCTAATGACACCATCACAAACACAGAGGATTCCCTAGTTCTTACTAGAGACTCTGTGCCTGTGTCAACTACTGTTGTAACTCATCCCACTTCTGTGGAGACAGCAGTAGTAGAGTCTGTTCATCCGGTTGCAGAAGTTGCATCTGTAACTGAGGAGCCTAGCAAGCCTAGCTCTAGCTCTAACTTTTTGTCTCAATGGCTGAAGCCTGTGCAACATGACAGTGCTTCAGGATCAGGGTCTGTTCCACCACAATTGACGGTTGAAGCACTTCAAAGCTTAGTTGTGGATCAGATCCCTGAGTTCACAAAAATTGCTCAGCACCTTCTCACTGCAAACATGCCCAATCCAGACTATGAAGCTATTCTCCTATGTCACAAAGAGGATGTAGAGCTACAGAAGGAGAAGATCATAGATGAAACTGAGAGAGATGGGAATATCGATGCTTGGCTGCAAGGAACCAATTCAATCCCTCTCTCAGAAGGTCTTCAGTATCTCAGAGAAGAGTACATCACTTCACTAGGGTCCAATGCCAAATCTCTCAACCCTACTGATGTGTTTGAAGCAGTGAATGACAGCTATAAAGGCATTCTCAAGGGTGCACACTATCTTGGTAAAGGCTTAAAGACAGAAATTAATGAAGTGTGTTCAGCTACAACCAAGGAGGTGCATGAGATCAAGAGGACTTTTGATGCTAAATTCCCTCAATTGGAGACTGTTCTCAAGGACATTCGAACCTGCAATGCTACTTGCACCAGGATGGACAATGGTTTGGCTATTCTCAAGGATGCTGTCACAGGTCTGGGGCACAAATTTCAATCCTTATCAGATCAGACAACTGATGCCAATGCCATGCTCAGGACCCTCTTTGCAAATCAATATGGAGACAAGCTGGTCACTGAGGTTCCTGTGCATGAGATGTCAAGGTTCGAAGTGCAGAGACTGAAGGATCAATCCCTATCTGGTTTTAAGGCCAATGAACTCTTCATTAAAGTGGATACTCTTGAAAAGGAGGTAGTCTCTCTCCACAAGTCCAATGCTCATCTTACAGACACTGTGACAACTCTGACTGAGCAGTTGAACACTCAAGCCACCACCACAGCTGATGTTCTTCTGCATCAACAATCAATGTTGTCTGCAATGATGAAGCACATGGGTCGCCCTCTACCTGATGAATCTTCAACTCCAAAGGTGCCTCCTACAGCCCCTGTGTCTGTCAACAAGCCTAAGGGGGAGAAGAGGATATCAAAGAACTCAAATCCAAAGGGGGAGAGACCACTAGAAAAGGGCATCAAGATCACTGAGGGTGGCCATCAGAGAACTTTGAAATCTACCACTCATGTGCCTGGAAAAGGAAAGGACAAAGTTGATGAGCCTCCCACTTCTCTGCCAGTTGTCACTCTACCAACTGTGCACATCACTACTCCTGATGGTCAAAGGCAGTCTATCACAACCACAGTGGTTGCGGGGAGTATGCCATCTGACAAGCCTCGAATCTCAATATCTAAGAGTGCCAAGCCAGTAGAAGTGAAGGTGGTCACTGAGGCCAAGCTACAAGAAATTGCAAACTCAAATGTCTATCATGGTGATGCATTCTTGGAGTTTCTGAAAGTCTCTAGAGAACAGGCTGGTGATGCTTTGCTATATCATGAGAGTTTGAAGAGTCAGATTGACTGTCTCACTGTAGTACCAAGGAGGCTTAATAATCTATGGCTCAAGGAGATATTGATGGTAGGAAAGAACAAGATATGGCACTTAACCATCAATACTCTACAGAGTCTAAAGCACTCAGAAGTGAATGTGCTCCTTGGACTAATTGAGAAGGGAAATGAGAACAACAAGAGTCTTCATGATGACTTGAGGAATGGTCAACCTTCAAGGCTACCTGAAGTTTTCACAGATCCTAGAACTATTATCTACCAGGCTGGAACAAGAATTGAAGATATCAAGCAGCTGGTCATTCCTAAGCATCTAACTCCTCAAAATAAAAATCTCATCATAGCCATCATTGAGAAACTGATCAAGAAGAAGGGATCAAGAACAGCAGAAGAATTAGAAGCTATATCTTATCTCAGGTCATATATTGCAACTGGCATTGTATCTGAGACTGCTAAGTTCAACCCAAGCAAAGATCAAGACAAGGATGGAGATAAAAGTGACGGAAGGGGAAGACATCACAGGAGTAATAAGGGTGATGAAGACAAGAAGAAGAAGAAGGATGATGAGAAGAGGAAGAATGATGATGATCAAGGTAAAGGCTCTGAGAGGAAAAGTGGAAGACAGCAAGCCTCAGGAATTGCTGACAGTAACCTCACCACAACGCAAGACTCTAAGTCTAGGGTGAATGCTGCCAGTAGTGACCTTTCAAAATTTGCATCTATGGCTTCTGCAACTGTCTTGCCACCTCAAGAAGAGAAGAAGATTCAAGTCAAGAAACCATCTGTATGTTTCAAAAAGCAAACTGCTAATGGAATACTACAATGGTCTACAAACAAAGGTCACATACTGCTGCCAAGTAATCATGTAAAAAGAATCAAGTTCAAGCAAGCTGCAAGGAAATCAAAGCCAACCATATCAAAAACCCTGACAATCTATCCAGGCCTAAAACTCCAACCACTAGATGAAGATTATGATGTAGACCAACTGCAATTTTTGCAAGCTCAAAGAATCTATCATGTTGCCATTGTTGATAATTGCCTTGAGATTAAATATTCTGATGGAAGGGAGGAGAAATTCAAACAAGGAGGATGTCAACACTGGGGCAAGCTATATGACATAGAGAGAATCATTGCACTGTTGAGCTCAGAAGATAAAGTGGAGAGAGTATGGAAGCTGGAGCTAATTGATTTTGTGAAAATGAAGAGAGATCATGAGGAAAAAGTCAGAAAAGGGTGTTTTGAGAAATGGCTGGCAAGAGAGAGAGAAATTGAGAGACTGGAAAGTGAAGTAGAAAAGCTGAGGAAAAAGGGTTTGTGTAGAGTTCAGTTCAACCCCTACATGGTAAAGTATAGGAGGAGAAATGGGAATCAAGTCAACATCAGAATGAATCTACTCAACCACTATCCTGCAAATATTCTGGAACCAGTACTTGAAGATTTCAAAGACTCAATTTTGCTTGAAGAATTGGATGCTATGGCAGAAATAATAAAAGCTATGGATGAGAATACAAGGAAGGAGAAAGAAAGAAGAGAGAAAGAATATGATGAATTTCAAGCCAAAGCTATGGAAAGGGAATCAAAAGACAATGGCTAGTTCTTCATCATAGGCTGTAAGATTACTCACTCTGTAGTTCTATCCAAATTGCTAATGGAAATTCATACCTGTACTGTCAAGTTTTATCTTTATGTATGTTAGGCTTGTTATCAGACATGAAATTGTGACTAAGGGTCTTACTCACAATTTGGGGGAGATTGTTAGTCACAGAGGCATGCCTGAATACATCTAATAACAAGCCCAAGTGTTTCGTAATGCTATGCATTACCTACATGACCTCTTAACTGAGGGAACCTCTAGTTGTAGAGTTTCTACTTGTTTGTACTATGTAATAGGCATCAAATTCTATCTGTGTAACTGTACCTACTAAGTCAAGAATAAGGCTTGAAAGAAGTTCTAAGGTTCATGCCTCAAGCAAGGAAATGAAGACTGTCAAATAATCACAGTTGGGATTTGAAGAATTGAAGAAATGAAGAAATTGCCTAAGTACTAATTCGAGAAGTACATTTGTTTATTCGAGAAGTCTAGCATTCGAGAAGTCTGGAGTTCGATATCTCAGAAGACACTATTCGATATCTCTCGATATCTCATTCGATATCTCAGGGATTCGATATGTCCATTACACGGTTCGAGAACTCAAGGAGTCAACAGTTCGAGTTCTCAAAGGGTCAACAAGTCAATGCTACATTCGATATCTCAAAGACTCAATATGCTATTCGATATCTCAGGGATTCGATATGTCAAAATGCTCTATTCGATATCTCAAGGAGTCCCAGAGAAAAGAGCTATTCGAGAAGTGATTCGATATGTCAAGATAACACTATTCGAGAACTCAGAGTTATCGATCAAGTCAACTCCAGTTCTCGAATCACTCACTTAGTCACTTCTCGAATACATTCTTGAGGACAAAATACTGAAGAATTGTACAAGTCAGAAACCTGCAACAAGCCAGGATACTTTATTTGACTCTGTCCTATAAAGCATGCTGGAAAGCCTACAAAGAAGCTTGGAGAGATAAGAAAAGGGACAAGGAGCTGAAGAAGTGGATCTAAACAGGCTTTTCAAAGTCAAATCTGTAGCCGTTTGGACTCTTACTAAAATGAGATAGACAGACTGGAAAGTGTTTTCGTTTTTACCTACCTCATTTGTAGTAAGTGGGTGTATCCATGTCTATAAGGATACAGCCTCACTTCCTTAGCTGTTAAGGTGTTGAAGTTTCTCAAATACCTAGAAAATATCTCTCTGAGAAAAACGAAGCTGAGAATACTATCATTTGTATTCACAGATTGTAGCAAAATCTTAATCTAATAAGATATTAGATTAAAGTGATATTGTGTTGTGTTTGTCTTTAATTATCCGCATCTTCATATCTCACACACTCATCACTTATCTTGCTGCAAAGATTCAAGAACGAAGAAAAGTTCAAGAATCCATTCACCCCCCCCCCTGTATTCTTTTACTGTATTCAATACTCAACAAAGATAAAGTTAGAGATTGCTAATTTTTTTCTGAAAAAAGTTAACTTTTTTTTTGCAACTTATAGAATCTCAAACATACATTAAACACTTGTATAAAAAAAATTATCAAAATATGAAATTTTATCCGAAAATAAGTTCATAAGAACTTATTTTAAGTGTAACCAAACAGGCCCGATCATCTTATGCTATATCCTTTATTAAGAAAATATCATTTTAATATAGTCAATTTCGTTAAAACACATGCATCACCTGACGAATTTAGTAATTTTTTTACATAATCATTATTTAATATTATTTTATTTAACCATTCTAATAGATATTTTAAGATACATTAAGCCTTTGATAAAAAATGGATGCAAACAAAGAGGGTGTTTGGGATTGATTAAAATAAGTTACTTTTGACTTAATGGGGGTATTTTTAACTTAAAGGAGAAAGTAAAGTTGTTTACTTTAAGTTGAATGAAAGTGTTTGGGTAATTTTACTTAAAGTTAAATGGGGATTTAATAATTTTGACTTAAAGTGAAATTTGACTTAAAAAAATTTTAAATTCATGATATTTAAGCTTTATAAGAATCGTGAAAAAAAAAATTAAAAAAAAATCCATAAGTCATAAGTCATAAGTGAAAAGTACCTAAATGAAACTTATGACTTAAAACAGTTTTTTAACTTAAAGCGGGCTTAAAACCGGTTTACCCAAACACGTCTTTTTCTCCTTAAAGCCACAAACTCTTTTAAGGAGTGGCAGCCAAACAGGCTCAAAGTACGTACAACCAAAACGAGAAGTTTGTAGGGCCAAATTTATGCAAACTAGCTTATAGTCCGTATAAAGCAAGAGTTACTTTTAATTTTTTAAAATTTGTTTATACTATATTGTAATATTATAAATATTAATTTTAACTGGAAGAATTCAAAACTTACATCTTTGCATATATAATAATTTTTAGTATTAAATATAAATTAATATGTTGTTGGCGGGAATCGAACCTTGGACTCTTTATATAACAACTCTTAGTATTATTATATCAAACGGTCATATATTTGAATTGATGATCTAACGGTTGTGGATGATGGATAAACAAAAATGGGGATAACCAAAAAAGGGTTAATCAAATTATAAATTATACCTCATTTCATTTATTATAGTATAGTATAGATGTGTACTCATTTGATCTGCATTACTTAAATTTAACCAATGATCTAACGATTCATGGATTAATATTGTTTAATTAATTTTAATCGAACGAAATAGAGGAATAAATAAATATATAATTTAATAAAATTTTTGATAATTATTATGAGTTTCGGAAAGCAGAAGATTCGTAATCCGTGAAGTTGAACTATGCGACTCGAGGATCTAAACGAGTGGAAAATTGAAATTATGCATCTTGTCGTGTAGGGATTAATATAACAAAGGAGTGGGGTTAATTTGGTGGACCTTACTTTCGGAAGTGGAGTCTTACGCGTGTTTCGGTAGACTTGCGAACCCAGCTAGATTGCTGCCTACGTTTTACAACTAGCTAGAAGAGCGTGAAGCTATAAGCCTATAATTCGTTTTCTATTCTATTTTTTGTTTAAATAAAGGTAAAATTTAATAATAGTTTCCCAATATCCGAGTGCAGTACTAATTTAATTTTTCAGGTAATAATATGAATCCCTTTAAGTTCACATTAATTCATACCAATAAAAATATCTCAAATTGCTAAATGATTATATTAAATTTCATGTAAAATTGATGTATTAAATGCAAAATTGATATATAAATTATATTTAACCATATACTAAAATTATTAATCATAGATCTAAGGAACATGGTTAACTGGATCCATAAAATTACTATATCCGCGCGAAGCGCGGTTCATAATTTTTCATTCTAAATTATTGAAAATATGTATGAATTATTTTTTATTATTTTTAAAAATTGATTGGTTTCTTACAAATTTTTTAAAAATTGATTCAAAACAATTTGCCTAATTATATGTTTGAAGATACTCTCTATACATATCTAAGATTTTCATAATCTCAAAAATATCATAAATATAAACAGTAGCAATTATAATATAAATGTAGTTTTTACAATCAAAAGTTATAAATATTATATATAATAACACTTTTTAAAGCCGACGCCCCTCTTATAACATACATGTTCAATAATAGTGTAAGAATTTATTTAATTAGAATATTAATTTATTTCAACACAATATATTGAACAACGGGTGTACAACTTTTTTATCGATTTAATCTATCGATAAAATTGGGTTTTTACAATTTAATCGCTTTGGTCATAATCCATGTGTAATGTATTAATGTATAAATATAAAATAGTACTTGTATTATTTTTATTACAGGTGTTAAGTGAAGATTTATATACTTCTCTAATTTATAACGATTTCCATAATCGATAATAATAAAAATTACTTGAGAAATTAAGGGTCGTCTCCACTACAATTGTTCGAAAAGAAATCGAAGTGTTATTCGATAGGGAATAAAAAAGGACACAATGTAAACAATTTTTAGTCGTCATTTTACCTAAAATTAAACTTAATTATAAATGTAATTAATATTTAATATTGAAATAATAATTATAATACTCAAATAAAGTTTTATTATTTTTTAAATAAATAAAATAACATAAATTTAATACATATTTATTAGGTATAATTAATGACTAATTAATATGTCATTAAAAGCTATTTAATGCAAAAATATAATTTTAATAAAAAAATTAAAAAAACGAAAATTCAAGAAAACTATCTTGAACGCTTCTGTTAACTTTCCGATCTCCTGGCATTATAATATACTGGCTTATAACCCGTGCGATGCACGAATTTCTTTTGATATGTAATAAATTTTACTTTATATTATAATCATATTTTTATATAATTATTATTTATAATATTTTTATTGATTTTTATTTAAATTATTTAATATAAATTTAATTAATGATGTACATGGTTTAAAACTTATATTATAAAATTTTAAAATAACTATATCGTTGATGGGGTTCAATTTTGAAATTTTAGTAAATTAATTTAATTATGTAATATATTTAATCATTAGAACTAACGGTTTTGATTTTTTACTAAAAATCTAGCGGTTATTATTCGTATTATACGGATTTCTATTATATTTTTTAGTGATTAAAAGATATGGTGTGATATCTTTGGGTATATATTAATTATTGCAAGATTATGTTTTAAATTAAAAGTTAACTTGTTTTAATTAGAAAAGAAATATTACTGAGTGGCTGGTAAGATAGATGTATAAAATGTAATATCATCAAAATATTTTTTAATTAAAAAAGGAAATCAGTTAATTATCATTCATTATATTATTTTACTATTTATTTTAATAATTAGGATGACCGTGCCGAAAATCGAACTGACGAACTTTCAATACCCGTGTGATGCACGGGTTTCTTAATTATGTTATAAATTAAAGATATAATTAGAGCTAACAATTAGTTTGGTGTTTTTAATTAAAGATATTTTTATTATTTTTTAATATATTGAAAATTTTGGTGTTTTGATCTAACAATTAGAGCTACAATTATGTTTTTATATAATTATTATTTTTAATAATTTTTTAATTTTAATTTAACATAATTTAATATACTAATTTTTATGGAATAAACTAAAGTTTCCTTATTATAAACAACGTATACAAATTTTTAATATATTTTATAAATAATTAAAAAATATGGTGTGATATTTTCGGGTATATATTAATGATTGTAAGATTTATTTTAAATCAAAAAGGTAATGTGGTTTTAATTCGAAAGTAAATATTAATGATTAGAAGATATGATACGATTGATGTTTTTAGGTCTTTATAAAAGCTAATATCTTCAACTAAAAGTAAAAGTGAAAAAGGCAATCGACTAATTACCATTAATTATATTATGTTAATATTTATTTTAAGTATTTTAATAACATAGATAATATATATATATATATATATATATATATATATATATATATATATATATATATGAGTTGTACTCCATAACAAACACCTTATATAACAAACAATAAAGAACACCTCATATCTAATCTAATATAAGGGTTCCGTCACGGCACCCAATACAAAAAGTTGTTATTTTTTTACCCTCTATCCATCCACAAAAAAAATAAAAAAATAAATTTTTTTACTGTTCATGATGACGTCACTACTGACGTCAGCATGACATCATCATGAACAGTAATTTTTTTATTTTTTATTTTTTGAGAGATTTTAGTTAGAAAATATATAAAAGATGATACATTTTAGCTGAAAAAGAAAATCAGTTAATTATTAATATTAGAATATTATTAGTTTATTGTATTAAATAGAACCGTCCGTGATATAATTGGAAAAAAAGATATTTTAGCTATAGAAATAGAAAGGCAACGTGAAAATTAAAAAGATTATACGATTTATGTGAATAAGGTAATTGATTAGTTTATAGTAATTATAATTTAATTAAGGCAATCGACTACTTACCATTATTTTAATTAATTAATTTTAATTTAATATAATTTAATATACTCATGTTTACGGATTATACTAATGTTTCCTTATTATAAACAACGTATACAAATTTTTAATATATTTTTATTAATAATTGAAAAATATGATGTAATATTTTCGGGTATATATTAATGATTGTAAAATTAGTTTAAATTAAAAAAGTAACATGTTTTAATTTGAAAGAAAATATTAATGATTGTAAGATATGATACGACTGATGTTTTTATAAACAACGTATACACATTTTTAATATATTTTATTAATAATTGAAAAATATGATGTGATATTTTCGGGTATATATTAATGATTGCAAGATTAGTAGGTGTTTATAAAAGGTAATATCTTCAATTAAAAGTAAATGTGAAAAAAGGCAATCGACTACTTACCATTAATTATATTATGTTATTATTTATTTTAGGAGTTTTAATAGTATAGATAAAGGGTAAATAAATAAATTCACTTAGTAAAAAAAATAGGTACCAAAAGTCTTTTATTGTTTCGGCTTTTATATAATAGTATAGATATTTGTGATTGTAAAATTAGTGAGTGTTTATAAAAGATAATATCTTCAATTAAAAGTAATTGTGAAAAAAAACAATCGACTACTTACCATTAATCATATTATGTTATTATTTATTTTAGGAATTTTAATAGTATAGATATCATATATATATATATATATATATATATATATATATATATATATATATATATATATTTCTTTATAATGAAGGGTAAATAAGTAAATTTACTTAGTACCAAAAATCAGGTACCAAAACTTTCAATGTTTCGGAATTTATATAATAGTATAGATATAGATATTTATGGCTTTTTAAACAAATATCTTCTGTCCTTTACCGTTATGTTTTCTCTTTAAATATTAATTCATCACGAGAAACTGACAGTCCACTCATTCAAGATCTTACTTTTATACAGAAAAAACTAAACACATGTGAATGCCAGAATATTTTATGTGCTTTAAAAATCTGAACCGTGATCCCCAAGTAAGTAAAGAAGTTTAAATTAAAGTCTGCACACTTGCTTAATTGTTACATTTGATTTCGGAAATCGAAACTATTAGGTTATCTATTTTTGCACTTAGGTTAATGGATCTCTTTTAATCACGATCCTATTTAGACTATAATTCCATATCTTATATCTTAAGAATTCTCAAATTCCTTTCCAGTCCAGTATTCAGAATATATATAGTTGATTGTATAGTGTATACCTCCTATACATACAAAATAAAACGGGCGGGTTTTTTCATCATAGAATGGTTATTCGATCTTTTTTTCTTCTTTGGATGAGAATTCAATAAAAAAATTTTTCGTTATTCTCATCTGTAACTTCAATGAAATTGAGGTACCGATTTACGATAGAGGTACCGATTTACGATCTATCGGGTGATTCGGTTGAAAAATCAACGATATATCGGCGATTTTTGCAAAATCGACCGAATCAGTTTCCAAAATTTTGATCAATTTTTTATCGATTATCGGCGATTTTTCAGATTTCGGCCGATTTCAATAACAATGGTTACAGACAATGAAATCTAAAACCCTACGAAAGAATAAACCACAGGTGTACTCTTTAAGATTCCATCTCTCCAGTATTTCTCTTAAAATAATTCCCTTGCATTTCCATTCCTTTTCTTGAATTTAATTCATTTGTTTCTCTCTATATATGCACGTTTCGCATTTCTCTTGTATTCATTTCGTACTTTGCATTTAGTCTGGATGGCTCAGGAAGAATTTCAAGAATCTGATATCATGTTTCAGGAGAATTTCGGCTTTTGGGATGGAGATGGTAATACTACTTGCTTCATTACTGATTATTCTGATCACCAGAAATCTAGAAGTGATGACCATTCCACTAGAAAGAAGATATCAGTCCCGATAAACGTTCCCCATATTAATTCTGATAATAAATTTGGATATGCGTATGACGACGATGATAAGAAAATTATGCCGCCCCACGTGATTTTGGGGCAGCGATTTGTCGAAAAGATGGCATTTTCAATATGTAATGAAGATGGAAGAACTCTGAAGGGAAGGCGAATGAGGGAAATCCGCGATTTTATTCTAAGGCTGACTGGTTTCCTTGAAACATGATTACTTATGCGAATATTTAAAATTAAAGGCAGAGACTTATGTTCAACTTCTTATTCTTGTTAATTAGCTTCTCTCAAACGTTTACATATTTTAAAGTAATTAGTTATTTAGATAATTAAGATGAATATGTAATTTGATGAAATGATATCAGAACAATTTTCTACTGCACTGTAATTGTTATAACGGAAGCAAGAAAGATGATAAACGTAAAGAGAAAATATATTCAGAAGAGAAACTAGTTTATATTAATCTGATCTTGAGGATAAACAGATTACAGAATTTTTAGATGCTTCACAATCCTTACATGCATTTCTATTTATAGACACAATCTAAGGGGTTAGGTGTGGTAGGTGGTGTTAGGTGTGGTAGGTAGTTTTAGGTGTGGTAGGTGAGATTCAAGCCACCATTCTAACAAATCTCCATCTTGACTTGAATTCTCTCACAAAAACAGCAAACAGATGTACAACCTTGACTTGAATCCTCTCACAAAAACCAGATAACCGATATACCAGACGCATTATAACAGATGTACCAGACGCATTATAACAGATGTACCAGACGAATTATAATAATGCCAGATGCACCAGATAAAACTCTTCTGCCTCAGATTTTGCCCTCAAAAGGGCAGTCAACAACTCTGAACATTTAGCAAGTCCAAACAATGTTGAAACTTGCTATGTGGAACCGGCTTGGTAAGCACAGCTGGGTTATCAGTAGTACCCACTTTTCTCACCTTAATTCTCGTCTCACTTCTTAGAAAATGATATCTTACATCTATGTGCTTAGTCCGCTCATGATGGACTTGATCCTTGGCTAAACAGATTGCACTGAGACTATCACAAAATACTGTAGCCTGATCCTGATCTAGACCTAGATCACTGATCAATCTTTTTAACCAGATTCCTTCTTTTGCGGCTTCTGTCAATGCCATGTACTCTGCTTCTATAGTAGACAAAGTCACTGTAGGTTGTAGAGTAGCTTTCCAACTGACAATCGAACCACCCAGAGTGAAAGCATAACCAGTCATAGACCTTCTACTGTCAACATCTCCAGCATAATCAGAGTCTGAAAACCCTGTCACCAAACACTCAGTATGTTAGGTCCGATAAGATTGTAGAAGGGGGGGGGGGGGAATACAATCTATATCATTTTCTCAAAATTTATTCGTTAAATAATTTTCACTTAAACGAATATTTTTGTGCGGAATAATATAACACAAATTTCAAGTTGAATATAGCAATATATTAACTTGATGGGTGTTACAAAATCAGTCAAAATGATTATCAAGTAATTAATAACTAATTAGAAAATTCAACATGAACTTTGCTAATTTAGTTAATAAAATCAAGATATCAATTTGTGAACTAGGAAACTTAATTCGTTAGTAGTAAAAGAATCACAAGTAAACAAGTTCCAATGGATAGGATATTACAACTGAGATGAACTTGAATTTATAGAATTAAATTTGAAGGTGTTCTTGAGCTTGAGAGAGAGAGAAAATAGCTGCTGTGTGTAATTTTCTTGTTTAGCTCGACTGTCTTTGATCCTTCCGCATTCTTCTGCCTTATATACACAGCCATAGTCATATTACTTGATTTAAACTAATATGACAATCATTTTACATTAATATGACAATCGGTATGACTATCAAATCAATGTAATATGACTGTCCAGCTTAAATATGACTTTCGGTATAACTTGTCTAGTCAATATAACATTCGGTATAACTTACCAAATGAATATAACATTCGGTATAACTTACCAATTGAATGAAATATGACTATCTCTTTTGAACTTCATATGACTATCTCCTTTGAACTGAATATGACTATCTCCTTTATAAACTGAATATGACTATCGGTATAACTATCAGTTTGATAGTTATATCATCATATTTTTCAGCTTATAATTAATTAAATGACTTATAAAAAATCATTTAACTAATTAATCCTTTTTCATATTAATTCTTATTTAATTAATCTAATAATCACTTTAACAAATATATTAATTCTGATAGAATTAATTTATTTATTAACTTAATTACTTGACTTAATCAATTGAAATAGAATTAATATAAATTCTTTAATAGTCAATACTCCGCTGAAAACCACGTAATTATGATAAGGAACATACACTGGCATGATGTTGACGTTCGATGTACTGTCTGGTTCATGAACGACTAACTCCAATCTCTGTTCTTCATCGTGACTTTTAACACTGTGGTCTTTTTATACTCTTCACTCTCATCAATCATTCGGTACTGAAATTGTTTCTTGTCACTAATAGAAATCTCTGTCTTCTTAAATGAATCCACTTGTTTCAATGCTACCTTGAGGCCTGATCAGATATCTGAATCTTCTTCCAGTGTAAAACATCAAAACTATAGATTGACTTGTTGATTTTTCTTCTGACGGTTATCATCTTTTGAGATTCCTGTGACATATGATATTATTTACTTATTACAATCTAGTTTAATTGGATTAGGATCCTCGAACTACAAATAGGCTGAGTCATATGCCTTTCAATCTCCCCCTATTTGTTTGTTATACAATAACAAGCAAATACCTAGAGGATTCTTCAACTAATCCCAATTAAACAAGTAAAAGAAAACACTTTAAATGCTAAGTAAATAATGTAAAAGTTATGGTTTATATTAACATTATCCAGATTCAAACAGAAATGATAAATACAAGATAGATGATCCTCTAGACTGATCATATAAGACAATTATCCTATCTTGTTCTATCAAAGCTCTAATGATATAACTTGTAGAGCTAATCTTCATTTACCACCTTCTTCCTCGTTGATTTCTCCTTCTTCTTGTTCATCCATATTAGGTAGATTCTTGATCAACTCGGAGTCAACAAGTAATTCCCTTCTGGATGACACATCTGTAGGATAGACCAGTGGTATTCCAAGTTTCTTTCTCAACTCACCTTGATACTGCTTGTACTTCTTCATGTTGGTCTGAGCATAAGATCGAATATGATTTGCAGCTTCAATCTTTTCCTGTGATGCAAAACCATGATTTCGAAGAGCATATTCAACATATACCAAGTGTCTGGCAAGGTGTGTATACAATTCGTCTGCCTGAAGATTAACAGTATGAATGACTTCTCCCTTGAGAATTTTAACTTGTGGAGGGTCATTTATAACTTCAGGACCAACTCTTTCAGCAAACTCTTGAAACTTTTCATGAAGCAGTATGCCTAGTTCAGAAGATGTTCTTACTTTTGGTCTTAACACCCAAAGCTCTGACAGGGATCTATCATAGAAGAACTGAAGCGATACTTTGTGAGATCCGAGCTAATGACATTCAACAAAGATAAGTAGCTCACCATTCTTAGGATCATATGCAGTGGTTATTCTCACAATTTCTGTCTTTAAAGCTTTCAAATACATATCATGTATAGGGTTCTTCTGTTTAAAGCTTTCAAAAATAGCAATCATCCGACGATCATCATAGTCAGAAGTTTGTGGTGAGTCAATTACCTTTTGAGCACGTTCCTACTTATCACCATTTTTGTACTTGATGTATATCTTCCTAGCTTCCAGCTTCTGAGCATGTTGCTGTTGAAGTGCTTCCTGTTCTGCCTTTTGAAGTCTTTCATTATGAGCTAACTGTTCAAGTGTCTTCTTGAGTCTTTCTTCTCTCATAGCCAGATTAGCTTCATTCTGTTCGAGTTCTTTGTTTGCTTCAAAATTCATTTGTTGTGTTTCAACAGAATCAGGAATTATTTGCTCTTCATCATCCCAAAAACTGAGATCTGGTTCATCAAATTCTTCACCAACATCAGGAAACTGTAAGTCAGCAAACAGATCAATATCAGGTTCACCTGTATAGTAAAAACCTTCTACATCATCATCTTCCTGTTCTGCTGCTTGATGAGTTGTCTTCTTCCCTTCACTCCTATCTTCAATTTTCTCTTTACTTGCACTTCCTCCCCCTCTAGATTTCTCCCCCTTAGTTGAGGAATCCTCTACAGTCTTGTGACTTGTACCAGCTCCAGGGTCACTTCCATCACTACCTCCAAAGAATTTCTTCTCTTCTGCTGTAAGTGAGTGAGTTCTGCTGATGATATTATATAAGTGTCTTAACCTCTTTGCTTGAAGATCACTTTGCTTTTCAATCTGACTTAGACGATGTTCAGTGGTTAAGTGATTTTCATTTATGTTGTTCTGAAGATCTTCAATCTGATTAGCCATAGATGATATAATAAGATCTTGAGCCACTGTGACATCTCCAGAGTCTTCAACTGCTTGTTGTTGAGAGAGTTTAAGTGCATTGATTTTGTTGTTGAAGATAGTTCTCATGTTGTCCATATCAAACCTCAAGTTTTTGTTGTCCTCTTCAGCTTGAGCAAGACTTTCTTTCATTTGATTGAGTTGAGCAATGAGAGATAAAGTGTATGTGTCATTGTGTGCTCTCACCTCAATAGCTCTCTGATTATCACTCACCTCACGTGCTAGTGTTTACTCAGATTTGAAGTAATTCTCACATCACTCCTCTCATAATCCTGAGCTGCATCCATTGTACCTGCACTGGAGATCACCCTAGCCTCCTCTTGGAAGGTCAGTGGTGGTGCAATGGGATTTCGCAAATCCCGATCAACCTGTGAAGGTTCTTCTGCCGTAACAATGGCAGGCACTGTAACTTGCTCCACTTGCATAACAATGTTTTCAGCTTCATTTACGAAAATATCTTCCCCCATTGTGAGTAACAGGGGTGAGCTTGAAGGAATGAATGGGTTTAAGATTGCCTTTGACATGGTTTTACTTTTCTTTTGTCATGGCAAATCTGTTTCACTCAAGATATCACTACTAGGGATAGCTCTTTTGAATGACAATTTCTTTCTACGATAGTGTTTGGAGAATTTAGGATCAGTGTTTGGTGCATTGACCTGGGATAAAGGTTGTGGATCTACAACCCCTTGGTCACTTCTCACAATCATTTGACTATCAGAAAGATATTGAGATTGTAAAGGAGTTGAGTCAAATACCTGATCATTGACATGTACATCATCTTCATTCTGAGTGTGTTGATCCACTGGAAGTTGATGTTCAAGAACATTCAAGGGTTCAGAATCAGGTTGAGGTACTGGAACTTGTTCTGCTTCAGGCTGTGGAGCTTTTTGAATTAAAGGTACCTCAGCATCTGGCTGTGGCATGACATTTGGCAAATGTATGTATGTAGACATATATGGTGTTATGACTACAGGAACATGCAGCAAGACCTTAGAAGTATCCAGCCTGGTGTAGAACTTCTTGTTTGGTTTACCAGACCATTGAATTCGATCATTTGGAAATGGAGCAGGTTGATCCTTAGGCATTAGATGATTAAAAATGAGTGTCAAAAATCGAGGATAATGACACTTAACCAGTTTACCTTTTCCAAAGTTCTTTGTAGCCTTCTTCAATCGATTTAGCAGAATAGGCCATATTACGCTGCCAAAATTGATTCTTCTATTGTGAGCAATCGAGAAACCAATTGACTGTAACATACCTGTGATGACAGTATTGTTACTCTTTGTAGAATTAGCAAACACCTTTGCTATGATCTCGAAGAAGATATTCCATTCTTGAACAAGATTTCTTTTGAGTGGTCGTTTCAGATTCAGTTGACCATGATAGTTGATATTTGTGAAAAATTGAGTCAACTCATCATTTGAAGGCAATTCAGCAAATCGTTCAGAAGGAAGCCCTAGAGCAGCATTGAAGACAGATTCATCCACTGTATATGTCTGGCCATTAAAATCGAATGAAAATGATCTTTCATCTGAGACAGCTGTAGTACACATTAATTTGAGTGGACCAAATTTCATTGGAACATTTGCAGTTATAGAGTGACTACAGAGATTTTGTTCGTTTAGGAATTTTATCCAGGACTTGAACCGATCCACTGGGCAATCCTCGGGATCAAAATATCCAATATAATTGTGATTCACAAGCTCAAAATTATTATAAGCATCAGCCATTGCAAATCAGGGATTAAAATTAATAAATCTGCAAAATTCAACAATTTAACCCAATTAAATTACCAAATTCGAATTAATAAATAAATAAAAATTCGAAAAATCAAAATCTTTATCAAAAATTCTGAAAAATTTAGACAAAGATCTTGATTGCAATACAAACACACATGTATTTTTAGTTTTTACAAAATCACCACCATTTGTTCGGATTTTTAGATCAAAAAATCGAACTTTTCAAACTCAAAAACTCAAAACCTCTATCAAATCTTACATTTTAACCTTGATTATGAAGATTATTGACTGGGTAATCAAGAATGGTCCTTAGAAACGTGTTTAGAGAATGATTCAAGACAAAAATTCGACAGCAATTCGTTCGAATTCTGTGTGTATATGTGTATGTACCGTTCGACTGTATTGAGTGACTTAACACGTCAATATAACAAAAATAAGAATATGACTGTCAGATATAACTTAGCTATTATATATCAAATAACTGTGATATGACTATCGGGTGATAGTCATACCGATAGTTATATTACGTTTAAAACGTAATATGACTACCTTTGGCAGTAAGTTATATCATACTTAACCTCTAATATAACTACCGAAAAACACTCAATATAACAATAAAATCACAGTTATACCGATAGTTATATTACTATAAAAACACAATATAACTATAATCTAATTAACAGTTATATTTAAACAAAAACAAAATTATATCTAATTTATTACTAAGTTATATTACACCATTTAAAACTAATATAACTAATCACAAGTTCGAATATAACAATCAAGTAGATTGTTATACCGATAGTTATATTCTAACAAATCAGTTAATATAACTAACTAAAAACAGAATATTAACAGAATTTTAACAAGAAAATTACATTAATAATTTACATAAACAAAAAATAGCAAATTAATTTATACTAAAATTATAAAACCTAATAAAAATTATAAAAATGATCATATGCAGTCCCTTTTACGAAATCAAACATTAATAACAGAAGGACAAACATTACAAATCAAATAAAATAAAATAAAACCAAATAATCATACTACATATTTACATAATTATTTCTGATGAGTTAATAAATCTATAAATTTTCTAATAAAACAATTTCCATATAGAAAATTATTCAAAAAGAAACTATGATTTATTTAAACAACAAAAATAATCAAACTGAATTAAAAACAATAACATTTTCAAGAAAAATAGATTTCTCATAAATTACAGCTTGTAAAATTCGAGAAAAATATTTTCAAAGAAAATGAATTCATCTAAACATATAATAAGTAATTAAAAATATGTACAGAAGATAATAACAATGATTTAAGATGAAACAAGCAAGAGTATAAGTTGATAAAATAATTATACAAGTGATTTAATAAGAAATATTAACACAATAATCACTTGTAAATTATTAAAGATCAAACCTCAGATATTAACCAGTTTAATTACTAGGACTATTTAACATACCCAATTCACCAACAATTCTGGTAAATGTGGATTCGTCATGAGACTTAGTAAAAATATCTACTGTTTGTTCTTCCGTGGGTACAAAAAATAACTCCACGGTACCATTCATGACATGCTCTCGAATAAAATGATACCTGATGTCAATATGCTTTGTCCTTGTGTGCTGCACAGGATTGTTAGAGATTGCTATGGCACTTGTATTATCACATAAAATTGGAATTTTATCGAGCACAAAGCCATAGTCTCTCAGCTGATTCCTGATCCACAAAATCTGTGCGCAACAGCTTCCAGCAGCTATATATTCAACTTCAGCCGTTGAGTTGGAAACTGTCTGTTGTTTCTTGTTGTACCAGGAAACTAGTCTACCACCTAGGAATTGACAACTCCCAGATGTGCTTTTTCTATCCACAACACTTCCTGCATAGTCAGAATCTGTATATCCAACAAGATTAAAACCAGAATCTTTAGGGTACCAGATGCCTAGGTTAGGCGTACCCTTAAGATATCTCAGAATTCTTTTAACAGCAATGAGATGAACATCTCTAGGATCCGATTGGAACCTTGCACACAAACACGTAGCATGCATAATATCAGGTCTACTCGCAGTAAGATAAAGTAATGAGCCTATCATACCTCTGTAGCTTGTGATATCTACCTTGGCAGAATTTTCACATGCTCCAAATTTGACAGCTGTGGATGATGGTGTCTTTGCTGAAGAAGGGTTCTCCATTAAATACTTCTTGAGAAGCTCTTTGACATACTTGGATTGGCAGATAAATATTTCATCTGTCCTTTGACTTATTTGCAAACCAAGAAAGAACTTCAGCTCACCCATCATGCTCATTTCAAATCTACCCTGCATTAACTTCGCAAATTTCTTGCACAAAAGATCATTAGTAGACCCGAATATTATATCGTCCACATAGACTTGGACTATAATTGTATCATTCTTATGTTTCTTTGTAAAGAGAGTTTTGTCTATGACACCTCTAACAAAATCATTTTCAAGTAAAAATTCAGAGAGAGTGTCATACCATTTCCTTGGTGCTTGTTAAGACCATAGACAGCCTTGAAAAGGAAGTAGACAAAGTCAATTAAATCTGGATCTTCAAAGTCAGGGGGCTGTTCTACATAAACCTCTTCATCTAGCTTGCCATTCAAGAAAGCACTCTTGACATCCATTTGATAAACTTTAAAGTTTGAAAATGCTGCGAATGCCAAGAATATTCTTATGGCCTCAAGTCTAGCCACTGGAGCATAGGTCTCATCATAGTCAATGCCTTCAGATTGGGAGTAACCCTTTGCTACCAGTCTTGCTTTATTTCTCGTCACTGTGCCATCTTCATCAAGTTTGTTTCTGAATACCCACCTTGTGCCAACTACTGGTCTGTCTGTGGGTCTGGGTACCAGCTTCCAAACTTCTTGTTGTTTAAATTGATTGAGTTCATCTTGCATAGCAATCACCCAATCAGGATCAGAAAGAGCTTCTTCAGTTTTCTTAGGTTCCATTTCAGATAGAAACCCTGAATAATTGCATTGATTCTGAAGAGCTCTTCTAGTATTTACACCAACAACTGGATCACCAATGATTAACTCAAACGGATGAGCTCTATTCCAAACAGTCTGTCTGGGAAGATTAGATCTTGATGATTCGCCTTGACCTTCATTGGGATGTTGTGTGTGACCAGTTGACCCTTCATTTTCTCCCCCTGAGTTGTTGCCAGGTTGACTAAATGATGATTGATTATTAGAGTCAGGGGAATTTTGACTACTATCATTGATTTCATCACCATTACCCTGATCATCATTGTTGTCATTAGCATTAGCAAAAATCTCAGGTGCATTGTCATCATCTGAATCTGTATCTGTCATGTCATCGAAAGATAGCTTCTCAGATGGATTCTCAGTTTGGATACTAGGGAGTTTAGTGTCATCGAATGTTACATTGACACTTTCCATCATCTTCTGTTCATCAATCACATACACCCTGTATGCTCTCATTGAATAACCAATAAAAATTGCTTCAAATGCTTTGGTATCGAATTTACCACCTTGATCATCACCTTCTTTAAGCACAAAGCACTTTGCCCCAAATACATGAAAGTATTTGAATGAAGGTTTCTTATCAGCCATAATTTCATAGGGTGTCTTCATTTGATCTTTATTGATTAGAGTTCGATTCTGGGTATAGCACGCAGTATTGATGGCTTCAGCCCAAAAGTACAATGGAAGCCTTGATTCACTTAGCATAGTACGTGCAGTTTCAATCAAGGTTCTATTCTTTCTTTCCACTACCCCATTTTGCTGAGGAGTTCTTGGAGCTGAATATTGTCTGGTTATACCCTTCTCAGTGCAAAAGTCATTTAGAACTGCATTTTTGAATTCAGTTCCATTATCTGATCTTATAGCTCTCACTGGATACGTAGAATCTCGCTCAAGTAATTTAATGTGATCAATCACCAGTTGTGGAGTCTCATCTTTAGAATTCAAAAACAGAACCCATGTGTATTTTGAAAAATCATCAACAATCACTAGAGCATATCTCTTCCTTGACATAGACATCACATTAACTGGACCAAACAAATCCATATGAAGTAATTGTAATGGTTCAGTTATTGAAGATGTATCAGTGCTCCTGTGACTTGCCCTTTTGACATGCATCACACAGTCCCTCTTGAGTGAATTCCATTGAAGGCAAACCTCTCACCAATTCTCTTTTGACCAGAGAATTCATTGTCTTAAAATTAAGATGAGAAAGTTTCTTGTGCCATAGCCAACTCTCATCATTAGATGCTTTAGTGTAGAAGCAAGTGACTTCTTCAGTGCTTCCTGAGTTCATATTGGCTACGTACAGATTGCCTTTTCTAACTCCTGTCAGTTGTGGCTTTTCATGTCTCTTGTGTGAAATTAGACAATTCTTCTTGTTGAAATGAACTTCATAACCTTTATCACAGAATTGACTAACACTGAGCAAATTGTGCTCAAGTCCTTTCACAAAAGAAACTTCATCAATGATAAAATTTCCAGCTTCAAGTCTGCCATATCCATCAGTTCTACCTTTGCTGTTATCTCCAAAGGTAACTACTGGGCCGGCCTTCTCCACCACATTTTTCAGCAGGGTTCTATCTCCAGTCATATGCCTTGAACATCCACTGTCCAAGATCTAGGTTACTCGATCAACCTGTTCAATACCCTGCAATGACAAATGAGTTAAACCTTCTTCGGGACCCAAATTTGATTGGGTCCTGCGTATTTAAAGTATTGACCTTTGTCAGGCAAAACAACATTTTTAAGTTTAACCTCTTTAGTCAATAAACATTTAACCTTATAAACAGATTTGAAAATCTTTTGTTTACTCTTGGGTATCCATGTTTCTCTCGTAGCAGTAACACTTGTGTCATTGACTGGACATTTGACCTGGAAGACATTCTTGGTAATCTTTTGTTTAGTCTTAGGTACAAATGTCTCTCTCCTAACTTGAGGAGGAAAAGCAGTCTTAGATCGAACATTATTGTTCTTGTTCATGTGCTGTCGAGGAGCATTCTGTTTAACACATGCATAATTACCATTAAAATAAGCACGCATATTGTTAAAAGCACAAGACATACAATTGATAATACCACATGCTTTATGATTAGAATCAATAGTAGGCATGGTATTTTTCTGTTTTGACTTGTTACTACCTAATCCAGTCTTAGAAGAACTAGCTGATTCAACAACCTTGACTGGTACTTTAGGTACATCTTTCTCGGATGACACATTTGTTGTGTTAACGTCCTCAACTGATTTAGCCTTAACAAATACTGTGACATTTTTCTTGAATGACACATTCTTTGTATTATAGTTCTTAGCAGTTTTATCCTTAACACATTTATTCTTAACAAGAACTATGCCATTTGCAGTATCCTCATTTCTCATTTCTTCATGTATAACCATAGAACGAATATCTGGTGGACCAGCATCAGATTTTGTAAACATTGGTTTTTCAACATTCTTGAGAATATGTGGTATACCTCTTTCTTTAGCTGGAATAGAATTAGGAGAGTGATTACTCAAAGAACCAATAGCTTGACTGTAATCAAATCCTATTCCTACAGTTTGTTCTACTGCTTGTTTGTTGAAGAAATCTTTAGAAACCTTAACAGTATTATAACAAGCTCTAACCTGTGTTTCAAGTTCTCTAATCTTGGTTTCTTGTTCAGCAATCCTATCAACTTGTTTTACCATGTATTCTCCTAGACCCTTTTCTCTGTAGTTAAGTCGAGCTATTTCTTCTATATTCTTATCTTGATTAACCTGCACCTTTTTTAAATCTAACATTTGATTTTCAAGGTTAGTGTTAACAAGACTTATTCTCTCGTACCCTCTTTGTGCATTATTCAAGGAACTACGTAAACTATCAATTAACTGAGCATCAGTAAGAATTACCGGAGTGGTATAATAAGTAGAAGATTCAGCATTTGCCACCAACGCAAAGTTTCCATATTCTTCATCTTCGCTATCTGTATCATCCCAGCTTTTACCAGCAGCCACATAAGCTCTTCCACTTTTCTTCTTTTCAGAAGCATAATCTTTCTTCTGTGCTTGCTTGGGTTTCTGACACTCAGTAGCAAAATGTCCCAACTCATTACAATTGAAACAACGGATTTTGCTTCTGTCAACAATTCCAGTTTTATAACCTCCCCTGTTACTAGAGGATGAAGAACCTCCTCTCTGAAATATGTTATTTGACTTAAACCTGAACTTTGGATTTCTTCTGAATCTGAAGTTACTAAATTGTCTCACCATCATTGCCATAGATTCATCTTCCAATTGATCCAGCTCTTCAAGTGAATAAAATTCTCCACAATCCTGAGTAGTTGGTGTTTGGCCAAGTTCTACTTCAGTTTGTTCCTTGTTGAAACTGATAGGTTGAACAACTTTAGTTTCCACTTCCTTAAGAACCTCAACCACTAGAGCTGTAGAAGAATTTGCCATTCTGCCTTTGCCATAGAATTCCTTTTGCTGTACTTGTTCTAATTCATATGTTTTCAGAACACCAAACAACCTTTCAAGAGCAACCTGAGTTAAATCTCTAGATTCTCTGATGGCAGTGATTCTATGCTCCAAGTGAGTAGGCATAGTTAGTAAAAACTTCATGTTGATCTCCTTCTGAGTATATTGCTTGCCATGAACTTGCAAGTTGTTGATTATCTTGTTATACCTTTCGAACACTTCCTGAATGCCTTCATTAGGGCCAGCTCTAAAGTGTTCATATTCAGAAGTTAGAATTTGCAGTCTATTTTCCTTTACTTCATCAGTCCCTTCATTAATGACCTCAATAGTTTCCCAGATGTGCTTAGCAGTTTTACAATTTCTCACATGGCTATACATTACAGCATCTAGGGAATCTAATAGAATGAGTCTCAAATTTTTATCCAATCCAGCTTCCTCCTTATCTTCAGAGGTATAGTTCTTAGGGTCCTTTGGATAGGATTTGGCAGGGACTGTTACAGTTCCATTTACAACTGTTTCAGTATCATGTTGCATGGGAGTTACTGGTCCATTTTCCAAAACCCACAAAAATCTTGGGTTTGCTACATCAAGAAATAACTCCATTTTGTTTTTCCACATATCATAATTATCTTTATTAAAGATAGGAATTTTGACATTGCCTTTGACCGACATGATGAATTTTTAAGAGAGTTAAAAATTCGAGCTTAATTTTTGATTGAGTAAAAATAGGATCTTGATTTGTGTATCAATCAATAGGCTCTGATACCAATTGTTAGGTCCGATAAGATTGTAGAAGGGGGGGGGAATACAATCTATATCATTTTCTCAAAATTTATTCGTTAAATAATTTTCACTTAAACGAATATTTTTGTGCGGAATAATATAACACAAATTTCAAGTTGAATATAGCAATATATTAACTTGATGGGTGTTACAAAATCAGTCCAAATGATTATCAAGTAATTAATAACTAATTAGAAAATTCAACATGAACTTTGCTAATTTAGTTAATAAAATCAAGATATCAATTTGTGAACTAGGAAACTTAATTCGCTAGTAGTACAAGAATCACAAGTAAACAAGTTCCAATGGATAGGATATTACAACTGAGATGAACTTGAATTTACAGAATTAAATTTGAAGGTGTTCTTGAGCTTGAGAGAGAGAGAAAATAGCTGCTGTGTGTAATTTTCTTGTTTAGCTCGACTGTCTTTGATCCTTCTGCATTCTTCTGCCTTATATACACAGCCATAGTCATATTACTTGATTTAAACTGATATGACAATCATTTTACATTAATATGACAATCGGTATGACTATCAAATCAATGTAATATGACTGTCCAGCTTAAATATGACTTTCGGTATAACTTGTCTAGTCAATATAACATTCGGTATAACTTACCAAATGAATATAACATTTGGTATAACTTACCAATTGAATGAAATATGACTATCTCTTTTGAACTTCATATGACTATCTCCTTTGAACTGAATATGACTATCTCCTTTATAAACTGAATATGACTATCGGTATAACTATCAGTTTGATAGTTATATCATCATATTTTTCAGCTTATAATTAATTAAATGACTTATAAAAAATCATTTAACTAATTAATCCTTTTTCATATTAATTCTTATTTAATTAATCTAATAATCACTTTAACAAATATATTAATTCTGATAGAATTAATTTATTTATTAACTTAATTACTTGACTTAATCAATTAAAATAGAATTAATATAAATTCTTTAATAGTCAATACTCCGCTGAAAACCACGTAATTATGATAAGGAACATACACTGGCATGATGTTGACGTTCGATGTACTGTCTGGTTCATGAACGACTAACTCCAATCTCTGTTCTTCATCGTGACTTTTAACACTGTGGTCTTTTTATACTCTTCACTCTCATCAATCATTCGGTACTGAAATTGTTTCTTGTCACTAATAGAAATCTCTGTCTTCTTAAATGAATCCACTTGTTTCAATGCTACCTTGAGGCCTGATCAGATATCTGAATCTTCTTCCAGTGTAAAACATCAAAACTATAGATTGACTTGTTGATTTTTCTTCTGACGGTTATCATCTTTTGAGATTCCTGTGACATATGATATTATTTACTTATTACAATCTAGTTTAATTGGATTAGGATCCTCGAACTACAAATAGGCTGAGTCATATGCCTTTCACATTATCACCTCCATAAATGAGACGAACATCAGATGTACCTTTTAAGTACCGAAAAACCCTCTTCACAGCTTGCCAATGCTCCTTGCCTGGATCACCCATGAACCTACTAACAACACTGATAGACTGTGCAAGATTGGGCCTAGTACAGACCATTGCATACATCAAGCTTCATACTGCACTAGCATAGGGAACTCGAGACATGTACTCCTTTTCCTCAACAGACTTAGGTGCAAAAGCGACGGACAGATGTACATTTGCAGTACTAGGAATATCTATGGACTTTGCTGTAGACATGCCAAACCTTGTCAAAATCTTCTGAATATATCCCTGCTCCACCTGATTCTCAACACCACCACTTTCTGTATGAGGTCCACGATTTATCAGATAACATGCTGTACTAACTGCTTCTGCCTAGAATCTTCTAGTTAGTCCAGCATTAGAAAGCATACACGTAGCTCTCTCCAGAAGTGTCTGATTCATACGCTCTGCTATACCATTCTGCTGTGGTGTATCCCTGACTGTATGATGCCGAGAAATCCCTTCATTCTTATAGAACTCATCAAACTCAGATCAGCAAAATTCCAGACCATTATCAGTTCGCAGCCTCTTAATCTTCTCCAAGGACGCGACAGCAACAGAACCTGATAACGTAGAACCTTGATAAAGATACAAGGTACCACGTTTAACACCTTTCAGAACCACATCAGAACCCTTGCGAACATGTAAAACTCCACCTTTAAAACTGAAACCCTTGTTGTCTAACATACTTAGAGATATCAGATTATTCGTCATAAGTGGAACATGCCTAACATCATTCAATTTGCAAAAATTACCATCATGTGTCCGAAGTTTAATCGAGCCTATTCCAACAGTCTCACAAACAAAACTATTAGCCATAGAAATTTTTCCACCGTCTACTTTTTCGTAGGTTGTGAACCACTCCCTGCGCGGACATATATAGTAAGACACTCCAGAGTCAAGGATCCACACATCAGAGTGATGCGTGTCCTTGACATCAACTAGAGCAATATCTTCTTCGGAATTAGCATCAGCTACAGCAGCAGTTCCTGCAGCAGTATCCACCAATTTATCATGTTGTTTTTTTTTTCTTGGGACAGTCGGATTTCCAGCATCCCTGCTCTTTACAGTAATTGCAGACATCATTAGCTCTCGAACCCTTAGAAGCTGGTTTCTTGGATTTATACTTCCCCGACTTTCCATGTCCGGTACTCCCGCTAGCTACCAACCCAGCAGCATGATTATCTGCACCTGTACCAGCCGCCTTATGGCACAGCTCTCTAGAATGAAGAGAAGATCTAACCTCCTCTAGAGAAATAGTATCTTTACCAACAATAAACGATTACACAAAGTTCTCATATGATAATGGTAAAAAAACTAACAGAATCAAAGCAGCATCCTCATCTTCAACTTTAACATCAATATTACGCAATTCTAATAAAATTGTGTTTAATTGATCTAAGTGATCTCGAAGGTGAATACCTTCTTGCATTCGCAGACTGAACAGACGTTGCTTCAGAAGCAACTTATTTGTTAAAGACTTTGTCATGTAGAGACTTTCAAGCTTTAACCATAAACCAGATGCGGTATCCTCCTCCGCAATTTCAGTAATAATATCATCTGCAAGGCACAACAGAATTGTTGAGTGTGCCTTTTCTTCGAGATTGGTCATCTCAGCGCTTCCAGAAGCAGCCGCTTTTGTGTTCAACGGCGCCTAGAGCCCCTGTTGCTTTAACAAGGCACGCATCTTGATTTGCCACAGATTGAAACTATTTCTCCCATTAAATTTGTCGACCTTAACATTAATACCACCAGACATCTTTCTCCCAGAACCGTATACGTGAACAGTACCATATGAACAGTGTCGTATGAACAGTGCCGTATGAATAGTACCGTATGAACAATATCGTATGAACAGTAGGAACTGTGCCGTATGAACAGTATTGTATGAACAATACCTTTTTTTCGGTGATGAACAGTGCCTTCTTCTCCGGTGATGAACAGTAACTCCCCCTAAACAGTGTAGTCTTCTCCGGCGATGAACAGTAACTTTCGGTGAGCTTAAAAAATTCCGGCAAAAAATTTTGAAAAGAAAATAGCAGCTTCAACCTAGCTCTGATACCAGTTTGTTATAACGGAAGCAAGAAAGATGATAAACGTAAAGAGAAAATATATGTAGAAGAGAAACTAGTTTATATTATTCTGATCTTGAGGATAAACAAATTACAGAATTTTCAGATGCTTCACAATCCTTACATGCATTTCTATTTATAGACACAATCTAAGGGGTTTGGTGTGATAGGTGGTGTTAGGTGTGGTAGGTGGTGTTAGGTGTGGTAGGTGAGATTCAAGCCACCATTCTAACAGTAATTAGGATTTGCACTCCCTCGATCCCATTATAAAATAGTCACTTTTACAAATTATAAACATTACAACTAGTTCAAAAATGTAGAGTACTAGTCTATTGTCAAAAACTCATTTTACGTTGTTTTGCAAGAAAACATACTCATAGAGGAACCTTCTTGAGGACTTTCTCTCATAGTGGAACAAACGATGTGCCACAAAACCATAATAAAGTACCTCTATTTATCAATTAAAACCTTCACTCCAGTCATGGTCGTCGTATGATCCTATATAGCAGACGATCAAGGTGATTTGTTATCCTTGTACATGGTTTGAAGCCCCTAGTATCGGTAATCCATAAAAACTCACCATTCAGAAAAATCCCTTGGTTTAGAAGATCAAGGGGACTGTGAAGGCATCATCCCCTGCAGAATTTCATAAAGTACATTGCCATGCGTCCTCCTGTGAGAGTACATAGCAAAATGCTTGTGTATTGCTGCAGAGCTTTGACGCTTCCACTAATCCTGTTTGCACAAATATGTGTGCCTCCTTAATTTCTTCGACCATCGAGACCAGGCACAACACACAGTCATGCCTCCACTATGTCCTACCATAGCCCCTTCATTTCCTAGGCCACGACCCCACATGCACATATTTTACCCCACCACTCCGAAAATAATCGTGTATTTAAAACAAGTGGTCTCGTTATTGTCTTTGCGATTACAAAATTTGTCCTATTTTTCAACAGATGATTTTGATTGCCCTTTTATGTTTGTAAGTATGAACCTTAAAAATCATAACTATATATATATATATATATGTTAGGTCCAATATGTTTGTAGAAGGGGGGGTTGAATACAAACAGTACTGTTTTTTCGAAATTTGTCCGGATAATTTAATTTATATTTTGACAAATTTGAGCGGAATTAAATGAAACAAAATTCAAGTTGAATATAAAATTATATTAACTTGAGGGGTTTGTTACAAATACAGTACAGAATTTATATCTAGTTAATAAAAACAAATTAGAAAATTCGACATGAATTTTTCTAGATTTGTTAATAAAAATCAAGATATAGATTAGGAGTAAAAACTCGCTAATAGTACAAGAGTATCAAGGAAATCAGTTCTATTGGATCAGATATTAAAAATAAGATGAACTTGATTTTCTAAATAATTTTCTGCTTTTTGTGCTGTGTTCTTGATGAGAGAGAAGAGAGAATTCAGTTCTTGAATGTAATATTTTCTGTGTTCTTTCCTTACTGATTGCTTCTGTCGATATATCTTGTTATATATCAATCACTGACTCTTTGTCTTCAAATATAACTGCCAAGACAATCGTCAATACAATTTATTGTTCCAAGACAACCAATTTTGTACTGCCAAGACAATAGGCAATACAATCGTCAAGACAATCAGGTTCTTCCAAGACAATCGTCAAGACAATCAAATTCAGATATCTTTGTCTTGCTTTATCAAATTTATCATTCTGTCTGAAGCTTTTTCTTTTTGATCATTATCAAGACAATCAAATTGAACTGCCAAGACAATCGTCAAGACAATCAAATTAGATTTTTATTCTACTTTTCAAAAGCTATTCAGACATTATCATTATCAAGACAATCGGCAAGACAATCAGGAATTGTCTTGCTTTATTGATTTCTTCTCCAATACAATCGGCAAGACAATCTCCTATTGTCTTGCTGTTCTGAATTTAACCTTCAAGACAATCGGCAAGACAATCAGGGATTGTCTTGCTAGTTCATTTTTCAGAATTAAATTAAAATTGATTAATAAATAATCATTTTAATTTATTCTTACTTAAATAATTAATCTGATTTAATTAATCTAATAATTAATTTAATTAAAGAATTAATTCAAGATGAATTAATTAATTAATTAAATTGACTACTTGATTTAAATTAATTAAACAAGAATAATTATATATCCTTGGATTGTCTTAATTCTTTTCTGAATCACTGAAAGTAATAAAGGAATACCACTGAATATTTTGTTGACGTTCCATGTACTGTCTGGTTCATGAACGACTAACCTCAATGACTGTCCTTTAATTTTCACATTAATAATGTGATTCATTTTTCTTCTCATCTCTTTCTCCTTCTTGTACTTCACTGTATACTGTCTGAACCTGTCACTCTAGAAATCTCTGTCTTAGAAATAAATCCACTTCTTTGATGCTATACTGAGGCTTGATCAGCAATCTGAACTTCTTCCAGTGTAAAACATCAAAACTATAGATTGACTTTAGGGTTTTTCTTCTGACAGATAGTACCTCCTGAGATTCCTGTGACAGTTAAAGTTATTTACTTATTACAAACTAAGCTTAAGTTGAGTTGAGTCCTCGAACTACAAATAGGCTATGTCATATGCCTTTCAATCTCCCCCTATTTGTTTGTTAGACGATAACAAGCAAATTCCTAGAGGATTACTCAACTAACTCAACTTAACTTAGTAAAAGATAAAACTTTAAACACAAAGTAAATAAACGAAAAGTTCTGGTTTATATTTAACATTTTCCAGATTCAAACATAAAAGATAAATACAAGATAGATGATCCTCTAGACTGATCATATAATACATTTTTCTATCTTGACCTATCTAAGCTCTAAAGATATTACATGTAGAGCTGATCTTCACTTTGAAGTTTCTTCATCCCTTATCTCTCCAGGTTCAACTTCATCTTCTTGCTCTAGGAATCTTCTGATATTCTCTGTGTCAAATCGTTCTTGATCATCCAACGTTTTGATCAAATCCTTGTCAAGTACACGTTCATAATCTGACACAAGACCTTTAGGTTTCTTAGGCAAGATTCCAAGGTTACCCCAAAGCCGATTCCGAAGAATGTAATATTTCTTTTCAAATCCAGTTAAAGCATATGATCGAATAATGTCAGCAACAAAGATACTTTCTTTATCTTCGAATCCTGTAGTCCTCAGCATATGTTCTAACCATACCAGATGAGATGCAGTGTATAACTTCATCGATTTAGAATCAAGGAAACAAGAGTGTAGTGTTTTACCCTTGAGAAACTTAACATGATGTGGAGTTTGAATAACTTGTGGACTATTCCTTTGAGCAAACTCCAAAAGTCTTTCATGAAGTAAAATATTCAGTTCAGAAAACCTTTTTACCTTTATAGACATAATCCACAGTTCCATCAAGCTTCTCTGTTGAAAGATTTGAAGTGACACATAGAGAGAACCCATTGTACGAGAGTCAATCTGAATTATCAGTTGATCTGCACATCTATCAAATCCAGCTACTATCCTTGAAATTTCCAGCATCAGTGCATCCATATATTCCAAGTTGTGGCCAGTGTGGATGGTAGCATAAAATTACAAGTAATCTGGATTGGTCTCTTGAAACTGTTGAAGTAGTTGCAGTAAACGTTCATCATCATTAGCAGTGTTCTGAATAGAATCAAAAATCTTTCTTGCTCTATCCCACTTTGGACCAATCTTCAACTGAATATCTCTTTTCCTTTCCTGTACACTGATTGCATGTAGCTTTTGTTTCTCTGCATCTTCAGCTTGCTTCAGCTTCAATCTTTCATTCACTACCTGTCTGGTCTTCTCAAGCTTAGCTTGTCTCATCAGACGATCAGCTTTCTCCTCAAATGCATCCAGATCATGAGCAGCATCCTGATCATGAGCAGCTTGAGCAGCTTTTTCTTTTCCCTTGGTAGACTTCTCCTTATGCCTCCCTTGATCTCCTCCTGACTTACTACCTCCTCCTGCTTCTCCAGACTTACCTGCTCCTCCATCTCCAGACTTCTCCCCCTTAGTTGAGGAATCCTCTACAGACTTCCGTTGACTGTCAAGCTCCCTATTTGCATCATTATCCCCCTCATTATCATCATCATAGTCTTCAAAGTATGCTCTTTGTTCTGGTGTGATATTATGAGTAGGTTTAACAATGTTGTATAGATGATCAAGTCCTTCAAACATGTAATCATACTTCTCTTCAAGCTTCGCAAAAGTTGTAGAATATGATTGAGCAGATTCATGCATTTCCACTTGAAGTTCATCCACCCTATTAGAGAGTCTGTCAATAGCATTTAGAATGTCTGTTCTTTCTGTAGATGCCTGGGAGTTGGATTGTATCAATGTATTGATTGCTGGAGTGAGTGTAGTCTTTATATTGTGGACATCGTCACGAATGATCATGAGCTGATTGTTGACAGAGGTGGAAGAAGAAGACCGTTCATCCACTTATGCTTTCAAAACTTGTTTTTCAGCCTCAGTTTCCATCAATTTCTTTTGCAGTTCTTTGATTTGAGCCATTAGAGACAAAGTGTTTTTGTCAGTGTGTGCGCTCACCTGATGTTCACTCAAGGATATGTCACTCTCCTTTCGTGCATGTGTTTCACTCATATTTAAGGTGGTCCTCACATCACTCAACACTAGCTCCTTTCCTTGAGCTGTACCTGCATAAGAAATCACCCTAGCCTCTTCTGGAGAGGTCAGTGGTGGTGCAATGGGAGTTCGCAATTCCCAATCCTCAGTCATCTCTATCAATTCATTTGGATTTGATAACTGAATTTCTTCAGTGATAGGATGACCAAGTTGTCTTTCACTTTCACCAGATAAATCTGCGAGTGAAGAATCCCTTGAGGGAGCCAGGAATGTTCCTCCTGGGAGGGGAGATGATGACTCTATTATACTTGGCAGAGAGTCAAGATTTCCCTCTGAATCCTGTGAAGGCTCTTCTACCGTAACAATGGTAGGCACAGTAACAATCCTATCGTGCACTCCTTGCTCAAGTGTCCTTAGCAACATCAGATTCTAAGTTAATGTTTTCCCCCATTGTGAGTAATAGAGGTGTGCTTGACTCTGTACAAGGTGCCACGGCCCTTTGGCGAATTTCAATAATTGCATCCTGTTGAGAGGATGAAATTAGTAACAGTTCATCGGCCATTTCAATGTCCAAGTCCTGTTGGGAGGAAATGGATGGGCTAACAGATGCCTCAAGTAGTAGGTTTCTTCTCTTCTTTGGTGGAGGCAGAGCTGTGGGATCACTCAAATTATCACTTCTTTTATCAGTTCTTTTTGTCAACAACTTGCTTCTGGCTTTAGGTTTAGAGATTTGGTTAGACACAGTGTTTGGCTCTAAGACCTGGGATAGAGGCTGTGGTTCTACAACCTCTTGGTCTGACCTATCAGCCACTTGGGCTCCAGAAACAGTTTGAGAGATAGAAGGCAATACCTGCTCCATTGATGCAGTAGCTGTACCTGAAGGAATAGATAGTTCCATTTGATGTTGATGTTCAGGGACAGGTACATCTTGAGGTTCAGGTTCAGGTGCATTCAAAAGTCGAGGAATGACAGGTAGATTTATGAAGTTAGACAAATATGGTGTAATATACACTGGCACATTTATCAACTTTCTATGTGTATCAAGGCTAGTGAATATTTTCTTGGTTTGCCTGCCTGATACCATAGGGTTGTCATTCCTAAAAACTGTTTGTTGACCAACAGGAACAAGATGATTAAATAACAGAGTTAAAAATCTAGGATAATAACATAGAACTTTCTTACCCTCATCAAAATCCTTTCTGGCCTTAACAATCCTGTTAATAATAGTACTCCAAAGTAGGTTACCAATATTGATTCTACGGTTGTTAGCAACAGCATAACCAATAGTTTGTAACATAGAGGTGAGTAAGTGAAAATTACCTCTTGCTGAATTAGCAAATACCTTGGAGATCGTATCGAAGAATGCATCCCATGGTTGAACCAGATTCCTTTTGCTCAGGTTGTTCATATCAATTACTCCATGATAATTAATATCAATGAAGAATTGATAGAGTTGTTCACTGGTTGGAAATATATCATAATTATCCGCCGGGAGACCCAAAACAGTAGTTAGGGTTGATTCTGTCACGACGTGGTGTGTACCATCAAAATCAAAAGAAAATGAGGTCAACTCTTCAGACACCACAGATTCTGTGCAAATCAATCTCAGTGGTCCTATCTTAATTGGGGCTTCAATCGAAATGGCAGTTCGGATAATTGAATCGTCATTCAAAAATCGTATCCAAGGCCTAAATCGATCGCAGGGACAATCGTTCGGATTAAAATAGCCAACCAAATTATGTTTCATTATCTCAAAATTATCAGCCATTTTTAAATACAAAAACACACTTTAATTTTAAAAAAATTAAAACAATTCGAAAATTTTCAGAATTAATAATTAATTAAAATTAATTAAAAATTCGAATTAATTCAAAGTTGTCAGAAAAATCCCAAAAATTTATATGATGTTCTCTTGATCACTGGGAGTCTCAATCTATTTTTAGATTTCTCAGAAAAAATCTAGAACTCTTAAAACTTCTAAAACCCGATTCAACTTTTTGAAAAAGTTGATTTTCCAAAACTTAACAATATTCGAAACTGATCGGTTCAAAAGAAGGGAAATCAAACGATCTATTCGAATCTGTTCTTGGATTTCAGTTTAGTTGAGAAAAAATCGAGTAGCGTTTCTTTAAAAATCGTGTGTATTGTATGTATATATTGAGAGCTCTGTGTAAATACACGAGAGAAAAGAACTGATTGTATTGCTTTGTTTGAGATAACTGTTTTTGTTTTTTTTTTAAGTACAAAACTATACTACAAGACAATCGGTTTGATTGTCTTGCCGATTGTCTTGGTAGTATAAATACTATCAAGACAATCGTTTACAATTCTGAATAAAATAAAATGAAAACGAAAATATTTTTTTAATTTTATTAAAACACAAACTAACACTACAAGACAATCGGTTTGATTGTCTTGCCGATTGTCTTGGTAGTATAAATACTATCAAGACAATCAATTATTTAACTGAATAATCAACAAATTAACACACATTTTTTTTTTAATTTTGAAAATAAAGAAAAACACTCCAAGACAATCAGTTGATTGTCTTGCCGATTGTCTTGGTAGTTCAAAACTATCAAGACAATCGTTTGTTTTGAGTAAAATAAAATGAAAACAGAATAAAAATCTGAAAAATATTTTATTATCAACAAAATAACCTTCCAAGACAATCTGTGGATTGTCTTGGCGATTGTCTTGATATGATAATCACAATCATAACAATTAATTAAACTGCTAATAAAATGCTAATAAAATGCAAATTAATGTGCAAAATTAATCCAATTAAAATACACTCTAATATATTATTAAAAATACTAAAAATAAATATTTTACAGAAACATGGATTAATCTTTTTACGAAAACAAATATAAATAACAAAAGGACAAACATTACAAAACATTTAATAAAATAATTATTAAAATAGAAATAAATATCTACAAATATTCTAAAAATATAGAAATATGGAGTATTAAATAATATGAATAAACAAAGTGAAAACTAAACAAGCAAGAAAATTAGTTGGTAAAATAATTATACAAGTGATTTCAAACAACAAATATTCACAGAATAATCACTTGCAAAATTATTGAAGATCAAATTTCAGATATTAACAGTATTAATTACTAGGACTGTTTAACATACCCAATTCACTAACAATTCTAGTGAATGAGGATTCATTAAGCGACTTAGTAAAAATATCTGCAGTTTGATCTCCAGAGCCTACAAATAGTAGTTCCACTGTACCATTCGTTACATGCTCTCTTATAAAATGATACCTTATGTCAATGTGCTTTGTCCTTGAGTGCTGCACAGGATTGCTGGCGATTGCTATGGCACTTGTATTATCACATAAAATAGGGATATTTTCCAATACAATGCCATAGTCCATTAATTGATTCCTAATCCATAAGATCTGAGCACAACAGCTTCCAGCAGCTATATATTCAGCTTCGGCTGTAGAGTTGGAAACTGTTTGCTGTTTCTTACTGAACCAAGATACCAATCTTCCACCTAGGTATTGACAACTCCCAGATGTACTTTTCCTGTCTACAACACTTCCTGCATAGTCAGAATCTGTATATCCAATTAAAGTAAAACCAGATTCATTAGGGTACCAGATGCCTAAATTAGGCGTACCCTTTAGATATCTTAAGATTCTTTTGACAGCAGTGAGATGTATTTCTTTAGGGTTCGCTTGAAACCTTACACACAAGCATGTGGCAAACATTATATCTGGTCTACTAGCAGTTAGGTAAAGTAATGAGCCAATCATACCTCTATAGCCTGTGATATCTACCTTGGCAGAACTTTCACATAAACCAATTTTGACAGCTATAGTTGATGGTGTCTTTGCTGATGAGCACTCCTCCATGTGATATTTCTTGAGGAGCTCCTTGATGTACTTGGATTGACAAATAAATATTCCATCTTGTCTCTGACTTATTTGTAATCCAAGAAAGAATTTCAGTTCTCCCATCATGCTCATTTCAAACCTACCCTGCATTAACTTAGAAAACTTCTTGCATAGAAGCTCATAAGTAGACCCAAATATAATATCGTCCACATAGACTTGGACTAGTATTATATCATTCTTATGTCTTTTAGTGAAGAGAGTTTTGTCTATGACACCTCTAATAAAACCATTTTCAATTAGAAATTCAGAAAGAGTGTCATACCATTTTCTTGGGGCTTGCTTAAGACCATAGATAGCTTTGTAAAGAAAGTAAACATAGTCCAGATGATCTTGATCTTCAAAACCAGGAGGCTGTTATACATACACTTCTTCATCTAGCTTACCATTCAGAAAGGCACTCTTGACATCCATTTGATAAACTTTGAATCTTGAATAGGATGCATATGCCAAGAATATTCTGATGGCCTCAAGTCTTGCCACTGGAGCATAGGTCTCGTCATAATCAATGCCTTCAGCTTGAGAATAACCTTTAGCTACCAGTCTTGCTTTGTTTCTTATCACAGTGCCATCTTCATCTAGTTTGTTTCTGAATACCCATCTTGTGTCCACCACTTTTCTATCTTTAGGTCTGGGTACCAGCTTCCATACTTCTAGTTGCTTAAATTGATTGAGTTCATCTTGCATAGCAATCACCCAATCAGGATCAGATAGAGCTTCTTCTACTTTCTTAGGTTCCATGACAGACAGGAACCCAGAATAGTTACATTGATTCTGATAAGCTCTTCTTGTCTTCACACCAACATCTGGATCACCAAGAATCAGCTCAAAAGGATGAGCTCTATTCCAAACAGTTTGTCTAGGAAGAATTGATCTTGATGATTCACCTTGATCTTCAGTATGATGTTGAGTATGACTTGTTGACCCTTCATTATCTCCCCCTGAGTTGTTGCCAGTTTGACTTGTTGATGGTTCAAGAGTATTAGTGGTGTCTTGAAAGTTATCATTGTTTTCACCAGCATCACCTTGATCATTACCACCAACATTTGGATTATTATTATCAGCAACAACTTCAGGTTGATTGTCATCATCTGAATCTGAGTCTAACATGTCATCAAACTTAAGCTTTTCAGATGGATCTTCATTTTGGATACTTGGGAGTTGTGTGTCATCAAATGTTACATTGACACTTTCCATGGTTTTCTGTTGATCAATAAGATACACCTTGTAGGCTCTTCTAGTATAACCAATAAATATTGCTTCATGTGCTTTTTCTTCAAATTTACCACCTTGATCTTTTCCTTCTTTCAACACAAAGCATTTTGTCCCAAATACATGGAAGTACTTGAGAGTTGGTTTCTTGTCATGTAGAGCTTCATATGGTGTCTTCATTAAGTCTTTATTGATAAGTGTACGATTCTGGGTATAGCATGCAGTGTTGACAGCTTCAGCCCAAAAACTCAATGGAAGCCTCGATTCACTTAGCATAGTACGTGCAGCTTCAATCAAGGTTCTATTCTTTCTTTCAACTACCCCATTTTGCTGAGGAGTTCTGGGAGCCGAGTACTGTCTAGTTATACCCTTTTCAGTGCAAAATTCATTCAGAACTGCATTCTTGAATTCAGTTCCGTTGTCTGACCTTATAGCTCTTACTGGACGATTAGAATCCAGCTCAATTAACTTAATGTGATCAACTACCAGTTGTGGAGTTTCATCTTTTGAGTTCAGAAATAGTACCCATGTGAATTTTGAGAAATCATCAACAATCACAAGAGCATATCTTTTCCTTGACATAGACATCAAACTAACTGGACCAAACAAATCCATATGGAGAAGTTGTAATGGTTCAGTTATTGATGATATGTTAGTGCTCCTGTGAGTTGCCCTTTTTAACTTCCCTTTTTGACAAGCATCACATAGACCTTCCTGAGTAAATTCAATCGAAGGTAAACCTCTCACCAATTCTCTTTTGACTAGAGAATTCATTGTTTTGAAGTTTAGGTGAGAAAGTTTCTTGTGCCATAACCAACTTTCATCAGTAGATGCCTTTGAATAAAAACATCTAATTTCTTCTTTGCTTTCAGAGTTCATATTGGCTATGTACAAGTTTCCTTTTCTTACTCCAGTCAACTGCGGCCTTTCATTTCTCTTGTGTGATATTAAACAATTCTTCTTGTTGAAATGAACTTCATAACCTCTGTCACAGAATTGACTAATACTGAGCAAATTGTGCTCAAGGCCGTTCACAAAAGATACATCTTCAACGATAACATTTCCAGCTTCTAATCTGCCATATCCATCAGTTTTACCTTTGCTGTTATCTCCAAAGGTAACGACTGGGCCAGCCTTCTCCACCACATTTGTCAGCAGGGCTTTATCTCCGGTCATATGCTGTAACACCCCCAGATCCGGGGTCCGGGATCCGGTGGTTACGGTTCCCAATTCTGTCCACAACAATTGAACTTTCCTTAACATAAAATAAATTACGTCTCTATGACCCAACACAACAATATAAAACACACCCGTTATAGTCCCAGAGATGAAATCAGAGTAACAATCAAATTTTTATTAATCACATTATGAGTTCTTACAATCCAAAAGAATTTCAATATAAATACATACTCTTTGCCGTCCATTTACATAAGTCATACTAGACCATATTCTTGGTACTGAAAGAATAAATATATCCTACCAATAGCTTCTTCTTCAGCTCTGGTAGTCTCATCGTCCTCGCCCGCGTCGAGTGCGCCTTGTGCGAGTCATCTGGTCTAGCTGTTGTTGTGATATAATAATAAAGCAAGGGTGAGCAATAGCCCACCAACAATAATATATAACTGAGCGATAATATAGAACAGTTCAAAAGTATCTTTCAAACCATATGCCATGCATTTACGGAAATGATGCCAGTATAATATGAACGATGAAGTTACAAGGTAACTTAAAGTATATGTTTGTAGAAATATCTGCTACATCAAAAGTAAGCGTGATATTCTCATTGCCATTAGAAAGAGGAACTTGCATGAAAAGATTGCAATTCCAGTTATGAATACTTTTCCAGTTCTGCCAACAGTAATCATGTTGCAGGAAATAAATAAATTTGGATGATGAACCAATGATGGAGTATTCACCGCGCCCGCTGTTCCAATCTTGATGATCAGTCGAGATCGTACAGCTCAATTTAGATTTACTACCGGTAGAAGGAAGAACTGACGGCTTTACTTGTCTACCGCCTTACTAGCTCTCCCTGGCCAACGGTTGGGCCAAAGGGGATGGACCGGCGCTACTCGGCCTCTTACACGACTCCTAGTTCAAATAGAATTCATGATTCTGAATGTAACGTTCGTCCCCCTTTCCCCAAGTATAATACTTGTTGATAAGACTCTACAAGGTAGTCGTATCTAGTTGGAAAGGAAAATTCACCAATAACTTCCAAGCTGTGGCGTGGTATCGAATATCAACTTGTTCCAACAATCTTACCCCTCGAAAGATGAGAAGGTAAACAACGACTTGATAAGTCAACAGCACCCGAGTTGCGAGTGAAGAGAATACTTTATGACCGGGAAGTCGACAAGATAAATAACATCTTCCAAGTAAGGTTCCCTTATTATTAGAGAGGTAGACTCAAAGAAGAATGATGTCTGAGAACCTTTCTTGATATAAGATTAATAATAATATGACTCCGAAATATTTTCTGTAATAATCGAAGAAGATAAACCTTATCGAGGTTATTCTAAGTATGGAATAAATATTCAGAGAATATTTATTGAATTAAAATATTTTACAGAATATTTAGGAATATGAAAGAATATCTTTAATCAGAGTATTTCTCAAATAATCCTTGAAGAAATATCTAGAGAATATTTATTGCATACTTAAATATTCAAATGAATATTCAGAATAATATTCATTAATTAATAAGACCTGAAAGGAATATTTAAAATATTTAAAATAATATTCGATGATTAAATAGAACCCTGGATGAATATCCAAAATAATATTCATAATTAATTAGGAATTTAAATGTTTATTTGAAAAGGTAATATTCGTTTAATGAATAATATTCTAAATGGATATCAAGTAATATTCATTTAGTAATCCAAGCTTTAAAGGAATATTCGAGATAAGACTCGATAAATAAATCAAGCTTCAGATGAATATTAGAATAATATTCATCAAGTAAGTAATATCTTAAATGAATATTCAAAAGTAATATTCATTTAATAAAGTAATATTCTAAATGGATATTCAAATGACATTCATTTAGTAGTCCAATCTTTAGAAGAATATTCAGAATAATAATCGATAATCTATTCGACTTTGAATGAATATTGAAAAATATTATTCGTCGAATGGTTACGTTCAAATAATTATTTGAAGTAAGGATCGTTAAATAAATAATCTCGAATGAATATTCAAATAATATTCGTCGCCCAAATAATAGAAAATATTTACTTAGATATTTTCTTTCGAGGTAATCTCGATATGTCAAGAAATATTGACTCCCGGTCTATATTTGATGAATAAGATGTATACACCCTTCTCTGAAGGTCTCACAATAACCGGCTTATAATTGATACGATAGCTATCTAATTTATAAGCCAATAACAATCAGGGAACAAGCATAATGATATAACTTGAAAGTAGGCATGCATGCTATGGCATATGTATAACAGAAAACATATATATATATATATATATATATATATATATATATATATATATATATATATATATATATATATATATATATATATATTCAATCACAACAACAGCCTAAAAGAAGGGAATTGAAACTTGCCTGGTAGTCGAGTACGGTAAGGGGTAGTGGTAGCGGGTCCCGGTTCAGCTTGGTGATCTATAAATAGCCAAGGCATTCGGGATTAATCACTTAACATATTAAAAGTTAAGTTATACTTAATTCGAAACACGTTCTCGAGTTATCTCGTTATACCCCTTTTAGTGGATTCCTTTTTATCACTGATCCGACCCGACATTCGTTCGTTAATACGACATGTCACTGTAATTATACTTGGGACATACTTTAAGTCATATGAGTTCTAAGGTCGATCGTTACGAACCAATATTATACTCCGAGTTTTATCGCCCGTTTTCTAAGTGTTTTACCGAAGTTATAAAAGAGTCGTCTTTTAGGGGTTCGTTCGCGTTTAACCTCGACTCGAACATTTTTAATAAATCGAAAAATGATCCTTTTGACATACGGTTTTCTTTCACACCTTACTTTTTACCTCTAGTATTTATTTACCAAGATTCGCCATGACGTTACATAGTTTACGAGGGTTCAATTTCAGTTACGAACTTTCGTTTACGGATTCGAACTACTTTTAGTAATTTGGTCATAATTCCTAAACCGTAAATCGAAATGCTTCGATTCTTTCGCCAAAGTGATCTATGTTCAAAAATCTATCAGTAGGGTTCATTAACTTGCCAAGAACAGAGAGTTATGGCTACTGACCAGTTCGGTTTCTTAGTGTTAATGAAAATCGGGCATTACGACGGCTACGAATCGAGCGTTCTAAAATTCATTACGCAACAACCAAGCCACACCGGGCATCTAATCAATTACTACAGTTAATAATCATCTCTTAAAAGCTCAAGAATATCATGCTTCATCAATATATCATCATAAAGCTAATCTAACCACAAAATCATGCTAACATGGTGGTAGAATACTACTAATATCACTTAATCCAAAATCACCATGAATCATGCATAAACTCAAAGTAAAGCTTAGGGTTTGAAATAATTTATACCTTCCTTAGAGAGTAGTATAACCTTCCTAAGCCTTGATCTATCCTTGGATGATCCTAAGCTAGCTAAATCCACCATGAAAAACAAGAAAAAACAAGATTAGTTCATAAAACCACTATTCATCCTCCTCTTTGATGAATTATTTGAAAATGGAAACAAGAGAGTTTGGCTTTGAAATTTTTATGGGATCACTTTTAGGAAATGTAAGACTCACCATAATTTTCACAAGATCAAAAGATGGTGGGAAGAGGGGTTTTGATTTTGGAATTAGTGAAGGGCCGAATGGATGTTTTCTTGCAAGGGTGGAGTATTTTGCTTGGTTTCTTTTGATTTCTATGATTTAATCTCATCCACCCTCATCCAATTACAACATAATATCTTGTATAAAGCTACTTTATTAAAGTAGTGAGGTGTTGGATGAGGAAATACCATGACAAGTGTTGAAAATGTGGTGGTTTTAGCCTAACTACATGGTTGCCTTGCTAAGTACTTAGTTGCATTCTCTAGGGTGCTAGTTCCTTGATTCTAGTTTGGTTACTAGATATTTTATACTAGTAGATTGCACAAGACTCTTGCTTCCTCTGCTTGTTTCTGTGTCCGGTTATTGCCCGTTTCGATTGATCGTTCGTAGGAATATTTCACGGATTTCTAATTAGGGTTTACCGGGAATCCTTTTTAATATTAATACTTTCATTCTCCATCTTTCATTCTAACTTTCCAATTTATATTCCTTAAATCCATTCGTTAAATATTTAAGGCTATAAGTGTCCAGGGAACTCTCGGAGAAAATAAAAGTGCGGTTTTTCAGAATCCGACAGCTTTTACATACACTTATTTTCCCCTAGATCACTAATACGAACTCAGAAATCCGTTCCGAATGCTTCTATATAGTGTCGTCTCATATTATTCTATACTCCCACCAAAACACTATTCATTCTGTATTCTTTACTTGTTCTCTTAGGGTTGTATAATTGTCCGTATTCTCTTTCGATCGTTCCTTAACCTTTTTTACGGAACTACTGGATTAATCGTTATCGATCTGGATGACATGAGAGTATTCTCTTGCTTGAAGTTGCCTTATCTTATTCCCTTAGAAGATAGATTATTCTTACCTATGTTGTCACCCTTTAGCATTCTTCAAGACATAAACATAATAAAGTCGAATTCCATTCATTCTTTCCAAATATCAATTATTACATTGTAGCCATAACCACTCCTCAGTGGTTTCCTACCTTCATTCTTAAATCAAATATAATAACATCCCAAAATATCAAATCCTCAAAGCTAATATCTCAATTCTTGGATTATAATAATATTTAATCCACTGTCCGGTCAAATATTATACCGAAAAAGAATTTGGAATTTCTGAATTCCGATCGTCTCTGCATTCACTTATTTCCTCCGCGTATTACTAATATGACTTCGAAACATCCATATCACGTCCCGTACATAGGGTGGCGTGAAAAGTTTTCCAACTTACAAAATCACTATTCAACCACCAAATTACTATGCACGTACGGGAAACACTATGCACGTACGGGAAACACTATGCACGTACGGGAAACACTATGCACGTACGGGAAACACTATGCACGTATTCATTTCCCTTCAAGGATCCATTAGCTCCTTCCTGGAGGGTAGATTATTCTTATCTAGGTCCTCAACCATCGAATTACTCTATTCTGACAATATACCAATGCATCAGGATCATTGTCCAAAGCAATATCCATTCATTACAATCATTGTTCTTTGAAACCACCATTCATTAGAGCTGGTGACCTTGTTGTCGGAATCATTGTTCCTCATTTTATCATTACTTAATAAAAAGTTTTAATTATATCCAAAATTTGGGGTTCTTACAGTCTCCCCTCCTTAAAAGGATTCCGTCCCGGAATCAGGTAGGAAGCAAAGAGTCGTTTTCCTGTCGTTCACTTTTTAGCTTCCCGGTCAATTCTTAGTCGTTCTACCCTTCCTCAGCACATCTTCTAGTGCTACAATTCATACTGTATCCTTTTTCCATCAACGTTGCTACTTTTCGTACAACTCACTATCCGGGTTATACTCTTACTCAGTCTTATCCTTATTGATACCTGCAGTAACATTGGTATCACTATCACCCTACGAATTCGGAGGTAACCTCGCTCGTACTGTGCATTTCCTGATCGCTTTAATCTTCGCAATCTCGATCAATATAGAGAAGTGGAAAGATTTATTGAGAGATCACTATGATCAATTGAACATTTGTTATATTGCATAGTTAGTACAGAAGGGGGCCAGCCTTTAGTACTTGACAAGCAATTAAACAAGTCATGGTATTCCACTTAGACTTCTATCACATAGACAGATAGTCACGTAGCAGTACCTCCCCTCCTAAAAGGGTTGTTCTTCTCAATTCATAAAGAAGATGAATAAGAGAGAAGAAGAGAAAAGAGTTCTAAAGGATTGTAGAAAGCTTTCATGATTGTAGAATATCATACTCAGAATTTACCTCTGAACTATAGAGGTTTATCAAAGAAGAAATTAATCATAATTATATCCAATACTATTTAATCGCAACCTCACGTGTCAACATATCTTGCTGCTTCTCTGGACCTGTACTCTGGTTCAACCTTAGCAACACTTACTTTTGGAAAATCTTTGAACCTCTCAGGTTAAATCTTAGTTTTCTCACTTGACATCATTATTACTGACATCCCATATCATGTTACTAGCTTTTTCATAACTATAATATTGACACTATCAGGTTGTCATCCTGAGAATTCATTAGAAAACCCATTCATAACATTCCTTGCTTATCATTCCATAGTTGCTTTCCCAGCCTTTTCTTTATCAATCACATCCTTCTTATTATCTGATTCTTACTCATTTCTATTATTTACTTTCACCTTCACCTCTTTATTGAGACACCTTTTTGCACTTGGTACCACCTTATCGGTATTCCGTCACATTTATTCTATAATCATCACGTTATTCCAATTTAAACTTTTCGAAATGAATCTGGCCCGATCCCTTTAACTTAGATTCATATAATCTACTTCTGCCAACCTTGTTTCTCATCACTTGTTTTTTTCTATCCGTGGTTTTCCACAGGTTGTCTTTCGTAATCAGACCAGGTCGTATATCTACCGGCTCATGCTCTTATCATCTATCGAGCATCTGCATTTTACTGGCGTAGCCTGGCCACATGAAAACCCGTTATGACCGTGCTATAAGTTTTGGGGGTAAGGTTGGCTCGAATACCGCCGTCCGAACACTTTTAAACTCTCAGGTGGCCCAATAAGTCTCGGGCTCAACCGCCCTTCCCTCCAAGTCTCATTAATTCTTTCCATGGGAATATCTTCAACATCATGAATCATCAACCTCATATTCTCTATCTTGTTTGCGCAGAAGTACACTAACATAAGCTTGTTTGTCATTCATCAACATGCCATTTAGTTAATCAATGGCAGCACTTTCTTTATCTTTACATTGTCATCTACTTTCTTAGAAGAATCACCATCGCTTGTTGTTTACGTAGTGCATTAATAGCTAATTCTACGGGTTTCAAATCCTTTAGGGAGACAAAGTAACCACTATTCCTTATCCATAAGGAACACTTCCTGAACTTGATGTAGATATTACATGAAGTAGATACAATTGCAGAAGAGTTTCAAGCATCGCAGCTATGTCAGGTTGATGAAACTATCTCTCATTCAGCTTCCATAAAAGACTGGAAACTTAACGGTTTACTTCATTAATTTTGTATCATGGTCCTGGTCTGCCTCAAAACGGGAACTTCTAAGATACGTAATATGCTTAAGACTCCATCAGGAATCGAATCTTTACTTAAACTATTATTACCTTCGATTCTTGCACAATCATCAAAAGGAATGTAACTTCCTCCACTCCAATATGACCTTCAAGGTCTTTCCAAATATCATTTCGTTTCTTCGGTATGAACATTTGTAATTATTCCTTTATACTTAGACTGTCGGCCACCTCATTGGCCTTTCCTGATAATAATAATTTCTGGTAATCCTTGTTCTTTGGATATATTCCAATTCAAACATTTCTCCCTCATTCCCATCATTGTCGGGTGAAAGTATTCTCCCTTAAGCTCTGCTGATGGAGGAAAAAAAAATATATATTTATCAGTCTTTCTCCATAAGTCATTGCTTCCACCTACCCGTGGGAACTTTATCACGTTTATTCCCAATCCTACTTAGGATACTTCTTTTCTTAGTTCTTCCCTTATCTTAGGATAATCTCAACCTTTATAGGTTCAATCCATACTTCCTCAGGGTTTCATACATGCCTCATCTGGCATTAATGTTACTATGTCATACATTCCTTACCAAACTTCCATTTTGAAGTTCGGAATATTACCTTTTTCCTTGTAAGGTTTCATAAGTCATCCTCATCCTTCCTCCTGTATTTTCTGGGTACAGGGTATATCAAAATGTCATTGATCAATACTCTAATAATTCTATCTATGTTCTTTCCAGAACTCTTTTTATTAATCCTTACCGGTCATTGTTGCCTTAGCAAGTCCAACTCATATCATCTGAAGTCATAATGTCGTTATTAGGGTTAATGCCACCCCTTGTGCATTCCCCAGGGTTTGTCTTAATTTATGGATATCCTATCCTTAATTCAACTGCCAAGGAATTCTTGCATCTTATAATTGGCAATCAGATCATGCATCCTTAATAAAGGTCTTTTTTTTTCAATCATTCTCATTTGATAATCGATCGGTGGCTTAATGCCGCCCTCTTCTTTCAGATAGTTGTCAGCCTATTTGGCCTTCCAAAAAGGCAACGTATGCCTATCTACTCTCTTACAGAACTTGGTAATGGTAGCAAGGATGTTTTGGAAGATATTGGTCGAGTTCAACGTGAATCTCTTAGTACTTATCGTTCTTCTCAAATGTACTTGCCTTAGACAAAATTTCTACGTCATACATCTTTGACCATTTCCATACTCTCTTCATAAACCTTCGTTGTTTACTTCCTATAAGTCTTAATCGGTTACTCAGCGCCGTCTCCGGTCGCCTTTCCTCTATTTTTATCTTTTCAACTATTCTTATCAATCCCGCGTGCCACGCAAGCTTACCATTCCTGGCATAACAGCCTTTTCACTTAAGTCAATCCCGGAGTTTCTCCGTCCGGCTAATTTCTTACTTACATTTCCTGTTTTCGTCCAATCTCACTTCATCATTTTATCACTACCGTCGATTGTAATGCTCAGGGTCCGTTTACTAACCCATTTCACAGCATCCTTACCCAAATCACAGGGTTTGCTCCAGTTTCTACTCTCTTCCATGACATTCTCTAATAATCAGAAAGACAAGGTTTGCCAAGATTCACCGAATTACTTTCCAGACTCAGGGAAATTCTGGTCAATCTATCCATCTACTGGTAACATTTAAGGAGACCAGTTTCGAAACCTGAAGAATAATCCTATGAATCACCAAGCAGGTAGAACCATAAGCAGTCATAATAACGGAATTATTGACATATAGTTGGAAGTTTAACCACTAGAAAGGAACCAAATATATATATCCCATAGAAGGGAAATCAAAAGTTTCAAACTGAAACATGCCACCTCTTCCTGATACATATACATCTTAGTTGTCGATAATATCAAATGTCAGTCTTCCTAACCACAGGTTTCAGACGGAACACTACTGTTGGAGTTAGTCGTTTCATAAAAATTGGCACTACTAAGGTCATCCTAGTCTGGTGTACCGTGTTGTTCGAATGCATCCGCAATTACTCTGCTGTGCTGCATAAGCACACCACCTAAACCTGTATGAGATGCATCATAGTGTATCATAAAGTCTTCCTTCTCCCGTTAGGCAACACCAATGCCGGGTCGTTACCAATTTCATCTTAAAACATTCTCTATTACCTCTTAACCACTAATCGCATTACTTGATCCATTTGCAATTCAGTGTCAGAATAAACTTAAGGTAACTACTATAATCTATTCGGGGAAAAGAAGGAATTTATTATTCTTCTGAATCACATGCATCTAACGTTCCTGATTCACCATTTTACTGAGTTAAAATAAACTTATACTTAGTACCTGATAGTAGTCATATTACGAGTTCATCATAGACCCACTGGTCTTTTCCTCTGGTAGTTTCTGAGATCATCGTCTCGCGTACTACTTTATATAACTTTATCCAATCAGGCCATCACTTTCCACTATCTTTACTTTCGAAGCTGGTTCATTCAAAATATGGACATTTCGCTGAATAAAACCACCTCAACAATCTCAATTTGGTTTCATAAAATATAACCCATGAAATCCGCCTTCTCATGGCGAATTACCATTGACAATATTCACACTAATCCATTTATCCGATAATATGGCACTTGTTGCCTCTATCTCAACTGCTCCTGGGTGCTCCCCGTCCTACATTGACGTCTTTGATAATCATGCATCATTCTAACTCCTTTCTCATTAATCTGAAAGTCTCTAATGATCTTTATCTATCCACAAAAAGACCTCAAGTAATCCTTCCAATCTGTCTTAAGTGCTGGTACTACCTCTCGTAGTCCGGCTATAAATCCAACATAAAATTTCAATTCTCTTAATAATATCTCAGTTCTTTGTGCTCACTTCTCTGAGCACTATAATCTTAACTCTCGCTATCCCTCTGGCTACAGCCCTCATTTCCTTGGAGTAATCTCCTCATCCTCAATAGAATTTTCCTCTGCTGGAACCTCTTTCGAGTCCTCAATAGGGTACTCTATCGAATTCACAATCCGATCGTCAGCATATAATACAACATCATCATGCTGCTGCTCGTACGCCTCAAGGTCTGTCGCCTTACTAGTCGATACGAGAACGAGCTAAGTTACTATCATGATACTTAAGAGTTCCCATAAGGGTTTAATATGTCAGCACTACATTAAGTAGTCCGACTATGAACTTGGCAAGAGTTCTTATTATCTTAGTAAGTTTATGGTTTTAACGTCGCCTCATCTCTGGGATTTATAACGTAACGCTCTGATACCACTTCTGTAACACCCCCAGATCCGGGGTCCGGGATCCGGTGGTTACGGTTCCCAATTCTGTCCACAACAATTGAACTTTCCTTAACATAAAATAAATTACGTCTCTATGACCCAACACAACAATATAAAACACACCCGTTATAGTCCCAGAGATGAAATCAGAGTAACAATCAAATTTTTATTAATCACATTATGAGTTCTTACAATCCAAAAGAATTTCAATATAAATACATACTCTTTGCCGTCCATTTACATAAGTCATACTAGACCATATTCTTGGTACTGAAAGAATAAATATATCCTACCAATAGCTTCTTCTTCAGCTCTGGTAGTCTCATCGTCCTCGCCCGCGTCGAGTGCGCCTTGTGCGAGTCATCTGGTCTAGCTGTTGTTGTGATATAATAATAAAGCAAGGGTGAGCAATAGCCCACCAACAATAATATATAACTGAGCGATAATATAGAACAGTTCAAAAGTATCTTTCAAACCATATGCCATGCATTTACGGAAATGATGCCAGTATAATATGAACGATGAAGTTACAAGGTAACTTAAAGTATATGTTTGTAGAAATATCTGCTACATCAAAAGTAAGCGTGATATTCTCATTGCCATTAGAAAGAGGAACTTGCATGAAAAGATTGCAATTCCAGTTATGAATACTTTTCCAGTTCTGCCAACAGTAATCATGTTGCAGGAAATAAATAAATTTGGATGATGAACCAATGATGGAGTATTCACCGCGCCCGCTGTTCCAATCTTGATGATCAGTCGAGATCGTACAGCTCAATTTAGATTTACTACCGGTAGAAGGAAGAACTGACGGCTTTACTTGTCTACCGCCTTACTAGCTCTCCCTGGCCAACGGTTGGGCCAAAGGGGATGGACCGGCGCTACTCGGCCTCTTACACGACTCCTAGTTCAAATAGAATTCATGATTCTGAATGTAACGTTCGTCCCCCTTTCCCCAAGTATAATACTTGTTGATAAGACTCTACAAGGTAGTCGTATCTAGTTGGAAAGGAAAATTCACCAATAACTTCCAAGCTGTGGCGTGGTATCGAATATCAACTTGTTCCAACAATCTTACCCCTCGAAAGATGAGAAGGTAAACAACGACTTGATAAGTCAACAGCACCCGAGTTGCGAGTGAAGAGAATACTTTATGACCGGGAAGTCGACAAGATAAATAACATCTTCCAAGTAAGGTTCCCTTATTATTAGAGAGGTAGACTCAAAGAAGAATGATGTCTGAGAACCTTTCTTGATATAAGATTAATAATAATATGACTCCGAAATATTTTCTGTAATAATCGAAGAAGATAAACCTTATCGAGGTTATTCTAAGTATGGAATAAATATTCAGAGAATATTTATTGAATTAAAATATTTTACAGAATATTTAGGAATATGAAAGAATATCTTTAATCAGAGTATTTCTCAAATAATCCTTGAAGAAATATCTAGAGAATATTTATTGCATACTTAAATATTCAAATGAATATTCAGAATAATATTCATTAATTAATAAGACCTGAAAGGAATATTTAAAATCACTGATTGTCTTGAAGAAGGAATTCAGAAAAACAAGACAATCACTGATTGTCAAAAAGCATTGTTAAAATTAAGACAATCTCAAATTTTTAACTCACTTAAAAATTCATCATGTCGTCAAAAAGCATTGTTAAAATTCCCATGTTTAACAAGGACAATTATGCAATGTGGAAAAATAAAATGGAGTTGTTTCTTGATGTCGCAAATTCTAAATATTTGGGTGTTCTACAGAACGGACCTATAATTCCAAAAGAATATGTATCTGAATCTATTGTTGGAGGAATTGTTGTAACACCTGCATCATCTTTTCCAAAGCCTGCTGCTTCTTTTACTCCTGATGAAAAAGAGGACACAGGACTAGATAAGAATTTGAGACTTATCCTAATAGATTCCCTGGATGCTGTGATGTACAGTCATGTGATGAATTGTAAAACTGCAAATCACATGTGGGAAACTATTGAGACTATCAATGAAGGAACTGATGAAGTCAGGGAAAACAGACTTCAGATTTTAACCTCTGAGTATGAACATTTTAGAGCTGGCCCTAATGAAGGCATTCAGGAAGTGTTTGAAAGGTATAACAAAATAATCAACAACTTGCATGTTCATGGCAAGCAATATACACAGAAGGAGATTAATATGAAGTTTTTGTTGACAATGCCCACTCATCTTCAACATAGGATAACGGCCATCAGAGAATCAAGAGATTTGAACAAGATTGCTCTTGAAAGGTTGTTTGGTGTTCTGAAAACCTATGAATTGGAACAAGTACAGCAGAGGGAGGTCTCTGGTAAAGGAAGAGTGCCAAGTTCATCTACAGCTCTTGTAGTTGAGGCACCTAAGGAAGTGGAAGCTAAGGTTGTTCTACCTTACAGCTCAGACAAGGAAAAGGCTGAAGTAGAACTTGGTCAGACACCACCTACTCAGGATGGTGGAGACTTTTACTCATTGGAAGAGCTAGATCAACTGGAAGATGAATCACTGGCATTGATGGTAAGGCAATTTGGCAACTTTAGATTCAGAAGAATTCCAAAGTACAGGTTTAAGTCAAATAACAGATACCAAAGAGGAGGCTCTTCTTCCTCTAGTAATAGGGGAGGATACAAAACTGGATCTGTTGACAGAAGCAAGATTCGTTGCTTCAACTGTAATGAATTGGGGCACTTTGCCACTGAATGTCAGAAACCCAAGCAAACTCAAAGAAGAGATTTTGCTGCTGAGAAGAAGAAACCTGGAAAAGCCTATGTTGCGGTTGGTAAGAGTTGGGATGACACGGACAGCGAAGATGAAGAATATGGAAATCTTGCATTGGTGGCAAATGATGAAGCATCTGATCATCATAACAAACCGGTAATTGTTACTGACACTGAATTGATTCGTAGTCTATATAAATCCTTAGATAATGCACAAACTGGATATAATAGACTAGATTTGCTAAGCACTAAACTTGGAAATGAAGTGTCAGAATTGAAAAAGGTGCATATTAATCAAGATCAACAAAGAGATGAAATAACAATGCTTCATAAAAAGGAGAAAGCTTTCTAGAAGTTGTAGGCAAACAAATGGCTAGAATTACTGAACTTGAAACACAGGTCAGGGCTTGTTACAGTTCTGTTAAAGTTTCCAAAGAATTTTTTAACAATCAAGTTGTAGAACAAACAACAGGTATAGGGTATGGTTACAATGAAGCTGTTGGATCATTGGGCATAAATTCCCCTAACCCTGTTAGTGCTAAAGAAAGGGGAATACCACATGTGCTCAAAAATGTTAAAGAACCTCTATTTAAACAATTTGATGCTGGACCACCAGATATTCTTTCTATGGTTATCCAGGAATAAATGAGAAATGAGGATAGTGCAAATGGCACAGTCTTTGTTAAGGATAAATCTGTTAAGAACGCTAATCCAAAGAATGTTTCATCCTACAAAGATGTCACAGTCTTTGTTAAGGCTAAATCTGTTGAGAACACTAATCCAACGAATGTTTCATCCAAGAAAGATGTACCTAAAGTGCCAGTCAAGGTTGTTGAAATAGCTAGTTCTTCTAAGACTGGATTAGGTGGTAATAAGTTGAAGCAGAAAAATAACATGTCTAACATGAATACCATGCCTATCATTGATTCTAATCATAAAGCATGTGGTGTTATTAATTGTATGTCTTGTGCTTTTAACAGTATGCGTGCTTATTTTAATGGTAGTTATGCATGTGATAAACAGACTGCTCCTCGACAGCATATGAACAGGAACAATAATGTTCGATCAAAGACTGCTTTTCCTCCTCAAGTTAGGAGAGAGACATTTGTACCTAAGACCAAACAAAAGGTTACCAAGAATGTTTACCAGGTCAAATGTCCAGTCAATGACACAAGTGTTATTGCTGCTAAAGAAACATGGATACCCAAGATAAAACAAAAGATTTTCAAATCTGTTTATAAGGTTAAATGCTTATTGATTAAAGATGTTAAAATTAAAAATGTTGTTTTGCCTGATAAAGGTCAATACTTTAAATCCGCAGGACCCAATCAAATTTTGGTCCCGAAGAAGGTTCAATCCATTTGTCATTGCAGGGTATTGAACAGGTTGAACGAGTAATCTGGATCTTGGACAGTGGATGTTCAAGGCATATGACTGGAGACAGAACCCTGCTGACAAATGTGGTGGAGAAGGCCGGCCCAGTAGTTACCTTTGGAGATAACAGAAAAGGTAGAACTGATGGATATGGCAGACTTGAAGCTGGAAATGTTATCATTGAAGAAGTGTCCTTTGTAAAAGGACTTGAGCATAATTTGCTCAGCATCAGTCAATTCTGTGACAAGGGATTTGAAGTCTACTTTAACAAAAAGAATTGTCTGATTTCACACAAAAGAAGTGAACAACCATCTCTGACGGGAGTCAGAAAAGGAAACTTGTATGTAGCCAACATGAACACTAGAAGCACTGAAGAAATCAATTGCTTCTATTCTAAAGCATCCACAGATGAAAGCTGGCTATGGCACAAGAAACTTTCTCACCTGAATTTCAAAACAATGAATTATTTGGTTAAGAGGGAAATGGTGAGAGGTTTACCACCTATGGAATTCACACAGGAAGGACTATGTGATGCCTGTCAAAAAGGCAAACTAAAAAGGGCAACTCACAGGAGCACTGATATATCTTCAATAACTGATCCTTTACAGTTACTTCACATGGATCTATTTGGTCCAGTGAATGTGATGTCTATGTCAAAGAAAAGATATGCTCTTGTGATTGTTGATGATTTTTCAAAGTTCACATTGGTTTTGTTCCTGAATTCTAAAGATGAGACTCCACAACTGGTGATTGATCACATCAAGTTAATTGAGTTGGATTCCAAGTATCCAGTGAGGGCTATAAGGTCAGACAATGGAACTGAATTCAAGAATGCAGTTCTGAATGACTTTTGTACTAAAAAAGGTATAAAAAGACAATACTCAGCTCCAAGAACTCCTCAGGAAAATGGGGTAGTTTAAAGAAAGAATAGAACCTTGATTGAAGCTGCACGTACTATGTTAAGTGAATCAAGGCTTCCATTGTATTTTTGGGCTGAAGCTGTCAACACTGCTTGCTATACTCAGAATCGAACTCTTATCAACAAAGACTTGATGAAAACACCCTATGAAGCCATGAATGAAAAGAAACCAACACTCAAATACTTTCATGTATTTGGAGCAAAATGCTTTGTACTTAAAGAAGGAGATGATCAAGGTGGAAAATTTGAAGCCAAAGCACATGAAGCAATTTTTGTTGGTTATGAAAGAAGAGCTTATAAGGTGTATTTGATTGAACATCAGAAGATGATGGAAAGTGTCAATGTAACATTTGATGACACTAAACTCCCTAGTATCCAAACTGAAGATTCATTTGAAAAGCTATCTTTTGAAGATATGACAAATTCAGATTCAGATGGTGATAATCCACCTGATGTTTTTGCTGATGCTAATGACAACAATGTCAATCATGAACTCAATCAGAATAATGGTGGTGAAAATAATGATAATATTGAAAACACCACTCATACTTCTGAACACTCATCTAATCATCCTGGAAACAACTCAGGGGGAATTAGTGAAGGATCAACAAGTCATACTCAACAACACAATTCAAATCAAGACGAATCATCAAGAACTAATCTACCCAAACAAACTATTTGGAATAGAACTCATCCTTTTGAGTTAATTATTGGTGATCCAAATGTTGGAGTAAAGACTAGAAGAGCTTATCAGAATCAATGCAATTATTCATGGTTTCTATCTGAAATGGAACCTAAGAAAACTGAAGAAGCTCTTTCTGATCCTGATTGGGTGATTGCTATGCAAGATGAACTCAATCAATTCAAACAACAAGAAGTATGGAAGCTGGTAACCAGACCTTCAAATAGAACAGTGGTTGGCACTAGATGGGTATTCAGAAACAAACTTGATGAAGATGGCACAGTCACAAGAAATAAAGCAAGACTGGTAGCAAAGGGTTATTCACAAGCTGAAGGCATTGACTATGATGAAACCTATGCTCCAGTGGCAAGACTCGAGGCCATTAGAATATTCTTGGCATTCGCAGCATTCTCAAACTTTAATGTTTATCAAATGGATGTAAAGAGTGCTTTTCTAAATGGTAAGCTGGATGAAGAGGTCAATGTAGAACAGCCCCCTGGCTTTGAAGATCCAGATCTTTTGGACTATGTCTACTTCCTTTTCAAGGCTATCTATGGCCTCAAGCAAGCACCAAGAAAATGGTATGACACCCTTTCTGAATTTTTACTTGAAAATGGCTTTGTTAGAGGTGTCATAGACAAAACTCTCTTCACTAAGAAACATAAAAATGATACAATACTAGTCCAAGTCTATGTGGACGATATAATATTTGGGTCTACTAATGATCTTTTGTGCAAGAAATTTGCTAAGTTAATGCAGGGTAAATTTGAAATGAGCATGATGGGAGAACTGAAATTCTTTCTTGGATTGCAAATAAGTCAAAGGACAGATGGAATATTTATCTGTCAATCCAAGTATATCAAAGAGCTCCTCAAGAAATATCAAATGGAGGACTCATCTTCAACTAAGACACCATCATCTACAGCTGTCAAGTTTGGAGCTTGTGAAAATTCTGCCAAGGTAGATGTCACAAGTTACAGAGGTATGATAGGCTCATTACTTTACCTTACTGCAAGTAGACCATATATTATGTATGCTACATGCTTGTGTGTAAGGTTCCAAGCGGATCCTTGAGATGTTCATCTCATTGCTGTAAAACGAATCTTAAGATATCTTAAAGGTACGCCTAATTTAGGTATCTGGTACCCTAAAGAATCTGGTTTTAATCTTGTTGGATACACAGATTCAGATTATGCAGGAAGTGTTGTAGATAGAAAAAGCACCTCTGGGAGTTGTTAATTCCTAGGTGGAAGGCTAGTTTCCTGGTATAGCAAGAAACAACAAACAGTTTCCATCTCAACAGCTGAAGCTGAATACATAGCTGCTGGAAGCTGTTGTGCACAAATCTTGTGGATTAGGAATCAGCTGAAAGACTATGGTTTTGTATTAACAAAAATTCCAATTTTGTGTGATAATACAAGTGCCATAGCAATCTCCAACAATCCAGTGCAGCATTCAAGGACCAAGCACATAGACATCAGGTATCATTTTATAAGAGAGCATGTCATGAATGGTACTGTGGAATTGTTATTTGTACCCAAAGAAGAACAAACAACAGATATTTTTACTAAGTCTCTTGACGAATCCAAATTCACCAAAATTGTTGGTGAATTGGGTATGTTGAACAGTCCTAGTAATTAAGCTTGTTAATAACTGAGGTTTATTCTTTAATAATTTGCAAGTGATTTTGTTATTATTTTTAAATTTTAATCACTTGCATAATTATTTTATCAACTTTTTATTGCTTGTTATTGCTAAAAGTCTTTGTCAACATGTTTATAATAACTTCTTTATTACTTCTTGTGTTTTGAAATATTTGTGATATTTTAATGAATCATATTCTCTCTTTAGATAATTTTCTATTATAAAGTTATTTATTAGAAAATATTTAGATTCATTAATTTGTTATAAATTTCTTGTAAATATATTTAATATTTTATTAAATGTTTTGTAGTGTTTGTCCTTTTGTTATTTATATTTGTTGTCGTAAAAAGATTAATCCATGTGTTTGCTAAATATTTATTTATAGTAATTTTAGTAATAAATGAGAGTGTATGTTAATTGGATTAATTCTGTACATAAATTTGTATGTTATTAGTATATGTATTATGTCAAGACAATAGTCAAGACAATCCTTCGATTGTCTTGGTAGTTGTATTTTTTGTTTTTCAAAATTAGCAGATTATGTTTAGTATTATTTAATTTTTGTTTTTCAATTTTACCAGATTTTTTTTAAAATATATTTGCTAGTGTAGAGACCAATAGATTGTCTTGTCAGTGTCATTTTAGTATCAAGACAATCGCCAAGACAATCCACAGATTATCTTGGCAGGTTATTTTGTAAATAATAAAATATTGTACATTTTTTTTATTTTTATTTTATGCTTTGTTTTGTTAATTAGTTCAAGAGACGATTGTCTTGATAGTTTTTGAACTACCAAGACAATCGGCAAGACAATCACCTGATTGTCTTGGAGTATCATTTCAGTACTTAAATAAAATAATAATAATAATAATAATAATAAAATATTTTATGTTTTTTTATTTTATTTCAGTCCAATAAACGATTGTCTTGATAGTTTTTAAACTACCAAGACAATCGGCAAGACAATCAACCGATTGTCTTGTAGTGTTAATTCTATACTTAAAAAAAAAAATAGAACAGCCAAGACAATCTTTCTCTCTCTCGTGTATTGACACAGAGCACCGTTTCATATATACATACAATACACACAACTTCTAAACGAAACTCTGCTCGATTTTATTCAACGAAATTGAAAACAAAGAACGTATTCGATTAGATCGTCCAATTTCCTTTCTATTGAACCGAATATCTACGAATTTCATTCAGTTTTTGAAAACTCAATTTTTCAAAAATTTCAATCGGGTTTTCACTGTTTTGATTGTTTTAGATTTTTTCTTTGAAATCTAAAAATAGATTGAGACTCCCAGTGTTTAGAAGATCATCATACTAATTTTTGGGATTTTTCTGACAACTTTGAATTAATTCGAATTTTTAATTAATTTTAATTAATTAATAATTCTGAAAATTTTCGAATTGTTTTAACCTTCCCAAAATTGAAGTGTGTTTTTGTGTTAAAAATGGCTGATAATTTTGAGATAATGAAGCATAATTTGGTTGGGTATTTTAATCCGAACGATTGTCCTTATGATCGATTTAAGCCTTGGATACGTTTTCTAAATGATGATTCAATTATCCGAACTGCTATTTCGATGGAAGCCACAATTAAAATAGGACAATTAAGATTGATTTGCACAGAAGCTGTGGTGTCTGAAGATTTGTCCTCATTTTCTTTTGACTTTGATGGAACACACCACGTTGTGACTGAATCAACCCTTACTACTGTATTGGGCCTTCCGGTGTATAATTTTGATCCTTTTCCAACCAGTGAACAACTGTATCAATTTTTCAGTGATATTAATTATCGTGGAGTAATTGATATGAACAATTTGAGCAAAAAGAACCTGGTTCAACAATGGGATGCATTTTTTGACACAATCTCCAAGGTATTTGCTAATACAGCTAGAGGTAATTTTCATTTACTTACCTCTATGTTACAAACTATTGGTTATGTTGTTGCTAACAACCGTGGAATCAATATTGGTAATTTACTTTGATATACTATTGTTGGTAGAATTGTTAAGGCCAGAAGGGATTTTGATGCGGGTAATAAAGTTTTATGTTATTATCCTAGATTCTTAACTTTGATATTTAATCATCTTGTTCCTGTTGGTCAACAAGCAATCTTTAGGAATGACAACCCTATGGTATCAGGCAGGCAAACCAAGAAAATATTCACTAGCCTAGATACACATAGAAAACTACCAAATGTGCCAGTGTATGTTACACCATACTTGTCTACATTCATAGATTTACCTGTCATTCCTCGACTTGTAAATGCACCTGAACCTAAACCTGAAAATGTACCTGTCCCTGAACTTCAACCTCAAATGGAACAATCCATTCCTTCAGGTACAGCTACTGCATCAACGGAGCAGGTATTGCATTCTATCTCTCAAACTGTTTCTGGAGCCCAAGTGGCTGATAGGTCAGACCAAGAGGTTGTAGAACCACAACCTCTATCCCAGGTCTTAGAGCCAAACACTGTGTCTACTCAAATCTCTAAACCTAAATCCAGAACCAAACAGTTAGCTAAAAAGGCTGTTAGAAGAAGTGATAATTTGAGTGATCCCACAGTTCTGCCTCCACCAAAGAATTATGAGAAGAAACCTACTACTTGAGGCATCTGTTAGCCCATCCATTTCCTCTCAAAAGGACTTGGACATTGAAATGGCCGATGAACTGTTACTAATTTCATCCTCTCAACAGGATGAAATTATTGAAATTCGCCAAATGGCCGTGGCACCTTGTACAGAGTCAAGCACACCTCTATTACTCACAATGGGGGAAGACATTACCTTAGAATCCAATGTTGTTAAGGACACTGAGCAAGGAGTGCACGATAGGATTATTACTGAGACAGTGCCTACCATTGTTACCGTAGAAGAGCCTTCACAGGCTTCAGAGGGAAATCTTGACTATTTGCCATTTATAATAGAGTCATCATCTCCCCTCCCAGGAGGAACATTCCTGGCTCCCTCAAGGGATTCTTCACTCGCAGATTTATCTGGAGAAAGTGAAGGGCAACTTGGTCATCCTATCACTGAAGAAATTCAGTTATCAAATCAAGATGAATTAATAGAGATGACTGAGGATTGGGAATTGCGAACTCCCATTGCACCACCACTGACCTCTCCAGAAGAGGCTAGGGTGATTTCTATTGCAGGTACAGCTCAAGGAAAGGAGCTAGTGTTGAGTGATGTGAGGACCACCTTAAATTTGAGTGAACCACATGCACGAAAGGAGAGTGACATATCCTTGAGTGAACATCAGGTGAGCGCACACACTGACACAAACACTTTGTCTCTTATGGTTCAAATAAAAGATTTGAAAAAGAAATTGATGGAAACTGAGGCTGAAAAACAATTTTTCAAAGCACAAGTGGATGAACGGTCTTCTTCTTCCACCGCTGTCAACAATCAGCTCATGATTATTCGTGACGATGTTTAGAACATAAAGACCACACTCACTCCAGCAATCAATACATTGATGCAATCCAACTCTCAGGCATCTACAGAAAGGTCAGATATTCTAAATGCTATTGACAGACTCTCTAATAGGGTGGATGAACTTCAAGTGGAAATGCATGTAACTGCTCAATCATATTCAACAACCTTTGCGAAGCTTGAAGAAAAATATGATTATATGTTTGAAGGACTTGACCATCTATACAACACTGTTAAACCTACTCATCATATCACACCAGAACAAAGAGCATATTTTGAAGACTATGATGGTGATAATAGAGGGGATAATGATGAAAATAGAGAGCTTGACAGTCAAAGAAAGTCTGTAGAGGATACCTCAACTAAGGGGGAGAAGTCTGAAGGAGAGAAGTCTGGAGGAGCAGGAGGAAGTAAGTCTGGAGGTCAGTCAACTCAAGGGAGGCATAAGGAGAAGTCTACAAAGGGAAAAGAAAAAGCTCATGATCAGGATGTATCAGATTTTGATTTCGATCTCAAGAATAGTAATTTTGAGGTACAGCAATTAAATGACAATGAAGAAGATCTTTCAAACTGGCAAGATGATCCTGAATTTGAGAAGGAACTTCAAGAGGAGAAAGCTGATCGTCAGATGAGACAAGCTAAGCTTGAGAAGACCAGACAAGTAGTGGATAAAAGATTGAAGCTGAAGCAAGCTGAAGATGCAGAGAAACAAAAGCTACATGCAATCAGTGTACAAGAAAGGAAAAGAGATATTCAGTTGAAGATTGGTCCAAAGTGAGAGAAAGCAAGAGAAATTTTTGATTCTATTCAAAACACTGCTAATGATGATGAACGTTTTCTCCAACTACTTCAACAGTTTCAAGAGACCAATCCAAATTACTTGCAATATATGGATGCATTGATGCTGGAAATCTCGAGGATAGTAGCTGGGTTTGACAGATGTGCAGATCAGCTGATAATTCAGATTGACTCTCGTTCAATGGGTTCTCTCTATGTGTCACTTCAAATCTTTCAACAGAGAAGCTTGATTGGACTGTGGATTATGTCTCTTAAGGTAAAAAGGTTTTCTGAACTGAATATTTTACTTCATGAAAGACTTTTGGAGTTTGCTCAAAGGAATAGTCCACAAGTTATTCAAACTCCACATCATGTTAAGTTTCTCAAGGGTAATTAATACACTACATTCTTGCTTCCTTGATTCTAAGTCGATGAAATTATATACTGCATCTCATCTGGTCTGGTTAGAACATATGCTAAGGACTACAGGATTCAAAGATAAAGAAAGTATCTTTGTTGCTGACATTATCCGATCATATGCTTTAACTGGCTTTGAAAAGAAATATTACATTCTTCGGAATCGGCTATGGGGCAACCTTGGACTTTTGCCTAAGAAACCTAAAGGCCTTGTGTCAGATTATGAATGTGTAGTTGACAAAGATTTGATCAAAACCTTGGATGATCAAGAACGATTTGACACAGAGAATATCAGAAGATTACTAGAACAAGAAGATGAAGTTGAGTCTGGAGAGATAAGGGAGGAAGATACTTCTAAGTGAAGATCAGCTCTACAAGTGATATCTTTAGGGCTTAGATAGGACAAGATAGAAAATTGTATTATATGATCAGTCTAGAGGATCATCTATCTTGTATTTATCTTTTATGTTTGAATCTGGACAATGTTAAATATAAACCAGAACCTTTCTTTTATTTACTTTGTAATTAAAGTTTTATCTTTTACTAAGTTAAGTTGAGTTAGTTGAGTAATCCTCTAGGTATTTGCTTGTTATTTTCTAACAAACAAATAGGGGGAGATTGAAAGGCATATGACACAGCCTATTTGTAGTTCGAGGACTCAACTCAACTTAAGCATAGATTGTAATAAGTAAATAACTTTAACTGTCACAGGAATCTCAGAAGATACTATCTTTCAGAAGAAAAACCCTAAAGTCAATCTATAGTTTTGATGTTTTACATTGGAAGAAGCTCAGATTGTTGATCAAGCCTCAGTATAGCATCAAAGAAGTGGATTTATTTCTAAGACAGAGATTTCTAGAGTGACAGGTTCAGACAGAATACAGTGAAGTACAAGAAGGAGAAAGAGATGAGAAGAAAAATGAATCACATTTTTAATGTGAAAATTAAAGGACAGTCATTGAAGTTAGTCGTTCATGAACCAGACCGTGCATGGAACGTCAACAAAATATTCAGTGGTATTCCTTTATTACTTTCAGTGATTCAGAAAAAAATTAAGACAATCCAAGGATATATAATTATTCTTCTTTAATTAATTTAAATCAGGTAGTCAATTTAATTAATAAATTAATTCATCAAGAATTAATTCATTAATTAAATTAATTATTAAATTAATTAAATCTGAATAATTACTATTTAAGTAAGTTTAAAATTAAAATGATTATTTATTAATCAGTTTAATTTAAAACTGAAAAAAATGAACTAGCAAGACAATCTGTGATTGTCTTGCCGATTGTCTTGAAGAAAGAATTCAGAAAAACAAGACAATCACTGATTGTCTTGAAGAAGGAATTCAGTAAAGCAAGACAATCTCTAATTGTCTTGCCGATTGTCTTGGTAATGATTATTCTCAACAGCTTTAAAAAAGGAGAATAAAAATCTGATTTGATTGTCTTGACGATTGTCTTGACAGTTCAAATCAGATTGTCTTGATAATGATCAAAAAGAAAAAGCTTCAGACAGAATGATAATTATTGATAAAGCAAGACAAAGATCTCAGAATTTGATTGTCTTACCGATTGTCTTGGAAGAACCTGATTGTCTTGCCGATTGTATTGCCTATTGTCTTGGCAGTACAAAATTGATTGTCTTAGAAGAACAGATTGTATTGCCTATTGTCTTGACAGTTATAATTGAAGAAAAAGAGGCAGTAGACAATATATATGAAGACACAGGCGACACATATCAACACAGACAAGAATATTACATTCAAGAAAAAGCAATTTACTCTCTTCTCTCTCATCAAGAACACAACCTGCAGGAGAAGAAAAATTCATAGAAAATCAAGTTCATCTTATTTTTAATATCTGATCCGATAGAACTTGTTTACTTGATACTCTTGTACTATTAGCGAGTTTTTACTCCTAATCTATATTTTGATTTTCATTAAAAAATCTAGAAAAATTCATGTCGAATTTTCTAATTTGTTTTTATTAACTAGATATAATTTCTGTACTGTATTTGTAACAAACCCCTCAAGTTAATATAATTTTATATTCAACTTGAATTTTGTTTCATTTAATTCCGCTCAAATTTTCAAAATATAAATTAAATTTATCTGGACAAATTTCGATTAAACAGTACTGTTTGTATTCAATCCCCCCTTCTAAAAACATATTGGACCTAACATATATCCTTGCTTAGATTCTCCTAATGATGCTTTAAACTAACAAATTCAAGTTACATTCAGCACATGAAATCATTGCTGGAGATTCTTCCATAAGGCTTGTGAATCGCTATAATACGAGAGAGTACGTATATCGCAACGATCTTTCTATGGTATTGAGGAACCACAACCAACATCGCATATACAACATTCCAATCATCAAGTTTTTTCATTGTTATGGATTTCTGGACACTTCCATGCAAGAAGCCTAATTTTCTCTTTGCAATTACTGAAATATGGATTTTCATCGCCCATCGCCGAAATTGGCACCATATTAAAGAATTTGCTTTCCATGTTACTCCCTCCGTCCCTTTTTAGTTGGCACATTTGCAAAAAGTATTTGTCCCTAAATAGTTGTCACATTCCTTGTTCCAATACATTTTTTTACCAATTTTTTCATATATACCCCTTTATTTCTAATACCAATGTTTGACTTTACATTTAATATACACACCCATAACTCATCATTTAATGTTAATATTAAGGGCAAATATGGAAACAAACTACATAACTAAAGCTTTCTTAATATGTGTGTTTTTTGCAAATGTGCCAACTAAAAAGGGACGGAGGGAGTACTTTTGTGGCTCTTGATATCATACTAAGTTGCTCTCTTGTACTTTCCGTTTTTTCATTCACAATCACTCAGTATATATCCATAACAATCGTAGCTATTGACCTTGGAGCGGAGAACAAACTCAGGCTGGCTAGCTTTAGATGACAGTGTTCTTCTCTTCTAAAAGTTGCCGACTAAATCTGATGCGAGGCTATGCAATTTTTGGAAACGTGTATGGGCTTATACCAAATAATGTATATATGTATTAGAAGAAATTACAATTTCTTTTCTTTCTCTCACACAAGAGCTTCATCTCTATTCCTTTCACTACACAACTACTGTGTGTTTTCTACACTTGGTAATACAATGAGCCTATTTATAGACTTAAAAATACAAGCTAACATCATTGCTTACATCACTATTATTTATTTCAAGCCTACCATCTAAGACTAACCTCCATTTTTGACTATTGGCTAGCCTTCTTATTTGACTTCAAGAAGAGTTTGAATTCTAACACTCCCCCTCAAACTCGACTTTGCATTCCAAGCTTCATCTTCATGTTGTGAAATAACTCCGGCTTCAACGGCTTCGTGAAAATATCTGCTAAATTTTCTTCGGTCCTGCAGTGCACCAACTCCACAATTTTGTCATTTACCTGCTCTCGTATGAAATGATATTTGATGTTGATGTGCTTGCTTCGACTGTGTGACACCGGATTCTTTGCAAGTGAGATAGCAGATTTGTTATCCACGTACATAGTAACTGGATCCTCCTTTGCGAGATTTAACTCGCTCAATATGTAGCCTAACCACATAGCTTGACATGCGCACGCTATTGCTACGATGTATTCTGCCTCACATGTTGAGAGAGCAACTGTCGGTTGCTTCTTTGATGACCACGAAAATATCGCCGAACCGATATGAAAAGCATAACCTGAAGTGCTTTTCCCGTCATCCAAGTCACCACCATAATCACTGTCTCAGTAGCCAACTAATTTTGAATTTTGAGAATGCGTGTAAAACAAACCATGATCAAGTGTACCTTTTATGTACCTCAAAATTCTTTTAGCTGCCATGAAGTGATCTTGCTTCGGCTTCTCCATATACCTACTCACCATTCCAACTACATACATAATATCCGAACGAGTGAAAGTTAGGTACCTCAGACTTCCAACCAAACTTTTAAACAATGTCGGATTTACCGACTCTCTCGTTGAATCAATTCTCAACTTTATGCTTCCTTCTGCTGGCGTGCTTACTGGCTTGCAATCTTCCATTCTGAACTTGCTTAAAATATGCTCGGCATATTTTTTATGAGACATAAAAATCCCATCTTTGCTTTGCTTAACTTCGAATCCAAGAAAGTAAGACATTTGACCAATATCTGTCATCTCAAATTCATTAGTCATAACCTTCTTAAAATCATCGAACATACCAGGGTTGTTTCCGGTAAAGATCGTGTGAACAAGGAGTCCTCGAAGATAGTAGAAAGTATCTTGCGGAGGAAAAGCGAAGGAAAAACAAAAGAGGTAACAAGAACAGCAGGGCCAACAAACCACAGCAGTTGCCTGTTAAAAGAGACAATAAGAACAATGATCAAGTGATAATTATTAAATGCTATGTTTCTGTAATTATCCAACAAAAGTAGAAATTGTTAGTCTACGAATTTTGCCGGATATATTTGTAGTGCATAACATATGGCCTACTTCTTAATGAAGGGATCAACTTCTATTTGCTCCTGGCAGCAAGTGGTGTTGCATTATATTTCCCTTCCTCGTAAATTACGAACCTTATGTGCCTTCCTTTGGTTCTAATATATTGATTTTACTCGGAAACTAGTAAAAGCATCTCAATACATTACAATTTCATCAAGCAAGTATCATATTGCATAACAATATACTACTACTACGTTAGTTCTTTCTTTTTCTTTTTGTTTGAGACTACGAAAAACCGAATCATATTGCATCCTGTTGAGACAACGGAAATTTTAAATAGAGAAGTACATACCAGATCCTTGCGAAGAGTTGAACCACGGGGAGCCTTTTGTATATACTCTTCCATTGATTGTGAAAATGATCCAGGGGGCTTCATAGTTGATACATAGAAAAATTGATAACAGTTAAATTGACAGGAAAAAACTGCCAGACATCAGATATTCACAAGCCAACCCAAAAAAATACCAACCTGCTTAATTATGGTATATTATTCTCCACGCCAAACATCATGGTTTTTACATAGTTCATAAAATTCTGAGAGTCTCTCTGCCTGAACATAAGAAGTGTTAGCAACTTATCTTGTTTCTCCTTATAATCCATTAGGCATTGGAGTACTTTAAATATAACTTGTAAATTGATGTTGCTAAATATACCTGCTTCCCTGCTCTTCTGTATATATCGAAAGCCTTTTGAGCATCATGCCTTTTCATCTCAAAGAACTGATAAAATTGACATCATAAGTATTCATTCACGAGGTAATAAACATCAAAACCTCAAAGAGAGGGGGAGAGAGAGAGAGAGAGAGAGAGAGAGAGAGAGATTAATACCTAATTAAGCTCAAACTCCACGCTCCAAGCTCCAAGCTCGAACAAACTCCACCACTTTAAGCTCGAACTGAAGCTGTTGAAGAAAAATAAAACAAATGAGTAAATCGAACAATAAAACAAAGAAAGAAAGAAAGAAAGAAAAGTGTAACATGAATAAATTGAAAGGTGTAATCCGAGATTGAAGGTGTAATTGAACAGAATGAACTTCTAGGATTTGGTTTGAGCAACGATTAACTTCTAGGGTTTGAAAGGGGAAGAGACGGGAGAGAGTGTTTTGGGGAAGAAACGGGAGAGAGTGTATGTTTTGTTTTGATATTTTGTTTTTGTTTTTGTTTTTTATTATTTTTAATTTGGGGAAAGGACAGAGCGGGAGGGGAATATATGTTAAAGGGGGGAAATTGAATTAAATTGAAAATTTTGGCTATGGGGGAAATTTTCATCGACATTCGTGCTTTCCTTTTTTCCTTTTTTTTATGAAACATTTGTAATTATTTCCTTTTTGAAAACATTTTTTAATAATATTTTTAATTTAAAATTATTCAAAATAATCATCATTTTCAATCTTATTTAATTTAATATTTTTGATATAATAAATAAATTCATTTCATAATTTTTTTACTTTATATGAATGGTTATTTATTGTAAATTATTTTTAATATATTTATATATATATATATATATATACAATTTCTTAATTAAAAAACGTAAAAGTTTTAAATTTATCAATTTTAAAATTATTGAAAAAATATATTACTTTCAAAAAATACCATTCACTCCAATTCAAATTCCAAAAAAATAAATAAATCATTTTTAAATTTTTTTATCACTTTTATGTAAAATGTTATTTATTGTGTGAATTATTTTTAATTTTAAAAAAATTAAAAAATTAGTCTTGCGGGCCCCACTACCACATCAGCTGCCACGTCAGTAAGGGGTGGGACCCACTACCACATCAATTGTCATGTCAACATGCCACGTCAGCAGGGGTGGGTCCCACCTGCCACGTCGGCATGCCACGTCAACATGGCACGTCAGTATGGGTGCCCCCCCCACCTGCCACGTCAGCAGGGGTGGGTCCCACCTTCCACGACAACATGGTAGGGCCCACTGCCACTTTAGCACGCCACTTTAGCAAAGTCGAGTCAATAGTGTGGGGCCCACTGCCTTGTCGGCGTACAGTCAGCATTATAATATAAAATAAAAAAGAAAAATAAATACATGATAGTGTAATATATTATAAAATATCTACTCCGACACTTATCATATCTAAGCAAACACAAATACTTGGTGTTGTAATAGGTAAAGATGAAAATAGCCACGGCATCACTTTTTCAGACGGCAACACCTTGCAAAAGTGTTGTGTAAAGCCATCTATGGCGTAGTGACTGCTGCTTCCTGACGTCGATGGTGTCGATGTAGGAGTTTGTCGATTCGGACTTTGTGGAGGAGTTGGATCATCATCTCCGTCATCTTCTATGTTGGAGTCATCACCATCATCATCATCATTAAAGAACAAGCCTGCAACTTTTCTTTCATCCTCGCTCCATCTCCAGTAATCAGATTCATCGAACTAAACATCTCGAGAAATGATTAATTTCTTCGTGAGGGGATTGTAGAGTCTGTATGCTTTGCTCCTTTTGTCATATCCAGTAAAGATGCATTTTTCACCTTTATCATCCAGCTTCTTCCTATTCTGATCGGGAACATGTGCATATGCAATACACCCGAAAATTCTGAGATGCCCAACTGATGGTTTACTATCACTCCATGCTTCATTTGAAGTTTTGTTTCTGACACTTTTTATTGGACAGCGATTCAGCAAATAAACTGCACATAACACGGCTTCAGCCCAAAGAGTTCTTGGCATGTGCTTTGCTTTTACCATACTCCTTGCCATGTCCAGAATGGTGCGATTCTTCCTCTCTGCAATGCCATTCTGTTGTGGAGTATATGCGGTTGTCAACTGATGATTTATTCCATGTGCTCTGCAGAAGCTTTTGAACATATTTGAAGTATACTCGACTCCACTGTCTGATCGGAGTACCTTCAAATAATGACCACTATGTTCTTCTATCAAAGCTTTGAACTCCTTGAATTTATCAAGAGCCTCCGCTTTTTCTTTGAGGATATATACCCAACTTTTCCTGCTAAAATCATCTATAAATGTTAGGTAATACCTATTTCCGCCAAGTGATAGAATATCAAATGGACCAGCAATATCAGTGTGAACAATCTCCAATGGCCTTCTAGCTCGCCATGATTTTCCAACTGGAAAGCTTTATCGATGTTCCTTCCCCTTGACACATGCTTCACACAAATTTTTTGGTTCGTTGATTTCTGGTAAACCGTCCACCATCTTTGTCTTTGACAATAATTTTAAGCCAGAAAATCCAAGATGACCGAACCTTAAATTCCACAACCATGAGTCATTTTTAATGACCGACTTCAAACACTTTTGCACCTTCGTTTGCATATCAAGAGTGAACAAACGATTCTTTGACGTCTCCACATTAGCAATCAATTCTCGAACCTGATTTCTGATGATAAGAGAATTATCCTGCATCTGTATGTTATATCCCTTCTCAACAAGTTGGCCAAGAGTGATGATATTACTTTTCAAAGCAGGTATATAATAAACATCATTTATATACTTTTTATCACCTTTCTTTGACATAATCGTAACAGTACCTTTCCCTTTGACTGGAATCTTTGACGAGTCACCAAAAGTAACTTCTCCACTAATGGTGTCATCTAGTTCTGTAAATAATTCCTCATCACCGCACATGTGGTTACTGGCTCCTGAATCAAGATACCATGTATTTGTCTTGCCTTCGTCATCTCCTTTGTAAGTGAGGAACATAGCAGAACCAATATCTTTGTCTTCTTTTGTTGCTGCAAAATGACTTCTTTCTTCCACTTTTGGTGATCTACACTTATAACTGAAGTGACCATATTTGTTACAATTATAACATTGAAACTGAGACTTATCACCTCGTTGTTGGAATCCGCCTCTTCCTCGGCCTCTAAAATTTTGACCACGACCAAATGGTTGATAGCCTTCATTATTCTGGCCTCTACTGAACGTTTGTCTTCTACGTCCTTGTCCACCTCGGTAGCCACCTCTGCCACGTGAAGAACTGCTACTGCCAGAACTGTCACTGATGGATACTTTACTTTGCAACGCCTTCTCCAAATGGCTTCCATCATCATATTGATTCATTCGTTGCTCATGTGCTTGTATTGAACCCACGAGCTCATCAATAGAAATTGTGGACAAATCTTTTGACTCCTCGATTGACGTAACAACATAATCAAATTTTCTTGTCAACGAACGGAGCAACTTTTCTATGACCCGAACATCATCGAGACTTTCGCCATTTCTTTTCATTTCATTTGTCACCGTTTTCAAACGAGTAACATATTCACCAATATTTTCTGAACTTTTCATCTTTAAATTTTTGAACTCGCCACGAAGAACTTGGAGCCGCACCTTTTTTACTTTTTCGACTCCTTGGAAAGATTTTTGCAAAATCTCCCACGCCTCTTTCGATGTTTTTGCCTCCGAGATTTTTTCAAAGGTTGATTCGTTAACTCCTTGAAAAATTAAGTACAAAGCCTTCTTGTCTTTTTTCCGAGACTCCTTTAACGTTGACTTTTGGTCATTTGATAAGCCTGCTTCTGCAGCTGCATTTGCGGGTTCATTATACCCGTTTTCAATCATATCCCAAATATATTGGGAACCAAGTAACACCTTCATTTGAATACTCCAATTTCAGTAATTTATAGCCTTCAACTTCGGAATTTGGGGTTGCAACAAATTCGCCACTTTTTTTTCAAAAAATATCCTTGTATAGTATAAGTGAACAGTACCGTATGTATGAACAGTACTTCGTATGAACAGTTCTGTAAGTATGAACAGTGCCGTATGAACAATACTTCGTCTTCTACGGCGTGAACAGTGCCTTCTTCTCCGGTGATGAATAATGCCGTATGAACAGTACTTCGTCTTCTACGGCGTGAACAGTGCCTTCTTCTCTGGTGATGAATAGTATTTTCTGACAGAAATAGTTACCGGAATTTTTTTTTTTCCAGAAATTTGCCAATTTCTTTTCCGAACGAAACCTTAACTTTGATACCACTTGTTGGAAACGTGTATGGGCTTATACCAAATAATGTATATATGTATAAGAAGAAATTACATTTTCTTTTCTTTCTCTCACACAAGAGTTTTAGCTTTATTCCTTTCACTACACAACTGCTGTGTGTTTTCTACATTTGGTAATACAATGAGCCAATTTATAGACTTCAAAATACAAGCTAACATCATTGCTTACATCACTATTATTTATTTCAAGCCTATCATCTAAGACTAACTTCCATTTTTGACTATTGGCTAGCCTTCTTATTTGAGTTCAAGAACGGTTTGAATTCTAACAGCAATTTCACATTATATCATCCCGTACAAATCATAGCAAATACATAAATTTCGTTTATTTTTTTCCAACATTACATCTATAGTTAGTTCATGTGGCACATGGCTTTGGGACACGAATAGGAGTTATAATTTCATCTATTCGGATTTCGGAATATTATGGTGCCTACATCCAAAAAAGTGTTAATTTTTTTTTAAAAAAAATTACATTTCTTTTCGGAGGTTCGAAGTAACATCCCAATTCTTGCGAATGAAACTCGGACCCAAATGTTCGTTTGCATGTACGAGGTAAGGTAAATAAAAAGATAATTTCAGCTAATTTAGTTATATATTTGAATTAGCCGGGCAGCTGGCGAAAACTCGTACAAGATCCGTAAATAAGGTGGTTCTGCTCATTGAGTATGTACGTCAAGTGTTCAAGGCACAAGGCCAGACATGAATACAAACAATAGCAAAGAAGCCTAGGTAGTGGCTAAAAGTCCTATAGGTTGTTGGATTCATCGCGGTGATTCTTTTACTTCCATCTGCCTGATGATTACCAGGTTTGTTACTCCCATCTCTAGTAGCAGAAAACTCGATTTGTTTATCGGAAAATAATTTAACTTTAAAATCATTGTATATATAATACTACTACTACCATCTTGAATTTATTTAGTGATCAAAATTTGGTGAAAATGTAATAAAATAGCAATTGGAAGTATCGATAAGACATAATTAAGCTAATGGTCTGTGATATTTTTTAGGCTACACAGCTAAAGTTGGTCATCAACTTAAGTTCGAAAATAAAAAGATCGTTACCTTAAAATATCCATCTATGATAATTTAGCTGCATTCATTGGTTGTAACCCTAATAAATGCTAGTACATAGGGTCATTAGGGGCCTGTTTGGCTTATCATATAAGGTGTAGATTATGGCTTATAAGTTCACAAGAACTTATAAGGGGTGTTTGACTATTTAAGTTTTAGCTCAACTTATGACTTATATGTTGATAAGTCCTAACATTCAACTTATGCTTATAACTTATTTCTTAATACATGCAATATATAATATCCTTCAAATCTTCAAAATCATATATTTTTTGATCCGTTCATTAGAAAATTGATATGTATATATCAAATTACTCTACTCATCGAGATCTATCCATTGACATCCATTGATATATATTAAAAAAAAAATATTTTGAAAATATTAAAAAAAATTAACTTATAAGTTCTGATTTACCAAACACTCTACTGATTTTTAAGCTCTGATTTACCAAACATTTTACAGACTTATAAGTTCTGTTCTACTTATCACTTATATGACATTTATGCTTATAAGTTATAAGTTACTCTTGTTAAGATACCCAAACGAGCAATAGATACGCTGCATATATATATTGCTGATTACTACATTTCTCAGGGGGCAATTATTAATTATTCATAGACCGTATGTTTCTGCTTGCATTGAAAATCATTTAATAAAATGAAACACATATTATTTTCTTGATACTTCGTGTTCTTTATTCCATCTTATAAATTGGTCTGTACAAGTTTAATTCGAGCTTAAATTTATCAATTTAAGTTTGTCAAATTTATCCATTTTATTTTAATAGTTTGTTAATGGCTAATATAATCATCTAAAAGCGAAAGCGAAATGGGGTATAATTTATAGTTTGATTACCCCTCATTTTTTATTTTGGTTATCATTCATTCAGAATTGTTAGATATTCAACTCAAATAGATCATGATCATTGGATACAACAGTACTAAAAGTTATTATATACACCGATCTAAGGTTCAATTATTGCCAACAACATATTAATTTATATTAATACTAAAAATTATTATATACAAAGATAAAAAAAAATTCGAATCCTCCCAACAACATATTAAAATTAATATCTATAATATTACATTATATACTATAAACAAACTATAAAAATTAAAAATAACACGTGCTTTTGCACAACCTATAAACTAATATACATTAAAATGAGTCATATACATTTACGTTATAAATAAAATGAAGATTTATGATTTTCAATCTGTCAAGTGTTTAAATCATTCAAGATGTTCTTATCTGAATCTTACTTTAGACTAACATGTACTAAAATCCTTTGAGATGGCCATTGGCGCATGTTATATGGCCGTGACTTGTCATACACAACCATTAAATATAGTTTTAATTTTTTCAACAACGCCAACAACCCTTTTATTAATACTTTCTGCTTGAAGGTACCCTAACTATAATTTGGGTTTTCAGATAAGTTACTATGGGTGTTTTACTCGCATTCTATATATCAGTCGGAGTTTGGTATTGTTGTCAGCTTTTCTGAAAATTAGGTAAAAATTTACTCGATAAATTTTAAAAGCAATCATCTTAATAAACGTTTTTGATTGCAAAGTTATTTTCAAACAAAATAGATCACTCAATAATTCATAAAAAAAGTATTGGAAAGAAATTACTAATCAACAACAAATCTCATTAAAAATATTTTTATTTATAAATTACATTCCAATACATGCTTTTATGAAAATTATTACCAAAAAATTATCTAATTTTTGCAATAACAGTTATATTTATTTTAATAGTACAACAGTTTTTAATTATTATTCCAAACAAAACTCAACATCTATATTGTTTATTAATGCCAAAAATCAAACTTAGTTATCACTAAAGTTGGGTTCGAATCCTTACAACTAAATAATTATAAAATACTTATCTTTTTTAATTTATTTAACTTCATTTTGGATTCGACCTCTTTCAACTACGTAATTATACACAATTTATTTATTTTAATTTTTTTAATTTATATTCGGTTCGATTCTCCATAATTACGTAATTAAATAGTGTTTATATATTAATTAATATTAATATTTAACTTCGGTTAGTGTTCTAACTATGCCTGTGTTTCGTACGACTTATCAACTATTATTTTTTAAAAGTAAAACGCAATGGATTAATTTTCAAAATTATATATAAATGCATAATTCCAATATCCCTACCATTTATTTATACTTTATCTTTGAATGTCCTACTAAATTTTTTACATTTTAAAATTTTTAAAAATAGTATAATTTGATAAATATTTTAATAAGGGATTTATGTGTCTGCGGATGACTTAGGTTTCTACCTGAGCTTAAAAGATTTTCAATACAAGTTTAAGGATATTTAGGTAAATTACTTGAGAAAAAATTGATATTTACAAAAATGTCTCTACGGGCCACTTACTTTATAAGCTCTTTATGTTAATTTCCACTATTTTGTTCCATTATACTCATTTTATACATTAAAATGGTCTCATCATTTCACTCATTTTTCTTATTTTTCTCTATTACTTTAAACATTTTTTAAATTTTTATGCACAATCTAAATGTATCGAATCGAATTAAACCGAAGGAATATGTCTGATAGCATGCAACTCTTGTTCTTATACGAATTTTTCAAATATTTTTTTTCTTTGCTAAATACCTATTTTTCAATTTTGTTTTAGAAGGACTTGAATAACTCACTAAGCCTACGAAACATCATGAATTTCTTGTTAAATTATTAGTAGCCGAATCTTGAATTATAGATTAATTTCGATAAAGAGAGAAATATTGCTATCTCAGGGTACTCAGATCAATAAGGAGTTTGTATCCCTGACAAAAAAAAAATAAAAAAAATAAGGAGTTTGTATCACTCTTACTTGCTGTACTTGTAACATATATATACGAAATCATCCAGAAAATTCCCATTTTATCTTTCGGGATAAAAGATGACATTTTAAGAAAACACTAAAAATATTTCACATCTTTGATTTCGTGGATTTTATCCGTGTGTCCCTTTGGTTGACAGTTAAACGAGTGAGTCGTTTACAAAGATGATCAAAAATATTTTAAATTTTCGCCCTTTTACTTTTTTGTAACAAATAAACATACTTACATAACTCAGAGGTCCAATCCACCACAACAGCTTTAGCTTCATTTTTCATTATTATGAATAATTTGGAGGATGATGAGCATCCTAATGATTTAGTTAAAAATGCCGAATTGGCTGAGTATCCAAAGAATTTGGATAAATTGAATAAATGGGTAATACCCTCTGTTCCCTTAGATCATATTTATAATATTGGATTCTTTGATTTTAAATCAAGACAGGTTATAAAAACAATGGAACAAACCATTAGAGTCACTGACTCTAATCAAACAATTAGATTATTAAATAAAAAGGATTTACTTCCTTTTAAAAGTTATAACCTTATCCATATTGGATTAATTCAAATAGCTTTTAAACCTTTAACGTTATTAGGTTTAAACACAAGTATAATGGCCGATGTAGAGATTTTAAACAATCTCTAGCTGCGTTAATAGAAACCAGTTTATGTCATGGACCCGTTTATTTCGACGTTGCTCCAAATTTAACCCTATCTTTAACCGATAATCATTTGTTAGATGCTATGCAACTAACTTTACATACTCACGGATATAATTTTAAACCAGGTAGTGAGATAATAGCAATATGCTATAGAATTTATTATAAAGTTTTAAATACTTTAAATCCCAAGGCTAAACAAATATCTTGTCCTGGAACTACAACTGTAGTTCAAACCAATTTATTAACTTCAAACATAGCCACTAATAAAATGATTAAGTGGAAAGAAATTGATTTTCCAGAGACATGGTCTCTTCCTCAAGAATTAGAGCCAGAGCCCCAAGTCAACAAAGAAGTTGACCAAATAATCCAGACAGTTGAGGGTGATATAGAAATTAAATTTACTCCTCAACGAACCATTAGACTCCCTAGATCTTTATCTTCTAGGTATTCTACCACTAGTGATTATATCACAGCCCCTAGCGTTTCAGCTAGACCCTCTACTTCACAAGTAAGAGAACCAGAATTCGTAGAAAACATCCAAATTAGCCAAATCAATGATTGATTAGCCAAATTAGCCAAATCTCCTACTCAATCAGAAATGAGCTTCCATATCAATGATTGATTTATCCCCAGGAAGCACGATGAGGGAAATCCTTAATAAGGAATTTCAACAAGAAAAACATGCCCAATTTAGGCAATGGTATTTTAAGACTTATTCGTCAAAGGACCTACAAAGGTTTAAAGATGAATATTATTCTTACCTACCTAGGACAGAAGATTATATATCTTTTATTCATTGGTTTATAAAAACCTATATTAATAATACTAATAAAGAAATTTTAGTATTACAAAGACCTTGGAAGACTGTAAAAGGAGATACCGTTAGTTCTCCCTTTCCACCCGAGCAAACAATTTGCCTAAGTAATACAACAGAAGCTACGGCTTATACTAGCCTTCAAAAACTTGAAAATGCTCAAGTAACTGTAAAAAATCTTAATGAGATAATAAGGTCTCAAAATTATACTAATACCTTTCTTACTTGTCTAGGTGATCAATTTATAAACCTAGAAAATGAAATAATTTCTTTAAAACAAATTATAAAAGACGAATTGGTTTCAATAAAAAAGGCGGTCGAGAAAAAAGAATCTCAAAACCTTTTACCCGAATCATCGTCTAATAATAACAATATTCCAATGATTCAACCTCCCCTCCCAATAAAGGGATTTAAGTTAGAAACTAGTGGCGAAGAATATTTACAGATTCTTCAGCAAAAGCTTCAAAACCTAAGTTTAACAGTGTTATCAAAGGAGGAATCTTCTCAAATATCAGAAGCTTCAGAACCTTCTGAAGATCTAGACGACGATATTAACCAATTAGCAACCATGTTTGCTAAACAACAAATTAGTCCTGCGGAGCTAAACCCTATTTATGCTCCTAAACCTTTAGAAAAATTCTATTATCAAAGACCTTCTCCTCATGATCTTCTATTTGAAGAGCCAGAGTATATACAAACTTCATACTCGGGAAAAGCCATCTACGAATGGAATGTTGATGGTTTAAACGAAAAACAAATTTTCGATGTTATACATAGAATGATTATGAATTCCACTGTTTGTAAACAGAACGGAAGCACTGATAGTGCTATAGCGTCCTTCATTTCAACTGGATTTGTAGGACAAATCAGAGGCTGGTGGGATCATTATCTTACCCTTGACCAGAGATCAGAAATTCTTAATCATAAAAAAATTATAAAAGTAGAAAATGGTGTTGCCACTACAGGAGAAGAAGATGCAGTTTATACACTGTGTCTAGCTATTTTACAACATTTTATAGGAGCAAATGTTCCTGTAACAGAGAAGCTATGTACGCTTCTACAAAATCTTAGATGCCCTTCATTGACTCATTTTAGATGGTATAAAGATACCTTCCTATCTAGGGTTTATCAACTTCATGACCCTAATTCAATTCATTGGAAGTCTAAATTTGTAGACGGTTTACCTCAACTCTTTGCTGAAAGAGTTAGGCAATCTTTAAGAAATAAGAATGATGGAGTAAACATTAATTATTCCTATTTAACTTACGGAGAGATTGTTAGTAATTGTATTAACGAAGGATTAACTTTATGTAATGACATAAAATTAAGGAATCAGTTAAAAAAGCAAAAGCTTTCTGAGAAACACCAATTAGGGGAATTTTGTGATCAATTCGCCTTTGATATAGGAAAAATTCCTCGATATCAAGATAAGAAAAAACAAAAGATTTCTTATAAAAGGAATAAAAACTATAAGAATACTTCTTATAAATCAAAATATCCTTTTAATAATAATAATTCTTATAAAAGGAATTATAAAAGAAAACCTTATAATAAATCTAAGGAAAGACCTTTTGTCCCGAATAAAAAGAAAAGAAAGGCCAAAAAGATTGATATAACTTGCCATAAGTGTGGCAAAGTTGGCCATTATGCCAACCAATGCTGGACAAAGAAAGCTCTAAATGAGATAGAAGATGAACAATTACGTTCACAATTAGAAAAGGTCATGCTTCATAGTTCAGATGAAGAAAGAGAGTCTTCTAATAATGAAGATTTAGCCTTAATTTATGAGTCCTCTTCAGACTCAGCTAGTTCTAACAATAATGATTGTCAGTGTAATGAATTAAATTATTACAAATCCATAGTAGATATGAATGGTTTAAATGTCTTAACGGCTGATCAAGATCGAGCCTTAAAAATTATAGAATCAATTACAAATTTTGAATTAAAAAAGCAAATGCTTGAAGCCCTTATTAAAGATAATAAGGAAAAAGAAACTGCTATAGTTATAGAGGCACCTTACCAATTTAGTGAGGTTATAGATAGATTTCAGCAATCTACTAAAAGAGAAACTCCTGTTTCCATTAATGATTTGAAACAAGAAGTTAATTTATTAAAATCTGAAATTAGTCAGATTAAGCATAATAACACTTTGTTAGAACAAAGAATTACTTTGTTAGAAGAAAAACCTTCCTCCTCTAAAAAGGAAGAACAAAAAAATATCCCATCTACCAATAACAATGAAGTTATAGAATACTTGAATCTTTTAGAACAAGTAACATCTCAAAGATGGTATATTAAAGTTACCCTTATGATAGACAGAAAAATTATTCTTAAAGATGAGATAGCTCTAGTTGATAGTGGGGCTGATTTAAACTGTATTAAAGAGGGAATAATCCCTACTAAATATTTCGAGAAAACTACCCAATCCATTTCTCATGCGGCTGGAGACAAGCTCCAAGTTAGGTATAAACTGCCAAATGCTTATATTTGCAACCAAGACATTTGTCTTCCCACATCTTTTATTCTAATAAAGAATATTAATCATAGAATAATTTTAGGAACACCTTTCCTTCACAATATTATGCCCCTCAACAATGTTGATCAAACTGGAATTTCTACCATAATAGAAGGTAAAAGCATAAAGTTCGAATTCGTAACTGATCCCCAAACTCGAATTCTTAATGAGGTGAGAGATCGTCTTCTTAGCAATGAAAATCAATTGTGTTTTCTTAAAGAAGAAATAAAAGTTTTAAGTATTAATGAACAACTCAAAAATCCCAATATTAAAAATCAAATAAAAATCATTGAAAAACAATTCCATGATGAAGTTTGTAATGACCTTCCCAATGCTTTCTGGAATAGAAAGAAGCATGTCGTTTCTCTTCCTTATATAGATGGTTTTAATGAAAACCAAATTCCTACTAAGGCTAGGCCAGCCCAGATGAACCAAGAATAGCTGGAATTATGTAAAAAAGAGATAAACTCTCTTTTAGAAAAAGGCTTAATTAGAAAATCTAAATCCCCTTGGAGTTGTACAGCATTTTATGTTAATAATGCTGCAGAAAAAGAAAGAGGAGTCCCTAGATTAGTTATTAACTATAAACCTCTTAACAAAGTGCTAAAATGGATTAGATATCCAATTCCTAATAAAAAGGATTTGTTAGATAGATTAAGCGATGCTTTAATCTTTTCTAAATTTGATATGAAATCAGGTTATTGGCAGATACAGATTAATGAATCTGATAGATATAAGACGGCTTTTACTGTCTCTTTTGGTCATTATGAATGGAATGTCCTTCCTTTCGGTCAGAAAAATGCCCCTTCTGAATTCCAAAATATAATGAATGATATATTTAATCCCTACACTGAATTTATAATTGTTTATATAGATGATGTTTTAGTATTCTCTAAAACAGTTGAACAACATATCAAACACTTAAAAATATTTAAGAATTTGATAAAACAAAATGGATTAGTCATATCTGCTCCTAAAATGAAATTATTCCAAACTCAAGTTAGATTTTTAGGTCATATGATTAATCAAGGAAAAATTATTCCTATAGATAGAAGTATTGAATTTGCTTCTAAATTTCCTGATATAATAACTGACAAAAAGCAGTTACAAAGATTTTTAGGAAGTCTGAATTATATTTCAGATCACTATGCTAATTTAGCACAAGATACAGCAATCTTGTATGCAAGACTTAGGAAAAAACCTGAACCTTGGACAGAGAAACACTCTAAAGCGGTCCAAAAGATTAAAACTAAGGTAAAATGTTTACCCTGCTTATCTTTAGCCAATCCAAAATATTTTAAAATTGTGGAAACAGATGCCTCTAATATAGGCTATGGAGGAATACTAAAACAAGTAATTCCTGAAACTTCAAAAGAAGTCTTAGTAAGATTTACATCGGGAAAATGGAATCCTACTCAGTCGAAATACTCGACTATTAAAAAAGAAATGCTTTCGATTATTAAATGCATCACTAAATTTCAGAGTGATTTATTAAATCAGAAATTTCTGTTAAGAATTGATTGTAGCTCAGCTAAATCAATTATTGAAAAAGATGTTAAAAATCTTGTAGCAAAACAAATTTTTGCAGGATGGCAAGCCCAGCTGTCAGCCTTTGAATTTGATATTCAATATATAAAAGGAGAAAATAATTCTCTTGCTGATTACTTAACTCGTGAATTTTTACAGGGTAATGTCAACCCCTAATAGGGGAAGAGGTCGCGGTTATAACCGTGGTCGAGGATATGGGAGTAACAATATGTTACCTCGTCCGGATTCAACTGTTCCAATAATAGGAGATTGGACAGTATTCCCAAATCGAAATCGAAATATGCAGCAATTACCTGCACCTCCAAAAAAGGAAGATATACCTTCCTCTTCATCCTATAAAGATATAGCAATTACTGATGCTTTTCAGGAAAAAGAATATTTCGAAAATCCTGTTACAGAAAATATTCTGTTTCTTGAAGAAGAAGACTTACAAATAAGTCCTAATGATGGTTGGGTATTACGAACCAGATATCTTGAATCAAGAGGATACCCAGGTTTGCATAATCAAGCGAGACACCATTTAGAAATTCTATTATCAGTTACCGAATCGATAACTGTTACCCATCATTACCAAAATAATAACCCTGAAAGTTTTATAAACTTCAGTAAATGCCATATCAATAAGATATTGTCACCAAGAGAATGGGGACTAAGTCCAAATACTGACAAAGCTGTTAGAATTTCTGAAGGTAACTATGTTTACTACAACTATTGGGATTATATCCAAGCTTTTACTAAAGCTTTTTATTACCAAAACCCTAAGAATAAACATTCTTGGTTTTTCTCTGTTAATCCTGACCTGCTTAATAAGAAAGTTCCAAATTGGTTTTATGAATGGTGGTCAAAATTTGGTCCCTCTCTGGAAATCTTACCCAAAGAACTCAAGGATTTATACAAACCTTGGTGTGACAATAGTCTAATGATCTCCAAATTATCCACAAGATTAATTTTTGGACAATGTCCATTTTTATTCTTTACAAAATTTCAAATCCCATGGATTTGGAGGTGGACTGTATCAGTATCAAAGGATAAGCAATTGCATATCCCAGTTCTTCAAAGAAACTTTTTCTACAAATGGTGGAATAAGATGAGCAGCGAAGATATTCAAAGAATAGTGGTTCATATTCATGAAGTTATCTCAGAAGAGAAAGATAAAATTCCCAGGAACCAAAGTTCTCAACCATTAATGACTAGCATGAGGGATTATTTTCAGAAAAAATATCCAACAGAATCAGAACAAGAAATAATGGTTCGAGTTCTAGATTTCATGAAGGAACAATTCTTTAGCACATTTCCTTCTCAATCCTCCGCAAAGGAAGATGATCAATCAATGAAGACAACTTCTTCACAGAGATCAATGGATTCTAATACTTATAATTGTTTAGAAGGTGAATCTCAAGCTGAAGAAACTGTCCAAGAGGACCCGCCTTCCCTTTCAGATTATTGGGATGCTATGATACAATTGTATGCTCAGAAAAATTCTGGCAAAGGAAAGGATCCGGCAAATTAATCATGTATTCTCTAGGTCCAGCCTTCAGAAAATTGAAGAAGAAAGAACGCAAAATCAAGCGTATTAAGGATCTAATTGATGATTACTTCGTGCATCAATCCCGAATGTCCTGGGAAGAGAGGAAAAATAGAACTACTCAGCAAATCCAAGAAGATTTTGAAAGAATCCATTTTCTCCATAATTATATGTGGAGTCAAGTTCACAAGAAAAGATTATTACAGCAAAGACTTCTTTGGTTCAATAATCTTACTGCATAATGGAGTCGGCAATCATACTTGCTTAATAATTCAGACAATGGGAATCTACTTTTCAACGTGGCCAGAAGCATTATATGCTTTTTATTAAAGTTTTTTGTTTGTATTGATAAAGTAACATTATTATTGTGACGATGGGGCCCATTAAGTAGTACCCGGCAGCAATAATGTTTACTTTATTAAAGTAGCTTTATTAAAGTCCTTTGTCTTGTATAATAATTATTAAAGTTGTTTGTCTTGTATAATAATTCAGTGTAATAGTGCTAGGTCTGCCTCTCTATATAATGAGAGCTTTGTAACCCATATTGGGTACGTTCTCTTTTAGCAATACAAGTTTTCTTTTCTCTCTAGCTCATGTGCTGAGCATTTTCTTACTATAATTAAATCTCCTATATTACTGCTGCTTCCGCCTATTTGGTATCAGAGCCCCAAGTCAACAAAGAAGTTGACCAAATGATATATATATATATATATATATATATATATATAGGTAAGTGCTCAAATACAAACCACTTTTAAAATACAAACCTACAAACCACCACTAAATTAATTATATTTAATCTATTCTAAGGTTCCCGCCAAGGGTATCTTCACAAAAAATGCTTAAAATAATTGGCTATATCCAACAAAAAAAAACTTGCCGTGGAAATGCGAAGCATTTAAGACAGTAAACGGATGAGTTAGGTAGTCATGAGGGCCGAAGGCTCTCGACACACCCGTCAATCGTCTATTGCCTTTATCATTGAGTGTCATTCCTTACAACTTTAGGTAGTCATGAGGGCCGAAGCGCCGTACAAGAAGGTACGAATCACCGTTAACCAGCGAAATCCACTTCCACGTCATCACGTGAACAGTGATTTTTTTTTTTGGATAGAACCATGTATTTTAAACATTTTTTGTATTGGGGTACCCCTAGTTTGGTCATTAGATTAGCTTGAAATATTAGATTATGCTTAATTTGTAGGTTTGTATTTTAAAGAGGTTTGTATTAAGTAGCCCCTATATATATATATATATGGTAAGTAACGAAAAAAAGTTTATTATTCAAGTAACTTAAATATAATAAGATACATCAATTTATCCCTCTAGGATCTAAATTTACAGTTGTTTCGAATTGTGGACTTGCAGATCGACATGATCACTAAAATTGCATAATAATAGTGTATATATACACTCGAAAGAATTGGTCATTCGCTACCGAGGTTCAGGGGCGGTCTTGAGATTCGAAAGGTCCTAGGCGAATTTAAATTTTGGGGTCCTAATTTTTTTTTTTCACATACAAAATATATACTTAAAATTTAGGAAATTTACCAAGAATACTAGATTTAAAGTTTCTATTTGCAAAAATACCATCTCCTTGAATTAATTGCAATTTTATCAACCTAAGTTTCAAAATTGCAAAAATACCAACCCTAACCCTAACCCTCCCCCTCCCCCCTTTCCCCTTTAGCCTTTCTGCGCCTGTGTACTTTTTTTTTTTTAAGGTGGGGGTGCTATTTTGGTGGATTTGGGTTGCAAGGCCCCGCAGGGGCATATTCAACTGAATGCAACCACATTCAACCAAATGCAACCACATTCAACTTTCTTTTTTTTAAGGTGGGGGTGATTTTGGTGGATTTGGGTTGCAAGGCCCCGCCAGGGGCAATATACAACCAAATGCAACCACATTCAACTTTTTTTTTTAGGTGGGGTGATTTTGGTGGATTTGGGTTGCAAGGCCCCGCCAGGGGCAATATACAACCAAATGCAACCACATTCAACTTTCTTTTTTTTTAAGGTGGGGTGATTTTGGTGGATTTGGGTTGCAAGGCCCCGCCAGGGGCAATATTCAACTGAATGCAACTGAAATCAGAAATTTAGTTGCATGTGGTTGCATTCAGTTGCAAATTTAGTTGAATATGCCCCTGCGGGGCCATGCAACCTAAATCCACCAAAATATCACCACTATATATATATATATATATATATAGTTCAAAAATGAGGTCGAAAAAGACAAATGACAAATGGAACTTAAAATCAGAAATTTAGTTGCATGTGGTTGCATTTAGTTGCAATTAGTTGCATGTGGTTGCATTCAGTTGAATATTCCCCTGCGGGGCCATGCAAACCAAATCCACAAAAATATCCCCACCTTAAAAAAAAAGAAGTTGAACGTAGTTGAATTCAGTTGAATGTGGTTGCATTAAGTTGAATATGCCCCTGCGGGGCCTTCCAACCCAAATGAACCAAAATAGAACCCCACCTTAAATAAAAAAAAAAGGTACAACCGCCGCCGCCTGCATACAAAGAAAGAGGGGGGAGGGGGGTCTAGGGTTAGTATTTTTGCAATTTTGAAACTTATTTCAGTAAAATTGCAAATAGCTATTATTAACAAAAAGTAAATGTGCAAAAATTTACTTTTTCCTATTTATTTATCAAAATCACTTATAAATTTACTAACAAGACACAGAAAAACATAGTACGTAAAGCAATCTCATTATTTTATTTAAATATAACACGTCTTGAATTTTTGGATGCAAAAGTATCAATTAAATTTGCATAATCAAGTTTCTGAATCATATCCTTCTTTATAGATAACATATATAAACCACTTAACCTTTCTTGAGACATGATTGAACGAAGGTAGGATTTAATTAACTTTAGTTTTGAAAAACTCTGTTCTGCGTAAGTAACTGTAACGGGTATCGTTAGATGGATCATATAAGCAATCCAAGCATTTGGATAGCTACCTATCATCTCTTTTATGTAACTTAACACATCTATTGCCCTCATAGTATCTTCTGGAAAATTTCGACGCAACATACACAAGTCTTCGTACAAATCATCGTTGTTCAGTCTCATCAACATCAACAACCAAATTCTCTACTTTATTTTTTGTAAATACTTGTTCAGAGAGCTACCTGAGTTTTATGCAGAGTATCTCTCTTTTCTTTTCACAACTCTACACTTATGTTTTCTTATAGGAGGCATGGTTACTACTATCCAACCATAAACCAATGATAGTATGATTGTATGAAATCTAAAAGAAAATTTACCTCTTTGTTTAGAAATGTAATCTCCTCTCGCTCAGCGTTGAATTTGAAAGCAAATAACGATACCCAATTTAATCTTTAAGTTATTATTGAATCAGAAACAGAATTTGTTTAGGGTTTTGTGAAGCCTATAATATGTCAACGTCGTTTCAATCTTTATGTATAGTCATGTATACATTTATTTTGATTTAATATTTAATAAAGTAATACACAAAAGATTATTAATTAAATTTATGTTCTTCTTAACATAGAATTTAATTCTTTATTACTTCAATAAAAACAAAAATACAAATACTCTACATTAAATAAATTTAACAATTAGATACTATTTTTAAATTCTTAGGATATCCTTTTATAATTTTTTAATAATAAATGAATGTATAATTTTTTTTTTAATAGAAACAATCAAATATAACATGTATAGGTACACCTACCATACCTCTAAAAATTGGAACCCTTGGTTTTTGGGATCCTAGGTACAAGACTACCTCGCCTGTAGCCAGGCACCCTGCTGAGGCTCCTACAATAATATCCCTGCGTGAAATAAAAGCCACCTAACTAACGTCTCAACTGTAAATTCATAATGGTAGATAATTTAGTACATATGCATTTCCCAGATTTTTTGGGTCTCCTACTTTTATATATACCTGTCAAGATAGTACATCTCCAAGCAAGCTTTCAATTATAATACACTTACATACCACATATATACCAATCCGAGATTTCAGCAACCTCATTCTCTTCCTAAAGAATCACATTTTATGTTTAAAACATGTCTGTTGAGTTCAAGAAATGGCTAACTGTGTTCATGATAACTGTGCTACAATTTTACAGTGAGACTAAAGCTCAGCCCCAAGTTCCATGTTTCTTCATTTTTGGAGATTCTTTGGTCGATAATGGAAATAATAATGCAATTGCGTCGTTGGCAAGAGCTAATTATTTTCCTTATGGTATCGATTTTCCTTACGGCCCAACGGGAAGGTTTTCGAATGGTAAAACTACAGTTGATGTCATCGGTAAGTATCCGTCAACATGTATTTTTTATGGTACTCAGTGTGCCATTTTGATACACAAACTTTAAACTATAGTTTGGACATATGTTGCTACATTTCCAGCATGCAGTCAATCAGTCATGTACACTTGATTATTTAATAATCATATATTTTTTAACTGCATTCACGAATTGTAAACGAAAATAATAGTTCTTTTCTTGCATAATAGCTGAGCTATTAGGATTCGACGATTACATTGCACCTTATGCACAAGCAAGGGGCCAAGACATACTGAGGGGAGTGAATTATGCATCTGCAGCTGGTGGAATCAGAGAAGAGACCGGGCAGCAGCTGGTACATAGTAACAAAGAATCTTACTATATCGACATTTTACAATAGTTCTAGACTTATATGTTTGAGTGTCTGCTGTGGTTGCCAGTATTGACATGAACATTTTCTTTGTTACAGGGTGCACGGATTAGTTTTAGTGGCCAGGTAAATAATTACAAAAGCACCGTATCACAAGTCGTAAATTTACTCGGAGATGTAAACAAGGCAGCAAATTATCTGAGCAAGTGCATATACTCAATCGGACTGGGCAGCAACGATTATCTTAATAACTATTTTATGCCCAGAATTTACCCTACTAGCCGCAGATACAATTTTCAACAATATGCAGATGTTCTTCTCCAGCAGTACAAGCAACAATTGGTGGTATAATTTTCTTAAAAATTTACCACTAATATTTACTACAAGCTGTCAGCTGGAAACTTTAGTACATTTCATTTTAATTAAATTTTTTCTGTCGTTTGTTCTGTAGGAATTGTACAATAATGGAGCTAGAAAATTTGCTTTAATTGGAGTGGGCCAGATTGGGTGTAGCCCAAATCAACTGGCACTGAATAGCCCAGATGGGTCATCATGTGTACAAAGAATAAATTTGGCTAATCAGATCTTCAACAATGGGCTTAGATCACTAGTTGATGATCTCAACCGAGATCAACCTGATTCGAGATTTACTTTCATCACTCCATATGGGATCTTTCAGGATATGCTTGCTCGTCCTGCATTTTTCGGTACAGTGGCACACTTTAAATTTTGATAATGCTGTAATTCCTATTTCATAATTGCGAAACTGCTAAGTTTTGTTACGTTGTGTATTAAACTTTTTTACTATTTCAGGTTTTAGAAATACGAATTCAGGGTGTTGCGGTGTAGGGAGAAATAATGGCCAAATTTCATGTCTTCCACTTCAACCTTCGTGTGCCAATAGAGATGAATATTTATTTTGGGATGCATTTCATCCTACTCAAGCTGCGAATGTTATAATTGGGAGGAGATCATATGCTGCAGAGTCTGCGACGGATGCATATCCATACGATATCCGTCATCTAGCTCAGCTCTGATAAGACTTATGAGTGAAGACGATAAACATATGTGGAGCATATTGTAGGTTTATTTAAGTGTGTATAAAAATATGTACACAGACATATGAGTATGTATGCTTCGCATTGTTTTGGAAGTGTGATGAAATGTGTTATATGTTTGGATATTTGCTTTTATGCAGTAAAAGAGGCTGATGTCTTGATTTGTGTTACATTCTATTTTATTCTACACATTCATGACCAAATTATTACCATAGACAAGGAAAAAGGAAAACCCGTTGAAGTTGGCAACTGGTGTCGTGTTAAATATAGGAATGTACATTGGGCTTAATAGTATGTCTAGAATATGCGTTAGAAATCTGATGGTTATTCTTCATAACCGTTTGAATTAACTTAAAATTAATATCTGTCATATTTTTTGGAAATTTTATTAATTTTGCATTACTTACAATTTATAAATTATTAAAAATATTAATTAAATAAATAGTTGCATCACTACTACAGATTTCACCTTACATAGCGTTCATTTTTTAGCTTACATAGCGTTTTTGAACATTATGTAAGCCAGCGCTATGTAAATTAATTTAGCTTGCATAGCGCTTATCGAAGCACTCTCTTAGTGCGTACTTGCATAGCGTTTGTCGAACGCTATACTAGCTGTTCACTTCAATAGCGCTTTTTAGAGCGCTATATAAGTATGCGCTGTCTAAGTGCATTTCTAATATAGCACACTTCAAACGCTATCTAAGTCTGTCTATGTTAGTGAAATTGTTTCTTGGATAGCTTTTTGCCAAACGCTATATGTAAGTAGGTCATTTTTTAAGTTAGCACACCAGTAACATTTTTAAAACCGCATTTTTAAAAAAAACATAATTTATTATATTTTTGTTATTTTTAAACCTGTATTATTGTTCCTAAATCATAAAGCATTTTCACCAATACAAAAAAAAATGAAATCTAAATTCCAACAGAAGAACAAGCAAATCAAATTTCTGCATTAAAATAAAAATAAAATCCAAAACATTAACAAGTGATACAAATCTTTAATAGATCACTTGGTAGCGTACAAAAATTACTTCATTAAGAGTTTGGATTCCAACTCTCGGTTAAAACTCTGGATTACACACTAAAATATAAACACAAAATTACTTCATTAATAACTTGTCCCTGAGAAATCGATTGTACAAGAAACCTGCCCAATTACTCTGGAAGCGGATCATTTTATCGAGTGGATAGGACTTCAATTTCGGGAAATAGGTAAACTGTCCAGCAACAAAATTAGAAATTTACTTAGATTTTGAATTAATATACTTGTAGCTACAGAGCAATTTATAAGAAATAAAAAATCACTTACATCAACATTGACTTTTATTTCACCGCTGCACAATAGATCCTCAATAAAGCATCCAACAGAATATCCACAAAAAATTCCATCATGCGGAGCTTGTTTGGGGCACTGTAACATTGTCAGTTTTGGAAGTTCAATTATAACTGATATACTCTGAATCCAGGAATATTTAATATTAAAATTAAAATAATTAATAATGTTTTCTATCAAACGAGCTATGCTCAGACATCTGAATTACCCCTATTAAATAAGCAGCAAACCGAACCAAAAAATTAGTTGGACAAAACTTGACTGACTTTGCTTGTTTCCAAATTATTTGCTACCAAACTGTTTTCTTCTTGGATTTAATAAGAGTCACTGCAGGGCTATACAACTTCCAGCAAAATTTAAAAAAGTTCCTACCATAACCTCTAAACTTAAATATAGTGGTTGCTCTCCTCTTATTGCTAAATCACATCTAAACCATACTCCAGGACCAAGCAATTATATATAATAAACAGGTATGTGCCTTTAGTTGATAGGAATGGATAACTCCTTTAATTCTAGTTTAAAGCAATGTATAAAAGCAATTCAAAATAGATGCATTGAGGGAAGATATTGTTTAATGATGATCACCTGTACATTTATCCATCTGAAGCTGTTAGACATCGTACTAGTGTATTTCTTCCCAGACTGAAGCCGAAAAGTCCTCATGGCACTATAAACAAAAACATTGTCAACATTTAAACAATATATAAAGAACATGTATCGTAGGTTTTAATTACAAAAATAACATTTTAAATATTCACTAACGTTTCTAAAAGAGTTCTGACACTCTTGTAATGTACAACATTGGTCATATGAGCCGGATCCATAAAGTAAATATTCTCCATTGCTGTATTTATGGCCACCAAGATCAAATTTTTTCTAAAAAAAATTGTTGTAGTCAGAACTAATTACATAAAGTAGATCCAAGTATAAATTCAATGATACATGTGTGTTAAAAATGTAACTTACCCAACATTATATGGCATAAACATTAGGCGGTCTTTATCAACATACCCTTGTAAACAATTTGCCAAAAATTTAGCAGAGTTTCCGACCAAGGGAGACACAAGATGTGGAGATACAAAAGAGAACTTTGGTGCCAAGTCAGGACTTTCGGACAAATAGACCTCACACAAATACCTTTATTTAAGATAAAGAATAAGATTAAAACTTGGTTGATGTCGTCAAAAATCGTGAAATTTGTTCACAAGTCAAATTACCTAATATAGAAGATGATGCTGGTTGCACTTAACCACTGGGTATTCAGTACCTCGAAAATATTCTCCTTGTTAATATGCTCGATCCACGGATCCGCATTCCAATATGGTCCCATTTTAACCTCTATGTCAGTGACACGATCAAACCCAACACCAAAACGAATAAAATCCATAACTCCATCGTGACAAACATCTGGTGGGAGAGGATAACCTAGTTGTCTTGAAGAAACATCTTGTGCTCGTTGCATCATGTTCTAGAGTGTAAAAAGTATATCCATTTATCAAATAACATTTATAAGAATACACAAATGGATCAGGGCCTCTTGCCAACCATTTAACTCTATCTAATATTGATTCATTGTTTTGCAGTAACTCGTTTGTGACATAATTTTTGAACCAATCAATAAATGTGCGATTGTGCTCCACTTCAATCCAATTAGCACCTTTGTCCGGATGTTTTACACTAATAGTTTCCTTATGTAATTCTACAAAGGGAATAACATCAACAGTGTTGTGTAGAACACAAAGGTGCACCTGATGCCATTGAGCACTATCGATCTCAACTTGTTGACCTCCGGTCACACCTTCACTATCAATCCTAGCGCTATGACGATCACTTGGCAAACCAATTGATCCCACATTTGGAATAAATTCCGACCAAAACTCTATTGCTTTTTCTATTAAATAGTGTTCAGCAATGCAATCCTCCGGTCGAGACTGTTCATCACATATTCTTTCAAGATTTTCAAATATCGTTCAACCGGGTACATTCAACTCATACGAGCAGGACCACACATACGAGTCTCATCAATCAGGTGTATAACCAGATGAACCATGATATCAAAAAAGGATGGTGGAAAGTACATCTCAACCTCACAAATTGTCTCAACAATTTGTCGTTATAGATATGACAACCTTCTTGGATCAATGAATTTGCTACTCATTGATTTAAAGAACCAACATAACTTTGTGATCGTCACCCACACCTTATCTGGTAAAATGGAACACATAGAAATTGGAAGTAAATTCTCCATGATGACGTGGCAATCATGTGATTTCAATCCCTTCAGTTTTAAATCAATCAAAGAAACAAGACTCTTGATGTTGGATGAGTATCCTTCAGGCACCTTGATAGAATAGAGAGTTTGTAATAATACTCTCTTCTCATCCCTAGATAGAGTATGAGCAACAGGAGGTAAGTAGGGTGTTGATTTGCCTAGTTTTTCTATAGGGGCAAGTTCATGTCTAATACCCATCACCATCATATCCTGTCTTGCGCTAAGACCATCTTTAGTTTTACCTTGGACACCAAGCAAGGTACCAATTAAGCTATCAAAAACATTTTTTTCCACATGCATGAGATCGATAAAATATCTAACATAGAGGTCCTTCTAGTAAGTTAATTCAAAAACTATTGAACGCTTCTTCCAGCCCCTTGTAGGAACATCTTTTCCAAATTTCTTACCAAACTGTGTGTTTAGGTTTTCAACCTCTTTAAGCACTTCATCACCAGATGGTATAGAAGGGGCCCCTCTTTCTTCTACTTCACCATTTAATGCTAGTGGCATATTTCTGTATCGATGATTTGATCCCAACCACCTCCTATGCCCCATATAAACACAATTATTACAATTTTTCAGTCGAATATGATCAGTCTCCTCACCACACAAAGGACATGCATAATAGCCTTTCAAACTGTATCCTGAAAGATTGTCATAAGCAGGAAAATCACTTATTGTTCCAAGCAACATGGCTTTTGTAAGAACCCAGATTTTGGGTAGAATTAAAACTTTTTTATTATATAATGATGTAAGAATGAATAGTGATTACGACTACGATGTAATAGTTAATCTTCTGAATGAATGAATGGAATTCGATTTAAATATTTATATGTCTTGAAGAATGCTAATGGTTGACAACTTAGGTAAGAATAATCTATCTCCTAGGGGAATAAGATATGGAAATTCCAAGCAGGAGAATATTCTCATGTCATCCAGATCGATAACGATTAGTCCAGTGGTTCCGTGAAAGGGTTAAGGAACGCCCGAGAAAGAACAAGGACACTGTCATAAATATTGGGAATAAAAGAAGAAAAAAGAATGAATAGTGTTTTTGGTGGAAGTGAGAATAGACGACACTATATAGAAGTATTCGGATCGGATTTCCGAGTTCGTTTTAGTGATCCAGGGGAAAAATAAGTGTATGTAAAAGCTGTCGGCTTCTGAAAAATCGCACTTTTATTTTCTCCGAGAGTTCCCTGGACACTGATAGACTTAAGGATTTAACGAAAGGATTTAAGGAATTTGAATTCGAAAGTTTGTAAGAAAGATGGAGAACGATAGTATTAATACTAAAAAGATTTCCGGTAAACCCTAATTAGAAATCCGTGAGATATTCATACGAACGATCAATCGAAACGAGCAATAACCGGACAAAGAAACAAGCAGGGAATCAAGATACATGCATGTAGTGGTGGAAAATATCTATCAAACCAAGTGATGACTCATGCAACTAGCATACTTAGAGATGAAACTAGTACTTAGAAAACAAACTACTTGGTTAGCTTATAACCATCCAAAACACAACACATGTCTCTTGGATTGCATCATGCATGACAACACCACCTTTAATAAAGCTACTTTAGCTAGATATTATCAAGATAAGGTGTATTATGCAAGAGAACCAAGCAATCAAAGATAAAAAAACTCCATTCTCTCCATTTTGTTCAAACTGCCCAGCAGAACACCATCAAAGAAGAAAATTCATATCTCCATTTCTATCCATGATAAAATCACCAAATTTTGACCACAGCCTCTCCACTCCATGGGCAATATTCTCTCAAAATTTCATGGCAATCTAGTGAGTATAGCCTAGTCAAATCTCCTCCCCAAGTTGAAGAAACCAAACTGCCCTATTCTTGACAGTTTTTGTCCAGGGAAAAAAGGGGGCTCAAAACCCTAGCTAGGAAGCTTCAAATTTGATGAACTAGGACTCAAAAAAATTTTATGAAGAGGCCAAGATGTGGTAAAAATTTGAGAGCCAAACTCTTATTTTTCGATTTTCTATGATTTTTACAAGAGAGGGTGAATAGTGTTCTTCAAGAACTAATCTTGTTTTTCTTTGATTTTTATGGTTGATTTAGCTAGCTTAATGCCACTCAAGGATCATACAAGGCTTAGCAAGGTCTTTAACCACTTCATGGAAGGTATATCACTTGAAACCCTAGCTCTTGTTTTGAGGTTAAGAGCATGTTCTTGGTAGATTTAGCTTAGTATGGTTATAAGTGATGTTATAAGCATGGTTAGCTAGTGGTTTAAATTGATCTAAGCATGATGATTATAATGTTAAGGTCAGTGGTTATTGGACTTGTAAGATGGATGATGTGATTAGGAGATGTATGGTATGCCCGGTGTGGCTTGGTTTTATGATTACGATTTTTGAAACGTCCGATTTATAGCCGTCGTAATGCCAAATTTTTGTTAACATTTAAAAACCAAGCATGGCAGTATAATTTCCTGAACTTGGTAATATTGTGACTGGTCCTTATAGATCTCGAGCCATAGATCGTTTTGGCGCAAGAATCGAAACATTCCGACTTACGATTTAGGAGTTATGGTCAAATTACTAAAATTGGTTCGGAACCGTAAGTAAAAGTTCGTAACTTCAATTGAACCCTCGTAAAGCATGTTACTCAGTAGCGAATCTTGGGAAATAAATACTAGGGGTCATAAGGAAGGTATGAAAGAAAACCACATATCAAACGGATCGTTTCCGATTTTATAAAAATGTTGGAATCGAAGTTAAACGCGAACGAACCCCTAAAAACCCGCTTGGTTATAACTTTGGTAAAACACTTAGAAAACGAACGATAAAACTCGAAGTATATTCTCGGTTCGTAATCGATCGACTTTAGAACTTATACGACTTAAGTATATACCGAGTGTTGGTACGATGACATGTCGTAATAACGAACAAATGTCGGATCGTGTCAGTAATAAAAAGTGTTACACTAAAAGGTGTATAACGAGATAATTCGAAAACGTGTTTCGATTTAAGTGAAGTTATACTTAGACTTTTAAAACGTGTTAAGTGGTTAATCTCGAATGTTCTGATTGTTTATAGATCATCCAAGGACACGCTATCTCCACCCACACCCGATTACCAGGCAAGTGTTCAAAACTTTGAACCTGTTGTTGTGATAATATATACATGTGATTGCCATTTTACATATGCCATAGCATGCATGCCTATTGTCAAATTATATTATGATACCTGTTCCCTGAATTGCTATTGGCTTATAGACTAGATGCGAATTATCAATTATAAGCCGGATTGTTTTGATAAGACCCTTAGCGAAGGGCATATGATATTCACTCTTAAATATAGACCGGGAATCGGTATTTTGAGATATATAAAAAGTCGTGGAAACCCGGAGGGATTCCAACGGCAGATTACTATTTATTTCGAGGAATGTTATTATTAAACGTTATTTATATTTCCATAAAGTATCAATTACTTGGAAATATTTCGATGAATGTTATTCGAGTATTATCTCAGTCGAGAGATATTAAATGAATGTTAGTTTCGAATATTCATTTAGAGTTGATTATTTAATGAATATTATTTTGATATTCATTATAATGTTATTTATTAAATGAATATTACTTTCGAATATTCATTTAAGGTTTTATGTACTTGATGAATATTATTTTAAAAATATTCATTGGAAGTTCTATATACTTAAGGGATATTATTTCGAATATTCCTTTAAAGTTTTGATTACTAAATGAATATTATTTGGATATTCATTTAGTAGATTATTTATTAAATGAATATTATTTTCAAATATTCATTTAAGGTTTGATTTATTTATTGAATATTATTTTAAATATTTATTGGAGTTTAATTATTTGATGAATATTATTTCGAATACTCATTTAAGGAGGGATTTATTTAGTAAATAATTCTATATATTCATTCGAGGATTACTTACGAGCAATATTATGATTTAATAATATTCCGTAATTATTATTGAGTTAATAAATATTCTTGGAATATTTATTTAATTCTTTTAAATTCTTTTTAAAATGATTTATATTATTCGGAAATTATCTTTCACCTCCAGATATTATGTAAAATATTTCGGAGTCTTTTTACGACTATTTTATCAAGGAAAGGTTCCCAACTCTTTATTTTTTCATTTAAATCTCTCTTAAAAGGATTTAAATGCTCGCTCAAACGTCCATATTATAGGGGAACCTACTTGAGCAATGTTATTTATCTTGTTGACTTCCCGGTCATAAATCTTGTAAAACTATTCGTTTCACTCGCAACTTGATTGCTGTTTATCAATTGAATCTGTGAGTAACCTTCTCATCATTCGAGGGGTAAGATTATTGGAACAAGATGGTATCCTCTAACAAGCAGCAGCTTGGGAAATGTTGGTGAATTTTCCTTTCCAACTAGATACGACTACTTTCTGAAGTCTTATCAACAAGTATTTCACTTGGGGAAGGGAGGACAAACTCTACGTTTCAATAATGTGGATTTATTCGAACTAGGAGTCGTGTGTAAGAGGTCGAGTCACGCGGTCCATCACAAGGCCTAACCATTGGCCAGGGAGTTACTATTAAAGGCAATCTACAAATGGAGCCGTCAGTTCTTCCTTCTACCGGTAGTAAACTATGTTGGGCTGTACCATCCCCGACTGATCATCAGGGAGTGGGACAGCTGGCGCGTGATAACTCCAGTATTGGTTCATCTCCCAAATTTGGAATTCCCTACAACACGTATCAAAGAAACTTCTTTCAGGTTGACGGTGTCTTCCGCAACACGTATCGAAGAGACTTCTTTCAGGTTGTAGGACTTCAAAAAAATGTTAATAAATGGAATTGCAATATTTTCCTTGCAAGTTCCTCTTTATATGATAAATGATAATATCTGGCTTATCTTTGACAGAGCAGATATTCCCACCTATATATGCATTTTGAGTTACCTCGTAACTTCATCGTTCATGTTATTCTGGCATCATTTCCGTAAATGCATGGCATATGGTTTGAAAGATACTTTTGAACTGTTATATATTATCGTTCAGTTAAATATTACTGTTGGTGGGCTATTGCTCACCCTTGCTTTATTATTATATCACAACAACAGCTAGACCAGATGACTCGCACAAGGCGCACTCGATGCTGGCGAGGATGATGAGACTACCAGAGCCGAAGAGAAAGCTATTGGTAGGATAGATTTATTCTTTCAGTACCAAGTATATGGTCTAGTATGACTTATGCAAATGGATGACAAAGAGTATGTATTCATATTGAAATTCTTTTGGATTGTAAGAACTCATATTGTGCTTAATAAAATTTGGTAGTTACTCTGATTTCATCTCTAGGACTATAACGGGTGTGTTTTATATTGTTGTGTTGGGTCATAAAGATGTAATTTATTTTGAGTTGAAGTAAGTTCAAGTATTGTGAACAGTAATGGAGACCGTAACGACCGGATCCCGGACCCCGGATCTGGGGGTGTTACAGCTTTCAACCTGAATTAATCTTTTCTATATGCATCTTGTACTTCAATGCCCTCTTCCCACAATAGCTTCAAATCCTCAATTAAAGGTTCCAAGTATACATCAATGGCATTACCAGGTTGTACAGGACCATATATCAAAGTAGACATCATCATATATTTGCGCTTCATGTAAAGCCAAGGTGCTAAGTTATATATCATCAGAATCACGGGCCATGTACTATGCGAACAATTTTGAAGACTGTAAGGGTTCATTCCATCTGCTGAAAGTGCTAGACGAAGATTCCTTGGCTCCTTCCCAAAATTCTTATATCTATCATCAAATGTCTTCCACTAAGGTGAATCAGCAGGGTGTCTTAACATCCCATCTTTAACTCTTCCATCATGATGCCAAGTTAAATTTTTAGCATCTTCTACACTGACATACAATTGCCTAAGTCTAGGTATTATTGGAATGTACCACATGACCTTGGCGAGAGAATTGTTATTCTTATAACGTTGTAAACCACACTTCGGACAATCATTAAACTCCGCATACTCCTTTCGATATAGAATACAATAATTGGGGAAAGCATGAATCTTTTCATGTACTACTCCAATGGATTTGAGCATTTTTTTAGCCTCATAGGTTTTACGGGGAAGGACATTTCCATCTGGCAAGAGATCACTAACAGCTGTGAGCATCTCCGTGAATAACACATAAGAAATTTGATGTCCTGCTTTTAAGTTATACAAAGTCAATATAGCTGATAATTTAGAAGCCTTGGTGCACCCGGGCCACAATGGTAAAGCAACATCATTCTTTAAGCTCTCATTCATATCAGGATGATCTCGTAACTCTTCATTGATCACATTGGGGATATCACTTTCATCACTAGAATTACTACCCTCAACGTCTGCCATAAAATTGGTATCCATTCCATCTACGAACTGATAATTTGAATCCATATTATTTGAGCTACATTCACCTTTCTTTTCACCGTGATATGTCCAACATGTATAAGTTTTATCAATACCTTCACACATAAGTGTTCCTTCAACTTGTCTACGCCATTAACTTCTAAAATATTCAAACACTTTTGATATGGACACAAAATGAATCTAATATCTTTTGCATGTTGACCTGCAAGCTTACAGAACTCGTCCACACCTTTTTCATATTCTTTTGACATACAGGGTGTTTTTACCCAATTATGATCCATTAGAACACCAATATATATATATATATATATATATATATATATATATATATATATATATATATATATATATATATATATATATATATATATATATATATATATATATATAACCTGAAGCACGAGCGTGATTAAGTCATTAACATTCAAATTAAGCTCCACACACCAAATAACACAGAGTATAATCACAAGAAATAAGTTTAGTAGCTATTATTCAATAGTATATGGGGGCTTACTATCTGATTATAGATGAAGTTGTAATTTTGTTTCAAGTTTGCATCTGAAACTAAAGCTAATGTGAAAATTATAAAGTATGTCAATTGGCATGGTCTGGAGTGTTTTACACCGTTGTTCTTTTTCCTAGATACAGACTGGAACATTAATAACTTGCAAAACAACAGTGCTATTTAGATAACTTATAAATAAATGATGCCTTCAAATTCGATTGGCATCCACTTACATTGTAAAGTACTAACTATCAGTTTCACCTATAAAATATAAAGGAAACAAATACAATGTAATAACCTTGCACAATTCCAACCATGGTATGAATGACAGAATGCTCAATAAAATATAAAAATTCAACATTATATTCAATAGAGAAGTCATAAACAACACCTGGACAAACACAAATTTATATTTCGGTACCATCCAAATTTTTCACAAATGTTCGTACTATTTTTTTGTAATTAATATTCAGCACACAAACCCTCAATTTGACAAGACTTGAACCCTCAATTTATTGTAAGGAGGATGAGGGCAATGCCACTAGAGCAAGAGCTTGACATATACTTTTATCTAGCTACCTTCAGGTTTACCATTATATTCTTTTACCATAATTTCCTTCACATTTTTCATTATATTCCCACCGACATACCCTTACAACCAACCAGACACAAACTCAGAGCAAATAATAAGCAATATGTATTCCCATTGTAAGATAAGTAAAAATTCTACTGCTCATCCAGTTGACCTTCACGAGACTATAATGGCTATACACCTAATATCTGAGAAGCTGGTAGGATTTATTTTAGATGGCATGTCATAATTGAAGGTGGTTCATCATTGCATAATTGAAGGTGGTTTTTCATTAGTGCGTATGACTAGATTTGCTTGTTAAGTATCCAATAAAACCTGTAGGAACAGGGTGCAGGCTTGTGGTGGAAAGATAAAACAGGCATGGAAAAAACAACTAAAAAAGAAAAAGAAAGAAACGGATTAAATATTAATGAGTCAAGTCAGGTTAACTTACTGCCACTGATATATTGAGATGTGAAGAAGCTAGACATGGGGTTTTTTCTAAATACATAATCATCAAGATTGGTTATAACCATATTCTTTTAAACCCCAGGACTTGTTTATGACTTCTCTGTTGAATGGCATTTAGTAAATAGAATCTAATTAAAGAATTAGATTCTTTTGATTGAAATATATAAAAATTCCCGCCACTCACAGATTTAACATGTAAGAGCCAGGAAGCTTTTTCATAAAATATTTACAGTAGTATGAATACATACATCCTCCTCAGTTTCGCGCACAAAACTGAATCGAAACCGGTGAACACAAAAAAGGTATCCAAGGGAAAACCCAGCAGGTAAAAACAGGCAAATAAACAAAATTAAAACATAATCTTTTACATAAGATTTGGTTTCTTAAAGACCTAAACAGAATCTATTATTTCATATAAATTACAAAATTCAGAGCACAAATCATATAAAACCCCCAAAAATTTGAAGCCCATTAAAAACCCTAAAATAAAATACTTACAATCGATAAGATGAATTAGATGAATTAGATTCCAATCGCCTTCTCTTCAATCGTCTTCTCTCCCTTAACCCAATTATAACCAGATGAGAAGAAGAATTAGATGTTAGCGTTTGTTTAAACGCTATCTATTCTCCACCTTAAATAGCGTTCAACATAAAAATTGTATACTAGTTATTTTTTTTATTTTTCATCTAGTTTTAATTTTCTTTTTAATACCTTGCATAGCGTTTCGTGTAAAAACGCTATGTAAGAAGCAATCATTGATAACGTATGTCAAAAACACTATGTAAGTGGCGTTTTCTAAGTTTAAATTTGTAGTAGTGATGATGATATTAATTTCTATTAAAAATAATCACCAATAACAACAAATTATTTAAAAAAGTACTCACTCCATCTCGGTCAATTCTTTACAATAGGTTGGGGCACGAAAGTTAGAAAAAATGTAAATTATTAAAAAAAAAAGGTAAGAAATATGAGTAAAATGATGGAACCAGCCAATATTTAATATGTAAAATGAGTATAATGGAGGAAAGTTGTGAGTGCAATTTGTTATATATTATATTATAAAACTTTATTATTTTTGAAAATTTTTAAACTATAAAGAATTGAGAATAACACCCAAAAAAAGAAAGTGCAAATAAATAAATGAGATAAAGGGAGTATTTTTACCAATTTCTAACTCTAAACTATTTTTCTACTTTAGATCATTTTATCGATTATTCACAAACATAAATCTTTTAATTTGAACTTAGAAATCACTTAAAGCTGAAAACATGCTCTAAAAGTCGCGTTAAAATATATATTCAATTTTAAAAAAGGTTTTCCCAATTTTTTTTTTGACATTTTGACCCAAATTAATAATGTTTTCGCCCAAAACTTAATAACTAGTAATATACGGTTATTCATTTCATTAAAAAGTACTCTCACATATATTTCAAAATAATACATATTTTATCATATATAGATTAGGGTTAAAGTTGTTTAAAAATACAAGATATACACTTTAGAGGTAGTTCATATTTTATTAATAATTATACCAACATTGATCACAAAATCCTCCGTTAACATCACAAAAATTTTCATTATTACTCAAGTTATGGTATAAACACAGTCATCATCAACAGAACATTTAAATAGCAGTAAGTTCATTTGCAAAATTTTAATATTCATGTGATTGACTTTAAAATTCGATTTCGTAACTTTTAAGTTTAGTTGTAAAACTTTAAAGTTATGGTATAAATTATGGTATAAATATAATATGAGATAATAGTATTCAGCAACAAAATATTGTTAAAAAATAAGTTCAGTTGTAGAGTTTTGTAAAAAAAATCAAGTTTAATTACAAAATTTTGAATTACATGTACATAACTTTTAAAATTCAGTAGTTGAACATTGTATTTCTACTACAAAACAAAATAGGTTCCGTAGTACAACCTATTATCTTGATGATTATTTTTTGTGATAAATGTTTATTAAAATAAATAAAATTTAAAGAAAGAAAAAAAATTTAAAAGTAGCTAAAAAATATGTAAGATAAAAAGTATATTTAAAAATAATAATAAAAGATTTTTAAAAATCTTTTTTTTTGAAGCTCTGTTATTACAGCTCAGAAGAAAAGGGCATCATTCTTAAAAATTCGTTTAGGCATAGATTGCCCTGAGCCAGTGTAGGGCGTACTATCGCACTGAGCTATGGAAGTCTAGGGATTCAAAAATATTATGCAATTTCTTAAATTTATATAATATTTAAGGTATTTATACGATATCATAATCAATTTCGCATTCGTATAAAATTAACATTTGATCTTTTTCATTATTATTAATCGATATATGAAAAAGTTTAACCAAATTTAAACCTTTACTGCAGAAGTAGATGTTATTTGCATCTAATAAGTTAAAGCAGATTATATTTTTTAAACTAATTTATAGTACATTAAGTTTTTGAATTAGTTTCATTATGTAACTTTACAAAATCTAGTCACTTTAAATTTATGATTAGAATGAGTACGTTTAAATCCAAAAATATTTAGGACTCTTGCTAATATTCTTTAAAAATAAAGTTCTTAAAGCTTTGTAAACATTTTTGCACTGAATCTCAAAATTTTCTTCAAAATTTTCACGACTATCTTTCATTTAGGATACTCCAATCTCTAGGACCAAAACAAAATTATCAAAGTGTATATCAATTTGCTATATCTTTAGCGTACAGCCCAAATTTAAGGACATCTCTAATGATGATTTTATAAGTACGAACATATTCATTTTCGTAATGAAAATCCTTAAAAAACCATCTCTAATGGTTTCTTCTTCTTCTTTTTTGATTGGTGATGGCCTAGTAAGTAAGCTATCATCTTCGTTCATTCCTATTTCTCGTGCCATCTCATCGTGGTTTTTATAATATAGCACTACAACATGGCCAGTGGTTGCAGCTGGTTTGCTGGAGATCTTTACAACGATTTCGTATCTAATTATATATGCATTAACCCACAATTATGACTCACGTTTCTTTTGTCTAAAACTCTTAAGGTTGACTTGAATTACTTTACTGATGTTGCACGTTTTATATTACTGCACTGCCTTTGTATATATACGACAAACGAGTAGGAAATTTTGTCAGAAAAATATAATGAAAGTCATTTTTCACCTACGTTTTCTACTTTAAAAAAAATGTATAACTATAATTAAATATTGTTTGAATTTTGAGATTTGATGAACTCAACTAACAAATAAATGAAATGCAATATTTCCATTTATAGAGTTTAAAACTCTTGAAATAAACTCAACCTAACTAGATCTTTTAACTCCGGGATGATCTACAAAACTTGCTTTTCAATTGTGTCTACCGCACAAGTACAAGTAACATTAAATTATATGAATTTGAATGATAGAAGACAATACAATTATAACTTTAAATTACTCTAAATCCGGGACATCCGTGTACAAGTATTTATATAGAAGCCTTCAACTTTGTTACAAACTTTTTTTACCATAAATTTAATCCATCAACAAGAATCGTGGGTGATCGTACCATGTAAGCTCTTGACTAATGTGAAGGTGAAATAATAGAAACAAACACCCGGCATACTAGAATTGAACATATAATTTTGAAGGCAAAAGTTCAATAAAGTATTTTATATAGAATGACTATTGACTTATTCTACATATTATTTAAAAAAAAAACTTAGAGGTGATATTGTATAATGACTTTTAATAACAATTCTTTTAATAATGACTTTTATGAATTTTATAGACTTTTAATGATTCGTTTTGAGTCACCAAAATTTCAAAATACTTTTTATGACTCCTAATAAAATGATTTCTACAAATTTTCATAGACTTTTTTTTATAGATTTTGTGGTGTACTAGACTAACTACAAAGATCATATATTAGCATACCTATGCTGTGGAATGCTTTAATTTTTTTCACTACAACCCAATTTCGATCGTGTTCTCTGATCAATCCGGTCACTAGAAAATTGAGTACAAGATATATTTTTTGTTAAATTAAGTATTCATATCTGAGAATTATATATCTATCACTATTCATAACCAATTATGATGTAGAGCTATGTCATTAGCCAGCAATATTTTTATGATGTAAAGCTAATTTTATTGGTGTTTTATGTGAATTTTTGCAAGCACAATATTTTTAGAAGTCCATGAATTACTATAATGTTTGATGGGTTCTTATTTTACTTTTTGCATTATGATCTAGTTTTACAAAATTACAGAAGATTGCACCCTCAACAATATCATTTACTAAAATGAATATATAGAAATTGAAAACCAAGAAGAAGAAAAAGAGATGGAAGAAGAGGAAGAAAGAGAAGAAAAGCGACAGGAAATTTTAAAAAAATTGTTAGACATTAAATGAAACAATATTATTCAAGATGATTTTTATAGAGTTATTAGAAGTCATGTCAAATCTTATCAAAAAGTTCATGACTTTTTTTCAAGGAATGTAGTTATAATTTTTGTTAAAAGTCATTAAAAGTCATTCTCATTAAAAGTCATTGACTTTTTTTTTTTTTTTTTTGCCAAATTTAAAGTGATTTCATAAATACTTTAAAGGCGACTCAATCGGGACAAACCCCCAACTGATCATGCAACCAGGTTGAAAAACAAAAAACGAGCTAAAAAATTAGCCGTCTTGTTTCCGGATTGCTTAACTGCCTAAATACAAATTACAGAAAATTAAAAATAAAGATAACGGTTTCTCGAGCAATCCAGTCTACATCACCCCTGAAAACAGTAGCTTCACAATTGACCCTCACATTAATTCCATGGATAGTACAATGTTCAGTAGATGTTATGAACATATTTTTGTGAGAGGTGAGCACATGCGATTTCACCACCGCTTCAAGAACACCCCAGCTATCTACCTGCCGGATACCAGCTATAGACCTGCCGAAAGAGTTGATACGAGATATCCAAATTTCCAAAAAACACCGAAAACTTCATTTTCAACACAACATACACATCGCATAAAGCGAGACACAACATACACATCGCATAAAGCGAGACAATAAAACAAACAACTAAAAACTCAAACAATCAAATAAATTCGAAAAATCAAAGATCTCGGAATAACACCAAATTTTGATATGTTGTTAAGAATGAGATTTTGACTCTAAGAATGAATTTTAATTGAAATTTCAAGCTCTAAACCGGAGTAGATCTGAGAAAAACGGAGAAGAAGCTCGAATGATTTTTCAACTAAAACTCGTTTATTGAAAGAAAAAACGAAAGGGAAAAGCTTTCATCGGGAGTCGACTCTCATTTAATTTCCTAGACGATGAACACGAAGAGAAAGGGGGTTGGCTGATTTGGGTGGATGTTGGGTCGGCGGCGGTTTAGGTATATAGAAGAGAGATACAGGAGGTCGTTGACTTTTTGAATAACACGATAGTGTCAAAATTCAATACCACCCTACTTTTAAATACTTCTTAAAAGTCTTAACTGAATAGCACCATACTTTTAAAGACTCTTTAAATGTTAGAATTGAATACCTCATAACTTTTAAAATCATTAAAAGTCTTTAAAAGTCATAATACAATATCACCCCTTATTCTACCTATATAATATTATAAAATATATTAAACGTTTACGTTTTAAAATATTTATATGCAAGAACATCTTACAAAATATATATGTATATAATTAATATTTCATTTAATATACATATTTTTAAATAGTACACCATATAAGGTAACTAAAATTTGGCTCAATATATCCATCACCAACGTGTAATTAATTATTTGTATCTAACATACCTTGATTTCTTAAACAAATGAACTTTGACATTCTATAGAATTTTAAAATTATACATCCATCTGGGTAAGTTGTCTTTCTCATCAAATTGCCAGCTTAACTTCTATATAATAATAAGATGTGAACGAGAACATTACCAAGTTTCATATTTGCCTCTTTACGATTTTAGTTTCGTGATCTCGAGTTCCATTCCCATGACATGTGTGTTTAGGTTATGGCGTTGTATGCCATTAATAGTATTGGTATGTAGTTTGAAGATGTTGGTATTGGTCAGTTGTGAACCGCAAGTACCTTGTTTCTTCATTTTTGGAGACTCTTTGATGGACAATGGCAACAACAATGATCTCGACACTCAGGCAAAGGTTGACTATCCGCCCTATGGCATCGATTTTCCGGATGGACCGACGGGAAGGTTTACCAACGGCAAGAACCAAGCAGATTTCCTTAGTGCGTCTTCTTTTCTTGCACTAATATTTAAAATTCAGTTTATTTCGATCATTTAAATATCAAAATATTGTCCTTTGTCCTCCTGTAGCTAGTTACCAAGCACATACGTTGCGGATAATGTTTTAATCTAACTAGCTAGATTTGATCTGTAAATTCTAACATTTATAACTTTATGCATTATAGGTGAATTTTTAGGTTTCGATAATTACAGACCGCCATTTGCTAGTGCTAGTGACTCTGAGATCCTCCAAGGTGTCAACTATGCATCGGGAGGATCTGGGATTCGTAGTGAAACTGGCTCAAACTTGGTAATATCATAATTCTTCCCTATAGAACATATTAGATACTATGCTATGCATGTGTTTCAGATTTTTCCGATGTCTAACCATAAATAGGGAGAAAGTTTATAATTAAAACATGATGTTTTCATGTAAAATTAATTTTGATTTGTTTTAGAAATGCAGCTTCATTTATTTGTACCCAAGGTGAGATGGCATGTTGGGTTCACAACCGGCAAAATAATACTTCTGTTACATGATCCAGATGTTAATCATTTCATTGAACTTGATCTAATCTTGTGGAAATTCTAATTCTATTTTATCGCTTAATATATAGGGTGAAGTTATTAGCTTAAACCAGCAGTTAAAGAATCATCAAACTACGATTTCTAAAATCGTAATCATACAGGGGGATAATAAGAGTTATACTGAAGAGTACCTAAAGAAGTGCATTTACGTGGTTGGTTCAGGAAGTAACGATTACATCAACAACTACTTCATGCCAGATTTCTTCCCAGAAAGCAGCAAATATACACCCGAACAGTATGCAGATTTGCTTATACAACAGTATGCCACACAAATAACGGTCAGTCTTTAAGTTGTAACAATTTTGTCAATAATTTTTAAGACATGCAGCTTTTCGAGCCATCTAGATAGCAGTCGCCAGTGGATGTGGAACATGACCAAGTGTTTTGTTGAATGCAGACTTTGTACAAGTACGGAGCAAGGAAGATTGCGTTGTTTGGACTTGGACCAATAGGTTGTACACCAGAGGAGATTAGAACCTTCCCAACCAATCTATCCGGATGCGTAGATAATATAAACAACGCGGTGACTCTGTATAATGACAGAATGAAGCCACTGGTTGATGGCCTTAACACAAATCTAAGTGATGCACATGTTACCTATATTAACATCTGGAGCTTTTCACCCACGATCGGTAGGTTACCACAACTTATTAGTTTTATTCTAATATTAATGTGTTTCTATGAACGTTTTTTCGGGTTTTTAAATATGAAAAACAAAATTTAAAAAAAATATTTTTACTTATTACATTAATATATTGCTGCAGGTCTTTTGAGCTTTCCATGTTGTAGAACATCAACAACAGTTGTTAGGGGACAATGTGTTCCAAACCAGACTCCTTGCCTTGTCAGAAACTTGAGAGCTTTCTGGGACGGATTTCACCCTAGTGAGACCGGGCATCTGTTATTTGCAGGAAGAGCATACACGGCCATAACTCCAGATGATGCTTATCCAATAGACATTCGCCACTTGGCTGAATTATAGTAATTTAGAATTCTGTACATTTCATCATTCATTATTATTACTAAACATATTACCTTTAGCTAATTATGTTACATATACAAAGAACAATGATTTGGTCTTATTATTTGAATTCCATGGAGGAGTTCCTACAATATGCCTAACTAATAAATATACACAATCGTATTCTTGAATAAATCTTTTCTCCTTTTATTTTCTTTTATATATATTCAAGTAAACGTTGCTAGTTGGTATCTAAGTAGTGCACGTCGACTAGCTATATATATATATATACACTCCTGCTCAACTAGAAACCAAATTCTAATCCAACATTTCAAATAATCTAATGACCAAACTAGTGGTACCCCAATACAAAAAACGTATAATATTCTACCTTTATGTTTAGTTATATAAAACAAAATTATTGTTCACTGTTGACGTGACGTGGCAGTGAGCAAGAATTCCTGGTTTTAACAACGGAAATTGCCAACGTATGTGCGTTAGTGATTACTAACGGATTCACAATCACTACAAGAAATTTGGCCAATTATGACGGCAAACTTGTGACGGATTGCATTTTCCCGCCTAACTTACGACGGAATACCAAATCTGTCGTAAATTTTGCGCCAAATTTACGACGAAAATAAATTCCGTCACAAGTTAATTATTTTATTAATAAAATTTTGCTGACTAAGTCAACTCGGGAAAGTGGGGACATGGTAAAGATGACTTTACGACGGAAATTCCGTCGTAAACGACATTGTGACGGAAAATCCGTCGCAAGTTTGATTTCTGAAAATAAAAGTAAATTAATTTTTTTGATGCAAAAAATGACGTGTGGTTTGGCAATTAAAAATTCATACAAACATTAACTTACGACGGAAATACGTCGTAAGTTTACTTTCTTAGTAATAAACTTACGACGAAATCTCAAATCTGTCGTAAATTTCGTTATTTTAATAAAATTTTAATTGTAAAAAAATTACTTTTCTGGGTTACTTATGACGGATTAAGAAGATCGTCGTAATTCTGGGTTAATTATGACGAAATTTCCGTCAAAAGTTCCTTAGAATTAAGACGATCTTCTTAATCCGTCGTAAAGTTCTTCAACGTTTTTTCTTATTATGTATACATCAACCACATAGATTAATTTTTTATATTTTGAAACTTTGGGAATATCATTTAATTAGATATGTCTTGACATCCGTACGGTTGGATCATCGAGAAATATTTTTTTTAATGGAAACAATAATATGGGACGAAGCACTAGTTACTAGTACTAGTCGGACTAGTAGTGATTTACTAATAACTCCAACCAAATTAATTTTTTATTTTTTGAAACTTTGGGAATATCATTTAATTAGATATGTTTTGACATCCGTATGGTTGGATCGTCGATAAATATTTTTTAAAAAAATAGAAAAAATAATATGGGACGAAGTACTAGGTAGTAGTACTAGTCAAATCAATAGTTGACTACAATTTCACTATCCAAATTAATTTTTATTTTTTAAAATTTTTGGAATATCACTTATTTAGATATATATTGACATCTGTACTGTTGGATCGTCGATAAATATTTTTAAAAAAATAGAAACGACAATCTGGGATAAAGTATTGGTTAGTAGTACTAGTCAAATCAATAGTTGACTACTAATTTCACTATCCAAATTAATTTTTAATTTCTTAAAATTTTGGGAATATCACTTATTTAGATATATATTGACATCCGTATGGTTTGATCGCCAATATGTATTTTTAAGAAAATTGAAACAACAGACTGGGACAAAGTACTAGTTAGTAGTAATAGTCAAATCAATAGTTGACCACTAATTTCAGTATGCAAAGTGAATTTTATTTTTAAATTTTGGAAATATCACTAAATTAGATATGTATTGACATCTTTAGATCGTCGATAAATATTATTCAAAAAAAAGAAACAACAATTTGGGACAAAGTACTAGTTAGTAGAACTAGTCAAATCAAAAGTTGACTACTAATTTCACATCCAAATTAATTTTTTATTTTTTCAAATTTTGCGAATATTACTAAATTATATATATATATATATATATATATATATATATATATATATATATATATATATATATATATTATCTATTATTTTAAAATAGATTAGATGTACTTTTTAATGATATAATTTTCTTAAATTTTCTAATATACTACGTGTGTATTTTAGTAATGTTCAACTTGGATATAAATGATATTTTTAAACTTATATTAAAAATTTATAGTAGTGGTCTACTATATTTTAATAAATTTCTATTATATTTTTTTTAAATATTATTTTTGAATGTTACACTTACTTATATTTTTATTTTAAATACGTGCTTATTATAAAATATTAGAATGCCACTATTAAATAATTATTATTTGTTTCAATTTTTATTGTTATTTATTTGCATTATATCGAATACATATTAAAAATTTATTTGAATATTTATTGAATACTTTAAGCATTTTATTTTTAATTTACAAGATATAAATATTTGATAAATAATACACATATTTGTATATATTTTTGCTGATTTGTAATTCAGGGACACTTGGCGTGCTGCAATTTGCTGAGAGGAGATGGTTTGGATTGATGACATGTAAAACATAGCCGATCTGAGCCGTTCATGCAACTAGGGATTAAATCCTAACCGTTAAATATCTATAACCCCTTTTCTACCGACTCCTTATCATCACAACACTCGGCCGCCCCCCACCCCATATCCCCCTTATCTCTTTCATCTAGCAGCTCTCTCTCTCTAGTCTCTCTCTCATTACACACATATACATATACATATAATCTTCTAAAATTATATGAAGGCGCCTGTAGAGTAGAGGAGATGGGGTTAAGGGAGTTCGGTGGTGAAGGCAGGTGGAGTAGATGGTAAACGGAGGTGGGTTGAGGGGATGGTAAATTGATGGGTTTACGATATCGATAATTGCGAAAATTTGTGGGGATTTTGGGGAAAATGTGGTGGGGGAATTGGTTCATGGGGTACCGGTTTCTGGAATCAACACATCACAGTTGGTTAATGGTAGGTTGTGTCACATACTTTAGGATGTTGATTCCTATAGTATTCCTTTGGGTCATTTTGAATTACATCACACAAATAAGAGGATCCTGTGGGCAAGTACTAAATATGGTCATTTCCCAATGGAGAGGATGCTTAAATGCATTAGTAAAAGTTATTTTTATTATACATATATGGGCACTGTGTAAAGATTTGAAAATCAAGTCTATGGATATCTTGTAGATATATGTGCTTTGAGTCCTACATTTTCGTAATGACCGCTTAAGTATGCTAGTTTTAGGCTGTGAAAATCAAGTCTTTGGACATGTATGCTACTTTTTAGGCTATGCTAGAAAATGGTTTCATTACAGGTACTGGAGCCTAGTATTCATGAAAATTCGGATAATGAGAGTGCTGTGGACTTGATGAAATTGGGCTCAGAAGATTCAGCTATTTATGTGTTGTCAAGAATTTATACGGTGATGGGCATGTGGGCAGTCAGGCAGATGTGGAACAGGAAAGAAAAATGATTAACCTTCGAAGGGTTGGCGAGGAGCCTAGTTCTGGAATTTGTGGGAATTGGTACCGGTTTCTGGAATTTCCAGATTCCGGTCCTTTTTTTTTTTTTTAAATGTGTGGACTTAACTTACGACGGAATTTGAGGCGTCATTTCTTGCATTTTTGTTGGTAAATAAATCTATTAATTTTCATTTAAATGAAATAGAAACAAAGTTTATTTATGACGGTTATTTTCGTCGGAAGTTTATATATTATTTTATTGTAGAAAGTGGGCCCCATTTTGGAACTTATGACGAAAATTTGAACTTGTGACGAAATTTGAACTTGTGACGAAAATTCGAACTTAAGACTCGAGCAAAAACGACGATTTTTTTCCGTCGTAATTGGTATCAATTGCGACGATTTCAGTGTTAAATTTCCGTCATAAATGGTCTTTTTTCTTGTAGTGAATGGAGAAACAAGTTGTTGAAAAGCCAACCCTCTAACAATGGATATCCAACAAATTACTAACAAACATCAATTCTGTTGGGATTTTGTTGGGAAAAATGTTCCAAAAAATGAGCGCTAAAAATGTCGCCCACTTAAATGAGGAAAAATTGGGCGATAAAAATGTTGCTAAAATGCCGCCAAAATGCCGCCCATTTCTAGCTACGAAATGCCAATGGACTGCCAACAAAATGGTATGCCGCCCATTTCTAGCTACGAAATGCCAATGGACTGCCAACGGAATGGTGACATTATTTCCGTTACTAATCTGTTGGTAGTATAAGATAGGTCATATATATTCCGTTACTAATCTGTTACAATTTAAAATATTTTTGTTACTAGTCCATTGTAGTTTAACTGTTTCAATTAATATCACACCTACCTTCATTTAATCCACAACTTTACAAAATTTACTTTCCTTTCCTTTGATATCTTGGATGAAACAGATGAAACAGAAATAGTACTCAGCTTCTCCTTCAATATACTACTAGCAAATTATATTATCCAAAATTCGAAGTTATACAACTCGCCTAATTAAGGTAATTAACCTTACTGTCCCTGTCCCGTACTTAGTTTTTGTTTTGAGTACAATTTTTAATTGTAATTATGAAAATTGTTTTTTATGATATATATGTGTTGATTTTTTAGATCTTATTCTAGAATTCTAGAATAAGGGATGGCAATGATCTGATAATGAATCAAGAAATATCACCGTTGAGTAATTCATGATTTTGTAGTCCACACTCTAGTGAGGCAATGTATATAAGTTGTTAAGATAGGTTTTAAGTTTAATGTTTAGGGACAATAACAACTTTTAAAGAGATATGCATTTATAAAATAAGTATTTCATTTATATAATGGCTAGCTTTTTCATTAATGAATGCTCTTTTCCAAAAAAAATAAAAAATACCATTGCTAATTTCACATTCCGTTGGAAGCTTGTTTATTATTTTAATAATAGACTTCTGTTGGCTAAGTGTTACTAAATTTAACAACGGATTTTTTTTGTGATTTTGAGATCTGTTATTAATTCATTGCTATTTCGTTGGTAGAATTAGTAACGGAAACAATTCCGTAGGCAAGGTCCTTTCCAATAACGTTTGTACCAACACTTCTCTTCGGTTGGCATTTTGTTGGCAAACTATTTTTCCAACGGATTTGCTTGCTTTGCCAACAGAGTTTTCTGTTATTAAAACTGAACATTTGCTTGTTTTGCCAACAGAATTTTCTGTTATTAAACCTGAAAATTCTTGTAGTGTAATGATTATTCACTATAATGATAACATGGATGCATGTAATTGGTATTTTTGGTGTTATTGGAAATTTTACATTGAAGAAAAATATTAATTAAAATGTGTTTTAGTTAGATTAGTTAATTGGTTAGTTATTAATTATTTTATTAAATAGTAAAATTGATCGAAAATTAAACCGACAAATTTTGAATATTTCAGTGTTATCAATCTATACTCTTTATTAATATGAAAAATAATGTAAGCTATACTCTTTATTATATGAAAAATCATGTTTTAGTGGTGCCCGATAGTACTAATTAAAGTACCAAAATACTAAATTTAATTATCACTTGACTCAGTTCGATTCTTTATAATTATATAATTATACAAGATTTATTTATTTGAATTTATTTAGGCCAATATATATAACATGCAAGCTCACACTGAACCCAACAACCCATATATAACATCCAAGCCCACATTGAATGTATACCGAACCCAATAAACAATTCAATGTATACCGAACCAACAACCATATATAATATTCAAGTGCACTTTCTGCCGGGCAGAGCTCTAATACCATTTATAACATTCAAGCCCACAACTGAATCTATACCGAGCCCAACAACCTACAGTAGGTCAGTCCAAAAGAGCTAACAATTTGATATACACTTGTATCTATAAAAGCCTCTAACATTCTATAACTTATCGATGTTGGATGTTATAGTATAGTAAAACTGTTATAGTATAAATGTTATAAAACTGTTGATGCTGGGGTCTGTCCTTGTAGCTTTTTTTGCTGATGATGGGGTCAGTCCTTGCAGCTTTTTTTGCTGATCATCTGCAGGTGTTTAAATTCAAATGAGATTTTGGAGGTTTTTGTTAACATATTTTTCGGGTTATGTCAATATTAATATTTGTGATTTGAAACAACTGATGATGCTCTCAGAGTGGCTCAGAATCTCAAACTTATTCTCAAATATTTTCCTGGTATATTTTAATCCTACCCGCTTAAACAAAGCTAAGCCAGCCATACAATATTCTGCCTATATTCTCTCTGGTTCCACATTATCTGTTGCTTAATTTTCCCTCTCAATCATGCATTATACACATCTTAATATTGCTTATGCATATACTCGTCCTTTGATTAGTTCCTCTGTTTTCCAATATGGCATATGCAGATAAGCTATGGTTTCTGTTAGGACTAACATTGTTTTGCCCGACGCATGACCATTTCGTTGATGCTGGACCATTATGCCAGCAAGTTCCTTGTTACTTTGTTTTCGGAGACTCCTTGGCCGATAATGGCAATAACAATGGGCTTAACACTCAGGCAAAAGTCAATCACCTACCTTACGGCGTCGACTTTCGTGATGGTCCAACGGGGAGATTTACTAATGGCCGAAATTTTGCAGATATAATTGGTATCAATCAGAATATTATCTTTTATATGATGTTCTATATAGCATCTACATCCATTTATTAGTGTCTTGCTGAACAGATCATTTAGTGCTTTACAGGTGAATTTCTAGGACTAAAGGACTACATTCCTCCATTCGCAGCATCACAAGGCAAGAATGTCCTCAATGGAGTTAACTATGCATCCGGTGGATGTGGCATTCTTCCTGAAACTGGTAGAAATTTGGTAATGTAATTCTTTTTAACATTAACCACTCAAACTCTTTTTCGATAATTATTCATACAGAACTAATGTCATTTTCCTGTCCATGTATGTACAGGGTGAGGTAATCAGTTTCGATAAACAGCTAATTAATCACAATACAACTATTTCACGTGTCAGAACGGCACTAGGAGGGGATAACCAGAAAGCTGCAAATCAACTGAATAAATGCATTTATATAGTCGGATTCGGAAGCAACGATTACATCAACAATTACTTAATGCCTAACTTATACCCCAACAGCAGGCAATATACACCTGAACAGTATGCACAAAATTTAATTAATAAGTATTCAACGCAGTTAACAGTAAGTATTCCAAATGTTCCTTCTTTTCCCTCCACGATATCTTTTATTTTGTCGGAGAAGAAAAACATATCCGCAGACATAGGCTTATATTCAACTGTTAAGTAACATTAGCTTACAAACTACAAGTAACTTGAATTATAATTGTATTAGAACCTTGTATTTACAGAGGGACAGAGTCATGTAAAGTTCATCACATAATCTGAACAGACAATTTAATATTTATTAAGATACAAGAATTCAATAATAATATTTGGATCAATTGATTGTAGGCTCTATACAATTCTGGAGCAAGGAAGATTGCAGTCTTTGGACTTGGACCTATAGGTTGCATTCCTCAAGAGGCTATAACGAATAGGCCAAATCTACTCGGATGTGTAGAAAGTACAAATAATGCTGTCCAGGCGTTCAACAAAAAACTCAAGCCCCTTGTTGATGACCTTAACAAGAAACACCCCGGTGCACATTTTACCTATATTAACGTCTCCAACTTTTCACCTGATATTGGTAATTAGTTGTGTCATTATCCCATCATTCTTTATGATCTTGTTTATATACAATGTTTTGTGAAGGATCAAACTAATTTAGGCGTGCTTCATGTCAGGTGTTCTTAACAAACCCTGTTGTAAAATATCGGAAACAATTGGCGCAGGACAATGTGTTCCAAACCAGCCTCCGTGCCATTTCAGATCTTTCAAACCATTCTTCGATGGTTTTCACCCTACTGAGACGGGCCATTTATTGCTTGCAGGAAGAGCATACGTATCTAAAACACCATCAGATGCTTACCCTTTCGACATCCGGCACTTGGCTAGTCTCTAGTCAACAAATGTCGTCTGTCTAGTAATTTTATGGTCATTAAAAAAGAAAGTAGCGCAAAGTTTGGATTATTGATGGGAATGAGAATGAAGGGGACAGAAAAGCATATGATTCGGAATCCCACGGAAAATGCAAGCACTCAGTTATTCACATAATAGGACTGAGATTCTCAGTAATTGCTTATTAATTTTCATAGTAGTTGATTGGAATCAAGCAACTGAAGAGGAAAATTGTAAAAGTATTCTGCAGATCAGATATAATTTATTAGATGATATATACCCCATTGTTGTTAACTTAGAAACTTTCATGAATTCCTTAATTCCCCAGATAGGTTTGTTGAAATATGAACACACCTTACCTGCCATTGTTGAACACCGCCATTGTTGAACAATGGCAGCTGCCATTGTTGAACACATAGTAGTTGAGACGCACATACACGGTTTATAATACTGTAAGTCAAACTAGGTTTCACTATATATTAATTTTTTTAGTATGTAAATAAACAAGTTGAATAACATATTTTTCAGTTATCTTCTTCATCTATCAGTGTCATATATACTGTTTATATGCACACACAACACACAATTTTTATCATGGTATCAGAGCTTTAAGCTCCTTACCTATATTGCTTCCGCTAAACCCCATCTGCTGCTATCATCTTTTCTGGTGTACAGTCCTTTTAGACATATCGACAAACACTTTGTGAGTCCACTTGGTGACTAACATAAACACTCTGTAACCAACTCCTAGCAGCCACCAGCCACATTTTTATACAAAAAAAAAAAACACACACACACACACACCAGCCACCAATCAGCCATATCCCTGAACTTTTCCGGCATATCCATCTTTTCCGGCGAATTAGCTCTCGGTGTCATTTACACGAACAATTTGTGTGTAACTCCGCGAGTTTCACAGACCATAACATACATACTCTTATTCATCTGCTACCCTCTATTTGTATAAACACACTTCGAGTCAACTCACTGACTCGCCCAACTCAGTCACGAGTTAACAAAACTAGTTACTCAATTCAACGAGTTCAACCAGTTACGCAACTCGTGAATCTCCGGCGAACAATACAGTTCATCATTTTTAGGAAGGAAGACAGAAGCTCGTTCTTACACAACCGTTGTATTTCTTATACTGGTTTATGCACATCTGCGGTATCTTCTTATCTTTATTAGCTAAAATACAGTTTACTGCCTTTACTTTACAGTTTGAGCCTTTAGCTTTTGGATACTTCCGAATTAATCCCTTCATTATTTAATTCCTGCTGTTGACTGACTATACCTTCAGTCCTTACATTTAATTCCCTGTACATTTTTGTATAATGGAAAAAGAAAATAGTTCACTGATTCAACAATTTTGAATGGCTCGAACTATATAATTTGGTCTCAAGCTATGCGCAGTTATCTGAATGGAAAAAGACTCTGGCTGTATGTAAACGGAGATTTTACTATTCCTAAAAAAGAGAAAGATGAAACTGATTCCAAATTGAAGGATAGTATTGAAGAATGGGATGTCAAAAATCATCAGGCTATCACATTTTTTAGAAACTCCTCAGTTTCTAAAATAAATTTACAATTTGGGAACTATGAAACTGTGAAAGAAATTTGGGATTTGTTGGTATCACGATACACTACATCTGACCTTTCTCATCAATATCAGATTATGAGTTCATTAAGTAAGCAGAAGCAAGAGTCCGGTCAACCGGTAGAAGATTTTCTTTCACAGATACAATCACTTTGGGATCAGTTGACACTATCTGAACCAAAGTGGTCACACAAAGAGGACGCAACACTCTATCAGGCATATCGTGACCAACAATGACTCATCTAATTTCTGATGGCTCTTACTCAAGATTTTGAACCAGTTAGAGCAACTCTACTTCATCGTGTTTCTTTGTTAGGTTAAGGGACTTACACAATCCGAGATTCACAATCACCAAAACAGAGCACACACATAACCAATCGATAAGTTGACAAGATCTACCAAAGCACAAAATAAGAACACACAAATACTTGACGTGGAAACACCCACGTCCCAAACTTGTATTATTAATCTTAACAATATCAATAATACATCAAGACAATAACACCTTAACGGTGTCCCAACCCGATACTTGAGCCAACAATGCTCAAGCATCCCCAAACAATACTTAAGACTACATCTCTTAAGCTTTCACCTCCCCACAGACAAATACGATATGACTATGTATATATAGCCATCAAAAACTTAGCCACCAAGATATCCTTTTCATACTTGGGTTCTAATTACAATCCTTTTTATAATTGGTTTCATATTACATAACTTTATGACCAAAACATATCATCTATAATAATTATCTAAACATATAATTATTACCCAATCCATATATGTTTTGAATCACCAAAACCCATACTATTCGTATTGGGTTTAAACCCAACAATCCTCCCCTTCAACCCAATACCCACATCGGATTGAACGGTAACCATCAAAGCCATCGACGTCCATCTGCCAACGCCTCCCCTCAAACAAGAATCTCCTCATCTTGCTCCTCCAATCTTGAGTGTCGCTAAACCCGTATAGTGACCCTCCAAACCATCCAAACCATCGTTCTTCACCATAACGATGTATCCATCTACAAAATCACGTGCATCAACCACCACGAGTGCTCTTCCACATGTTGAGTCACCTGATCCTTGCTTTCACAATCCTTCGGTCTCCTGAAGAAAATCACTAGTATCATCAAAATAGTTCACCTGATTGATTAAGCCATTGAAATAATTTCGATGATCTCTTCCATCTTCTTCCCTCTCGAGTCCGAACACAGGATTGATCCACGGTGCAAGCCAACCGTCAAACCGCACGTAACTTTGTCTCTTCCCACTTTAGCAGCAATCTCCTTGTCAGCAAATCCTTCATTGTACTCTGCCAGATCAATTTAACCTCGAACTTTCCCTTAACCTCATCCATCACGAACCCGAACCTTGGCTCTGATACCACTTGTTAGGTTAAGGGACTTACACAATCCGAGATTCACAATTACCAAAATAGAGCACACACATAATCAATCGATAAGTTGATAAGATCTACCAAAGCACAAAATAAGAACACACAAATACTTGACGTGGAAACACCCACGTCCCAAACTTGTATTATTAATCTTAACAATATCAATAATACATCAAGACAATAACACCTTAACGGTGTCCCAACCCGATACTTGAGCCAACAATGCTCAAGCATCCCCAAACAATACTTAAGACTACATCTCTTAAGCTTTCACCTCCCCACAGACAAATACGATATGACTATGTATATATACCCATCAAAAACTTAGCCACCAAGATATCCTTTTCATACTTTGGTTCTAATTACAATCCTTATTATAATTGGTTTCATATTACATAACTTTATGACCAAAACATATCATCTATAATAATTATCTAAACATATATGTTTTGAATCACCAAAACCCATACTATTCGTATTGGGTTTAAACCCAACATCCTTTAACCTCTCTGGAGGGTGTTGTTGTCGAACTTATCTCTGAAGAAACTGGATTTAGCATTGGCAAACTCAATCATGTGACAGACACAGTCCTTGCAGTACCTCCCTCTTTCAATGGTGATAAACCATTTTACAAGTTTTTTCAACAAAATGGATATACGACCACGGATTGTAAGACACTTCATAATCACATTTGTCAACATTGCCATCAAAAGGGTCATTACTCTCCACAATTCTGAAAAAGAAAGCCACATTTCCGTTCCAACAAATTCTCCCACACTTCTGCTACTGCAACCTTTGGATTTACATCAGAAACCACATCAAACTCATCTACAAGTGAGCTTGAATCCTTACTCCTACAGGTTTTATCTAAAACCAGTTCTCCGTCCACTGCTTTCTCAGTCACTTCAAGTACCTCTTGGTATTTTGATTCTGCATGTTGCAATCATATGACAAATGATCCATCCATATTTACCATGAAAACATAGAACTTATTCCTTCCAAATATTCAAACTACTGATGGCTCCACCATGAATGTGACACAAACTGGCACGATATCCACGGAAGATCTTTCTCATCCTGACACATACTTTGTGCCTAATCTTTCACTTAATCTTATTTCTATTGGTCAATTATGTGATCTCGGTCTAAAAATTGTCTTTACCTCTACTGGTTATCTTGTACAGGATCCTCAAACAGGACAGACTCTTGGGACAAGACGTAGATACGGAAGGTTGTTTGAGCTTACTGTTAGTGTAGGTGCCCTAGAGGCAATACATTTCAGTTTAGTTAAACTTCGCCATTGACATTTATGTTCTATTTTGGTTATATTGATGTTTTATTATGCTTAGTATTTACTACGATATAATTGTTAGTATAATAAATGTCCCCAGATTATTGATACGAACTATATAATTATGAGATAATATACAGTATAATAATCTTGAATATCCCTAGTCAAGTATTATTGTTATTGAGACAATAATAATACATCGAGACTAATATGTTGATTGACTGATGATCACTTCTCATTGATCATAAGTATGATGATCCTAAAGTCAATGCATAGGTACATGTATGAGTACGATGTACTGGATAGACCCACTATGAGATTCGACAAGGAATGAATATATATGTCATTATGAATCTCAATGTGATAATGATGTAATGATCCTTAGACCTGAAGTCATTACATTTCTATATGAGAATTAATATATTTTGATTCTATCAAAAGTTATCTTTAATCGGGTAATGATAAAGATGGTCTTGGGTATATTATGAATCGTATGAAAAATGTGAATGATCTAGATGGAATTTAACCCTCCTTAATATATATATATATATAGAGAGAGTTGCACTCCATAGCAAACACCTTATATAAAAAACAATAAAGAACACCTCATATCTCATAGATCCATTGCCCCTGGCGGGGCCACCCAATACAAAAAGTTCTTATTTTTTTAGGCTCCATCCATCCAGCAAAAAAAAAAATTTTGAAAATTCACTGTTCATCGATGACGTCATGATGACGTCATCAGTGACGTCATCGATGAACAGTGAATTTTCAAAAAAAAAATTTTTGCTGGATGGATGGAGCCTAAAAAAATAAGAACTTTTTGTATTGGGTGCCCCTAGCGGGGCCAATGGATCTATTGGAATAAATGATTTTATAGTGTTCTTTATTGTTTGTTATATAAGAGTGTTCTGTATGGAGCAAAGGCCTATATATATATATATATATATAGGAGTGATATTATTGGCCTCTTGTTTGAGTGAGACTATGAAATGCATGATCGTGCTCAAATAATGATTTGTTTGAATAGTCTACTCATCGATCAAGAAAATAAAGATTAAATTATGACGAGGATGACACATTCCGTGCCTCTAGTTTAATCTATAATATCAAGGTTAAAGAGATTATATTACATTGTACATTGTTCACGAAAGGCGAAATCGATTCACCGATTTAATTATTACTATTTGGGTAACAATGATGTATTACTAGATGCCGCTCATTGTTTACGATTTTATTTATTAAATAAAATTGTTGCCAATATAATAATAACCTATAGGGCCACACAAAAGAATGAATGAAGGATTATTTAAATTAAATTCGAATTTAATTTAAATCAAATATAATTCGAAATTATTTAATTAAATTAAGTTTGACTTAATTAATTAAAATATTGAATTTCAAATTTATAAATAAATCAAATTCAAAATTAGAATTATTAAAGACTTTAAGTTAGACTTAATAAGCTTTAAAATACGATTTTCGGATTTGATAAAACTCTAATTTAAATTAGAATAAAATCTGAAATTATTTTATTAAGACTTTAAGTTGGACTTAAAGTATTAAAAAGATAGAATTTCGGATTTGTCAAAATTCTGATTTATACTAGACTTAGGATTCGTTTTTTGCTCTTCTCCTATATAATGAAATTATGATTTCATATTAGGTTTAACGTTTTATAAAAAACCTAGCTGTAAAGAGAGAGAGTGAGAGCAAGAACGGATCAGTGGTGCTAGTACACATCTACCTTCGATAATTCATTCGTGTGGATACCGATAGAGACGTACATCGCTCGTGCGGGATACGTGGTGATCGAACATCCTTCTTACAATTTCAGACCTCGAAAAGCTTTTTAAAGGTACTAATTTCTGTGAACTACGAATTAAATATACAATTCTCGCATGGATCCTAGCGGTGGGTTTAAATTTTGTTTTTTTATTTTTCACGTTTTTTTCGCTGCATTTGATTGTTTGAAACCCAACAATGGTTTCAGAGCCAATTGCGAGAGGTTATTTAATTCATTTATGTGCTTAATCTTTCGAATATATGCATGTTTGTAATCTGTCAGATTGCTGTCTATGAATATTCTGATATTATGCATGCTGTATATACTATTCTGATATTATGCCATGATACAGTTATGTTATATCGATGATATAATGAATCTGTATGTAATCTGATATAACGATAATAGTATGTTTAGAATCTGCCATGACTCATATGTATGCTGTTTGGTTTGTATGATGATATAAACTGTCGGATGGATGCTATTGGATATGATCCATAAACAGGGATTAGGTTTACGTGTATAATGATACATGTTTCTGGTAATTGGAATTAAGGTCGCATGTATGTTGATGTATGCTTCTGGACATGTATTCTCACCGCGGAGGTCGATCCGCGGGTTAAGGCTTTGTTTTAATTTGGGCTTGTGACATATTTTGATATGTTATGATATGATAATGTGATTTATGATGTTCTTAAGTGTTAATTGAGCATGATGATTGGTTATGGCTTTAAGACCCATAGGTTAGTGGTTTTATTATTATGGTTTGGTTTTATAAATACGACTTGCATGTCGTTTTCTTTTACCTATGTAATTGTTCATCTCGAATGTAACTCGAGTTCATATGTAATTATATTAGTATAGTTATGTTTTGTATTCTATGTAATAAGAAGATCATTGGAAGCATGCAATGAAGGATCAATGGAGATGAAGGCAGTTAACACAAAGAAGACATGAAGACATGTATTTATGAATACCAACTATGTAATAATTTAGTTTTATTAACCACCATAGATTGACCTCGATTTTTCCATTAGCTTGGAAAGATCATATAGGATTGGGCCATAACCAAGCATGATTTTATATTCATGCACTTTACATATGATGATATGTATGCGTAGTGATAGATATGCATGCTTAATTAGATTAAGTAGAATGTATGTATGTATTAAATACGTCATCCATGTCATGTTAAACAAGATAAATTCCGTAACGATTTAAGATGAAGATTAAACAAAATGATAATGAGATTCTTGTGTTTATGAAACACGGTAATTAAATATGAATTATTATAGTTCAAGGATGAAATGATTTTGTCAACAACGAGATTAATTTCTTATAAGGTTAAAAGGTGTCAATAATGCCATTTGTGCGTTAACCTTTCTACCTGGAAATCATTAATTTAGTGAACTATGATTTGAAATATTTAATTCAAGGAAAAATTGGGGATCTCTTTATGATGGGATCATGGTCGTTTTAATTAAAAATCCCTTAATTAAATATTAAGTTATTAGATGCTTTCCAATTGAATAACACTCATCAAAGCCTAGATCATTAGGAGTTGGTTGGCCAAAGTAAAGTATTCCTAATTATCGTGGTTAGGTGCGAAAGAATAAATGTGATATTCGACATGTTAATCAATTGGGTCTAACTTAACTAAGTTATCACAATAGGATTGTGAAATGAGAACTTAGAAGCATAGGTTTGGCGGAAAATTTATTTGATAAATTAGAGCAATTGTTGTTCACCAAACTGTCCAAGAATTATATACGAGATATAATTGACAAATGTTGTCTACCTAAATAGTTATGTTTTGGGAGTATCTGCCAACGCTGACCCAAGACATAATAAAATATGGATCTTGGCCCACTAGAAAGTAAGGTTTCGCATAGGCTTTCCGAGTTAATAGTGAGGGCTATTAATTTGATAAAAATAGTGGGAGGTATATTAAGTTGAATGTACCATAATCACTTGAACATAATTATTGTAACAATCTAACTTATCTTATGCATTTTATCATTGTAGATAACAAATGGCACAAAACACAAACAACACTTTCTCTGTGCGATCAGTCCTTGAGAAGGACAAGCTGACAGGATCAAACTTCCTTGACTGGTCTAGGAATTTGAGAATTGTTCTCATGAAGGAAAAGAAATCTTATGTGATTGATAATCCTCAACCGGAATCCCCTGTTGCCAATGCCACTAGTGCTGTGCAAAATGCTTATCAGAAGCATATTGATGATGCGAATGATATGGCTTGTCTTATGCTTGCTACAATGAATGCTGAGCTTCAGAAGCAGCATCTGGATATGAATGCACATGCTATGTTTGAACATCTTTCAACGATGTTTCAATCACAGGCTCGTGTGGAAAAGTTTAACACGAGCAAAGCACTCTACTCATGCAAGCAGGGAAACGGACCAGTTGGACCACAAGTTCCAAAGATGATTGGGTATTGTGATTACCTTGCTCGTTTGGGTTTCTCGCTTCAGCGAGAGGCTCAAATTCATATAATCTTGCAATCTTTGAACAACGACTATACTCAGTTTATTATGAATTTTAATATGACTGAGCAAGATAAGACTCCTATGGAATTGTTGGCCATGCTGAGGACCACTGAAGCAAATATGGTCAAGGCACCTGAGAAAGCTCCCATAATGATGGTGGGCAAGAAAGGTGTTAAGGGAAAGGGGAAATGGAAGGGGAAGAAAAAGGTTGCATCAAAAGCTCTTGCTCCTTCCAAGCCCTCATTCAAAAAGGCTGGAAAGCCGAAGGGAGATGTCGCAAAGGCTGACAAGGGTGATTGTCACTATTGCAACAAGCCTGGTCACTGGAAGAGGAACTGTCCTAACTACTTGGATGATCTGAAGAAGATGAAGTCTGTCAAGATTTCTACTGATTCAGGTATTTATGTTATAGAAGTCAATTTGTCTATTTCAACATCTTGGGTATTGGATACTGGATGTGGTTTGCACATTTGTATTAATGTGCAGGAACTGCGAAGGAGTAGGACATTGGCAAAGGGAGAAGTTGACCTACGAGTAGGCAATGGAGCAAAGGTTGTTGCTTTAGCCGTAGGAATTTATTATTTATCGTTGCCCTCTGGGCTTATTTTAGAACTTGATAATTGCTATTACGTGCATGCGATTTGTAGAAACATTATTTCTATTTCTTGTTTGGACAAGAAGGGTTTTTCATTTACTATTAAAGACAATTGTTGCTCTTTTGGTTTGAATGATTTAACTTATGGTATTGCACGCATGTTTAATGGTTTATATGTTCTAGATTTAAATTTTACACCTGTCTATAATGTTAATAAACGCCTTAAAGCAAATGACTCTAATCAAACCTTCCTATGGCATTGTCGATTAGGCCATATAAATGAGAATCGCATATCCAAGCTCCATAAAGATGGATTTTTGGATAAATTTGATTTTGAATCATACGATGAATGCGAAGCTTGTTTACTTGGTAAAATGGCAAAGGCCCCTTTTAACAAATAAGGTGAAAGGGCCACTGAACGATTAGAACTAATACATAGTGATGTATGTGGTCCAATGCTGTTTACACAATATCAGGTTATGGTTCTTTTCAGCTAATGTGCCTATTCAACAATGTATGATCTTAATTCACTGCCAAGACAATTAATAAATTGAGGTTTTAATTAACTAAATTAAACTAAGATGCAAAGTAAGAACTAATTAACTAATGAGAATTAAATCTGAATTTCTAATAAGAATAAAACATGCGATCCTAACTTCATTATCTACTTCACTTAGAGTCGCGGCCTTTAATCAATACATGTGATGGTTTTGATATCTGATCGGACAACACGAAACAAGTAAAAGCTACCTCTCGGTATACTAATACCAAACTACGCATGCATCCACAAAAGAGATAGAAGATGGGTAGACACCAAATATGTTTAGACCCTATATCTCTATAAAATTTGAAAACATAAAGGTTTAAGCACAAGTTATCCACATAGATCACATAGGGTAGCATAATATCTCTATTTACGCCAAAAATCATGACGTTAAAACATCAACCTATCCTATGCTAGCATGGCAAGTTCTAAATCTCAAGATCCACTCTCGTTTCGCAAGAGATTAACAAATTTGATGTTCGCGACGCATCTAAATACATGAAACACAACCATACGAGGATATCAAGAATTCACCACACATAAATCTTTAAAGCATACAAACTACTAAGCTACATAGATAAATCCGTTAGAATCCCATGACAACGATTAGCTCATAATTGAGCCGTTCATCGTCATGGGATTTGATGAAAACATGATATAAACAAGATATGAATAAAAGAAGTAATTATATTAATAAACAAAGAGTTAAGAAAACAAATCTAGAATCCAGAATAACACAAAAGATGAAGTAGATCTAGATCCGTTGCTTGTCACGAGCGTTGAATCCTTCTCTCCTTTTCTCCCTTGCAGATCTAAGCTATGTTACAATAATAATAACTCTGATACAAATTACATGGTAGGATGTGTTTAAATAGACTCTAGAAGTCTTTCCCAATAAGCAATTACCTTCTATTACAATTAGAATTCGATTAAGGTACCAAAAGCTGCCCAAAATACAATTAGAATTAGAAAAAGGGCAAAACAGTAATCTTTCAGCCTTGCTTCACAAAGAACACGTGCGCGAATTTTAACTACACGCTCCCTGTACCTGCTATCTATCCCAGGTTGTAGAAAATCTCCCAAGCTTCGCGTGAGCTGTAAGATCGCTGAAAACGGACTTCTAGAACTCCAGATATGGCCAAAACAGTGTAGACTGCGCAACCTTCCCGGAAAATCCTAATTTTAATCAATTAATCCTCCAAACACGATAGAAGCATCCACCCATAATCGACATTCTTGTAAATCTGCACAACTAAGCAAAACACATTAAAACTACAACAAACTTGAGGCCAAGTGAATCAATTTAAGCCGAATTGAAGCGATCCAAGTGGATATAAAATCCACTTATCACACCCCCAAACTTAAACCGATGCTTGTCCTCAAGCATATACAATTACAACTAACTTACTAACTAGTACCACTTCCGTAGGTGATTACGGTTGCATTTGGCATATGCAACAAGCCCTTTAAACCCCTAGGCAGCCCTAGTGGACGAGTAAGGTCTCGTGAGGGCCTATAGCGAACGTACCCACAAAATCCAATGCAATGCAATGCATGAATGCAACTAATATGAAAATGCAACGATCCCCTTCAAACTAATCAAAACCAACTAACAAGAAAATATCTCAAAGAATGCGACTAAATCCAAATAGAGCTTGACCAAGTTCCCGTATACTAACAATACATGAACAGAAACGTGCGTGTGTGCAATGCTCATCAGAAATACTCCCAAAACTAGGTCAAAAATCATACATGCTCTTCGTCAAGACAATCACAAGTTTATAAATAGAATAGACTGTAGACACTTCATAACCTAGGAACACCTCCATCCTTATCCAAGGTAGACAGAAATTCATGCTTTATTACTAACTACTATGACACATATATACAATCATGCTTATTTAACCGTGCAATGGATGAGACCCCGAAAGGTTTATACAATAATACCCATGTAACGAGCGTTGGGTTAGTGGATCCTAGACTATAAAAGCCTTAGGTCACTAGGCACAAAGTCCCCTAGAACTTAATTTCTCGAGTATTAAAGAGCTCACCCTGGCTAATTTTGCATAAAAACAATTGAAACTTTTGATTCTTTTTTTTTCTTTTCTTTCTTTCTTTTTTTTCTGCGTTTTTTTTTCTTTTCTCTATGCAATCTGGAATGAGAATTCTCAATTCCAACCCTAGACTACTCATATAAATATGAGCCGGCTACTAGCCATTTGACATCTAGCAATTATTGACAATTATTTACAATTTAAGCATGAAATCCCTGTTTTCCCTCAAACTTAGACTTAAGTGTTCTAGGCCATCAAGGGAATAACGAAAATTCTAAATATAAACAAGTGATTAAATCTCAAACAACCAAACAAGCATAACCTCAACCTAGCCCAAAAGCAACCTAATGAGACTGTGTAAAATTTTGTTTCTGAAACACATAAGTCAATTTCATAAGAACTATAAGTCAACCCTCTATTCATCATTACCACACTCAATTAGACACCTACATACCAATCAGAATTAGCTCGTCTTAAGGGATCATGAAATATTCATGCCATGAAAATGCAACTAATATGAACTCACATGGTATACGAAACAAAAAACAGAATGTCCTATATGAAACAAACGTAATTAATACGAACATACATGCATGAATTACTACTAATAATATACAAAGCATGAAATCCTACATGAACACATAATACAACAACAACTACTAATCCCTCAAACCACCCCCAAACTTAAAATATTCAGTGTCCTCATTGAATGAAAATAAATATGAGGGAAAGTAGAAAACATACCTAACCAGCTGAGTCATCACCCTCCTCGGATGAATCTGGTGGAGGATAATGCGTACGAGCTCCATAGACTGGCCACTTCCCAAATAACAAGAATACTACAAAACCCCCAATTACATGAACACAAATTCGTAATAAAAATAAGATTAGAGAAAAAAGATTTACCCAATACGAATCGAAGAGGTGAACTTGCAATTAATTCCTCTTTAGAATTGAATTTTTTAGAGATTTAAAGAATTAGAAAAGGAATTGGATTTGTATGTATAGGTGTGTATATATAACGGAGGGATTGGGTGAATAAAAATTGAACGTGTAAGGGAGAAATTTTGAGTGGGTATGAATTTGAGGTAAGATAGAAAAAAGATTTAATGAATTAAAGAAAAAAAATTAGTATAAATATAGGTTTAGAATTTTGGAAGAGAGATGGGAGTTTTGTAATTGAAATAGGAAAAGAATTAGGTTTAGGGATACAAGTATAAGAGGAGAAACAAAATTGGGGAGAATTTTTTTTTTCTTTTTTATACGTGTACAGGTGCAAAAAAATTCGGGTAGAAACTGCATAAGAAGCAATCTGCGCGCACCAGGCACAGACTGCGCGCTACACAGTAACGCAGGCGCAGCCTGCGTCACATACAGAAACGCAGGCGCAGCCTGCGTTACGCAGGAGCAACCTGCGCGACCTCAGTATTTTTTTTTCCTTCACAACACTCTCCCTTTTTTTTCACTCATTTTTTTTTCCTACACTAATGCGTGGGTTGCCTCCCACGAAGCGCTCCTTTAACGCCAATAGCTTGACGTTACTTCATTAACTCATGGCGGTTTCAAAAGAATAACTGAACCGTTCTCAACAGAAATACCATTCATACGAACGTTGACCTCTTGTTTGCTTGCTTTCCACAATTCTCTTCCATCAGACTTCAACCTAATTTTACTATCCAACAGCTTAATCTTCTTCTTTTACTTCTTCACACCTCTAATGTGTTTCTCCGACTCGAACGGCAAGCTTTCTTCTTCATTATCATCGGCTTTCCACCTTCGCAACACATTATCATGCCCCTCTTCAAAAATCACTAGCTCATTATTCAAAAGGACATACCTCAAATGTGGTGGAAGTTTCCCAAGCTTTACATTTGAAAGATCTCGAATTGAAGAACTGTCAATGAAATCACTAATGTGATGCTGTAGCACGTATGAGTCCGATTTTTCGCTCACTAACTGATCAAACTTCTTTCTCTGACCCGCATCAACTATTTCCACACTGCAACACTCTTCATCCTCTGTCGGAAATTTCATGGCCTTGAAAACATTAAAGGTGACATTCTGATCTTGCACCCTCATTGTAAGCTCTCTTTTTTGCACATCAATCAAAGTATGGCCTGTAGCTAGAAAAGGCCTTCCCAAGATTATTGGAATCTTCTTGTCTTCTTCAAAATCCAAGATAACAAAATCAGCTGGGAAGATAAGCTTATCAACTTTCACCAAAACGTCCTCCACTATGCCCCTTGGATATGTGATAGATCGATCAGCCAACTGCAAAGAGATATTGGTTGGCTTAGGCTCCGGCAGACCAAGTTGCTTGAACACAGATAAAGGCATGAGATTGATGCTAGCTCCCAAGTCACACAAGCACTTGCTAAAAGAAAGATTGCCAATAGTGCAAGGGATGGTGAAACTTCCCGGATCTTTAAGTTTGGGTGGCAACTTCTGCTGCAGAACTGCACTACACTCCTCCGTTAATGCCACTGTTTCAAATTCTTCCAACCTTCTCTTTCGTGACAAAATATCCTTCATGAACTTTGCATACCTCGGCATCTGCTCCAATGCTTCAAAAAAGGAATGTTAATAGACAATTTCTTGAAAACATCCATAAACTTCTGAAACTGTTTCTCTTGACTTTTCTACAAGCGTCCAGGATATGGAGGAGGATGATAGATTTGATTATTCTTCGAAGATTGCTCCGGAGTAGACTTTTCAACAAGTTTCTTGTTCTTCTCACCATCAAGCTGATCAGCCACTAAATCAGATTTCTCAATTTCTGGCACTGCAGATTTTTCAACCTGCTGATTCTGAACATCTTCATCTTCCTTAGCTACTGATTTAGGATCCCTCGTGACTTTTCCAGATCTCAAAGAAACTGCATTGACCTGTTCTTTGCTTTCCCTTCTGCCTGGATTAGCCTCCGTATCACTAGGCAGAGTTCCTTGTTGCCTACTAAGTAAGGCACTTGTAATCTGTCCTTTCTGGTTTTCCAAGATCTTTTGAGAAGCTTGCAGGTTCTTCACCATCATCCTCAAATCATCCATTTCTGATTTTTCATTAGATGACTGCCCCGCATGAGCCTGGGGCTGTTGCTGCTGAAATCCAAGAGGTTGATATGGTGCCCTTGGAGCATAAGGCTGTTGATAGCCTTGATTGAATGGCTTCGGTTGCTGTCCCTGAAACTGCTGATAGGGTTGCTGAACACCTTGATTGTTGCTCCAGCTGAAATTGGGATGATTCCTGTTGCTTGGATGATAAGTAGCTGGAACTGGTTGAGGAGTTCACTGAAAGTTACTCACAAACTGTGCTGATTTAGAAGAGATAGCACACTAATTCGTCTCATGTGCGCCCGCACATAGCTCATAAATACTAGCAACCTGCTGAATCCCATGATTTGCCAAAGAATCTATTTTCCTATTCATTGCCTCTAGCTGAACTACTAGAGCTGAGACTGCATTAACATCAAGAACACCTGCTACCTTGCCTTGAGAAAGCCTCTGGGTTGGATTTTGATATTCATTAGCAGCCATCGTCTCAATAAGATCATATGCTTCCTCGTAGCTCTTAGCCCACAGAGCTCCACCTGATGCTGCATCTAGCAAAGGTCTAGACTGTGCTCCCAACCCATTGTAGAAACCGTTAATAACCATCCAATCAGGCATGCCATGATGTAGACACCTACGAAGCATCTCCTTGTAACGTTCCCAAGCCTCACACAAAGATTCACCAGATTGCTGCTGAAATTGAGTTAGCTGGTTCCGTATTGCTGCAGTTTTCGCCATAGGGAAGAATTTAGTAAGAAACTTCTGAGCAAGATCCTCCCATGTAGTAATGGAACCAGCTGGTAGAGAGTGTAACCAGCCCTTAGCCTTATCCCTTAAAGAGAATGGGAAAAACCTCAACTTGATAGCATCCTCCGACACACCATTAAATTTGAAAGTGTCGCAGATCTCGATAAAGTCCCGAATGTGCATGTTAGGATCCTCTGTCGAAGCACCCCAAAACTGAACCGAATTCTGTACCATCTGAATTGTGCTCGGCTTGATCTCAAAGTTGTTCGCTGCAATAGCTGGCCTGACAATACTAGATTGTATGTCATTGATCTATGGCTGCGAATAGTCCTTCAAAGCCTTGACTGCTGCTGGTAAATTTGCCATCTCTTTATTGCTGCAAGTTCTTCTTCTACCAGTTTACGAGTTTGCAAACGTGTTCGCTTACACGTTCAAGTACCTGAAAACACCACGAAACAAACAAACTAAATAAGAAATCCGAGTCAGTGAACGCTAACGACCACTGATGACAAGCACATAAACTAAACAAAACACCGATGATCCTCGGCAGCGGCGCCAAAAACTTGTTTACACAATATCACGCAAGCGTACGTGGTCACAAGTAATATATAAGGTTAAGTCCAAATTCGTTCCCACAGGGATCAGGTTATGGTTCTTTTCAGCTAATGTGCCTATTCAACAATGTATGATCTTAATTCACTGCCAAGACAATTAATAAATTGAGGTTTTAATTAACTAAATTCAACTAAGATGCAAAGTAAGAACTAATTAACTAATGAGAATTAAATCTGAATTTCTTATAAGAATAAAACATGGGATCCTAACTTCATTATCTACTTCACTTAGAGTCGCAGCCTTTAATCAATACATGTGATGGTTTTGATATCTGATCGGACAACACGAAACAAGTAAAAGCTACCTCTCGATATACTAATACCAAACTACGCATGCATCCACAAAAGAGATAGAAGATGGGTAGACACCAAATATGTTTAGACCCTATATCTCTATAGAATTTGAAAACATAAAGGTTTAAGCACAAGTTATCCACATAGATCACATAGGGTAGCATAATATCTCTATTTACGCCACAAATCATGATGTTAAAACATCAACCTATCCTATGCTAGCATGGCAAGTTCTAAATCTCAAGATCCACTCTCGTTTCGCAAGAGATTAACAAATTAGATGTTCGCGACACATCTAAATACATGAAACACAACCATATGAGGATATCAAGAATTCCCCACACATAAATCTTTAAAGCATACAAACTACTAAGCTACATAGATAAATCCGTTAGAATTCCATGACAACGATTAGCTCATAATTGAGCCGTTCATCGTCATGGGATTTGATGAAAACATGATATAAACAAGATATGAATAAAAGAAGTAATTATATTAATAAACAAAGAGTTAAGAAACACTACGCCATAAATGATCATATGCAATGCTTTTAGAAAGTGTTTCACTGAAAGTGTTCTGTTAGGTATGAAATTTTGGCTCTAATGAAACAGAACTTGAACTGGTGTTGCATTACACATAATTAGCGTTGCATTTGATCCACGGTGTTTCACATAATGCAACACTAACAGCTGGCGTTGCATTAGATATTTTTTAATTTTAAAAAATGCTGATGTGGCAGCAGTGGGGCCCACATTTGCTGACGTGGCATTTGCTGACGCGGCAAGTGTGGGGCCCACAATTGCTGATGTGGCAGATGTGGGGCCCACATTTGCTGACGTGGCATTTGCTGACGTGGCAGAAGCGTTGCATTAGGTGAAAAAGGCGTTGCATTCGCTATATAAAAGCGTTGCATTAGTTATTTTTTAACTTTAATAAATGCTGACGTGGCTGTTGTGGGCCCCACCTGGGTGACGTGGCAGTGTGGGGCCCACAAGGATGACGTGGCAAGAGGCCAGAGATGTTGACGTGGCAAGTGTGGAGCCCACAATAGTTGACGTGGCAGATGTGGGGCCCATATTTGCTGACGTGGCATTCGCTGACGTGGCAGAAGCGTTGCATTAGGTGAAAAAAGCGTTGCATTTGCTATATAAAAGCGTTGCATTAGCTGTTTTTTAATATTAATAAAGTCTGTCGTGGCAGCTGTGGGGCCCACTAAGGGTGACATGGCAGTGTGGGTCCCACGAAGGTGACGTGGCAGGAGGTCCACAGATGCTGACGTGGCAGGTGTGGGGCCCACATTTGCTGACGTGGCAGAAGCGTTGCATTAGGTGAAAAAAGCATTGCATTTGCTATATAAAAGCGTTGCATTAGGTATTTTTAATATTAATAAAGTCTGACGTGGCAGCTGTGGGGCCCACTAAGGGTGACGTGGCAGTGTGGGGCCCACAAGGGTGACGTGGCAGTGTGGGGCCCACAAGGGTGACGTGGCAGGTGGTCCACAGATGCTGACGTGGCAGGTGTGGGGCCCACAATTGCTGACGTGGTAGGTGTGTGGCCCACATTTGCTGACGTGGCATTCGCTGACGTGGCAGAAGCGTTGCATTAGGAGAAAAAAGCGTTGCATTTGCTGTTTTGAAGTGTTGCGTTAACTGCTGCTCTTACCGGAATGATGAAACTATTTTTAAAATTTTTTTTTCCGACATTCCAATCGTACAGATGTCAAGATATAACGGTTTTAGTGAAGTGGTAAATTTTTAAAAAATTTGCTAGATATATTTGGTTTGGTTTTATAACGGTCAAACCGGTCAATGTAGACTTCCCTTTTAAATAGTCTTGTCCCGAATGATGAAACTATTTTTTAAAATCTTTTTTTCGACGTTCCAATCGTACGGATGTCAAGATATAACGGTTTTAGTGAAGTGGTCAATTTTTAAAAAATTTGATAGATGTATTTGGTTTGGTTTTATAACGATCAAACCGGTCAATGTAGACTTCCCTTTTAAATAGTCTTGTCCCGAATGATGAAACTATTTTTAAAATTTTTTTTTTCGACGTTCCAATCGTATGGATGTCAAGATATAACGGTTTTAGTGAAGTGGTAAATTTTTAAAAAATTTGCTAGATGTATTTGGTTTGGTTTTATAACGGTCAAACCGGTCAATGTAGACTTCCCTTTTAAATAGTCTTGTCCCGAATGATGAAACTATTTTTTAAAATCTTTTTTTCGACGTTCCAATCGTACGGATGTCAAGATATAACGGTTTTAGTAAAGTGGTAAATTTTTAAAAAATTTGCTAGATGTATTTGGTTTGGTTTTATAACGGTCAAACCGGTCAATGTAGACTTCCCTTTTAAATAGTCTTGTCCTGAATGATGAAACTATTTTTTAAAAATTTTTTTCGACATTCCAATCGTACGGATGTCAAGATATAACGGTTTTAGTGAAGTGGTAAATTTTTAAAAAATTTGCTAGATGTTTTGGTTTGGTTTTATAACGGTCAAACCGGTCAATGTAGACTTCCCTTTTAAATAGTCTTGTCCCGAACGATGAAACTATTTTTTAAAATCTTTTTTTTGACGTTCCAATCGTACGGATGTCAAGATATAACGGTTTTAGTGAAGTGGTAAATTTTTAAAAAATTTGCTAGATGTATTTGGTTTGGTTTTATAACGGTCAAACCGGTCAATGTAGACTTCCCTTTTAAATAGTCTTGTCCCGAATGATGAATCTATTTTTTAAAATTATTTATTCAACGTTCCAATCGTACGGATGTCAAGATATAACGATTTTAGCGAAGTGGTAAATTTTTAAAAAATTTGCTAGATGTATTTGGTTTGGTTTTATAACGGTCAAACCGGTCAATGTAGACTTCCCTTTTAACTTGTCTTGTCCCGAATGATGAATCTATTTTTTTAAATTATTTTTCGACGTTCAAATCGTACGGATGTCAAGATATAACGGTTTTAGTGAAGTGGTAAATTTTTAAAAAATTTGCTAGATGTATTTGGTTTGGTTTTATAACGGACCAACCGGTTAAAGTAGGCTTTTCTTTTAACTAGTCATGTCCGGAATGATTAATCTATTTTTTTAAATTATTTTTTCGACGTTCCAATTGTACGGATGTCAAGATCTAAAGATTTTAGTGATGTTGTAATTTTTTAAAAAAAATTCTAGATGTATTTGGTTTGGTTTTATAACCGTCAAACCGGTCAAATTTTACTTTCCTTTTAACTAGTCTTGTCCCGAATGATGAATCTATTTTTTTAAAATATTTTTAAAATTACCACATTAATAAAATATTTTTATTAATGTGGTAATTTTTTAAAAAAAACCCTAGATTTATTTGGTTAGATTTTATAACAGTGAAATCGGTCAATGTAGAGCTTCCTTTTAACTAGTGTTTATTTTAATTTTTTTTTTAAAAACCCTATATTTATTTGGTTAGATTTTATAACAGTCAAATCGGTCGATGTAGAGCTTCCTTTTAACTAATGTTTCTTTTAAATTTTTTATTTTTATCATTCATGTTTTTAGGTTTTCCAAAATTTTATAAATTTTAAATTAAAACATTAAAATTGATGTTCGAAAAAAGAAAAAGAAATTAAAATACCCAAAATAGATTGGGTTAGTAGGTGAACAGCTAGACATTGGGGTTAAAATTTTGGGCGGACAATTTTCCCCCCAAAATGAAATTTTTAGACATCCCCAAAACAGTGTTATGAAAACACTTACTCTAATTCCCCAAAAACACTCTCTCCCTCTCTACTCTACTCTCTCGCTCGACATACCCTCTCTCTTCATACTCTCTCCGCACCTCCAATTGGAAATTTTTTTAGTTAAATCATCTCCAACATATTTTGATTTACAAATTGAAAACCCTAATTTAATTATACAAACCCTAATTTATAGGACTTCTGATTTCGAGATTTCGTTAAGGTACTTCATCTCTAACTCTTAGAGTTTCAATCTATGGATTTGGGTATTCTATTCATCTCTCTATGGCTTTGACCCCTCTCTCTGTGTGTGTGTGTGTGTGTGTCTCTGTATCTCTCTCTCCCTCTCTGTCTCTGTCTATTTGAACAGAATAACCTGTAGTTTGGTTTATACCAAATCTTAGTCTGGGCGGGGAAGTGTGTAGCTTGATTATCTAATTCCCAGTACATGGAAATCACTGGAGGCTCTATATGATTCTGGAAAGGCTAGATCTATTGGTGTGAGCAAAAGATCTAATATGCACTCAAGATTGGTTAAGGAATGTGGAAGCTTTTGTTGATCTTCGAGAAGAACCACCAGCAGACTACAAAAAAATATGATAATACCAAAAGGTAACTCTATTATTCTTTGTTTATCTTACTTTTGCTGACGGGGTTGATGTTATATCTGTATCCGTAGGAGGCCCGGTCCGAATCTACTTTGAAGATTCAATGGCCATTGGGGCTTTTCATGCTATGAAGAAGGGAATCGTGACAGCATGCGCAGCAGGTAATTTGGGGCCTGACACATCTACTGTCCAAAATGTTGCCCCATGGATTTTTACTGCTGGTGCTAGCAGTATTGATAGGCAATTTGAGACTGATGTTACATTGGGCAATGGCATGACAGCAAAGGTAATCAAGGACATAACTACATATCATGTTGTATTAAATTGAACTACGTTATGTGTACATACATAAGTTTGTTTGTTGGTAGGGAATTTCTATCAACACATATTCACCAACAAAACAAATGTTTTCTTTAACAAGTGGAGCATTAGCAGCCAATTCCAGCAGCGTAGGAGCTTCCTATAGAAATGCCAGGTATAGAACCTACAACCATATTTTTTGGTATTTTACATATTTTTAAACATCCTAAATTTACAAGAATGCAAGAAGGGGCGAAAAAAGTGATAATATCAACCCATTTCATGAGGGAGGGATAAGAAACTGTAAACCCCCATAAGGTATTATTTCTAATTTGTTAAATGTTACTAATTACTACTGAGTATTAATACTTCAGTGCGTACTTTGGTTTTTGAAGGGGCTGGTGGACACCAATGTTTTTAACTGCAGGAATAGCATCTGCCAAATATTTTTTTCATCATGTTTCAAGGCAAAACACTCTTACTCAAGCTCGCAGGAACATCTCTCGTCATTATGATCTGGTCCGTGATTCAATTGGAACCTGCAATTTTCTTCTTGCTACAAGATAACAATTTGTAAAAACATATATAGGCCTAGCATAAATTAAGGCACTATTTAGCTGAAAAATTGTCTTTGTGTTCATGTTCCAGTCGAATGAACTTTTTGGTCTGTTCTTAGATGAAACAATGACTTATTCATGTGCAAAATTTAAGGTCAGATTCTATCATCCGTTTGTTCAGACAGCAAATGTAATTTTATCTTCAACATTGCCATTACATATTCATGTTTTGCTCATTTGTCTAAAAGATGGAGGGTGAAGACTTAAAAACTGCACAGCAGAGAAAAATCTCTATGCTAATTGAGAAGGTCAGTCTTAAAGTTATAATCCCCCAGAGCCATTTTGTGTAAATGCATAGATTGTACATCTATATTGAAACATCTCCTTATAGTCCTACCTTCAATTGATTCAGGCAAGAGTTAAGAAGGAGCATGAAGTTCTGGAGATTGGGTGTGGCTGGGGAAGTTTAGCAATAGAAATTGTCAAACGAACTGGATGTAAATACACCGACATTACCCTTTCCGAGGAGCAACTAAGATATGCAGAAATGAAAGTAAAGGAAGCAGGACTTCAGGTACTATATTTGACAAAAATCAACCTTCATGTATACCTCTACACATTAGCTTACTCATTTATATGATTACACATACCAACCTTATTTTCAGAACAACATAAAGCTTCTCCTGTGCGACTATCGCCAACTGCAAGAAACCAATAAATTTGATCGTATTATATCCTGGTAAGTTCATTGAAAGATAAACTTGACCTCAACTTCATATGCTATGAATTTATATATATAATTAACCAAATACCACTTGCAGTGAGATGTTAGAAGCTGTTGGCCATGAATACATGGAGGAATTTTTTGGTTGCTGTGAATCATTATTGGCAGAGAATGGGATATTCGTTCTTCAGGTATCAGCCACATGCGCTTATAAATAATAATCAAAACAAAACCATTTGTACCTGAACTCATGCTTATGCAACTCGAAACTATTTCCAGTTCATATCAATACCAGATGAGCGATATGATGAGTACAGACGAAGTCCTGACTTTATTAAAGAGTATATATTTCCTGGTGGATGTCTGTCTTCGCTCAGTAGAGTCACATCAGCCATGGCAGCTTCACCAGGCTATGGTAAGAGTCCAAGTTAATTTTGCACCTGATATTTTAGATGTTTGTTTTTTTTTAAAAAGCTTGAACAATATTAGAAATCACAATACAAATGCAGTGTGGAACATGTCGAAAACATGGGGATCCATTACACTCAGCTAAGAAACTGTAAACCCCCATAAACTTAGTATTAACTAATTTCAGAGACTTGTTGTTCAACAACTTGAGCGCCCCTGTTCCCAAAATTTCTTCTAAATCATTCAAGTAAGCAATTTGCATGTTGTTTTCTCTTTCGGTCTTCCCTTTATAAATTTATTAGTATGAACTGAATTAATGAGCATCCCTCTGGTCTCTTTGGTCATTCTTTTAACTGTAGTTTTTTTTTACCATATGCTTCTCACTTATTAGTCTGTTTATAGATTCTTCTAATTGATTTGAGGTGTAGTCTATAATTCCATTTTGGGGCTTTCCATTTTGGGGCTTTACATTCTGTTCTTAATTGATTTGAGGTGTAGTCTATAATTTTAAGTAAATTATTTATAGTGTCGCACCATGCTTAAAAACTGTAGGATAGATTGCATAGGTCATTGCCTGTTTGGTACTCTATTTTGGTCATTCTTTTTAACTGTAGTTTTTTTTATCATATGCTTCTCACTTATTAGTCTGTTTATAGATTCTTTTGCTAGAGAATCAGTTATTCCTTTCTTGGAGAGTATTAGAGAAAATGTATCTTGAGAGAAAATTGTCTTGCGAATTTTAGTCAGTTTTTAGTCGGTTTTTACATCTGAATGTTGTACATTTTATCAAGGCTAGTCCATCTGAGTATGTCATATCCCAAGCTGCTAGTTTTTATTTATATACTATATTTACATGTAGAATTTTTTAGTGCAAGTAGACTAAATTTATTGATGCTTTGTTATCTTAGATCAACAGTAGGGCATATTTTGAAGGTATACATGTGTTTCTGACTAAACTTCTTGTTCTGTTATGTTATGACCAGATACATGGGCACAATCATCGGCATTGGTGACTTGGATCTTGGAGACATATGTGCTATTGCATCAAGTGATCTGGTACTACTACGACAAGACGACACCAAATTTTAGCAATATTATTATGTAACTATTGTCCATATTCTGTACTTTTTATATACAGAATTAGTCGTATGTACTTTATGTTGGATTACTTGGAATTATGGTGTGGATGGGATGTAAATTATTTAGATGGCTGGTAGGATGATTTAATGTATGTTGAATGGTTTGGATTGGTTTCTTTATGTATGAAACTATATATTGCAGAAATTTTAATTACAGTGTTGCATTTGATATTTTTAGTGTTGCATTTCTAGAACTTTGTAGCGTTGCATAAGTAAATACAGCGTTGCATTTGATATTTTAGTGTTGCATTTCAAGAACATGATAGTGTTGCATTTGGTAAATATAGTGTTGCATTACATGTTGTGGGCCCATTGCTGACGTGGCATGTGGGACCCATTGCTGATGTGGCACATGGGCCCACTGTTGACATGGCATGTGGACCCCATTATTGACATGGCATCCTAGTGGGCCCCACTGATGATGTGGCATGCCAACTGTACCAATGCTGATGTGGCATGCCAACTGGACCAATGCTGACGTGGCATGCCAGCTGGACCCATTGTTGACGTGGCATGCTAGTGGGACCCACTTTCGTGACGTGGAATTGGAACTATGTCAAATGTCAAATGCAACGCCATTTTGGTGTTGCATTTGCTTGCTGTGGTGTTGCATTACACGTCAGATACAACGCTTATTGCTGTTGCTTTAGATGCCAAAAAGCGTTGTATTATGGGGTCTAACGAGACGGTCTCGAATGCAACGCCCCCTGGTGTTGCATTTGGTCTAATGCAACGCTTTTTTGGCCTAAAGCAACAGTAAACATGGCGTTGCATATGGGCGTTTTTGGCGTAGTGAAAGCAAATCTAGAATCCAGAATAACACAAAAGATGTAGTAGATCTAGATCCGTTACTTGTCACGAGCGTTGAATCCTTCTCTCCTTTTCTCCCTTGCAGATCTAAGCTATGTTACAATAATAATAACTCTGATACAAATTACATGGTAGGATGTGTTTAAATAGACTCTAGAAGTCTTGCCCAATAAGAAATTACCTTCTATTACAATTAGAATTCGATTAAGGTACCAAAAGCTGCCCAAAATACAATTAGAATTAGAAAAAGGGCAAAACAGTAATCTTTCAGCCTTGCTTCACAAAGAACACGTGCGCGAATTTTAACTACACGCTCCCTGCACCTACTATCTATCCCAGGTTGTAGAAAATTTCCCAAGCTTCGCGTGAGCTGTAAGATCGCTGAAAACGGACTTCTAGAACTCCAGATATGGCCAAAACAGTGTAGACTGCGCAACCTTCCCGGAAAATCCGAATTTTAATCAATTAATCCTCCAAACACGATAGAAGCATCCACCCATAATCGACATTCTTGTAAATCTGCACAACTAAGCAAAACATATTAAAACTACAACAAACTTGAGGTCAAGTGAATCAATTTAAGCCGAATTGAAGCGATCCAAGTGGATATAAAATCCACTTATCAAATGCGTTCTATGGCAAGAGGAGGCTTTTACTACTTCATAACATTTACTGATGATTACAGTAGATATGGATATGTGTATCTAATGAAGTACAAATCTGAATCTTTTGAAAAGTTCAAAGAATACAAAGCTGAGGTAAAAAAGCAAAAGGAAGAGACTATTAAAACTCTTCGATCTGATCGAGGAGGTGAATACTTAACCCTAGAATTTAAGAATTTCTTAAAGGAATGTTGTATTGTATCACAACTCACTCCTCCTGGAACACCATAATGGAATGGTGTTTCTGAAAGGAGGAATCGTACTTTGTTTGACATGGTACGATCGATGATGAGTCACGCTGATCTTCCAATAAGTTTCTGGGGTGATGCCCTAGAAACCGCTGCATATACACTAAACCGTGTTCCATCAAAATCGGTTCAAAAGACTCCATATGAGATATGGACTAGAAAGCGTCAAAGCATGTCATTTATGAAAATATGGGGATGTGAAGCGTTTGTAAAACTCTTGACCTCTGACAAGCTTGGACCCAAATCAGACAAATGTTATTTTGTGGGGTACCCAAAGGAAACTAAGGGTTAATATTTCTATAATCTAATTGAGAACAAAATAGTTGTTTCTCGAAATGCTGTATTTCTAGAAAGATAATTTGTCTCCAGAAGAAATAGTGGGAGGAAAGTAGATCTCGATGAAGTTCGAGAACCACAAGATAACATTGAACCGGAAATGGAACGTGAGCAAGATATTCAAGATAATCTTGAAGAGAATATTGCTCAAGAAACACAAGTTGTTCGTAGATCTGGTAGGATTCGCCATGAGCCTGTGAGATATTATGGATTTCTCCTAGTCGATAATGGTGATATAATGCTCATGGATCATGATGAGCCTCTTACCTATCAAGATGCTATGAACAGTCCAAACTCTGAGAAATGGATAGAAGCCATGAAATCTGTAATGGATTCCATGTATGAAAACAAAGTATGGACTTTGGTTGATCCACCTGAAGGGGTAAAACCCATTGGGTGCCAATGGGTCTTCAAAATGAAGACTGACATGGATGGAAAGGTCCAGACCTATAAAGCTAGGTTGGTTGCAAAAGGTTTCAAACAAATTCATGGTATTGACTATGATGAAAATTTTTCACCAGTAGCAATGGTCAAATCCATTAGGATTTTGCTTGCGACAGCAGCTTACAACGATTATGAAATCTGGCAGATGGATGTCAAGACAGCCTTCCTTAATGGAAGCCTTGAAGAGGATGTATATATGATACAACCTGAAGGTTTTGTAAATCCAAAGGATGCTAGAAAGATATGTAAGCTAATCAGGTCCATTTATGGACTAAAGCAAGCTTCAAGGAGATGGAATATTCGTTTTGACCAAACAGTCAAAGAGTTTGGCTTCGTTCAAAATGAAAATGAACCTTGTGTTTACAAGAAGGTTAGTGGGAGCACTGTGGCATTCCTAGTTCTATATGTTGATGATATATTACTGATTAGGAATGACATACCTTCTCTACAGGCTGTTAAGGCATGGTTAGGAAAGAATTTCTCCATGAAAGACTTAGGTGAGGCTTCCTATATATTAGGGATCAAGATCTATAGAGATAGATCAAGAAGATTGATTGGCCTAAGTCAGAGTACATACATTGACAAAGTATTGCATCGTTTTGGGATGCAAGATGCAAAAAGGGGATTTGTCCCTATGTCTCATGGGATAACGATCTCAGATAAAGATAGTCCTAAATCGAAAGATGAAAAGGACCGCTTGAGTAAGATTCCATATGCTTCTACAATTGGATCTATCATGTATGCAATGATATGTAGTCCTGATGTGTCGTATGCTTTAAGCATGACGAGCAGGTTTCAGTCTAATCCAGGTGAAGCTCACTGGACAGCTGTCAAGAACATTCTAAAGTACTTAAAAAGGACTAAAGATTCGTTCTTGGTGTATGGAGGGGAAGAGGGACTAGTTGTAAAAGGTTACACTGATTCTAGTTTCCAAACAGACAAGGATGATTCTATATCCTAGTCTGGTTTTGTGTTTTGTCTCAACGGAGGTGCTGTTAGCTGGAAAAGTTCGAAACAAGAAACAGTAGCTGATTCTACAATGGAGGCTGAGTATATTTCTGCTTGTGAAGCAGCTAAGGAGGCAGTTTGGATCCGAAACTTCATTAATGAGCTTGGTGTGGTTCCATCGATAGCAGATCCCACTGATCTCTATTGCGATAATAATGGAGCCATAGCACAAGTAAAGGAACCAATATCGCACTCCAGGGTGAAACATATACTTAGAAGATATCATCTTATTCGTGAGATTAACGAGCGAGGAGATAAACACATATGTAAAGTGCATACCAATGATAACGTTGCTAATCCACTGACTACGCCTCTGTCGCAGCAGAAGCACGAAAGTCACACTAGTTCCATAGGTATTAGGAATATGAATGATTGGCTCTAGTGCAAGTGGGAGATTGTTAGTGTAGGTGCCCTGGAGGCAATACATTTCAGTTTAGTTAAACTTCGTCATTGACATTTATGTTCTATTTTGATTATATTGATGTTTTATTATGCTTAGTATTTACTGCGATATAATTGTTAGTATAATAAATGTCCCTAGAATATTGATACGAACTATATAATTATGAGATAATATACAGTATAATAATCTTGAATATCCCTAGTCAAGTATTATTGTTATTGGGACAATAATAATACATCGAGTCTAGTATATTGATTGACTGATGATCACTTCTCATTGATCATAAGTATGATGATACTAAAGTCAATGCATAGGTACATGTATGAGTACGATGTACTGGATAGACCCACTATGAGATTCGACATGGAATGAATAAATGTGTCATTATGAATCTCAATGTGATAATGATGTAATGATCCTTAGACCTGAAGTCATTACATTTCTATATGAGAATTAATATATTTTGATTCTATCAAAAGTTATCTTTAATCGGGTAATGATAAAGATGGTCTTGGGTATATTATGAATCGTATGAGAAATGTGAATGATCTAGATGGAATTTAACCCTCCTTAATATATATATATATATATATATATATATATATATATATATATATATAAATATATAGGAGTGATATTATTGGCCTCTTGTTTAAGTGAGACTATGAAATGCATGGCCGTGCTCAAATAATGATTTGTTTGAATAGTCTACTCATCGATCAAGAAAATAAAGATTAAATTATGACGAGGATGACACATTCCATGCCTCTAGTTTAATCTATAATATCAAGGTTAAAGAGATTATATTACATTGTACATTGTTCACGAAAGGCGAAATCGATTCACCGATTTAATTATTACTATTTGGGTAACAATGATGTATTACTAGATGTCGCTCATTGTTTACGATTTTATTTATTAAATAAAATTGTTGCCAATATAATAATAACCTATAGGGTTACACAAAAGAATGAATGAAGGATTATTTAAATTAAATTCGGATTTAATTTAAATCAAATGTAATTCGAAATTATTTAATTAAATTAAGTTTGACTTAATTAATTAAAATATTGAATTTCGAATTTATAAATAAATCAAATTCGAAATCAGAATTATTAAAGACTTTAAGTTAGACTTAATAAGCTTTATAATACGATTTTCGGATTTGATAAAACTCTAATTTAAATTAGAATAAAATCTGAAATTATTTTATTAAGACTTTAAGTTGGACTTAAGTATTAAAAAGATAGAATTTCGGATTTGTCAAAATTCTGATTTATACTAGACTTAGGATTCGTTTTTGCTCTTCTCCTATATAATGAAATTATGATTTCGTATTAGGTTTAACGTTTTATAAAAAACCTAGCTGTAAAGAGAGAGAGTGAGAGCAAGAACGGATTAGTGGTGCTAGTACACATCTACCTTCGATAATTCATTCGTGTGGATACCGATAGAGACGTACATCGCTCGTGCGGGATACGTGGTGATCGAACATCCTTCCTACAATCTCAGACCTCGAAAAGCTTTTTAAAGGTACTGATTTCTGTGAACTACGAATTAAATATACAATTCTCGCATGGATCCTAGCGGTGGGTTTCAATTTGGTTTTTTTTATTTTCCGTTTTTTTTTCGCTGCGTTTGATTGTTTGAAACCCAACACTTACTTCCATTCATCTTCAAACACCAACATCATCCACTCATCTAGTAGAATCTGTTTCATCTACATCTACAATATGGCATTCACGGTTAGGTCATCCATCATATTCTCGTTTACGTAGTCTAATTTCAAGTGGTCATTTAGGTAGTGTAAAATACAGTTGAATGTGCTCCATGTAAACTGGCAAAACAACATATACTACCTTTTTCTATCAAATATGATAAATCTTCTACTCCATTTGACCTTGTTCACTCTGATATATGGGGTCCTTCTCCAACTCCTACTATGGGGGGATCTAGATATTATGTGATATTTGTTGACGATTTTTCTAGATTCACATGGATATATATTTTGAAAAATCAATCTGAGTTAGGAAAAACTTACAAAAATTTTGCCATAATTATCCACATTAAATTAAAGCATAAAATCAAAATTTTTCGTGCTGATAATGCCAAAGAATATAAAGAATCTGAACTCACTAAATTTTTGGCATCTTATTATGGTACTCTTGCACAAAGTTCTTGTCTTTACACATCACAACAAAATGGTCGTGCTGAATGTAAACATAGACATATTTTAGATACAATTCGAGCTCTGCTCATTTCTTCTTTTTATCCAGAATTCTTTTGGGGGGAAACTGCTCTAACAGCTGTCCATACAATAAATATGATTCCATCCCCTGTTATAGATAATGTGTCTCCTTAAGAAAAAATATATAGTGAACCTCCTTCATATGATTCTCTTAAGGTTTTTGGTTCTGCATGTTTTGTTCTCCTTCCATCACATGAAAGAACAAAACTAGAGCCACGTGCCCACCTTTGTTGCTTTATTGGATATGGAAGTGGTCAAAAAGGATATCGTTGTTGGGATCCTATTTCTCATCGACTAGAGTTTCACGAAATGTGACATTTTGGGAACACAAAATGTTCTCATCAATGTCTAAATTTGAAATTGACACTTCTAGCTGTATCTCTCACTTTACCGATCCTTTTGTTGATTTACATCCCACTGATGAAAATATAGAACATCCGACATCTTCTTCTGATTTTCAGCAGATTCTCCACTTGAGCTCAATCAACCATCTCCGGCTATTAATGTTCCTTCAATAGAAGTTCAGTCTGAGGATCCTAATGTTGAGCCTCCTATTTTACCAGATGAGCCTATTCATCGCTCTACTCGGGTAAGAAAACCTTCGGTTCGTCTTACAGATTATCATGTTTATTCTGCTATACAATCATTACATGAGCCTCAATCATATAGATAGGCAAGTGTTAACCCTTTTTGGTAGAAAGCAATGAAAGAAGAACTGCAGGCACTTGACAAAACTCACACTTGGGATCTGGTTACTTTGCCTCCTGGTAAAACAGTAGTAAGTTGTCGCTGGATCTACAAAATAAAAACAAAATCTGACGGATCCATTGATAGATATAAAGCTCGTCTAGTTGCTAGAGGCTTTTCTCAAGAATATGGTATTGACTACGAAGAAACATTTGCACCAGTTGCTCGTCTTACATCTGTTCGGAGTTTACTTGCTATTGGAGCATCAAAATACTTGGATATGTGGCAAATGGATGTCAAGAACGCCTTTCTCAATGGAGACCTACATGAGGAAGTTTATCTCAAACCTCCTCCAGGTTTTTCCCACTCTCCAAATCAAGTGTTCAAGCTTAACAAGGCACTTTATGGTCTTAAACAAGCACCTCGAGCTTGGTTTGAAAAATTCAGCAAAATTGTTCAGCAGTTGGGATTTTCTTCAAGTCCATATGATCATGCCTTTTTATACGAAGATCTGAACGAGGAATTGTTTTGCTTCTTCTATATGTGGATGATATGATCATTACTGGAGATGACACGAAAGGAATTTCTGAACTCAAACAATTTCTCAGTCAGCAATTTGAGATGAAGGATCTTGGTTCACTGAGCTACTTCTTGGGTCTTAAGGTTTCTTCTGTCCCTACTGGTTACACACTTTCACAAGTGAATTATGCATCTTACCTTTTATTAAAATCTGGGATCAGTGACACCAAGATTTCCTCCACACCTTTGGAATATGAGGTTAAACTTAACGTAGAAGACGGTGAACTACTTTCCAATCCTACATTGTATCGCCAATTGGTTGAAAGTTTAATTTATCTCACTGTCACTCGTCTAGATATTGCTCATGCCGTGCACATTGTAAGTCAGTTCATGGCAGCTCCTCGCACTCCTCATTTCACAGTTGTTCTTCACATACTTCGTTATGTCAAAGGCACTATATTTCATGGATTTCATTATTCTTTTGACTCTCCACTAGAGTTACATGCCTATTCAGATGCTGATTGGGACGGTGATCCTACTACCAGATGTTCTACTACTGGATTTTGTTTCTTTCTTGGTGACTCTCTTATATCCTGGCGCAGTAAGAAACAATCTCTTGCTTCTCGATCAAGTGCCGAGTCAGAATATTGGTCTCTTGCCGACACTACACAGGAACTAATTTGGCTACGATGGTTACTTGAAGATATGAGTATCACGCATTCTCCATCCACTTCTATCTATTGTGACAGTAAAAGTGCCATTGACATTGCTCATAATGATGTTTTTCATGAACGTACTAAACACATTGAGATCGATTGTCACTTCACCCGTCAACAAGTGGCAAAAGGAACAGTTCATTTACAAGGTGTTGCTAGTGCTGATAATGCTGCAGATATATTCACAAAATCACATACACATGGAAGTTTTCATAAATTTGTTCACAAACTCAAGTTGGTTTCTCAACCATCTTAAGTTTGAGGGGGGTGTTGAAATATAAACACACCTTAGCTGCCATTGTTGAACACAACCATTGTTGAATAATGGCAGCTTCCATTGTTGAACACATAGTAATTGAGAAGCACATACACGGTTTATAGTACTGTAAGTCAAACTAGGTTTCACTATATATTATTTCTTTTAGTATGTAAATAAACAAGTTGAATAACATATTTCTCAGTTATCTTCTTCATCTATCAATGTCATATATAATGTCAATATGCACACACAACACACAATCTTTATCAAGGTTCATAAACTTCCCTAACCAGAGTTCCTATATATTAATTTCTTGCAGTACTATATATAAGGTTTTATTGCTTTGTTACCATTAAGCTAAAGCACGGAGGATAGGAACCTAAGCAAAAGTCTGTGAGCTCCTAACTAAATATTCATCATGAAAAAGATGTCCTATAATTATTCGAAACCTAGGATCGTGGCTACTAGTATGTAAAAACTGAAGATAAATTATGTAGGAACTTTGGTCTCCCAACTCAAAAGAGACCAATAAGGAATCGAGTCACAAGAAGAAAGCACGGGTAAAACAATTAGTTAATTATGATCAATTTTAAGCTCTATCAAATTTGGATGCATAAACTTAAATTCGACTGTCTTTAATTTTCAGTTAGTTTATTTGGTCAAATTTAAGGTCACTTGAATTTAGCCAGTCATTTCTATACTTATATTCATTTTCTTTTAGGTGGCTTTTGGGAACTTGAATTTCATTTCAAATTTATGATTTCAAATCCAAAATTTGAAATCCATGATTTCAAATTCTTTATTTGGTAAGTATGAGAATTTCAAATTCAGAAATTTTAAATTTTGAAAAAATTTATAATTTTGAAAATTTCTCGAGAAAATTTTCTCCGGAAAAAATATCTCGAGAAAATTTTCCCGGAAATAAATTTCTCGAGAAATTTTCCCGGGGAAAAAATATCTCGAAAAAATTTTCTCGAAAAAAAATATCTCAAAAAAAATTTCCCGGTAAAAAAATTTTCGAGAAAAAAAGTTTTTAAAACTATTTCTCTAAAACATTTTCAAAAAAAAAAAGAGATTATAGTTTGATGGAGAAAAATTTCAAAGAGAGAATTACCAAAATACCTATTTTTCACAAGTTTTTGCCCAAAATATTGATTTTGAAAAAAATGGCCCGAAATACCGACGGGATACGGAGAATCGTCCTCCGTGTTAGCATGATGCGGAGAATCGTCCTCCGTATTACGTAGATATGGAGCTGCGTCTTCCGTGTTATGCATGATGCGATGGACGGTGTTCCGTGTTAGGTGGGTGCGCAGCACAAGCACAGTCACGGAGCATGGTCTTCCGTATCATGCATAACACGGAAGACTCAGTTCCGTATCATGCCCTGTTACGAAAGATCGTGTTCCGCAACATCCCTCATATCACGGTACACGATGTACCGTGTCCCGTCAGTAAAAAGGGCCAGCCAGTTTCCCAGATGAATATTTTGGACCATCACCCAATTTCAAATGATTACCTTTCATTTGTAATTTCAAATTACAAGAAAGTAGTTAATATTTAATTGGTATAGAATTCATCAATTCCAATTCCAAATTTTTATAATCTTGCCAAACATTAAATTTGGTCAATTCCAGAATTTCAAATGAATTCTAAGTTACCAAACAAGCCATTAGTAGAATTTGAAATCCCAAGTAACCAAAAAAAAAGGATAATTAAGATTGATCGCATTCTTAAAATAGACTCCTATACTGATTGAATTTAATCGTTTTTCTTTTAATGAGTTCTCTCAAATATATATATATAATTTGTATCAATTTAACAGAATTGGTTGTGTGATTTACAAATTTACCAATCTTTTATATTGATAGCTTCGATGAACATAAACTCTATATATGATCTTTAAATTATGTAGAGGCCATCTAAAATTTTGTTACCCATTCAAAACATTAGCTTCCGGCATCCCCCACCCCCCAAAATGTGTTGGACTCCAGTACTTTTGTAGTAGTAAGAGCAAGTCCAACAAATTACCTATATTTATGTTTTTAAGTTCATTTCTAAGGAATGAGATCAAAAAAATCATTCAACAAGGTCTTAGTGATTTTTTAAATCAGCAATAAACATCTTTTCACTCCTTATCTTTACATAACATCCATCTCCTTTTAACGATTTCTTAACTATTTTTTTATAACAAAATATGACACACATCATCATTTTTCTCTCTAATACTTTAATTGAAACTATGTACTTTTAATAATAAAATATTAAATAAGGAATGATTATAATAAATATTATTGGGAACAATGTTTCTTATGTATGTCCTAAACTACCCAGAACCAATTTTTATATTTTATATAATATTTTATGTAAAGAATGAGTCGTTAAGAGCACTACAAGATATTCGGGTCATTTTCGACCAAATAATTTTGACTACGGCTAATTTCGATGATATTTGATCGAATTTAGTAGGGTCGGCTAAATTCAACCAAATATGGTCGAAATTAATGTGGCCGACTAAATTCAACCAAATTTGGTCAAATTTAGTACGGTCGAATTTAATGGGGCCGGCTAAATTCGACCAAATATGGTCGAATTTAGTGGGCCGGCTAAATTCAACCGAATTTGGTCGAATTTAGTAGCCGTCAAAAGTAGGAGGGAAAGCTCCCGCCCATTGAAAAATTGTCTTCGATCATATTTGGTCGAATTTAGCAATTGGGGTGAGAGGGAAAATTTATTTCAGATTTAGCAAAAAGCGGGAAAATTGCCGCCTTCAAAATTATTTTCGACCATATTTGGTCGAATTTAGCTAAATTTGACCAAATTCGGTTGAATTTATAATTTTCAGAAATTGAAAAAATGTTATTAAAAATTTAAATGTTTGTACACATCATGAAAAAAATATTTATAAATGGGTTACGTTCCACGTAGTCATACCACCAAATTTTATGTTAAAAAATTGACATTTTTCTTATTTTAATTTAATTTTTTTAATTTATGTTACAAACTAGATAAAAATGGGAAAAAAAAATAAAAGAATGGAAAATTAGTAAAAATATGGTAATATTCATCACACAAATAGTGAGTATGACTAATTTGGTGTCTGTGAATTTATATTCAAAATATTGGTTTTTTTCTATTTTAATTTAATATTTTAATTTATTTTACAAATTAGTTAAAAATAGGGGGAAAATGGAAAATTAGTGAGAGTATGGTAAACTTCATCACACAAATAGTGAGTATGACTACTTTAGTGTGTATGAATTTTAAATTAAATTTTAGTTTTTTTCTATTTTTATTTAATTTTTTAATTTAGCCGCCAAACTAGTTGACCGTTAAATTACCAAATCAAATTAATTTATTTTTTTCTGAAATTTTGGCAATAACATTAAACGGTTGGGTCATCGAGAAATATTTTTAAAAATATCGAAACACTAAATCCCGATGAAACTCTGTTTAGGGGTTATGGTCAAAGTACTAGTTGACCGTTAAATTACCAAACCAAATAAATTTATTTTTTTCTGAAATTTTGACAATAACATTAGAAAGTAAGGATCTCGACCACCGTACAGTTGGAACGTCGAGAAATATTTTTTAAAAAATCGAAACGCTAAACCCTGACGAAACCCTGTTTAGGGGTTACGGTCAAAGTACTAGTTGACCGTTAAATTACCAAGTCAAATAAATTTATCTTTTTCTGAAATTTTTGCAATAAGATTAAAAAGTAGGTATCTTGACCACCATACGGTTGGCTCGTCGAGAAATATTTTAAAAAAATCGAAATACTAAAACCTGACGAAACCCTGTTTAGGGGTTACTGTCAAAGTACTAGTTGACCGTTAAATTACCAAACTAAATAAATTTATTTTTTTTCTGAAATTTTGGTAATAACATTAAAAAGTAGGGATCTTGACCACCATACGTTGGGGTAATCGGGAAATGTTTTTAAAAAAACCGAAACACTAAATCCTGACGAAACCATGTTTAGGGGTTATGGTCAAAGTACTAGTTGACCATTAAAATACACGAATGTCAATATATTTCTAATTTAATGATATTTCCAAGATTTTAAAAAATAATAAATTAATTTGGATAACAAAATTAGTAGTCAACTATCGATTTGACCGGTACTACTAGTTAGTGCTTTGTGTCGATTGTTGTTTCTATTTTTTTAAAATTATTTATCGACGATCCAACCGCACGTATGTCAATATATATCTAATTTAGTGATATTCTCAAGATTTTAAAAAATAATAAATTAATTTGGATGATAAAATTGGTAGTCAACTATCGATTTGACCGGTATTACTAGCTAGTGCTTTGCGTCGGATTGTTGTTTTTATTTTTTTAAAAACTTTTATCGACGATCCAACCGCACGTATGTCAATATATATTTAATTTAGTGATATTCCCAAGATTTTAAAAAATAATAAATTAATTTGGATGGTAAAATTGGTAGTCAACTATCGATATGACCGGTGTTACTAGCTAGTGCTCTGCGCCGTTTTTCTATTTTTTTAAATGGATGTACTAGCAAAATTAGTGGAATTAAGGTAAAATTTGTCACAAAATTAGTTAGTATGACTTCTTGGTTGTGTAAGAATTTTAAATCAAATTTTGACATTTTTTTCCTAATTTTATTAAATGTATCAAGTAATTCTACAAAATATTTAAAAATAAGTGGAAAATCAAATTATTAAAAAATTAGGTAATATTCACCACAAAAATAGTTAGCATGAATACTTGGATGTGTAAAAATTATAAATTAAATTTAGGATTTTTTTTCCTATTATTATTTAATCTTTTGGCTTCTTTTTCCTATTTTTATTTAATTATCTAAATTCAGGCCCGCAGTTAAATTCAACCATATTTGGTCTAATTTAGCATATTAAATTCGACCATGTTTGGTCGAATTTAGTATATTAAATTCAATCAGATTTGGTCGAATTTAGCACTTCAAGCGCCAATTTTAAAAAATTTGAAATTTTCGCCAAAATTTAAAATTTTCAAAATTTTGGAATTTGGCGCCCAAAGTGCTAATTTTGACCATATTCAATCGAATTTAACAATATAAATTTCAGCTAAATATCAATTTGCAACAAACATCTCATCCCAAACACTTTAATTTCATTCATTCATCTCATCCCAAACACAACATCTCTCTCTTCTCTCTCTCTCTTTCTCTCTCTCTCTCTCTCCCTCTCTCTCTCTCTCTCTCTCTCTCTCTCTCTCTCTCTCTCTCTTGTTTCTCTCTCTTCCATCTCATCCCAAACACAACATCCCAAACCCCCATTTTCAAATTTCTTTTTATTTTTATTATGTTCTTGAGTTTTAAAGAATCAAACCAACATTTGGAGGCGTTATTGGTGTCCGATTTCAATGCTCTTATAGTCGAATCGAAGCCCTCATTATACTCTATCCAAAAATATCATCAGATTTTGTGGAGGTATAATTTCTGAATTTCTCCTATTTTGTTTTATTAAATTTGAATTTATTTATTAAATTATGAATTTTTGTAAACGTGATTGGTTGCTGATTTTGATATTACCATCGTGTAGAGTATGTTTTTCTAGTCAATTTAATATATTATATGTTGAATTTCGAGTTCAGTAACGTATAGAAATCGAAGATTGATTGTCGTGTTCTTCATCACTACAAGAAATCCTAGTTTTGCTAACAAAATTTCCCAACGGAAACGTGTCTGTTTCTATTTACTAACGGATCACTCACCCATATGACTTTTCTGGAAAGCCAATGATAAAATAACACATTGGTAACGATTCTGTAACGGAAATTTCCGTTGGTGATTGCTAACAAATTCCTAACAGAAAATAAATTGTTCGTGTTAAATATTGTGGCTAAAATTGCCGCCCATTTCTAGCAACGAGATGCCAACGGAAATAGTACAAACATAATAACAATGTTTTACCAACGATATATTCCGTTGGGAATTTTTTGGGAATTTTAGAATTAGAATGATGCTAACTTCCCCCCCCCCCCACTTTAGAAAAGAGAAAATATGAGCGCTAAAAAAACGAAAAAAACTGCTAAAATTGCCACTCATTTCTACTAACGACTTGGCAACGGAAAAAATACTCACAGACTAATAATAATTTACCAAGGAATTAACAATGATTTACCAATGATATATTCCGTTGGGAATTTTAGATCGGTTATATTCTTTCCGTTACTAATCTGTTGGTAGTATATACTTTCCGTTACTAATCTGTTGGTAGTGTTTCAACGGTCAAATACATTCCGTTACTAATCTGTTACAATTTGAAATATTTTCGTTACTAATCCGTTATAATTTGATTGTTGCATTTAATATTTCATCTACCGACAATTAGTATCAATTACCATCGATTACTATCAATTACTATGGACCTACCATCAAATACTATGGCACTGTCTCATCCAACTAACAGAACAAGCATCCCACCACTCGTATCAGTGTTATTTTATTACAATGGTTGCTCCACAACTTGTAATAGCTTTTTGGATCATTATAATAAAAATCTGGCTTATCAAAAAAAAAAAGCATCCCACCACTCGTATCAAAACACAACAACACTAAAAAAACATAGCAGAACACTCTGGCTTCTCCTTCTGAACCTCTTCACTTCGCCTAATTAAGGTAATTAACATTATTATCCCCTACATAGTTTTTATTTTTAGTTTAATTTTTAATTATGATTATGAAAATTGTTTTTTATGACATATATATATGTGTTGATTTTTTGGGTCTTTAGAATTCTTAACTTTGTGTTAATTTTGTGGGTTTTATCTTGTGATTAATTTTGTGGGCTTTATCTTGTGATTAATTTTGTGGGCTTTATCTTGTGATGCATGTTGCTTAGTTATTTACTAGGTAATAAATCATATTAGTTATTTAATAATTAAATTATATGATAAATATATTTATATTTTGCTCATGTTAGTTAGTCCAAATTATAGGTGTAGACTATATTTTTTTATGAATGTTGTATTTTTTGTAGGTAAAAAAAAAATTAAACATGAATAATGATCGAGCTTGGATGTACCAGAGAAAAGATAATAGAGGATGTTTAAATCCGGTTTTTCTAAATGGGTTGGAAAATTTTATGCAATATGTTATATCTCGACCTTCATCCTTGAATGGGACAAACATTCAATGTCCATGTTCGAAGTGTCGGAACCATGATGGATTTTGGAATGCAGAGACAGTAAAATTGCACTTAATGAAGAATGGGTTTGTACGTGATTATTATGTATGGAACCGACATGGAGAACCATATATTGTTGGACAAAGTGGTGGACAATCCTCTAGACATGACTCCGATGCCCAAGACAACCTAATGTACAACATGGTGATAGATGCTGCTGGTCCAAGTTTTGATCCAGAGATGCCTAATGCAGAAACACAGAAGTTGTATGATACTTTAAAATCATCTGAGAGAGAGCTATATGAAGGGTGTGAAACTTCTCAGTTGTCTGCCATGGCTCAGATGTTGAGTTTGAAATCAGACCATCATTGGTTAGAGGCATGTTATGATCAGACATCTCAGTTTGTCAAAGGCATCTTGCCTCAAGATAATACATTTCTTGACAGCTTTTATAGTACGAAAAAGTATATGGAAGAATTGGGACTTCCTTCCGAGCAAATTGATTGTTATGTTAACGGATGTATGATATATTGGGGGGAAGACATCAACCTGGAGGAGTGTAATTTTTGTTCACAAGGAAGATACAAAGTCAGAACTGGAAGATCCAAAAAGGAGAAAAAGAAAGTGCTCGTTAAAAGAATGATCTATTTTCCATTGGCACCGAGATTGCAAAGACTGTATGCTTCACCGACTACTGCAGCCCATATGAGATGGCATGCCGAACATCATCAAGAAGAAGATGTGATGCGTCATTGCTCAGATTCAGAGGAGTGGAAACAATTTGACAGAGCACACCCTTCATTTTCCTCAGAGATAAGAAATGTTAGACTCGGACTTTCGGCTGATGGGTTTCAACCATTTGCTGAAACGGGCACACAATATTCTTATTGGCCAATTATAGTGACTCCATATAATTTACCCCCATGGATGTGTTCAAAAGAACAGTACTTGTTTTTGTCTGTACATGTGCCTGGGCCAAAAAATCCAAAACAGAAGATAGATGTTTTCCTTCAACCGTTAATTGTTGAGTTGAAAATGTTATGGGAAGATGGGGTGGAGACCTGGGATAATTCTTTGAAACAGAATTTTTGCATGCGAGCTACGTTGATGTGGACTATCAGTGACTTCCCTGCTTACTCAATGTTGTCTGGATGGAAAACTGCTGGTCATTTAGCTTGTCCTCATTGTGCTCATGATCATGATGCTTATAATCTTTCTCATGGTGGAAAGACTACATGGTTTGATAATCATCAAAAATTTCTACCTACCAATCATCCATTTTGAAAGAATAAAAACTGGTTTACAAAAGGAAAGACATTGACTGAGTCGGCCCCACCAGTGAGAAGGGGTTGTATTGCAAGAAATTGAGACATTTGGTTTGATGAAAATTACTGAATTGGGAAGTGAAGAGCACAATGCCAAAATCATCAAAGCTTACAATTGTGGATGGAAAAAAAGAAGTATCTTTTGGGATTTGCCATATTGAAGGACATTGAATATTAGACATAACCTTGATGTTATGCATGTTGAGAAAAATGTCTTTGAGAATATTTTCAACACTATCATGGCTATTGAAGGAAAGACCAAAGATAATTCTAAGGCAAGAGATAATATTGTAAAGATTTGTCGAAGGCCGGAGTTAGCATATGATGAGTCGACAGGAAAGTATCCGAAAGCATGTTATAGCTTGGACAAGAAGGGTAAAGAAAAAGTGTGTGAGTGTTTGAAAGATCTCAAATTTCCAGATGGATATGTGTCAAATATGGGGCGTTGCATCAACATGAAAAAAAACAAGTTATTTGGAATGAAGAGTCATGATTGTCACGTGTTTATGCAACGACTTCTTCCGATTGCTTTTCGGGAATTTCTTCCGAATAATGTTTGGGAAGCTATCACAGAATTAAGCCTTTTCTTCAGAGATCTCACTTCGACTACTTTAAAGATAAGTGACATGCGGAGGCTTGAAGAACAAATTCCTGTTATACTTTGCAAGTTAGAGCGTATACTCCCACCAGCATTGTTTGACTCAATGGAACATCTTTTAGTGCACTTGCCATATGAAGCACGCATTGCAAGTCCTGTACAGTATCGTTGGATGTATCCTTTCGAAAGATTTTTGCGCCACTTGAAGGATAATGTGAAAAATAAAGCTCGGGTTGAAGGATCAATATGCAATGCTTTTTTGGTTGAGGAAGCTTCCACTTTTTGCTCACATTACTTTCAGCAACATGTTCAAACAAAACATAGAAAAGTTCCCAGAAATGCTTCTACTATAGGTGAAGATAGTTTTGGAGGAAACATTTCTATATTTTCTCATCCCGGACGTTCACATGGGAGTGTTAGTACTCGTTATCTTGATGATCGAGAATATATGGCAGCTAATAATTATATCTTATTTAATTGTCCAGAGGTTGGACCATATACTGGGTAAGTTTATTTTGTCATATACACATGCTTAGTTGTCTCTATTAATGAATGGTCATGTAATCTAATTATTTTTTTTTATGTAATTAGGATTTTCATAAATCAACTTCGGGAACGCAATCCATATATAAGTAGTGTTGAAGTTGATCAGTGCTTAGAAAATGAATTTGCCATGTGGTTTAAAAACTATGTAAGTTATTTGATATTTTTATAATTAATATTAGATAATGTTCGGTTATAACATTCTCTTATTATAATTACCACCACTGATAATTTTAGGCTGAAAATCCATCACTGGTTTCAAATGAATATATTCATGCCCTTTCATTTGGACCTCTCCGTTCGGTTAAGTCCGTACCAATCTACTATGTGAATGGGTACAAATTTCATACTCGGGAATATGGAGCTGACAAGTCAACATTCAACAGTGGAGTATGCATAAAGGGATCGAATTATAGCGAGACACCTAATGATTACTTTGGAGTAATTGAAGAGATTTTGATTGTCGAGTATCCTCGCCGTCCAATTAAGAGAACAGTGTTGTTCAAATGTGAATGGTTTGATCCTACACTTAATGTTGGAACAAGAGTTCATCCACGTTATAATTTAATTGAGGTCAATAAAAGAAAGCGACTGAGGGTGTATAAGCCATATATACTAGCAATGCAGGCCATGCAAGTTTACTATTGCAAGTCCCCAAGTCTTAGACGAGACAAGATCGATTGGTTAGTTGTATGCAAAGTAAAAGCTCGACCACTTGTTGAACTTTCTCAAATTCCGGTATCACATCAAGAACCTTTCCAAGATGATACACCCACACATCTAAGTGATATTAGTACAAATGACATTCCTACGCATTTAAATGATGATAGTGGAGTTGTAGTAGATTTAGATGACGGTAACGGGACTCCGGAGGAAGAAATTGAATATGAAACCGAAGATGAAGATGTATCTTCGCAAACCGAAGATAGCAATAATTGTGACGAAGATGACTACAACGATGCATCCGATTAGTATTTTTTAGCTATCATTTAGGTAAATACTACTTACTCCATTAAATTTTTATTGTAAATAATATAACTACTATATACACATAAGTATTTATTAATAAATATAAATTTTTGTGTTAAGAAAACATATATATATATATATATATATATATATATATATATATATATATATATATATATATATATATATATATTATAACGTAATTCCCCTTAATTCTCCTTATATTTACATGTAATTCCCCCAAGATAGTATTTTTTTTAATTTTTTGTGAAAAATATAAATACAAAGTCTCACGGGCCAGTGCAGACTCAAGACCTAATTTACACTCTCAAAATTGGCGACCAAATCGTGCAACAAAATTGGCGACCAAATCGAGCAACAGAGATGAGAAAACTTCAATCCCTGGTAAATGTATGTTCAATTCCCCTTTTGTGTCTGTGTTCATCCCCTTTTCCTTTTCCTTTTGTTCGATTAAGGTAATTCATTTATGTGTTTTCAGATTATAAATGACCCAAAATCCCTAGAACTCGCACAACAGGGCTTTGCTCCATTTTCGAGTTCAAAGAAATGCAACGGGGGTGTAAATTTAGGGAATGATGCCTTTGCTGAGGTAAAATATATACTTTTAATCTGTATTTACAATTTATGAAGCTGTTGTTTATATTTATAGCACTTTTGGGTATAAAAATAATGGTTTGTGAAACAACTGGTAATTCAAGCATGGTTTTTAATCGTGTGCTGTTATTGTTTTTTTATTTCAGATTGCAATTAAAACGAAACGCAGTCAGAGTACGAATGTTGTTGGCATTGGCGAAGAGGAGAGTCAAGTCAGAAGTAAGAAGGGATTTGAGTCGACTAAGACACCCATTGAGGTATGCTTCTGTTAAGATATATAGAAAAGCATGTATCATCTACAAGACTGCAATAATTTTTTTGTGAATGTTTATTTCAGAATGCAAATAAAAAGAAACGAAATCAAAGTACAATTGTTGGCGAAGAGGAGAGTCAAGTCAGAAGTAAGGAGGTATGCTTGTGTTAAACCAAGAATTTATTTAACACGGCTTTAGTAAAATTGTGTAATACAATGATGATATTTATAATTTGTTGTGAATGTTTTTTTCAGATTGCACATAAAAAGAAACGCAGTACAAATGTTGGCGAAGAGGAGAGTCAAGTCAGAAGTAAGGAGGTATATACTCTTAATATATTATATAAAGTTATTATATACTCTTCATTTATTCTCTAGTTAAGGTTAATTTAATTCTCGTTGTTAATGTGATCAATTAACACTACAATTCTTTCATTGAGTTTAACTTTTGTTATCTGATGTATTACAGGTGAAAATTAGGAGTATTAAGGATCATGCTAAAAATCAATCAGCAAACTCTGGACACAACGTACAAGCTCAATCTGGAAAGAAAGTACCTACTAAATCTGGGCCGCTAGTACCTACTAAATCTGGGCCGCGAGTACCTACTCAATCTGGAGAGTGCGTTGCCACTCATTCTGAACCGCGAGTACCTACCAAATCTGCACAACATGTTCCCGATCAACCTGCGCACATTCGCACTCAAAGTTTTCCTGCTCAATCTCAATCAAGACCAGATCAACCTCGAATACGTGCACCATCTCAGTCCAGACTCCACTCACCGGTACAATAAAGACAGCACACATCACAATCTGCACAGAGCTCACCAAATCAATCACGACAACTAACTGCTCAATCCCAACAACGCGCAACTGCTCAATTTGAACACTCACCACCTCAGTCACGTCCAAGCACTCATAATGTATATTCTACAGCTGCGAATGAGAACATACATTGGAATATTGGCTCAACAGATAGCGATGGAAGGGAGCGAATAAAAGTCATTAATGAAAAGTAAGTTTCGAATTCTTTTAAAGTGAGCTTTTTTAGTCGCATTACCAATCTCTTACTAGTCAAGTATTGCAAGAAGGGTGCCAGGGGGGACATTTATATCTGCAACTTCAGCATACATCTACACTTTATAGAATTAAACAATTAAATTATCATAACTTACTGGGCAACGGAGATCAACCGTTAACTCAGAAACTTCCAAGTCCCTGTCAGCATTATCATGTGATGCTGTTCCACCTCTTATGCAGTGAATGACGCGTGCTTTACCGTCATTTAATGGCTCCCCATCCTTTTCTTTTAGAAGTACCTCTCATATCTAGTAAGAAAAAAGACATCCAACAAAAACAGGTAAATGAATAGTTAAGATATAACGTCTGTAAAAAAAAAGAAAAAAAAAGAGAATACAAGGAACTGAACCTTCTAAAGGTTTATAAGTAGCTAAACAGATGATAGCAAATAGCAAACCATAATACACTGCTCTTAACTCTAAGGGTAATTTTTGGGTGTTAAGCACTAGTTCTATGTGTACCTGTTCTGTGACAATCTCCATCGTGTGTTCTTAATTGGTGAGTTTTTTTTTTATAAGCAGACCACTGCAGATACTTAGATGTAGTAGTAATATTTGTGTTCGGATAAATTCATTGTTATCTATTTTCTCCATATGTATACGAAACACAAAATACTTGTGATGATAGTGATGTCAAACAATGTAGATCACTTATATATTGAGTATCAGTTAGCAGAAATTAAATAAAATATGTAGTATCCAAACTTTTTCCAAACAAAAGATTTTACCTAACAGGGTGAATCCGTCAATCAAGGGACTGTAAGATGAGAACAGGTTGCAATATTTCTATTTCAGAGAGCCTACAGATCTCTATTTAATATGAATTGAGCTTGTAGTTGTTCTTCCATGTCATCCTTCAAGTCATGTAGCCATTGTTTTACCAGAAAGCGGAATACATTTCCATCTACAAATATGATATTTCCTTATAAGTAACACAATTAATACAGTTTAGTGTTGTGTGCCGTATAAGGAATTCTCTACAAATTATACTACCTGATGTCCGAATCTAGACCAAGACTTTTGTCTCTGTTTAGTGTTTATGGTCCAATTTACCAGGTTGCCAATTATAATTCCATGCAAGATTCGGAGAAACCGACTACTTACTTGAATGTAAAGGAAAATTGTTGAGATCTTGAAGCTTGCAGGAGTTTATTACTGTTAGCCAAATTTGTGCAGAATATAAACTATATATGTCTGCCCAGTTATATTACAGCAGGCACTTACTTGCCATCTTCATCATCAGTTGCACCCCTTTTAAGACTTCACAATGATATTCAAACCTGTGGATAATCGTATGTTCAGAAAAGAGGTTTATATTTTAGTTTTCTTTATATTTTGGTGAACTTGATTGGTGAATTGTGTATAGTACTGGTTGTTTTACCAGTTCCAGGAGGGCCCTAAAAACCACAATCAAGAAACCTCAGTGGTAACATATACTGACTTCTAATATGGATGATTAAGCAAACTATCTGTATATGAATGCAAATATACAGGCCCTGTGAATTAAGCAAACTATCTGTATTAAGCAAACTATCTGTTTCAAATCTTTGTCACCACTTCCGTAACTTTCTTCTACACTCAGAGATCACAGGCCCAATGAATTCTTCTATCAAATATTTCACCCTGTACCACTGCACATTGTGTCAACCATCTCTATTTTCTGAAATAAGAGTGACACCTGACGACCTAAACTCCAAAAGAATTTACAAACTCAGGATGTCCCAGTGCACAGCTATTTTTTCTTACTTTGCTAAATCATGTAGTGACTAGTGATATTAAATTGACTTGTGTTAATTTTGTATTTTTTGTAGATTGGAACCTTCAAATCGAGTCTCTGCAAAGAATCGACAAATCATGTATGAGCAACTTGAGCCTACTGGTTATAATTGGAAATCAGTTTCAAAGTCAACGCAAGATTTTTATTTTGAAGAATTCAAGGTAATATTAATTGTAGTTTTTGGTAATTGTAGTTCTTAATTGTAGTTTTTTGTAATTGTTTTTTTTATTATAGAAATACTTCGTGTGGAGACAATCAGATGCCATAATATACCAGGGCTGGCTAGATAACGCAAGGAGAAAGTATTCTGAACTTGTTTCCAATGCTCGTTCTGATTGGGAAAATCATAAAAAACGAGATAATAGAGTTGGTATGAATGTCTACTTAAGCTGGGTTGAGTTTTGGAAAACGGAGGAATTCAAAAAGAAGTCTACAACTCAGAAAAACAATCGTCGTAGCGGGGACGATGGCCGCCCTTCAACACATGCGAGTGGTTCTGCTTCTCATAGGGTAGTTGCAGCTCGTATGGTAAGCTTTGTCAATAATATTTTTAATTAATTAATTAATTTGCATTAGATTTGCGATTGACTATTTTTTTTAACAGAAAATACAGTATAATTGTGAGCCCACTGCGGATCAGTTGTTTAAATTGACGCACACTAGACGCGTGAAGAAAAAGAAAAATCTGATTGGTCAGAATGATGAGGATGTTGGGGATTGCGAGGATGGAGAAGAAGGCGAACTTATATGGATTGAAAAAAAAAGTCAACGAATATATGTAAGTGTTATTTTATAATTTTTAGAATAAATTACTGCATCTGTTGCCTGTCCAATAGTCATGCTGGATATATCTTTGCATCTAAACAAGCCTTTTATTAGCAACTTTTAAATTGTTGGTAAATTGTTGTTTCATACAGGAGACTTTTTTAGCTCTTTTAGAGCAGCAGAAGAAAGCTGGGCTGCCTGTGGATGGAAATGCTAGAAATGCTTTGTTTCTTGAAGCAACTGGAGGACCTGACAAGAAAAAGAGAGTATATGGACTTGGTTCATCTCAAAACCTCTTTTATCAAACTAAGATTATGCCTTGTACTTCATCCTTTGCGAGTGAAGATAATCAGAAGTTGCAGCAAGAATTAAAAGAGGTGAAGGATGGGATGAAAGAACTGAAAAATCAGCTAGCCATGTTAATTGCGAGTAATTCAATCCAACGCCCTCAATCCCCTACTGATTTAGATAATCAAAGTGATGACAATAGTATGTAATTTAGTATTTCTGCAATGCTCTTTCGACTAATGTTGCTTATGACATTAGGAAAGATCTTGGTATGGTGGTTTAGCAGGTTATCTATATATGTTAGCTTATTTTGGACATTGGATATGTACAACCTAGTATTTTGTAGGGCATGAGTGATGTAACTCTTTAAGCTCTATTTTAAATTTCTATTATGTAATGACTGTCAGTGTTATGAAAGAAAGACTTTTACAATCTTTTGAATTTTTTGTTATTGTGAATGTGTAAATTGTACAGGTCTAGAAAATTGAAAATCATATATATACATTGATATTGGTATGGTTTGGTATAGTTATAAATATTCTGTTGGCATTGTGTCATAGTATTTCCGTTGGTATTGTGTTACCTGGAGTGAATGCTATATACTAACAGGTATTCTGTTGGGAATTTGTTGGCAAGAACTTTCCGTTGGGAATTTGTTACCCGAACTGGTGTACAGGTTGTGCAGGTGTTCTGTTGGGAATTTGTTAGTAAGAACTTTCCGTTGGGAATTTGTTATTACATTTAACAACGGAATTTCGTTGTCATGTTGTTGCTAAATATAGTAACAGAATTAATCTGTGGTCACTCCGTTATAACATGGTTGTTGGCGAAATAAGAATTCTATTATTGTTGTCTTGGTATTCCGTTGGTAAATTTAGTAACGAAAACAGATTCGTTGGTAATGACTTCCCAACAAGGTTTCCTCCAACAGACAGGTTTTGTGGTAATTCCGTTGGCAAAGGGTCTTCCCAACGGATTTCCTTACCTTGCCAACGGATTTTTCTGTTGTTAAATCTTGGTTTTCTTGTAGTGTCATGTTCTTCGTGTTCTTGAGGATCGAAACAGTTTTGGAGATGTTATTGACCTCCAAATCATGAGTTTGAGTAAATAAACTGAATGCCACATGCTATGGTACACAAAACCAACTTCAAATTCAAAGTGCAGTAGATTTTGTTGTAATTTTTTTTTTAAATCGTTGTTCCTTAAATTCAAACATATTTGGTCGAATTTAGCATATTAAATTCAACAATATTTTGTCGAATTTAGCATATTAAATTCAATCATATTTGGTCGAATTTAGTACACATTAGGCGCCAAAATTTGAAATTTTTAAAATTCAAAATTTTCAATATGTTTTGCCAAATTTATAATTTCGACCAAATTCGGTCGAATTTAGTTAGTCGAATTTACTTGATCGAATTTATTTGGTCGAATTTAGATATTTTCGACCGTTTTGTTCATTTTCGACTCTGCTATAATCGACCAATTTATTTTAGATCGAAATTTTCGGTCGAAAATAGCTATTTTCGAACGTTTAGAGTTGGTCGAAATTAGCCGTGTTTTGTTGTAGTGGAAACTGGAAACTGTTGGAATTGGTGTAAGTCAAGTAACTTATACCGACACACAAAACATGCCCAAGTAATCTGTTGAAGTAATAGTAAACACAAAAAAGCAAACTTTGATCAAGCTTATGTAGAAACTTATAAATTTCAATCACCAAAGTCTTTTACTAAATTAAACACACAGAATTAAAGCCTTAAATTTTATGACAATAGTCAGTAAATGGCATTTTTAATACTCACACAGTCATCTGAGAGAGTACCTACTCTCTACATGCTCACTGTAATCGGCTTTTTAACTTCAACAGGTTACACGATCTAGTAATTACTTATCCTTCACTTCCCTGAAATCCAGACCAACGGAAACCACATGCAGACGCATCATACATATGTTTATCTGCACTCAAACCACCACGATAAAAAAGGATAAAATCAGAAATATGTTTATTTTGTTCTATCTTTTTGAATTTAACACTGTAAATGCTATGACAAACTTAAGAATGTTGTGTACATGCTAGCTATGGTTCTGATGTAATTAATATTATTCCTAATATGCATGAAACTAGCTAGAAACTAATTCTTACACTAGTTGGAGTGGTGTCTGGTCTTGGCAAGAGTAATGATTAGTAGGTTCAAGCCCATTAAGTTGGATGAAGTTTCGGCCATCAAAGGACTGAGGTTCGGCAACTTCATAGGTAGAACTCCCTGGCATCAGGTTCATCTGCTGCTGTGCTCTCTCGTTGTCAACTATCTACGAAAATGTTAATAGGACAAATGTATATTGCTGTCAAATATGAATCAATCCATCTATCACTAAACCAGTAATGCATCACAAGATATGGAGATATACACGTACCTTTGCTCGAAGGTACTGGTTATTGTTATGCAAGTCAGCTTCCTGCAATCGAAACATATAATCTTTCTCGCATTATAGGAATTAATAATCTGGCCACATTAGGAAGTCAAAGCCTGCTCGCAAAGGCTTATGCCCGCCCCCATCCTCTGTCAGTCAAAATGTCATGGGTTCGAATGCACCACCAGTCCCTTAACCATTTTAAGGTGGCATAAATACACTACAACAAATCTGGGCTTTTACGACAGACAACTTACGACGGAACCAATTTGCGCGCCGTACTTGTGACGGAAACCCAAATCTGTCGTAAGTCGCGCCATACTTATGACAGAAATGAAAATTCGTCGTAAGTTAAGTTAACATACGACGTCGTAACATTTTCTTTTGTAATTAAATTTAATTGGAAAATGAATTAATTTTTTTGTAAAAGGATTTTTGTCGTTTAGCAGTGAACTTACGACATAATCTGTCGTAAGCAGTGAACTTACGACGGAATATGATCGGTCGTAAGTTAATTATTGTATTTTGAATTTAATTGCAAAATGAATTGCTTTTCTGATGATGGGACGGTGTCGTTTTAGTAGTGAACTTACGACAGAAAATCTGTCGTAAGCTAGTCCACCAACCACGATAAATGCCACCTAATCGCATTTACATACAAGCCGTTTAAAATAATATATTTAAAATAACTTACGACGGATATGCTATTCCGTCGTATGTTTTCTGTGTAAATTTCCACTATCCCTTTCCCGCTACTGCCCATTTTTCTAACTCACATTTCTCCCACTTTTTTTTTAAACAAAAATACATCTTCATCTCATCCACTACATAACATGACATAGCAACAATGATTGCAACAATCATCAATGTAAGGATTCAATTTTAATCTCCTCTACTTTATTTTAATGCATTTATTATATATATGTGATTTATTTTTAAGTTCATTACATGTTCAACATATATATATATATATATATATATATATATATATTTGCACTTTTGGAATTGATTTGCATATTTTTTTTACATTTATAGATGTCTTACGATACTAGTTGGATTTTTAAACGAACTATTCCCGGTGGTTATGGTTTTTCGAAAGAATTTGTTGAAGGGGTTAATTTTTTCTTGGCATTTGCAAAAAATAATAGTAAGGACCCGGATAATCCGGAACTTTTGGTTAGATGTCCGTGTAATACATGTAGGAATCAACTCTTTCAACTCATTCCCGATGTCGAGTTTAACTTATATGCAACCGGTTTTCTTGAGAGCTATACCATATGGCATTATCATGAAAAAGATTTTGAGGAAATGAATGATCGTCAAGATGTGTATGATGAATATGAAATGTTGAGGGATGCCTTTAGAGGGGAAGATTTGGGAGAGGAAATTAGCAACCACGAGGACCTGAACGAGCAAGCATCTAAATTTTTAGATAATGTTAATAATGTCGGGGAACCAATATATCCGGGTAATACCAAGTACACACAACTGAAGTTTGTTACTAAATTTCTACATTAGAAGAATCACAATAAATGTAGTGATAAGGCATTTGATCAGCTACTCCTTTTACTTGGTGATGTGTTTCCGGAGGGGCATAGGTGATGTGTTCCAAAGATTAGAAGAATCAATTAGAGCCGAGTTTTTTTTTTCTCGTGAATTTGTTTTGCTCAGAATCATTAATCATGTTATCATTTTCACTTTCTAGAAATCAGGTCGCAAAAGAGATCTTGCAAAAGGCTTGTTTATTATGTTCAGACTTCAGCCTGTTTTGCTCGATATTACTTTTATGACTGAAGCTTATTAAGGGCCTCGTGATAGCTTCCTGTTTTACATAGTTTTGTGCATATTTTTGTATTTTGTAATTAAATAGTTATATATTACAGTATTGTGTAGTTATCTTATCATGGCTTGGCTTTGTCATCATGAGGGCTTCATTGTTGTTTGTGTATATTGTAGGGGCAGGCGCCCATGGATGACAATGCTGATGGCGAAATGGATGAGGGCGAAATGGATGATGAGGAAGATGATGGTATGGATGATGAGGATGATAATGACGGTGGCGACATGGATGATGAGGACGATTATGATGGCTGCATGGATGATGATGATGGTGGTGGCATGGGTAATTACGAGGATTCGGAGTCCGATGAAGATCGTGACTTGAGTTCTCCACATCCTCAGGTTATCTCGAAAGGCGGTCCAAAAATTATTGGTTAAATGTTAATTGTGAACTTTATCTATGTTTTGGATGTTTGTAAAACAATTGAATTTTATGTATTATGGGGTAAGCTTTTGTACGTATTATGGTGTAAGCTTGTGTAAACATTCTGAATTTGAATGCTTATTGTGGTGTGTATGAACAGCTCTTAATTTGAATGCTTAATGGTTTTATATATTGTGGTGTGTATGAACATTCTGAATTGTGGTGTGTATGAACAACTTTGATTAAATTGATTTAAAGCCAATAAATGGCTGGGAAGCAGGAAAAGTAGCAAAAAGTTGGCCTTCATCTGCAAACCTTGCGACAGAAAAATCTGTCGTAAGTACTGGATTCAAAGAACTTATGACAGAAAAATCTGTCGTAAGTACTGGATTCAAAAAACTTATGACGAATGTTCTTCATTGAAATCCTGTCATAAGTAGTAATTTTATATAATATTTGATTTTTATTTCCAAATTAAATAAATTTGAAATTTGTGACGAAAACTACAATTTGTGACAAAATTTAAAACTTGTGACAAAATCACGAACTGGTGATAAAACTCGGAACTTGTGACCAAATTAGGAACTTCTGACCGTATTTCCGAACTTTCAACTGGAGCAAAAACGACAAACCGTTTCCGTCGTAAAAGAGGCATTTACGACGGATCTAGTGTAAATTTTCCGTCGTAAAAGCCCAGATTTGTTGTAATGATATATGTGTTCCAGTCTCCTACTTGAAATACATTTACGTACACAAGACCCGACACAACAAATGCGTATATGTGTTCCTACTCAAAAGCTTGTCTTAAAATGTGGGCACCCTAATTAGTTCCTAAAACTAAGTTTTCCCAACACTTAGTAATAACAATTAATCACATAAATAGGACAAACAATACTTATTATCATCACTTTAGTATATGCATAATAATTATGTTTATGTGAATTGTTTTCAACTCAATGTATGTGTTAAAAAATCAAATAATGTATGTCAATCCTTACGTGCAAAATTAAAATGTGCATTAAATATTCGTTTCAATAATAGGAATCAAAAAAAGAGATGGAGACCGTAGTAAGTAGTTACCCTCTTCTGCATATATTCAACTTCAGCAAACAATAGCTCGTTCTGCAATTTTTTAAAGAAAAGTAAGAAGGAAAAAAGCTTCTACCGAATATCTTGGTGGGGATGATCATTAGCTACTATGAAATATTCACTTATCGTATACCTTTTTGGAGCGAATTCTGCTAATTCCTTTCTCAAGTTTACCTTCCAGGTTTTTCAGATCTTTGACAGTCATAGAGCTCAAAGTTTCACCCATCATTTGCCTGTAAAATTTCAATCCCCCATAGTCAGAGTATGCATCAAATGAAAGTTGATTCGAAAACTTTTATATTCACGTATATGCATAATTAATATCTATGTCTGTGGGTGTCTGTGTGCCGAATAAGTTCAAATCTGTACCTGTTCTCCTGCTGTAATTTGGAAATATCGCGACGTAGTTTTGAGGCTTCTTGCTGGTAATACTGAGAATTACAACATGAAACAATCTGAATTACGGTGTTTCATATTTCTGATACCTAACAATACAAATTAGATATGTAGTACACATGATAACTACGACTAATAAGCGATACTTCACTTAGTGTACAGTAAAACTTTTGAATTAAATATCTAATGACCAGCTAGATATCTTGTTGCAGTAACTGAGTTATATATGTTTCTCCTTACAACATCTCCAATAAAAATTGTTAAAATAATTGCTAACCTACCACATCATTACATATATTATATTTTAGTCTTCTCTTAGCAATATTTGTTAAAAATCTACTACAATAGTTTGCAACTTTAAAAGTTGCTAATATGGTTCCATAAATAAATTTTTGAAAAATAATAATGATATGATAGATATAAAAGTGGATAGAATTAAATATAATTTTGATATTTATCAACAAAAAAAAAATATAGTTTTGAGTATTATATGAGAAAGTTGCCAATTTTTGGCACAACTTCAATAGGTTGTCAACCAAGAATATCATGTCACACAAGATTTGACAATATATTGATAACCCAATTGGACATCCTCTTATTTATATTTTATGACTTTTAGACGTTAATATAATTGATTTTATACTCTGTAAATAATTTGTTTAACCTACATACACTTATTTTTTTTAGTATAATAGTGGATGCACACATACCTGAGCATTGGCTTGGGAAACAGAAGCAGTGTTAGGGGTATCGGAGCTAGCCTTCTTGTACCTCTCTATAGTTCCCTTGACACTGCAACCAAACCATTGACTACCATTACCAGATAATTATTATATTTGTGCAGATATAAGATACACTACAAGAAATTTGGAAATTCGGGTAAATGTGACAGCAAGTTTTCGGTCGAATTTATTTAGCTAAATTCGACCGAATTTGGTTGAATTTAACTAAATTCGACCGAAAGACTGCTGATCACATTTACGCGAGTCAAATTTAGCAATTCAGTCGAATTTAACTAAATTCGGCCAAATAAATTCGACCGAACAAATTCGACTTAAAACGGTCGAATTTAACAACTCCCAAATTTTCACTTGAAATTTTTGAATTATTTGAAAAGCTCGCCCAAAAACCTAAATTCGACCGTTTACGGTTGAAACTTAAATTTGACCGTTTATGGTTGAAAGTTAAATTCGACCGTTTATGATTGAAAGTTAAATTCGACCTTTTACAATCGACTATTAAATTCGACCTTTTGTGATTGAACAATAAATTCGACCGTTTGCGATCAAACTTTAAATTTGACTGATTTTAGTTGAAATTTAAATTCGACCGTTTTGCGTCAAACTTCTAATTCGACCAAAAAAGGTCATTTACAGCTTCGATCGAATATGGTCGTCTTTATAGCCCAAAACCTTAGTAATAATAGTCAGATAAATTCGACCTGTTATGGTCGAATTTAACTGTCAAAAACTTTAATTGCACCTGGTCTATAGTTAGTTTTACCACCTGTTTTGGAGTACAATGAATTCAACATACGCTAAATCCTTGATACCAACACACCAAAAAGATCCCAATACAAGTAAAAACATACAAAATAAGAAAAACAATCATATTTAAATGAATAAAAGTTACCAATACTTAATTACACCCAAAAGACTGAAATTTCTTAAAAGATTGAAATTCAACATACGCTAAATTTCTAGTTCATTTCATATATATATCTAACTTTATATTTGTTTTTTTCCAAATAAAATCATGAATCCAAAATTTGACTCTTCATTTCTTAATCTAGGATAAACAAATGTAAAACACTTGATCCTCTGATTAATATAAGCACAAAAAGAAGAAACAATATGGTCAAATCTATAATTATGTTTTCTTGTAGTCAGATTCAGGGGGTGTTTGGCTAACCATATAAGTTAGCTTATATGGCCAAAGTCCGTTTCAACTTATTTTGTAGTGTTTGGCAAAATAAGTGAATGAACTTATTAACAACTTATATGGGATAAGTTGAATGTTAAGAAATCCTAACATTCAACTTTCAACTTATTCTTATTTCTCGATACACGCAATATTCTTATCCTTTAAATCTTCAAAATCAGTCACTTCTTTGACCCTTGATGTAATACTATCACATATCCTTAATTTCCTCGAGCTACTGAGTGGCTACTTCTGCCAAGCTATCACAAGCTACGATTGGTGCACTGTCTCAACGGTCAAGATGTATGCCACGAGTCACATACCCTTTTACCCGGTGGATAAATATAGATTCCACCTTTTTACCCACCTCGGTACTTACCAAAACCCCAAAGTGAAACTGAGTTAAAACAGTAAAACAAGTCAGTCTTTTCTGTCTCTGTGACTCTTACCCGTGCATGAAACGACATATATCCAGGTTTTATTCGTACTTTCTCCCTTTTTCCATTAGCACTTGACATAGGTATATTTAATTATGTGTTAATACGCACGTTTGTGCTGTTCTAAATCAAAATTAGGTTAAACTTATGTGACTTGAATTTCTATCCTAGTGATTGCCTAATTATGTAACTCGTGGCAGTTGTTTAGTTTGGTACTAAGTAGGACAAATAATGACCTAAACTCTGTCCAATCTCTCACTCTCTCTTTATATCTCTCTCTCCCCCTCTCTTCCTATCTCCCTCACACACACTTATTTATTTGCTGTTTTGGTTTCAACATCTTAACCAGCTTTCTGAAAGCCTTGCCTGGGATATCTAAATACAGCTTCTATCATTTTCAATACCCAAAATAATATAAATGGACAATTACTAATTACAACATGCGCTAGTATCGTTTTTATTTTTTTTCTTAATTACTACTCCCTCTGTCCCATATTAAATGACCCGGTCAACATTTCTCAAATATTAAGAAAAACTTTTTGACTTTGTTTGTTGGCAGACTCTGATTTGTTCCTTTAGCCACTTGCCGTGCAGAAGTTATTATTTAAGTTCGGTAGTTGTGTATTATATTATATAAAAGTTTAGTAGTGGGTGTAATAGTGAAAAGTAATGGGTGTTATAATATTTATTTAATAAAAAAAGAGTATAAAATGGAGAAGTAGTGGATGTAATAGTGAAAAGTATTGTTCAAAAATAGTAAGAATAGTAGGTTCATTCTTTTTGGGACGTCCCAAAAAGGAATAGAGGTCATATAAATTGGGACGGAGGGAGTATTATTTTACTATCCTTTAAATACAAATTACATAAATACACATAGCAAGTTGGTTTCAGTCGACCTTATATTAACAAATCGATTGTAGATGAGAATTACAAAGATATTACATTAATTGCTTTCGAAAAAGCCGAAAAATCATTGCAAACAATATATTTTGATCTATAGGAACCAGAAAATCTTGTGTGAGGTGACCAAAGATTTTTGTGACATCCGCTTCTCATCATGAGTAATTCAATTGGTGTAGTGTAAACAACCATGACCTCACATATATTAAATTTTTAATTTATTTTTCAGGTAATTGGTTTTTCTTGGTTATACTTTCACAAGAAACAACCAATACAGTGATGCAAATAAATTAACCCTAAAACATTAAATATCTGACCTAGAAGGTGATATGTGAAACAAATGTCAAATAATTAAGGTAAGGAAAGAAAACACTTGGAGAACTCTATTTCACTTTTGACTGGTTGAAAAGGGTATTGAACATATTTTAAGACACAATAATTCGAAAGTCTTATAACCCTGATTTTCATTTTAGCCAAAACCCAGATCATGACATCTTTCTAGATAAGTGTACTAATGTTTTAACACATAATTCAAGGAAGAGTCAAGACAGAAAAGAAAATGTCAAATGGGTTCACCTTGACTACTTTCCTTGTAGACTTATGCCTATACTATTTACCTATACTTACATAAATGTGATGTACATGAAAGAGGTAAAGTTACCAGCAATGGAGAAGAAAAGATGATCTCAGAATATGCATATCTTACAAACATTTCTGCTAGTTGTTTCTACTTTTACTTATAAAACAGATCTATATATCTCACACACTGAAATGGGATTACACACTAGAGAGGTCATTATGAAAAAGATCAAAAAAAAAAAAAAAAACTTTTTATGAAATAAAACCAAAATGATTTTTAAGCTGCAAAAGCATCATGATTGTGTCCTTATGCTTAAATTACCATTTCTTCAAAGCAGTAAGAAAAATTCTTTTAGCCTTAAGAAAGGATTTGCTATAATTCTTTCGTATATGAAAGAAAACAAACATGGAAAGTCCTTGAAAGAACCCCAACAAAGTGAAAATTTTGTAGTAGCTTACAGTTGAAAAATCTAAGATGATCAACTTACCTGTTGTTAGCATATTCATAAAGGCGTCCGCGATTAGAGAAGACAACAAGAGCAACTTCAGCATCACAAAGTACTGATAATTCATAGGCCTTCTTGAGCAAACCACTCCGACGCTTACAGAAAGTAACTTGACGATTAGTAGTGTTCTCGATCCTCTTGATCTCAATTTTTCCCCTACCTAGCTTTCTCTGGGGGGAGATATCGCCAGATTGATCATCAGTAAATGACATAGTTGCAACTATATCAAAACAGAAAAAAATCATCAGAATGTTTTTCATTATAAGTAAAGATATTCAGTAGAACATCAATTTATACATAGCAAAAGAAGAAAGACTTATAATACATAATTTTCCATAAAACCACTCGAATACAAAGGAATAATTTCGATGTGAACTGATCATTGATGATAAAGATATTCGAAGAGTTGAAACATTAAGAAACTTGGCCTTATTTGATGTAATTATCAAAAAAAAATTCAGCTTAATTTCAAACCTGATCAAGTAAAGTCCCAAAGATTATAGAGAGAAAACTGAGGAAAGTTTAATTTCTACCTCTTCTGTTTTTCTTCTATATTCGAACAAATCTGAATAGCAAAGATGCAGAAAATGGAAAGGAGTTGCAATAAGAGGTTGGTATATATAATGTAAACAATGACCCATTATGATAAAGTAATTTCAAGGCAAGTATACTTAAAAACTAATTAATCTTAAATTTTCTTCATTAAAGATTAATCATACTACAACATTATACCTCAAATTGATAGTCATTTGTATTGATGAAGAAGCAAAAGGGAAGGCCAAATATGGAAATCAATCATGATGATGCAAACTATTTCTTGACCATACATTTTAATTTTACATATATTTTTATTTTTATAATTAATTTTTATTTGATAATTGCTTAGCTTTTTAAGCTTTCATGTGACAGCGCATTGGGAGAAGACTGGGAGAGAAAAGGACTTGTGAAAGTAATTTTAATGGAATGGTGATCCAAGTTTCACTGAACCTTTAAACTTCTTTACTGCAGAATAGAAACATGAACAAGATAAATAGTTGCTTTGATTTGCTACCACAACTGATCTTTATTTAAGAATATATATTTCATGTTTGGGGACAATGAAAACTTCTTTAGTACATATTTATAGAAATTTGAATCATTTTGATCAAATTACAAGACCAGATAAAATTATATATATATATATAGGTCCTGTAAAAGACTAATACCAATCACATCTAGGGTATGAAAAAATTTCAAGGCACCTTTATGTAACTCCCATCTCTTTCTTTGTAGTGTTACCTATATAGCTTGTGTAAAACATGTGTATAATAACAATTTTATGAAAGACAAACTTGCCTACATTTAACACATTGAAAATTACATATAATGTATATCATTAGGTTGCTGTGCTTTTTATTCAAATTAAATTTCCTAGATATCTGCACGGAAGGAACAAGGAATCAAACTACAATAAACAAGCACTTTAAATTAAGGAACATATTCACGTAGAGATGTAAACGAACCGAGCTGAGCATGACTCGATTCGGGTTCGACTCGGTATAAATCCTACTATGATTTGGCTCAGTTTGTTAACGAATTCGAGTTCGATTACCGAAATTTGTCCGATAAGGTTATCGAATCGAGTTGAGTTTTTTGGTACTCAACTCGAATTCGGTAAGCGATACAATAAAAATAAATAATATATTTTATTATTTAGTTTTAAATTTAATCTTTAGTTTTTATATTGTTTTAGCAATACAATAATGATTTTTGTTTGTTAGCCTATAAATACATTGTATCCGTTCCTTATTCTAATATAGTGCATGTTTGGCTAAACTTAAATTAAGGATTTATGGACTTATTTTCGGGTAAAAATTTTATATTTTGATAACTTTTTTTTAAATAAGTATTTAATGTATGTTTCAGATTCGATAAGTTGCAAAAATAAGTTGGAAAATAAGTTGGAAAGTTAGAAATTCTAACTTTCAACTTAAAATAAGTTGACTTATTCTGAAGAATAAGTTCCCCCAAACACCCCCATAATTGAACCTCCCTTTTATTTTCTATATATGTTTGACAAAAACAAGCACCTTTTTTTGTTGCTAAATTAAAAACAAGCACCTTTGTTTTTTTCTATAAAGTTTTTATTCTTATTTCATTCTTGTCTTATGTTTCTTTTCCTATAACTACTGCCAACGATTATAATTTACAATTTACAAGTGATACTACAAGTCTAAAACACTTGTATATTTATGACAGTTATATTTTACAATTTACAAGTGATACTACAAGTCTAAAAAACTTGTATATTTATGACAGTTTATTTCGTCGTAAGTTTCTTTATTATTTTATTGTAAGAAGTGGGTCCCTCGTTGGAACTTATGACGAAAATTTGAACTTGTGACAAAATTTGTATCTGTGATGAAAATCCGAATTTGAGACTCGAGCAAAAATGACGAATTTTTTCCGTCATAATTGGTACCAATTACGACGATTTCAGTGTTAATTTTCCATTGTAAATGGCCATTTTTCTTATAGTGAAAGTTAAAAATAAACCAAAAAAAATAATCAAAAAACTCGAACTCGGATCGACTCGGCTCGGGTCGTAACGAACTCGAGTTAGGCAAGGAAAAAAAATTCGTTAAGGTAACTAAGCTCAAACTCGACTTGGTACAAAATAACTCGAACTCAATTCAACTCGATAAAAACCCGATCAACTCCGCTCGTTTACAGCCCTATGTTCACAAGAAGGACATGGACATCTCATTTATACAGGCGTACGCGCGGGCAAGTAGAAGAGGACTAAGTACGAAAAAAAATTTGACCTAAATCATCATATTATTCGGAAAATTTCACTCATTTTCCTAAGGTTTTTCCAATATGTGCGAAGGTTGAGAAAGAATCATGAACATGAACTTATGAGAACGTGGATAAATATGAAATGAGATAATTTTAAAAGAATTACAAGGAAATAATTTATTTTAAAGAGTATTAATAAAATAATTTATCGAAATCTACATATCATTCCATTTAATATGAATTGCTCATACAACAAACTTCCGGTCTCATTAATTATTTACATGAGAGATCACTTTAATTAAAATTATATTTTTTTTCAATAAAAAATTTCCCTAGAAATAAATATATATTTTTTTAAAAGGTAATATATGCCATTGTTCCATTGCCAACCCATCAAACATTTTAAGCATTGCAATTCCTTTAGCCATTAGAACTAAGGACATCTTCCTTGTTTGTGCAAGTTAACCTGAAAACTGATTGATCTGTGACCAATTGTTTTTCTTTTATTTTCGCTTGGGGTTATGATAAGATACGATTAAAAAGCCAGTTCCATATATACAGTTGATATGGCTTGCCAAACGTTTATCTTATATGGAATGAATAAAAGCTGTTTTCTGATTATTAACTATACATTTTTCTTAAGTAAAACTAATTCAATAATGAAAAGTTATAGGACGTCTATAAAAATAATCAAATCGAACAAACATAAAATATAAAATAGATGATTAATCCAATCTTTATAGATAGTCAATCAAGCGATTTGTTATAATTAATATATCTACATACACTACAAGAAACAGAGTCTTTTCCGACCGTCATATATCCAACCAACTTTTTACTGGAGTTAAACCCGACCGCTCGGTAGGACGGTCGGATTTAATTTAAACCCGACCACTTAAACCGACCAATATGACTTGTGGAGCCCACTTTTGTTGCCTGACGGGCCACGTCAGTCTAATCCGACCAATAAAACTGACCAATCTTCTTAGTGGATCCCACACGAATAATAAAGAATAAAACCGACCAACAGATCTTGTGGAGCCCACTTTTTTTGATTGACGAGCCACGTCAGTTAAATCCGACCAATAAAACCGACCGATATTATTAGTGGATCCCACACGAACACTAAAGAATAAAACCGACCATTGTTTCCGACCGTAGTTCCTGGCCTTTCCACGTCAGACTAATACGGTTGGGTTTATGCGATACTTAAATTGTTTTTGTAGTTCCCCGTTTTATTTTTATACCTTTATCTCTCTCCAATTAACTCTCTCCAAGTAACTCTCTCCGGTAACTCCTTTCTGGTAACTCATCTCTCTCTCTCTGGTCTGGTAACTCATCTCTCTCTCTCTGGTAACTCATCTCTCTCTCTGTTATATACGTACACACACGCACTGTATCTATATATTCGATTTGGGCTTTTAACTTTATGGATTTATGAATTTGGGGCTAGTGAATTGATTCTCTATTATATGATTTTGTATGTCGAATTTCTTGGTTCCAATTATATTCGATTATATGATTTTGTATGTCGGATTTCTTGGTTCGAATGATGTTCGATTATATGAGTTAGTATGTTGGATTTCTTGGTTCGAATTGATGGATTCAAATTTATTTTCGATTATAGGATTTTGTTTGTTGGATTTGTTGGTTCGATTTGACACATTCGAATTTATGTTCGATTTTTATGTAATTTTGTTGTTCATTCTCTTTTTTTGAATATATAGAGATGGATGGTCAAAATTACCTCTTTTCACGTTTTATGCGCCTTGTCCATCCCAGCGAATATACACCACAAAATAAAATGGTATGAGTAATGGTCAATTAATGTATGCATTTGAATATATAGATATGTATGACACCTCTTTTTTCCGCAGAGAATACCACCACCGATTCTAACAGTTTTTGGAGCTGAGATGCCAGAAACAGTTATATTCGAGCTTCTTAACGGTCAGAAGACCTATGTGAGATTCGATCGGGAGGATGGGATTTTTAAAAACATATTGAAATTTTTTAAGAAATTTCGGAGCAACTATGGTATATGCGCCGTGTTTACCTACAAGGGCAACGGGATCTTTATGGTCAATGATTTGAATGAATATCTGATAGAGGTTGAGTATGATCCCCCGACCTATGGTAATTTTTCTATCATTTATCCTTTGTTATATATATATAGCTATCAATTAGTGATTAACTTTACTTTCAATGAGTAATTGTTTTTTTAGATAAACTTACCATGGTTGGATGTAAGGCTTTTTCATTATGTAAGACTAAAGATTTAGCAGAAAGGGTTCTCGTAGTAAGTTCACATTATCTTACTTTTAATGCATTATACTCAATACAATTTTCATCTTTTTGATATAATTTTTGTTGGTCATATACATATGTACAAATCCAGACCCTCTCCCCGGCTTTTTTTAAGCGATTTGCTCATCTTCTACCTTCTAAAATTACCGTTACTTTACCAAGTGGCCAAATCTTCATTGGATCTTACTAACCAGAAAGCAAGATTTCTGGCTTGAGGTTTTTTGAGGAGGGAGATATTATAGTGCTTACTTATCTTGGTGATGGGCGATTTGAAGCAATTTTATTTGGTCCAAGCCTCGTGGAGAAATCATATTCTGTTAATGAATTCGAAATAGGAATTGTACCATCACATCTCCTGAATTATTGCTATGGAATTGTAAGTTTTTGTTTGTTTAATATTAAAATTTGTATGATTTAATTATTTGGCAAAAAAAGATTTATGATTTTGTAATTGTTTAACCTGTGATTAATGTGTATGAGCTAGCAGCAAAGTTCAAATCAGTGGTGGAGAAGTGGCATCACGGTGATGTCCTGGAAATTAAGGATGAGCTTAACAATAAAACGTGGCACTTACAAGTTAAGCAGATCGGTCGACGAATAAGAATTCATGATCAAGCTTGGGTCGGTTTTGCCAAATCGTTAGGGCTAGAAGTTGGAGATGTTCTAGTCTTTACCGGGGGGCCTATTAATCCTAGGAAATTTAGTGTAATTTGCTACAAGAAAAATGGTCCGGATTTGATGGACATTGATGTATGATTACTTTTGGTCCGATTCGATGACTGTGTACCTTAAAAACTATGGTTTGGATTTGTAGACTTTTGGTTTGGATTTGTAAACTATATATGGTTTCATATATTTAAAGATCTTAAGTAAATTTTAATGTTTTAATGATTCTTAATATACTGGATACTGGATGGATAGATAGATTTGATGGATTGATTTTATGGATGGATTGATTTTATTGCATTGATTGTGTTATTGGTACAGCTGGGAACCAGAACTGCTGTGAAAAAAAAAATGCATGCTTTAAACCGATCGATTAATCCGACTGAAAGACCTAAACCGACCATTTTTACCATTGCTTTCCCAGTAAACCCGACCGTATTCTTAATATAGTGGTCGGTTTAACGTAGTCGGTTTTAAATCCTTCTGGTAGAAATCTGACCAATATGGTCGGTACCTAAACCGATCAATAAAACCGACCACACCGGTCGGATTATTACTGCATTAAATGCTCCCAACTACCTCTGCACCGATGGTGACAAAAAACTTGATATTGCTTTATTTAATCCGACCGTTACGGTCGGATAAGAACTGACCCTAATTCTATCTACGCCTCTTTTCTTTCACTCTTCATTTATTGTTTTCTTGAGACATTAAGTGGTTGGAGGCTTGGAGCTAGAAAAACATTGAAAGCTCATTAAGGTGAAAATCTTGGAGAACATTGAAAGCTCATTAATGATATGTTATAAATTATATTTATTTTTGTTTTAATGTTTTTTCATTTGTGAATATATATATATATATATATATATATATATATATATATATATATATATATATATATACATACATGTTTTGCACATATGATATTTGTGAATATGTACATTAATATTGAACAAATATACATGTTTGTACATATTTTTTAATTGTGAATAGAAATTGGTTTTAGTTTGGTGGTAACAAGAGTTTGCATTTTTATTTAATTTATCTTAATTGTGTGAAATGTGAATATGTTTTTTTTGTCGGTTTGTAGTTATGTGAAAAATGTATTATGAAATTGATATATATGTATATATATATATATATATATGTAGATTTCGAATCGTGATTGGATGAACCGACGTGTGAAAAATAATGTACTTTCATCGAGTAATGAATATTGGGATGGTGTGAAAGAATTTTTGGAGTTCGCGTGTAAAAATGGTATGAAGGGCGAAAAAATACTATGTCCGTGTAAGAAATGTAAAAATGCGTTGTGGGCGAAAGTTGAAAGTGTTGAACTTCACTTATTTAAAAATGGTATTATGGAACATTATAAGGTATGGACTTTGCATGGTGAAAAAAGAGAAGTTATCAAAAAAAAAGTAAGCGTACCTCGGAAGAGATTGTTTATGAAGAGATTGTTGAAGAACCCTTTGATTTAAACGCATTATTACGAGATATTAGTGGTGAAAATCATGGTGATGCGAGTAATAGTAACGCTGAAGAACCACCAAATGCATATGCTTCTCAATTTTACAAGGATGTTAAAGATTCGGGAGCTCCAATTTATCCGGGTAACACAACTTTTACAAGAATGTCATTGACCACTCGATTGTTACATTTTAAAAATATGGCACAATGCTCTGAAAAGGTCTTTGATTCTTTACTTGCATTGCTTGGTGAAGTTCTTCCTAAGGACCATAATTTACCGAATTCTTATTACATTATGAAAACAATGATGAAGAAGTTAACTCTGAGATATGAGAAAATTGATGTATGTGAGAATGATTGTATGTTGTACGACGGTGATGATGAGAACAAGATTATTTGTTACATTTGTGGTAAAAGTCGTTACAAAGGTAAAAAAAAAAGAAAAATGAAATAGGGATATCGAACAAGGTCTTGAGATATTTTCCACTTATCCCTTGTCTACAGAGATTGTATATGTCAGAGTATACCGCTAAACACATGACATGGTACAAAAAAGGGAAACAAAGCCAGGAGAACTTAGTCACCCTGCAAACGAAGATGGGTGGAAAGAATTTGATCGTCGTTATCCAAGATTTGCAAGGGAGAGTAGGAATATCCGTCTTGGACTTGCAACCGATGGCTTTTGCCCTTTTAGCAATTCCGGGAAAGAGGTGTACTCGGTGTGGCCGGTGATAGTGGTGGTCTACAATCTTCCTCCCTCAATGGGAATGAAAAAACCGTACACTTTTATGCCTCTTTTAATTCCCGGTGAAAAGAGTCCGGCCAAGAATTTAAACGTGTACCTTAGACCTCTCATAAATGAATTAAAGGAGTTGTGGGATGTAGGGGTGGAAACATTGATCAATCATTAAAGCAAAATTTCACCTTGAGGGCGGCGGTTGTGTGGACAATGACCGATTTTCCTGGGTTAGGTATGGTTAGCGGATGGTCAACACATGGAAAACTCTCATGTCCGGTTTGTGGTGGAAAAATTCAAGGAATTCAATTGAAAACATGTGGAAAATGTAGTTTTTTGGTACAAATCGTTGTTTCTTACCCGAAGATGATCCTCTCCGTCTTCCAAGTACTAAGTTTCCAAGTGAAGAAAAAAGGGTGTTTGTTGGTCGCTCAAGTGGTGAGACTTTGAAGAATTTTTGTGAAAATTTAGAATTTCCACCACCCGAAAGGGAAAACAAAAATAAGAAAATCCTCGGTTTCGGAGTTGATCACAATTGGACGCACTTTTCAATGTTTTTTGAGTTGCCATATTGGTCATCACTATAGATGCATCATTGTATCGATGTCATGCACACCGAAAAAAATGTGTTTGACAATATTTTTTATACTATCATCAATGATACAAATAACACGAAGGATCACAAGAAGGCAAGGATCGATTGAAAGTTGATGAATGTTTTGCCCGAGTTGTGGATCGAAGGTGGAAAAAAACCAAAAGCACCTTTTACACTCACAAAAAAAAAACTCATGTGTGATTGGTTTCGTTCATTGTCACTTCCGGATGGTTATGCATTAAATATAGGCCGTTGTTGTAAAGAGAATTGTACGTTTTCGGGGTTCAAATCACACGATTGTCATATTATCATGAAAAAGTTGTTATCGCATGCGATTCGTGAGCTTCTACCTCCATATATTGTTGATGCATTATCTTCGCTTTCAAATTTCTTTCATGACATGTTCTTCTACCTTAATCCGAGATGATTTAAAATTGTTGGAAAAGTCTATAGTCCGAACGATACTCGTGTTAGAAACATTTTTTCCACCAAGTTTTTTTGATTCAATGGAGCACGTGGTACTACACTTGGCCGAAGAATGTAGGTTAGGAGGCCCCGTTAATTATCGTTGGATGTATTTTTGTTGAGAGAATGATGGGATATATGAAGCATAAGGTTCGTAATAAGGCAAGGGTTGAAGGTTCAATTTCAGAACGTTATGTAGAAGAGGAGATTTTGAATTTTTTTCTCATTCTACTTTGATTCTAAATCGGTCACGGTTCATAATCAATTACGTCGTAACGAGGTTGTGTGTGGCACAAATGATAAAAATGAACTCGAAATGTTCATATATCCTCTTAATACCACGGGAAAGCACAAAAATGCATATTTGACGGATGAAGAACGATTACTTGCGGACGAATATGTTTTCATGAACTCACCCGAAGTTCAACCTTACATACTAGAGTATGAAACTCACGTGAAAGAAGAACAACCAAACACAACACCGGAAGAATTGGAGAGATTGTTAAAAACAGAATTTAAATCATGGTTTCGCACAAAGGTTGAAAACGATGATGTGAACGGTCCGCGTTTTAGATCCTTACTTTTTGGACCAGCAAAATTGGCAATGTTTTATGAAATTTGTACCGTTAATGGCTACAAATTTCATACTAAATCTTCTTCAAGTGCTAGTTCGGGAGTTATGGTCTAATGTAGTTCACATAATAATGTCTTAAATGATTATTATGGTCAATTGCAAGAAATCATCAAGCTTATTAATCAAGGTGGAAAACAAGTTTACTTGTTCAAATGTGATTGGTTTGATAGTGTCGGATCTGGTGTGCGGATTGACCGAAATCGTGTTATTACAGTTGATGTAAGTTCACGATTACAATCAAATGAGAAATTTATCTTGGCTAGTCAAGCTAATCAAGTGTATTATGCTCCTAGTGTGTTGTATCCACAAGGTAACATATATACGGTTATTACAAGTAAATGTCATCCATTTGATGAATCGATAAATTCATGTAGAGAAGAAGAAGCCTTTCAAGAAAATCAATCGAGACCTTCATTTTCTTTATTTGTTGATTTGGCTCAATATGCGCCTATGACACAAAATCACCAACAACAACAAGAAGAAGAAGAAGAAGAAGAAGAAGAAGAAGAAGAAGAAGAAGAAGAAGAAGAAGAAGAAGAAGAAGAAGAAGAAGAAGAAGAAGAAGAAGAAGAAGAAGAAGAAGAAGGAAGAAGAAGAAGAAGAAGAAGGAAGAAGAAGAAGAAGAAGAAGAAGAAGAAGAAGAAGAAGAAGAAGAAGAAGAAGAAGAAGAAGAAGAAGAAGAAGAAGAAGAAGAAGAAGAAGAAGAAGAAGAAGAAGAAGAAGAAGAAGAAGAAGAAGAAGGAGAAGGAGGAGGAGAAGAAGGAGAAGGAGAAGAAGAAGAAGGAGAAGAAGAAGAAGAAGAAGAAGAAGAAGAAGAAGAAGAAGATGGTGATGATGATTCCGATTATGATTAAGTGTAAAATAATTGTATTTTAATTAAGTATAAGACGATGTTTGTAATTATAACTTAATGCAATTCTTTAAATTGGATTTTAAATATTTTGTTGGATTGATTTTATGTATGAATAGGTGATTGTACTTGTTCAGGGTTAGGTAGTAATTTATTGCATTGAAGGGCTTAAACCGACCGAGTAATCCGACTGAAGGGCTTAAACCAACCGTTTTTGACCATTGCTTTCTCAGTAAACTCGACCGTATTCATACAACAATGGTCGGTATAATTTGGTCGGTATAATTAGTAATAAATATTTATTAAATATTAATAATAAATATTAAAAAAATCTAATATTTAATATTAATTATAAAAATCTAATATTAAGTAAAATATGTACTATTTTTAAAAAATAATATAACTACAAGAAACATATTCATTCATATATATTCAACAAATTGACTTATGGTAATCCATGTGGTAATTTAAGAGGTTTGATTGTTCAGAAACGACCATACAAAATCGACCGCTTCGTCAAAGAGTCAGTCAGTTTTAGGTTGTGGGAAATCGTTGTTCAATGCATCTGGTAATCTGTGCGGTTA